>JARWLC010000016.1:33347701-33947701 GCA_033318265.1 Phyllotis vaccarum | reverse complement strand
TAAGTGCAAAGTTAATCTTTGCATAAGCAAAACAATTACTTTTAAGTTGATGAAGAACTTTAAATATATTTATCTGGTCTTGATTTAATACCAAAAAAAGTCTTAACAGATATGGAAAACTAGAGGGCCCAGCCCATTGTAGGTTCTATAAGAAAGAAAAGACTGAACAAGTCAGGAGGAGCAAGAATCTCTCATGGCTTCTCCTTTAGTTCCTGTCCTGAAACCCTCACATTATAAAAGTGTGAGCTAAATCCTTCCCAAGTTGCTTTTGGTCATAATGTTTTATCATAGCAATATAAATCCAAACTAAGATAAGCCTTAATTGAAAAGTAATATACATAAATGTCAACCACATATTGCTTTTGCATTATTATGATTAAGGGTGATTTATATCTTTGAGAAATATCTGGTAAATTTCTACAACAAATGTATAGTATGCAACATAAATGGTGAAAGTGCTTGTGTTAAATTAGAAAGAGCCTGGGTTCTGTGATTTCTGCACTGGTTAGGGCACAGCAAGTGGACACATAAGGGCAGAAACTGGAATGAGCTGGTTATGCTGTAATACAATCAGTGAGAGGTGCCTGTTGTTGACCACCTTTACTTAGTCCTATTACTTGCCGTCTACTGTTTGAGACAGCAGAAATACAGCTGGGAACAAAACAGATTATCCAGAAGGTTGGCACACTACTGTAATTCTAGCCTGGGCTACACAGCAAGGTCATGCCTCAACAAAACAAGACAGAAATCAGCCCACTCACACAGCTTATGTTTTCCAAAGGAAATCAGACTATAAATTTCAGCAAAATCATAGATGTGCTGGACACATTTAATACGTACTTCCTAAGAGTCTGTTTGTATCTAACAGTGTGTCTCAGAGGACAAGTGAAAACACAGCCAGTACCCAAGACTGTCCCTAATGGAGGCCACACAAGCAACACAGACATTGGAGAGTCTAGTGACTCTGGGGAGGTAGGCAGCACAGCCCCAGGGTTTTCCCTAGGGAAGAGGGGTCAGCTGCTCCCTCCCATCTCATGGCCCAGTGACAATGAGAAGTTACCAGGTGTCCCTGGTCAACACTGTCTTTTGAAAACTGGAAAGCACTCTTCTTACCTTGAGTATAGATCCACTGTCTGCAGCTCTGGTGTGCATCAGAGTGAGGGAGTCTTTGCAAAGGGGCACACTATTTTCATTTAATACAGTTCTGAAAGGGGGGAAAAACAATCAGATCATGGAGGACTTGCATAGAGGTGGCATTCCGGAAGAATATGGAGGCCATGGAGAGGACTATGACAGGGCAGTTGGAGAAGAACACTCAGCTTTGACATTCACTCAAGTCAGAGTCTTTTGCTACAAGATCCAAACAGCACACTAGCTTGCTTCCTTCTCAAAGTCACACTAAAGTGAGAGATTTGTCTTTAATACAAAAACAAAACAAAAAAGCCCCACCAATTCCTCAAACCACTAAGGGTTGCCAGTGTAGTTTAAAACCTTCAGAAAATTTAGAATAATAAACTTTAGAAAAGAATGGTTATGGCTTCAAACCTAGAGAAATTATGCAAAAAGAAGGAAAAAAATAAGGAAGATCTACAGACTGCTTTTTTTTTTTTTCTTTTTCTCTTTGTTATTTTTTGTTTTGTTTTTGTTTAAAGACAGACTCTCACTATTTGCTCTGCTGTCTGGAACTATGTAAGCTTGGGGCCTTGAATTAACAGGGATTCACTAACTTCTGCCTTCCAAGTGCTGGACTAAAGGTATGGGGCCACCATGCTTGGCCTTGCTGCCCTTCCCCCCCAATCTATGATAATCTGTAAGAATGAGAAAGATCAGTGGATCACAAATCGGATACACTGACAAGACAAAAGAGAAGCCATGGTGAGGACACAGGCTGGAGAGCTGCACAGAGGGTAGATACTCTAGATATGACAATAGACAAGAGGAAGCTCGAGTGCCTGTGATCTGCAGGCTGGTATACGACAGGGGCCCTTATCTCCCCATGAGACAGTCTATGCAGGGCTTCGATGCCAGGGAAGAATAAGGAGGGCCACAGCCAGAAATCCTATCCTTGCTATCACTGAAAAGTGTGAAAACATAAGCATCTGCCCCCATGTACCCCAAAAAGATGGAAAAAAAAATTGGAGGACAAAACTGAAGACACGACAATGAATGGAAGGGACTTCTGTGGTTCTCACACCATTGGGGTAAATACAGACAAGGAAATCATATAAAAATGGAAAACTAGACACAAAGGTGATTAAAATTTCCCCAAATGAATCCTGAATATTCAAAACCAAAATCCAAAGCCTTGGGACTTTCTAGGACCCACCTTGAGTATTAACAATAAAAGTGAGACTATAATAAGCCCAGGAATAACACAAATTCAGAAAGCCAACTACAAATAGCAAAACCTTAGAGTTACAAGACAGAAAATAGTCTGTGCTTCTGAACAGGAAATATTTCTGAAAAGGAAACCAACCATGCACTGAGTTTTAAAGTATGGACTATGTCTCCGAACTTTCCAGAAAAGTGGACTCCTGTGTAGCTTGTAGCACTGCCCACATGGGAAGCACAAGAGAAGCTTCCCAGCCACCAGCACATGTGCCAACCCAGCATTCCAGCTAAACAAACAGTCCTCATATGCTGCTATGTGGGGAAGATCACTGCAAAATTAAGAATGAACAACCATGGCTGACTTATGGGATGGCAGGTCAAATGAAGAAACAAAAGGTAAGTTTTTAAACTCAAGGAATAGAACACAAAGCCCAATGACACATATTTTATCCTACTGATGCAAAGTTTAAAAACCATGCAAACCCAGATACTGTTGGAAGAAATTATGCACATAATAAAGATATTAAAAAATTAATACAAGAACCTGAATAAAGAACCTGGGAAAATGGCTCAGTGGTTAATAGTGTTTACTAAACACACACAAAGACTTGAGTTCAATGCCCAGAACCTATGTAAAAATGTTGGGTGTGGCCATACAAGTACCTGTACCACCTACAGTGTAGGTGGCAGAGACAGGAGGATCACTTGGGCTTGAAATCACCACACTTTCAAGACAGAGGCTGGCTCTAGGGAAGCCAAGAGTAGTAGAGCAGGATACCGGGAAGTTTTCCTCTGGCCCCTGCATCACAGCCTCCTGCAGGCTGGTATTATAGGCTCGTACTCATTCTGTTTTAATCTGCCCAAGAATTTCCTGGAAAAATGATGCAAGGAACATTTGCACTTTGTCCAACTCAGCACTCATAGAACACTGAGATGAACCTACAAAGATGTTCCTAGAAAATACTGTAAGCCACCTACTGCTCAGGGCACACACACACACAAAACCCAACAAAAAAATAACCAGAAAAAAAAAAATCAGAAAACAAAAAACAATCAACCAAATATCAACAAAACCAACACAATAAAACACAGGGGCCGAGTGGCAAAGCCACAGAGCAAGAAATTTTTTGTGGAAACAAAACAAAATAAAACAAACAACAAAGCTTTGAGAGCCCACAGGAGACAGGAATTTAGAAAATGATGCATGTGTCAAGGGTAGGACTTTGGGTATCCTGCTACAAAGTAGGCTGGAGCTCAGGTCCCACGCATGCGAGACAGCACACCACCACTAAGCTGCAGCCCTGGCCCTGGTGATCTTTTGAGTACTGCAAACCAACCTAACACAGCCAATTGTAAAAACTTTTGAGAACATTTTCTTCTGCATTTTATTATATTGGTTTACATTGTTTTACTTCTGTGACTGTACAGGTGCCATTGTCAAAGCACAGGTGCATGTGTGGAGGGCAGAGACAATTTGTGGGGGTCAGTTCTCTCCTCCTACATGTGGGTCTAGGGATTAAACTCAGATCCCTAGGCTTAGCAACAAGCACCTCTACCCTCTGAGTCACCTCCCTGGCTCCTGAAGATTATTTCTTTTATGCCAGGCAATAGTGGTTCACTCCTTTAATTCCAGCACTTAAGAGGCAGAGGCAGGTGATCTCTGAGTTCATTACCAGCTTGTCTACAGAGTGAGTTCCAGGACAGTCAGGGCTATAGAAAAACAGACTCAAAAAAAAAAAAAAAAAAAAAAAAACTCCCAAACAACTGGGGGAGGGGGGGCGCAGCTACAGTTCAATATGGTCATGAGCTAGCTGCCTTGTGGGGTCTTGCCAGGTCTTTTGAGAAGTGCAGAGTGCTCTTAACTGCTGAGCCAGATCTCCAGCTCCACTTTCCTCTAGTTTTTCATTTTTTCTCTTATGTCTCAGTTCCAGTCATATGACATCTCTGTCAAATCACTGGCTGAGTTCTAAACTAGGGCAGCAGACATCAGAGATGTCACCAATGTTCCTTTCAACAGTCACCAGCTATTATATAACCAAGAATGTGTTACAACTAGGTTTTTTGGTCTTGGGAGGCCAGAAGTCTTGTGATTTCCCCTCCTACTTTTTCTATGGTGCCTGTCATAGGCCAAAACAGCTCCTTTATTTAAAGATTGATATTCACAACATACAAAAAGACATTCCCACATCAAAGAATGCCTAAGGGAGAGAAGACTCTGCTGCCACTTTTCAAATTCAATGTGACAGAGTGTGGCTCCTTCACAAGAAAGGCTGTAGCAGTCTCCCTGAGAAAGCACAGACAGCTGCACATCCTGGGTAGAGGGCTCCACTGCATCAAATCCTCTGACAATAAGCAGAGAATGGACCAAATAGAAGATCTAGGGTTAGAAAGTAGGACTTCTAAATTAAAAGTTTGCCACAGGATTTCAACAGTAGATTAGTAAGATTCACAGAAGAATCAGTGAGCTTAAAGAGATCAAGAGAGTTTATGACAAATCAGGAACAGAACCCAAACAATGAAAAAACAAATGAGGCAGAAAGAACTCCACACATGTATCATAAGCTGCGAGTCTAGAGGGAAAAGTGCAGAAGACATACCTGAATAAACACAAGCTGAGACTATTAGCTGAGAGCGGAAGCTCAACAAACTCTGCAGGGACAGACTCAGAGATCTATGCCATTTTAGTTAACTAAACAGCACTGAAAGACAGAGACAGAGACTCTTGAGGAATAATTCCTCCTATATAATAGGTCATCATAAGAATAAAGCCAATAAACCTCAGCAACTGAGAGAATGAGACAGCAGTGGAGAGCCCGGGTTACATGACAAGAGTCCTTCTCAATAACAAAATAAAATGTTCCCGGGGATCCCACCTCCTGATGCATGCCCAGTTTAGCTCCTTCCCAAGGACCTCTCACAGCCTTTCCTTCTAGTCATCTCTACTCCTTCATGTTGGCCACCAATATCCAGAAAGACTTTCTACCAGGGACCACAGTGGCTATACTGGGCTGGGACTCAGGTAGTGATTCTCACTATCCATCTTTTCTTTCTCCATTATGGTCTCTCTGGTCCAACCCTCAGCTCGGTATCAGCCTGCATGCAGGTGCCCAGCTTCTCACCCTACTCCATTTACTGAAGATGCTGACTCTTGGTACAGACCCTGGGTCTCCCTAGCCCTTTCATCTCTTGTCTCCCCGGACATACTCTTTGTCTTACTGCAGCTTACTTCAAGAAGTACTTCCTCCCATCACACCTCTGTTCCCTGGGATCTCTGCCTTTGGAGTGGACTAGATCCCCCTACCTCCCACAGCCCCTCTCAGCTATTTCTCCTAGCTCATCTCTGTTTCTGTCAATCACTGACTGGCAGAACTTTTTACCTGGGACCTTCTACCAGACTTGCCTAAGATCATGAGCAATCAAAGAATGGATCACCTACCCAAAGACAAGATCAGATATCAAAACGTAGAAACACTTTAATCAAATTCAGATGTCTAGACCTCAAAACAAAGCAAACATGAACAGTCAAAACAATATGCCTCCCAAACTATTAATTTTACTATAGTAGGCCCTGAGAAATGCAATATAGCTGAAGCACAAGACAAGGACTTCAAAATAGCAAGTATGACTGTGTTCAAGGACCTTAAAAAGGATATAAATAAATCCATTAGTAAAGTCCATGAAAACACAAAAACAGACAGTAATAAAATGAAAAAAAAAAAAAACCCAAACAGTTGGAGATATGAAAGCAGAAATAAAATCACTAAAGAGAAACCAAATTGAGAAAAGCTAGAAATGAAAATTAAGGCTGTCAAACAAAAACTTTAGAAGCAAGCCTCACTAACGGAGTATAAGACATGGAAAAGAGAATCTCAGGTGTTGAAGGCAAGGTAGAAGAAATAAGTCAGTATAAGAAAAAGCTAGAAACAAACAAACAAACAAAAAATGGAAACCCAGGCATTAAATATCCAGGAAATCTGAAACACCACGAAAAGACCAAATCTACAAAACCCAGGTCAAAGGCACAGTAAATATTTTCAATAAAGCCATAGAAGAAAACATTCCCAAACTAAAGAAGATAATGCTTATCAAGGTATAAGAACAACAAACAGACATGGCCAGGAAAGAAATTCCCAACAATACAGAATCATCAGAATATTAAACACATAGAACAAAGATAAATTATAAAAGATGTTAGGGAAAGATATCAAATAACATATAGAGGCAGGTTTTTATATGTGACTTCTCATGGAGATTCTGAAAACCTAAGAAACCACATACGCCAGTTCAGACTACTGTATCTAGCAAAACTATCAATCAGAAATGACTGAGAAAGACAAACACTCCACAATAAAACCAAATTTAAGCAATATCTAGCTATACAGCAAGCTCTACAGAAGGCACTAGAAGTAAAACTACAGTCTGAAGAGGTTAACCACACACCCATGAAGACAAAAGGAATAACTAACCACAGAACAGTACATCAAAAGGAGGGGGAACCCACACCACAAATAACAGGAATCAATAAACATTACTCATTGGTAAGTCTCAATATTAATGGTCTCAATTCTGGAGTAAAATGACACTAAACAGATTGGATTAGAAAACAGTGTGCAAGAAACACACCCCATCATAAGTAAAGACATCTTCTCAGGGTGGAAGAATGAAAAAAGGTATTCCAAGCAAAGGATCTAAGAAGCAAGCAGGTATAGTCATTTTAATATCTGATGAAATAGATTTGATAGCAAAACCAATCAGAAGAGATAGAGAAGGACACTACATACCCATCAGAGGAAAAATCCACCAAGAGGATAGAGCAATTCTACCCAAGTTCATAAAAGAAACACTACTATACATTGACCTTCACACAGTGACAGTGGGTGACTTCACTCCCCCACTCTTACCAATAAACTGGCCATCCAGATAAAACTGAACAGAAATGTTGGAGTTAAATAACATAATTCAAATGGACCTAGCAGATATTTACAGAACATTTTACCCAAACACAAAAGAATATACCTTATTCTCAGCAGCTCATGGAACGTTCTCCAAAACTGACTTCATACTTGGACAAAAAAGCAAGTCTAACTGAAGCATCCTGCATTCTCTCTGATCACCAGATTACAGCTGGATATCAACAACAGAGATAACAGAAAGCTCACAAACTCATGGAAACTAAACGAGACTGAATGAAAAACAAGAAAGAAGTCAAGAAGGAAATTAAAAACATTTTAGAACTGAATGAAAATGAAAACATAGCACACCCAAATGTATGGGACACAATAAAGGCAGTTCTAAGACAAGTTCACAGCAGTAAGCGCGTACATAAAAAAATTGGTGAGATTTCAAGAACAAAAAGAAAAAGATAACACCTTTAGGAAAGAAATAACCAAACTCAAAGCTGAAATCAATGAAATAGAAATAAACAAATAAGAATACAAAGAATGGATTCTTTTACAAAATCAGTGAAACTTAACAAACCCTTAGCTGAATTAGCTAAAGATACATGGAAAAGATACAAATTAATAAAATTAGACATGAAAGGGAGACATTACAACAGACTCCAAGGAAACCGAGAGAATCATAAGGACATACTTCAAAAACCTGTACTCTACCAAACTGGAAAACCTATCTGACAAAATAGATGAATTTCTTGATATATAGATGATCCACTAAAGTTAAATCAAGATCAGATAAGAAACGTAAACCCATAAACCCCAGTGAAACAGAACAATAATTAAAAGTCTCCCAACCTGCTGAGGTGGTGGTGCATGACTTTAACTTCAGCATTCTTCTGGGAGGCAGAGACAAGTGGGGATCTCTGTGAGTTCAAGGCCAGCCTGGTCTACAGAATGAGTTCCAGGACAGCCAGGGCTGTTAACACAAAGAAAGCCTGTCTCAAAAAAGGAAAGAAGTCCCCCAACCAAAAAATGCCCAGGGCCAGATGGAGACATTCAAAGAAAAATTAACAACAATATTCCTCAAATAATTTTGCAAAAGAGAAACTGAAGAAAGATCTCCAAATTCATTTACAAAACTAATATTTAAACCACACAAAAACCCAGAGAAAATTACAGACCACTATCCCTTATGAACATACATGCAAAGAGTCTCAAAAAAAAAAAAAAAAAAACAAAAAAAAAAAAACAAAAAAAACCCCAAAAAACTTGCAAACTGACTATAAGAATACATCAACAGGGTTATTTACCATGGTGAAGTAGGCTTCACCCAGAGACACAGGGATGATTTAATACATGTAATCTAATAAACAGAATCTATCACAGAAACTGACTGAAAAGATAAAAACCACAAGATCATCTCATTAGATGCAGAAAGGGCCTTTGGCAAAATTTAACCTCCCTTCATGATAAAAGTCCTGGAGACAAGGATACAAGGAATGTATCTCAACATAATAAAGGTGATACTGCAATCCCACAGCCAACAAAATGGAGAAAAACTGAAAGTATTTCCACTAAAATCAGGAACCAGACAAGACTGTCCACTCTCTTCATGCCTACTCAGTACAGAACTTGAATAAACAATAGAAGGTCAGGGGGTACAAGCAGGAAAGGAAGAAGTCAAAGTATCTTTACTTGAAGGTGATATGAGAGTATACATAAATAATCCTAAAAACTCCATCTAGAAACTTCTTCAGCTGATAAACACTATTAGTAAAGTAGTTGGATACAATTTTTTTTTTTAAATAAATAATTCCCACCCCGAGTCAGGATTTTTTTTTCTTATCAATTATACATCTGATAGAGGATTAATAACTAAAATACATAAAGAGGTAAAAAAACAAAACAAAACAAAAAAACCCTCTGGACATCAGGAAAAGAGATGACCAAAAACTGAGGTACAAAACTAAGCAGAGTTCTCAAGAAGAAACACAAATGGTTGAGAGACACTTAACAGGATTTCAACATCCTTAGCTAACAGGGAAATGCAAATCATTGCTACTTTGAGATTTAATCTTAACACTGTACAGTATGGCCACCGTGGAGGAAAGAAAACATTTATTCATTGCTGGTGGGAGTATAAACTCATATAGCCACTATGGAATCAAATTCCTCAGGAAACTTGGAATCAATCTACCTCAACATCCACCTATACCCAAAGGACTCTTCAACCTACTACAGAGACACTTACTCAACCATGTACATTACTGCTCTATTCATAATGGCCAGAAATTGGAAATGGTCTAGAAGTTCATGAACTGATGAACAGATAATGAAAATATACGGTATATTTACACAATGGAATATTATTTACCTGTTAAAAATGAAATTCACAGGCAAATGGAGTTAGAAAAAAATCACCTTGAGGGAGGTAGCCTAGACTCCAAAATACAAATATTATGTTTTCTCTTGTATATGAATAATGTTTTTAATGACTTATTTTTATTTTATGTGCATTGGTGTTTTGCTTGCACATATGTCTATGTGAGAAAGTTACAGACAGTTGTGAGCTGCCATGTGGGTTTTGAGAACTGAACCTGGTCCTCTGGAAGGTTCTTAACTACTGAGCCATTCATTTGTCCGGCCTCATGGATGTTGGTTTTTAAGTCTTTGATATGTATGCTATGATCTGTATAATATAGAGTTTAGGTTTCTAGTAAGAGGCATGGGATTGGGGGAGGAGAGAATCTCCTTAGGAACACATTGCTATGAAGACTTGGGGAGGTGAAGGGAGAATTAGATGGGGAGAAGGATAAGAAAGAGGGATAAGGAGAATGACAACTTATTGGAGCCATTTGAAGCCTATCACTGTAGAAGCTTCCTAAAATATATACATATATGAAAGAACTCTAACTGGAATCAACAAACAAGGGGAGGACAATGCCCTTCCTAGACATCTCTCACAAAGTGAAGACCTCCAGTGGCAGCAGTGTGTTATATCTAGTTGAGTCATTAGTCAAAGGGGCACTAAGGATAAGGAAACCTCACACACTTCAGGCCAAGGTCATTGGCTGGTCTTCACAACTGAGAGTCAGGCCCTATTGCTGAAGACAACACTGACATAATAAAATTAGTGGCTTTACCACTACTGGAAAGTACTCTGCATATTACCACAGGTGAAAGATAACCATTAGGCCACCCTCAACCCTGTGATCTGTAACAGTGATCTTACCTGCCGGTACAATATTAGCACAGATGTTGTGGGAATAACCAGCTACTCTGATTGGATTTAAGGGCCACTCTGACACTACTTGGTTGGCGAGAAACCTGAGACTAGATGGACCATGCGCCTTGGTGAAGACCAAACACTATAGTTCTGCTAAAGAAACAGCAATAAAATGACCCCTCATGACATTCTGCTATTCCTATAGATCAGTGCCATGCTCAGCCATCATCAGAGAAGCATCTGCAGTGGACGGAAACTAACACAGAGACTCACAACTGAACAACATGCAAAGAGTCAGAGATTTTGGAGCAATCAATACTAAATGGGATGTATGCGTCAAACTCCTCAGGACCCAGGGCAATGCTGAAAAAGAGGTGAAAAGATTGTAAGAGCCAGAGGGGACAGATGACTCCCAGCAAACACTGGGATGACCCCAGACACAATAGGACTGATACATATAAGAACTCACAGAGACTTTGGCAACATACACAGAGCCTTTAGCAGATAGGGTTTCATTACTGAGAAGGGGAAGTGGATACAGGACAGGCTCCCACCTCTAACCAAGAAGCTGTCTGCAGCTGAAGCTGCTTGCAAATGAAAAAGTCAATTTTCTCCAACCGGGTTTCACCAGGTATATAAACCATATTCAGGTAGGCCTTAGCAGTAGAAAGCCAACATAAAATGAACTTTTTTTGTGTCAATATTATGTCTCAAATTGCTCTATTTGGGCATTTTTTATTTTTGGTCTTATTGTTTTTTGCTTATATATTTTGTTTTCTGACTCTGTGAGTCTATGATGTGTATGTGTGTGTATGGGGGGGGAGTGGCAAGTGGGGAAGATCTGGGAGAAGTCAGGGGAGGGGAAAAAACATGATAAAAAAATAGGGTATGAAAAATTCTTTTTCAATTAAAAATATTAAAATCACCAATATCCAGTAACAACAACAAATCCAAAAGGACACAAATGGAAAATCCAAGGTAAAACAGGATTGTATGACATATTTAAAAGTGTGACTAGAAAAGAAAGAAATATCAACTCATCCTCCATCCAAAGGAACGATCCTTCAAGAATAAAGGTACCTGCCTTTAAGCCTCGCATTCGGGAGGCAGAGGCAAGGCAGGTCTCTGTGAGTTCAAGGTCAGCCTGGTCTACAGAGCTAGTTCCAGGACAGCCAGAGATACATAGTGAGACCCTGTCTTGAAAGACCAAAACCAACAATAATAAAAACAAGACCTGGAGAGAAATGAAGATATTCTCAGACAAACGGAGGCTGAGTGGGTCTGTCACAGGTGACTATGTCCAACAGAAAGACCAAGGGAAGTCTGTCCATTATCCGTTAACTGATAACTAATAAGACAACAGAGACAGTAGGTAAAGGACCAGCTCGATGGATACAGCAGTGAACAAAAAAAATCAAAGAGACAAGAACAAAGAATAAACGCCCACAACCACGTTGAAACATACCCATTAAAGAGAAAAGTAGCAGAAGAGAAGCCAGGCAGCAAGAGATTTGTTCAGATCATGTCAGAATCTCGGCGTTCAGTTTACTGTGATAGGAAGATGAAACTCAAGAGTCAGAACACACACAATTAAACATGGGTATTTGCTTTATAGTTTGGATAGGTTAAAGAAAAATGAGAATGCAGAATGACTAAGACTATCTTCAAATAATCTAAAACTATAAATACTGGCCGAGTCTGATGGAAAGCAGAGTGAATTTAAGCTCTCTTTCAAATAGGTATAATAAACTATTGAGGTACAAAGAAGAGATAGCAGGAAAAAGAAAAGAAAATCAACTTTATTTCCCCAGGACTGTACCTGTTTGTGGCAGCATCCTGAACGCTGGTGTTTTTATGAGTTAAACTATCTTCTCTTGCAGCCTAAGAAAATAAAACAATTAAAAAAACCACCGAATCTTTGAAAGGATTTCCAACAAAAACAAAACAACTTGCTTCAGTTCAGATAAAATGTAATCATAACTTATAAGTACTGTATCTAGTACAATCCTATCCAACAGCCAGATCAATAATCTAAGACTCAAGTTCAGAGTATTGAATATGTCTGGCACAATTCTCACCACATAGCTGTTAATTACTTGAGACACTACAGAGTGTTACCCAACACAAAATTCACAAAGATTTAATGCCAGCATTTAAATTTATATCATAAAAAGAACATGGTTAGCTATATATTTGGCTCGTTTCTTAAATGCAATGCATATTTTAAGAAGGAAATCCAAAAGTTTTTCTAAAGAGCTCAATTTTACCCAATATTATGAGGTAATGCTTAACACAATAAACATATTCACTTCAAATGTATGATGAATGCTGAAAAATATTTACAGGTGCTTAACAAACATGTAACATTTCACTATTCCCCAGCCTCAAACGTTCCTACAATTTCATAAGGCTGTAATAATTGAATGCCTACCTCTATTTCTTTGGAGCATCATGATTTTTTAGGTTGATCTATTTGTAAACATGTGTGGATAAGTACCACAGCACAAGCATGGAGGTCAGAGCAACTTGTGGGAATCAGTTCTATCCCTCCCACCATGTGGGTCTTGAGGATTGAACTCAAACTGTCAGTCCTGGCCACAAGTACCTTTATTTGCTAAATCATTTTGTTAATCCTGGGTGGTCAGTTTTTGGTCAACTTTAAGGTAAGAGTCAATTGAGAAAATGTCCCAATCAGAATGGCCTGTAGACAAACGGGGGGGGGGGGGGGGGGGCGGCATTTTCTGGACTGATGATTAATGTGGGAGGGTGCAGACCACTGGGCGGTGCCATTCTGGGGCAGGTGGTTCTGAGTATAAAGCAGAACTCTGGGCAGGCCAAGAAACTCAATCCAGTAAGCAGCACTCCTCCATGGCTTCTGCTTCTGTTCCTAGTGGCTTCTTTCAATGATGGACTATCATAGAAATCTTTTCTCCCCGGACTGCTTTTAGTTATGGTGTTCTATTACAGCAATAGAAACCCAAGACAGAAATTAGTATCAGGTTCATGGAGAATTACTGAAATAGACCTGGCTATGCTTTGGGGCAGATTACAGAAAGACTTTGGAATTTTGGGCTGGAAAAGCTGTTGTGGAAACTTAGAAGATACAGCTGAGAACAATGCAAAGAGATGATGGGGTCCGGTTTGTAAAATTTCAGAGGGAAGTAAAGATTCTATTGGGGCCATTTGAATGCTATCTTGCACTAAGATTCTGGTTCTGGTCAGCTGGGGCTGAAGAATCAACTATGACAAAGAGACCAATGCAGCTGAAGTGGAACCATTGCTTTACGGGAATAACTGACACTGTTTAGCAAGGACTGAGAAATCCACTGTGATTAAGAAGAGACCAGCACCACTGAGGTGACATCTTCTGGAGTATTTTTTGAGGGTCAGCACACAGAAGTGTGGTCCAGAACGGGCCAAGGCTGTACCCTACACTAGCAGCCAAATTTGGTCATGTGTAAGAGTCATTCAGTTTATACTGGTTTTGAAGGTCATGAGAGCAGTTGAGGCTCAGAACTGTGTGTATGACAGGGTTGGAGACCCTGAGGAAAGATCAAGAGGGACCATTTGTGAAGATGCAGCCTTAGTTACAGAGAGACCCTAGCATTTTGGATGTGCCAGTACCATGGACTGTGAGCATCAAGGACAACTCCTGAACCTAGGAGATAAGCTATGTATTCTGCAGGGGGCAGAACCTGAGAAGTGAAGCTCTGGAGTCCAGAGAAGTGGAAGGGAACAGACTCCAGATATCAATCACTGAACTTTTACACCACTGAATCTTGGTTTTGTTTTGATTTGACTGTGTGCCCTGATCCTTTCTATTTGATGTTAAATTATATAACATACCAGGATAAATGAGACCCATTATTACTACTATACTGGGAAGTTTTAACACGACCAAGCATTGGATGTTGTGAAATGTCTTTTCTATATGCAATGAGATAATCTGAGTTTTTTGAGTGGGTGAAGGAGAAGCAGGCTCCCAGTGCTATGTAGCCCTCTTTAAAATAACAGAGATCCACCTGCTTTTGCCTTTCAAGTGCTGGGATTAAAGGCATATGCCACTACTCCTGGCCTAACTGTAAGTTTTGAATGATAAACCAAATTTTCTCCTGACACATGTCCTGATGTGATCATGAAGTATAAATGTACTTATATACTGCCCACCAGACTCTAATTACACTTTCAAAGAACTTTCTTATTCTCATCTGGATTACTGGTGTGGAAAGTTTTTCTTATAATACTTTGCTTAGGTATGGGGCTAACACTAATAGTGTGCATTAGGAAATTCTCCTTCCTGCCCCATTTTCTGAAAGAGTTTGTATAGAGTTTCTACTGATTTTTTTTTTTTTTTTTAAATATTGTGGTAGAGGCTGGAAGTCTGAGGTCAAGACACTGACCTCAAAAGGGACAAACCAGTCCCTTAGAACTTTTCTAAGAGCATCAAAAAAATTCAGATAATATGTTAATCACATCAACAGTTACAGCAACTGCCACTATCAGACACACACACACACACACACACACACACACACACACACACAAATTCTTTTGAGACGTGGCTTCACTATGTCATCTTGGCTGGCCTGGTATTCAAGAGACATGCCTGTCTCTGCCTCCTGCGTACTGGGATTAAAGGTGTGTGCCACCATGCCTTACTGTGCTGTACTTTTCAAAGTCTATTATGTTCCAAGGAGTATTCCTCACCCTTTGCATTTGTTAATTTCAGTCTTACAAAGCATCTTAGGGAAGGCATTGCCATTATCTTATTTAAAACAGAAAAAGGCTGGAGAAATAAACTAATTTGCCCCAAATACAAAATTTGAGTGGGATAGAATAGAAATGAGATTCTAAAGCCTATGCTTTCCTATCTTACATTTATATCTATGATAACTATGTTTTTTGCTTGCTGTCATCCTAGTTAGGGATTCTATTGTTAGGATGAAGCACCATGACAGAGTAACTTAGGAAGGGAAAGGGTGTATTTGGTTACATTTCAACATCAGTGTTCATCGTTGGAGAAAGTCAGGACAGGAACTCAAGAGGGCAGAAATCAGGAGGCGGGAGCTGATGCAGAGGCAGTGGAGGGTGCTGCTTACTGGTTTGTTCTTCATGGCTTCCCAGCCTGCTTTCTTATAGAGCCCAGGACCACCAGCCCAGGGATGGCACCATCCACAATGGGTTGAGCCCTCCCCAACCAATCAGTAACTAAGAAAATGCTCAACAGGCTTGCCTACAGACCAGAGTTTTAGAGGCATATTCCCAAGTTCTCCTTTCTGATTATGGCAACATTTGTCAAGTTGACATAGAACTAGCTAGCACACATCAGGGCCATATCTATTAAAGGAAGCTTACCTTATGCACTGCTTCTACTTGAGCCTTCAAAATATTGCTCTTGAAATCAGGAGGGACTCTCACTGCATTCAATCCTGGGCTCTCAATGGCATTATTAAGACATTTCTCAGTCAACTTTATCACTTCTTCCTGAATGTTTAAAAATATAATCACTTTTGATAGGCCATAGTTATATGAAAATAGGAATGTTGAAAGTTCAAATTCAGGCAACCAGGAAGTAATATGTCTCTCCGGTTCCTATAAAACACCAGTTCTAAAAACACCAATTCCTATAGCCATCTACTGCAGAAAAAGAGCTCCAGAATGAAAAGTATTGGCCAGCTCATAGAGGATCAAATCTGAAATTCACCTGGGATCAGTATCACACATCCTCCATGAATGTTTTAAGTCAATCATTTCAGTATCTCAGCTGCTTAAAGACAGGAATTATTAGGTCCTGAGATGTGTAAAGATCCTGACCATTCATATTTCATGTTTCTAACTCTGGAACTGTCACCAGGGAAGGAGGTGACTTTTTGTAACAAATTTTATATAACAATTAATGTAAACATTTTCAAACACAGATGAAAACAACAATAACAAATCCACTCAATAAACACTGTAATTAAATAAATGAAGGTAGACTAATGTTTAAAAGAAATATAAACAATTTTTAATATATTTAGTATTTTGCTTAACTTAAATAGTAATCAATGATAGCAACTGGGCTTAGGTTTGCATAAATTCCCACTTCCAGGTTTGAGCTAATTTGATGTTTCTCAATGTGGCCTATTTCAGCCTCTTGGCAGCACCCTAAAATCTGAATGTTAAGAAATAAATTGTTTTTTTTTTGAGAGATTCTTCTTATGTAGCTCAGATTGGCCTTGAGCTAGTAATCCTTTGGCCTCAGCACCCTAAAGGCTGAGAATGGAATATACCAGGAGGCTTAGCTCTAAGTCTGAATTTTTAATAGCTTTCCTATATAATTCTGATATAAAAGGTCTGAGAACCACTTCTTAAGATTTGATCTTGCCAGTAACCCCTAGGGGCTCCTGTTAGCAGAAGGAAGTCTGTGTGTAACCCCTTCTCTTCTTTGTTTTAATTTAGCAACAGGATCTCCTTGAGTGGTCCAGACTGATGCTGAAATTGCTCTGTACCCTCGGTAGGTCTGAACTTAGATTCTTCTTTAGCTTTCCTATTATCTGGGATTATGGTCCTGAACCACCAAACTCAGCCTCGCAGTATTCTCTAAGTCCTTTTACAATCATGGCTCACTCAAAGTACTGAATTTCCCCTTTTCCTGAAGATGACTATGTTGAAGAGTTGAGTATTTCTTAATCATTTGCACATTATAACAATTCTCATTTCAAAGCCTCAAAAACACAACATACTAAAATAAGTATACAAAGCACTTAATCTATGATTTTCAGCAAGCCCAATAATGCTTTTTCACTGTGCTTAGTTTTTAAATTATGTGTATAAATATGATTGTATGTGTATATAAGTGCTGTGCTCATAGTGGTCAGAAGAGGGTATCGAATACCCTGGGACTGCAGTGACGGATGATTGTGAGCTACTATATGGGTGAGCCTCCATGTGGGTGCTGGGAATCAAAACCAGGTCTATGGAAGACCAATGCTGTTAACTACTGATTATCTCTCTAGTCCCTGAGGTGGGCGGTCCCAGTACTTAGGAGGCAGGGGCAGGCACATCTCTGAGTTGGAGGCCAAACTGGACTGAGGAATGAGTTACATGGCACCCAGGGATACACAGAGAAATTATGTCTCAAAAACAAACAAACAAAAAAACCAAACAAATACCCATCATGACAGACCTTAAATTTTATTTATTTTTAAGACAGTGTCTCACTAGGTAGCTCTGGCTGGCCTGAAAATCACTATGTAGAGCAGGCTGGACTTGAATTCACTGAGATATGCCTGCTTCTGACCTTAAAGTTATTATTTTTTCTGTGTTTTGCCTGCATGCATGTATCTGCACCACATATGTGTCTATCTAGTGCCTGCAAGTTCAGAAGGTATCTGAAATTGAAGTTACAGATGGTTGCTAGCTGCCATTTGAGTGCATGGAATCAAACTTGGGTCCTTTGTAAGAGCAACAAATACTCTTAGCCACTGAGCCACCTCTTCAGTACCACCCACTGATCCCAGCCCTCTTCAGCCCCATTAGACTTCTTCATGTTGTCATGCAAGTTTCTACCTTCCTGCCTACATACTGACACATTTCACCTTTTCAAATGGGAACATGGGTCTATCAGAGATCAACAGACTGATTTTCCACCAAAGGTGAGTCAGTCCTGCTGTGCTGGTTAGTTTTCTGCCAACCCGACACAAGCTAGGGTTTTCTGAGATAAGGGGATTTCAACTGACAAAACACCCCAATCAGGCTGGTCTGTGGGCAATCTGAGCAGTTTCTTGGTTAATGATTGATGTGGGAGAGGCCAGCCCACCATGGATGGTGCTACACCTGGGCAGGTGGTCTTGTGATTGTAGAATAAAGCATACTAAGCAAGCCATGGAGAGTAAGCTAGTAAGCATCACCCCTCTGAGTTTTTTGCCAGATCCCAGTACCTGGTTGTTGACATTAATGTCAATGGGAGGTCGAGGAGACGGCAAGATATTCTGCTCCATTTCAAGCTGTTTGAGCTTCTCTGTGTCACCTTTTAATGCTGGGGAAAAAACCAAGAGCAAACCTTCTCATTAGTCTGTCTGGCTCTGACAGTTATGTGAGAGTGTACCCTGAAGTTGGTTTTCCTTCATTAAAAGTGGAATAAGCTGTACAGTGGTGGTGCAAACCTTAATCCCAGTACTTGGAAGGTAGAGGCAGGCAGGTCTCTGAGTTTAAGGCCAGCCTGGTCTACAATGTGAATTCTAGAACAACTAGGGATACAGAGTGAAACCCTACCTCCAAAAAAAAAAAAAAAAAAAAAAAAAAAAAAAAAAAAAAAAAAAAAAAAATTAGAGGAGGGGGTATTATGAAATCATGCCGTTTGGGTCAAAGGGATCTTCTGAAGATAAACAGTCAACAAACCCAGTGGCTTCTTTGTCTGCAATTAGAACCGTATCTAGGGTCCTTAAGAAATTCTGAATTTCCAGACTTGTTTGAGAGTTATCTTTTAAAAACCTTTAGTTCTGGTGTGTGCATGTGTGTGTAGGTCAGAGGACAACTCTGAAAGGTTGCCTGCATCCTTTTAATCCTTTCTTGCCATCATGGGATCCATGGAAGGAATCAGGCCATCAGGCTTAACTTAGCAAGCACTTTACTCACCGAAACATCTCACTGGTCAAGAATAATTTAGCAGACTCTCTAGAACAGTGGTTCCCAACCTTCCTAACCATTTAATGAAGTTTCTCATGTGGTGGTGATTCCCTTCAACCACACAATTAATTTGTACTTCTACTTCATATATTTCTTAAACAATTCTCTTTGATAGTTCACTGGGAGGGTAAAGAGAAAATTATAAACAAAAAAGTAAAACAAAACCCACAGATGATAAAAACAAAACAAAACACCTGTTGTTTCATGTGGATTCAGGGCTGACCCATAAGCCGTTAGTCTTCTAAACTGAATTCAACGATACTATGAGAACTGGGTCTCCAACCCCTAATGTAACAAGCTGGCAACAAGAATCTCATTGCTCAGGAAGAGACTGGAATGGCTCTATAGGCTCATATGTTGGAATGCTTGGTCATCAGGGAGAGATACTACTTGAGAAGGATTAGGAGGTATTTCCTTGGTGAAGGTGTGCCCTTATTGGAGGAAGTATGTCACTGAGGGTGGGTTTTGAGGTAAGCCAGGTCCAGTGGTTCTCTATTCTCCTGCTGCTTGAAGATGGGGATATAGAACTCTCAGCTCCTTCTCCAGGCATGTCTGCCTGTGAGCACCAGGCTCCCCACCATGATGATAATGAACTAAACTTTCCTTTGTAAGAGTTGCCTTGGTCTCAGTGTCTTCACAGAAATAGTACAATGACTAAGACAAGTGATTATGTTCTCTGTTGGAGAAAGGGACTCAGTTCTCTATCTGATGACAATGAAGATTAAAGAAATCTAACAACATAAAAGACATCTTCAAAACCTCCCTTCCCCTAAGAGAAAACTTCAGATCTCACCCCCTCAAGGCTTTTGTGGCTGACTGATGGCCATGTAGTGGAAACTAAATGTTAAGTTTAGCTCCTTAACTTTTCTCTTTGAACATAGGATTTTCCTTAGACCTTTGAGAACCTGGGAAACTTTGGGTTAAGCTTGGAGGAAAGAAGGGCAGATAACCACTTGGAGTAGCAGGCAGTTGCTTTTCTTTCTAAGTAAAAAAAAAAAAAACAAACAAAAATAAAAAACAAAAAACAAAACAAAATCACATAAAGCTGCTAAGCTTTTAAATTAGGATGAACTGTTTTTCACAAGTTGGTTTTGAGTGTCTTAAATTATATCAACATGGATCAGAACCACAGATGTCTGATCTCAGCTGTTCCTATGCTCAGTTGGGACAAAATGGTGCCAAGGTAACTTTCTCCTCAGAGCACCAGCACCACAGTTGGGCACGAAGTACACCTCCCCATTCCTTCTGCTTTTAACAGGATCCTTTGCTATTGAATTGACAGTGTGTACCTTGGAGCTGTTCAGAGATCAAAATGAGATCCAGATGACATTGTTTGGTGTTCTCAATGACAATTATGGTGACACACATGGACTCCCCTTCCTCTGGTAAAAACATGGAATGCCTTCTCTATATCTTTGCTTTGCTTCTCTGGGTCTACACTCCTAGGTCACAGGACTGTCTCTTGTTCTGTCCACGTTAACCTAATGTGGTTTTTGGTTTTAAAGAAAAGGAGGTGAGAGTCCCACTTAGTCTGTGGAATGGGTGGATCCCCCACGACTTGAGCCCCAGTGGGAGATGGGCTCATCTTATCAAACTGAACTCACTGCAGTAGGAAGTAACCAGGTGGCTTTGTCACCATCAAGATGAAGGAAATGTTACCATCTTGGCCAAGAGTGTGAAGGTCATATGACTTTACCACCATCTTGGTTAACGTAAACACAGGGAGTAAACTAAAATGGTAGCATCTGTAAAGCTTTCCAGTCGCAGGGAACAGTGTCCTGATTCTATAATGGCAGTTAGGGTTGCTGCTGTAGAGTATATGAATAAAGACTGATGAGAATAGGAGGTACAAACTATTGCACAGTTTAGGAGAAGATAATATCCCCCCCCCCCCCCCCCCCCCCCGCCGAGGTAACCAGTTTCTTGGCTGAAAGCCAGAAATGTTCTTGGGTCTCATGACAGCTTGGATTTGGCATCTAATCTGGTTTCTAAGTAATTCAGAGTTACCTCTTCAGAGAGGATAATGTTAGAAAAAATAAAGGCTCATTAAAAGAAAACTTCTAGTCAAAAGAATATAATCTCTGACCTAATGTTCAAATTGGTCCTGGTCAATTTTGTGGCCAAGGACCACTTTTAGAAAGACCTTAAGTCATGCTAACAACTCCCTGTGTATTAGGAGCCTTGTCCAGAGGATTATCAGATCACTCTCAACCAACATTTCCCAGCAACTTTTATCAATATTTTGTTAATAGAGACTTCAGAAGGTCAGTGTATGCTGGCTGAGATTGAAAAAAAAAAATGTACGATGGGGGCGTGTGTCAGAAAGTCTTTTCTTTCAAAGATAGGTAACCATCTAGAGACAGTATTTTACAAACTCCTCTACCTTGTGGAACTCTTGAATACACGCCTTTTTACCAGACCCCTGTACACCAAACATTCACACCTATCACACCTCGTCCTTTAACAGCATTTAGGAATTAGCCAATAGTGTCTGTAAGGACGAGCTTCCCCCAATGGGGTGACACAGTGACCACACTGTGATAGGATCAAAATTAAGTGACCTTCTCAACCTGATGTGCTTTCTTGCTTGGTTGATCACTCTTTTGCAAAAGCCATGTTGCTGAGCTAGGTTTGCCTTGTTCATGAGTCTCTTTGTGTGATGCCAGGAGTATTCTTTTCCAAATTACTTAACATGATTCTCATTTCATACTATAACCTTTATATTGCACAGGAAGACAGAGTATATGAAGTTGGATATAGGCATATATGCTTGCAGTTCCAAGACCTTGAAGGCTGGAGCAAGTGACCCCAAAGCCAGCTAAATTACACAGCATGTTCTAGGGTGCCTGGGCTCCTATCATCAGACTTGTGCAGCAAGCACTGCCCTGACTGAGCCACCTTACTGTGTGCTAATACAAGATTATGGCACTACAGGAACAATTAAACATTTAAAATTTATATAACATGAATTAGAATGTAAATCAATACTTCCACCTCCATTAAGAAGATGCAGAATACAGTTCTTTATACCAAGTAGCCACCACATTTGTGAGATCAACTGTACCTGGCCTTGTGGACTGTTGACATTCCCTCACAGAAGGGGTGGTGGGTCACTGGACCCTCACCTGAGTGTCCAGACACTCCTCCTAGCCATTTAGTAGCAACAGTAGTTGCATGGCCATCTCTAGTGATCAGACAAGACTTCCAGTAGAGGGACTGGGACACCAACCCAGCTACATAACCTTTGACCTATTGTCTGCCTCTGCTGATGGGATCTGCTGGGGTAAGAGTAGCAGAGAGATTGTGGGAGTGGTCAACCAACTGGTCCAGCCTCAGACCTAAGTGATAAGACTGAGCCCACCCATGACAGTGTCTGGAGTGCCAGGACCCAGAGACCTAGGATAGAATCAAACACAACTGGATGGAAAAAGATGTCAATGATATGATGTCTAATGATATTCTGCTATATTCACAGGTTGGTGCCTTAGTCCAATTGCCATCAGAGAGGCTTCATCTAGCAACTGATGGAAACAGATGTATAGCCACAGACAAATATTTGGTGGAGCTTTGGGAATACAGCTAAAGAAAGGGATGAAGGATTGTAGGAGCAGAGGGGTCAAGGATATTACAAGAAAACCCACATAACCTATTAACCTGGGCTCATAGGAGCTCACAGAGATTAAACTTACAACCAGGGACTGACTTAGGCCCTCTACATATATGTGACAATTGTATGTGTAGCTTGGTCCTCTTAACAGCAGGAGCAGGGGCTATTTCTGACTCTTTTACAGTCTTTTGGGACCCTATTCCTCATACTGGTGACCTTGTCAAACCTTAATACAAGAGGATGTGCTTATTAGTCTTACTGAAACTTGATAAACCATGTTTTGTTGATACCCATGGGAGGCCGGATCTTTTTGAAACAGAAACAGTAGATTGGGGGTGGGGCAGAGGGGAGGTGAGAAAGGCACTGTGAGGAGAGGAGGGAGAGGAAAACTGCCACCAGGAAGAAAACTGAATGTAAAAGGAGATGTAATCAGAAGGTGTTGGGATTGGAGTTAGCTCATCAAGTAAAGGTGCTTTACTGGAAGCCTGAAGATGTGGACTCAAGTTTGCTCTCTGGAACTCACAAAGTGGAAGGAGAGAAGAGACTCGTGAAGTTACCTCCAATCTCCACATGCACAACATGGCACAATCCACCAAATAAATACATGAAATAAAAATGCTTTAAATGTCACTGATAAGTTACAGAACAGGTACTTACTCTCATATTCAACTTTGGGTTCCTCTAAGTCATTTGACCTGGTGGCTACATTAATGTCATCTGGTGCTGGGGATGTTTCCCAAGTATCTGATGTCCTTGTTACATCACCAATGGTCGTTTCCAGTAAGTCTGGGCTATTTAGCAAATCAACATTCAGAGGCAAGCTGTAAAAGTAACAAAGTTTACTTAAACCAGTAAATTTATCATTAAAGTAAAAAGAAAAAACAATGTTGGAAAAATTAATTGACAAGTTTTATTTAACTGGCTTTATTCCTTTTCCAAATATCTCTGGATGTACTTCTTCAGTCAAGATGCAGCAAAAGGAATGAATCAGCTTCCAACTTGAAATAACCTGAGGGGGAAATAAACTATTCTCAAGACAACAGACAAGAGTGAGGGGTAACAAAGAGAATGATTCTAAGAGTCAACAAGAGGTGAACACCTTGAGAGCCCCCTGAGAACATGCTCAGGCCACAGTGCAGAGGAAGGGACAGTTGGTAGACCAGGGGAATGTCTCAGGTAACAGGATGAGATGAGATTGAGAGTCTGGGAGAGCAAGGTAACTAGAAATCTGTGAACAAACACCTGGGTTACTAATGAGGATACCTTGGTTCTGTCCTTGAGGGGGTTTGCAGGCCAGGTTAACAGAAGAGGAATATCTAGAATGTGAGCAACACCAGACCATGGGCTGGGGTCCCAGAAAAAAAAAAAAAAAAGAAGGGAAGAGGGGTCTGGAGAGATGATAAAACATTTCCCTCGCATAGTTTGGAGCCCCAGAACCCACTGGAGGATAGATGGAACAGGCCAAAATCTGTATCCCAATGTTCCTACAAGGAGATGCAGAAGAGAGACAGGAGCATCTCAATGGCTAGCTAACCAAAAGACTATCCAATAGGATAGGAAGTGAGGACCGGCACCTGAAGCTGTCCTTTGACCATGCTCACATACCATGTATACACAGATTTAAAAATTCCACATAGAAAGGAAAGGAGAAAGCCAGCTGAGCACTGGTGGTCACTTTTATGTTTCCTTGGTCAGCCATCATGTACAAGCTGCTCCTGCCATCATGCTTTCCATGAGGATGGACTGCATTTCTCTGAACTGAGAGTCCAAATAAATCCTTTCCCCTTAATTTGCTTCTGTCACAAAGGGAAAGGTAGTTGACACAAGATCAAAGGCTGAACCAGAGGAACAAACAAGGACAGGGTCCTGGAGGTGAGCAGAGTCTCAGGGCCTGGGAAGGAACTACTTGAAGGCATGGAAAGGAAGGCATGGTGCTCAGTTTCTACTGCCACAGTGAAAACGTAGTTCATAGAGCACTGAGTATCCTGGAGCACACTGTCTCTGTAGTAGAGAACACTAGCCACAGAAGCACTATGTGTGACAAGTCATAGAAATGAGCCCTGAAAGGCTCAAACTACGACCAGGTAAAGCACATTTGAGAACAAACCCCAGAAGACTTCAAGAACAGTCAAACTATACAGTAAGCAGCCAAGTAAGACTCAGGCAGACAACTCAAAGGTGCAGCTATGCAGAGAAGCAGAATAGAAACTACCTGAGAATAGACAATTACCACCTCATTTACCACAACTGTTTAACTTACTACAGAGCAATGGTGATTAAGACAGTGTAGTATTTTTAACTTGATTGAACCAAAACACTTAGGAGATGAACTAAAAATGTGAACAGACCACTGGAAGGAAGAGGCTGGCCTGAGTGAGCAGGTCACTTGGGGATAAATCTTGCCTTGATTCCTTACTACTCTTGGTGCAAATGGTGTGCTCTGCTCTGCTATGCCCATTCCAAGACAATGAACTAATGTAATCATGAATAAAACAAATCTTTCCTTTTTAAGTTATTCTAAGAGTTCTGCTGTATCTACAAGAAAACTCAGATAAGAGGTGTACAACTTGAGACTCTAGAATTCCTTTTATTTATAGCTCGTTTGCCAATCCAAATAATTGGTGTGTGCACAAGCATGTTTGAGTTTGTGCGGACATGCTCCACACTGTCAGTAGTAGGCACAGGTGTATATGGCTCTCAAGTGGAGAACAGGTGATCTTGGGAGTCAGTATTCACTTTCTACTTTGTTAGCAACAGGTTATCTGGTTGTTTGCTACTGTAAATGCCAAGCTAGCTGGCTCATGGGTGTCCAATGTGGATCCTCCTCTCTATGCCTCCTATCCACCATCCAAGTGCTAGGATTATAGAATACATGCTACTGTGTCCAATTCTACATAGATTCTGAACTCAGGGTAAGTACTTTACTCATTGAACTAGCTCCCCAGCTCTATCTTGGCTTTCTTTAATAAAGAATTTATTTATTTTTTTAATAGTTGTTTGCCTACACATATGTAGCATGTGTACATATGGTGTTTGTGGAGAACAAAACAGGGAGCCAGATCCCCTGGAACTGGAGTTACAGACAGGACCTCCATGTGTGGTGCTGGGAACCAAAATGGGGGTCCTCTGCTCTTAGCCACTGAGCCATATCTCCAGAACCTCTACCTTGGTTTTCAAAATGTGTTCTATTGACAATTTAAGGAGCGGCAAGGAAAAGATAAATGGCATTGTGATCTCCCTGTTATAATTTCTATGAACTTCTATTTTGATCTGTCAGGTAGATTTAATTCACATATTTTATGTCTTAGCCACTGTGAAACCACTAGAGTTTCAAGTTTCTTCTAGTTCTGAACAATGCAATGGTCTACAGATGCAAAGTGCCCATCAGCTCGTTTCATGTCTTTTCCTACTGACCCAACTATAAACTCCCCTTATCTAGGTGTGAACCAACACCACCCATGGGGATCATTTTCAAAGAGTAAGAAAAGAAAAGAAAAGAAAAGAAAAGAAAAGAAAAGAAAAAAGAAAAGAAAAGAAAAGAGAAAAAAAGAAAAGAAAAGCTGGCTGTGGAGATGAAGCAACAAATGGCAGGTGAGTGAAATTGACTGAAAGCGGAACATTAGCCCATTGGGGCTCAGATACCCGAGCATATAGTTTTGGTGTTTTCAATACAAATCTTTGAAAATGAAAATGGATATAAATATTTCAGACAAAAGGATATAAAAATTAGTGGAAATTCATCTCTTACAATTTTAGCATGAACACATGACAAAAATATTTTAAAGTACGTACAAAATCACAACCCACATAAGGAACAAAAGGGGAGAATGTTATAAACTGTTTTGAAAGATGAAACTGGTGAATAGTAAGTAAGAAACCATGGACTAGAAGGACTACAGAATTCTAAAATCTAGCTGGGTACAGTGGCCTTTAGTCCCAGCACTCAGGAGGCAGAGCAGGCAGATGGATCTCTTGTGAAAAAGGCTATAAGGCTGGTTTTTAAAAAGGGGGTAAGAACAGGCAGTTTGGAGGAAAAACGCAAGTGACTCATAAAGGAAACTTGAACATTACAATGAAGACATCCACTCTGAATCTTCATTGTGGTCTTAATTTCATGGCAATTTAATGCCACAGTTCCCCATGTCAATGTTTGGGGTGGAACTCAGGACTGAGCTACACTTCCTGGTGAGATGCAGCTTAATAAAACTAAGGAAAATGAAAACAACACTTAATCCTCAGAGCAGCAAAACCTCAACATTTGAGAATGCTTCCCTAGGTCTTTAAGGGGCCAGACTCTGCTACTCAGATGTATAATCCTGTGTCTAGTAAAGTTTGCCTAAAAATCAGAGGATAGAGCCAGCCACAGATTTGGCCAGACAGGTCAGGGAGTGGTGACACACGCCTTTAATCCCAGCACTTTTGGGAGGCAGAGGCAGAGATCTCTCTGGAACTCTGTGAGTTCAAGGCTAAACAGAGCCAGGAGGTGACACACACCTTTAATCCCAGCACTTGGGATCTTATGTCTTCCTCCCAGTGCTTGGGAAATACACAGGACTTTAATCCCAGCACTAGGAAAGTTGAACTTGGAAGTGAGACAGCTGGGCAGAGAAAAAAGGTGGGAGGAGGCATAAGTTCAGCCCTTCTCCTTGGACCTTTTCCGATGAGGACTCAAGGGCATTCAGTTGGCAGATTTGTGAGGAGTGGCTAGGTGAGACATGGCTGTGGCTAGTTCCTGTCTGCCCTCTTTCAGCCCTTATTTGGCTCAATAGTTTTTATTATAACACCAAGTAGAATTCATATAATAGAACCAAATGAAGGTAATTCTTGCACTATCTTAATGTATGTTTTGAGACAATTCTTTGTCCAATGTGGACAGAGAAGCCAAAAAGTTAAACATCCTTGATGAATCTTAAACCAGTGCTTGTGGTTCTTGGCTTTCCTGGACTTCCTTTTTCTAGTTTCCTTCTTTCTTTGTAAGAACCTAGCTCAGCATTCTCAGGATTTCTCTATTTTCCCACTTGCACATCAAAGCCCCATTCAGTTTCCACCTAGCGCTCCTTTTGTAGGCTGTGAATAAGTTAAGCAGTGTGTTTCACATATTCCATCAGGTCTGTGAGTATAGTACTGATCTGTTAGTAAAAGCATTTGAATCAGTGTACATCAAACATCCTATGCTGTGACTCAAACATAGAAACTTGCTGACTGAGTACAGATGCAGTGGTGTCAACAGCAGTAATGACTAGACCTACTACTGTTGAGACTGTGGCTCTGCAAACTACACCAAAATTGGTGTCTTAAAAAATGGCTGACGTCACAGCTAAGTATGGGAGCTCTGGTAAGAAAGCACTAAAAAAAAGTCTAGGGGAAAGGTTAAGTGGTACCAGTGCAGTTTGATAGGGTTCCCATAAACTGAACCTGAAAAGAAATTCATGAAGTAACGTGTAAGTAGACAGAGCTTTAAAAGTTCTTACTATGGAATATGAACTTAGCAGTTTAGGATGATACTTGTCCAATCATGATCTTGTCACCATCACTAACGATACCTAATTTTTTACCATTAGGTTACATTAAAAAAATAGCTTTTAAAATTGCATTTTCAATTTATTGTGTGTGCGCGTGAAGGTCTGAGAACAACTTGTGTGAGTCAGTTCTCTCCTTCCACCATTTGGATCCTGGGGCTTGAACTCAGGTTGTTGGGCTTGGCACCATGTGCCTTAATCTATATGATCTTGCCTGCCCATGGTTATCCTTTTGAGGAAGAGAGAATAATATAATGCAGGTAGCAAATTTATTATAAACACAGGTAACTTGGAAGATATGGGAGATGACTCAGTGGTTAAGAGCACTTGTTGCTCTTGCAGAGGATCTGAGTTCAATTCCTAGCACATACATGGTGGCTTATGATCAGTAACTCCAGTTCTAGCACATACATGGTGGCTTATGATCAGTAACTCCAGTTCCAGGAACTCTGACACTCTCTTTTGATTTGTTAGGCATCAGGCATGCACATGCATGAATCAGAACACTCTTATACATAGAATCTTAAAAAAGAATAACAAATGTATTTTTAAAAAATTGATATATATTACTTTTAAAGATTATAATCAAACACCAGTAATAAGAAAACTGACATCAAGTGTTCTCTGGTCTAATGAATTATAAACATACTATAGTTCTTGTCAATAATTCTAGATTGAACCATGAGGAAACAATGAGGTTAATTTAAATGGGCTGTGAAACAAACATACTATTTAAGAACAAAAATGTTAAAAAAAAATAAGCATAGCTAAGAATCCATTATTAGATTAGTAGAACCATTAATAGATTAGTAGAGCCAAAAACCCACAATAACTACTATATATAATGCTGCATGGATCAAAGATATGGCTACTAATGAAAGTACTGGGAAAAGGAAGAAATTAGGCTGGTACTCACTCTTAACTGCTGAGCCATTTCTCAAGCTATTTCGTTTTCTGAGTCTATGTAGTAACTGCCTCATAGATATGAAAAAGATTACTGTGTTTTTCTCCTAAAATATACCTACTGAAGAATCTGCAATAAAGAAATCTCTAAAATTTACTATAATCTTCCAAGGAAGTACTTTCCCTTGTACAACAGCTGCAGGATTCTATGGTGATATATTACATAATAAAACCAGTCTGGAAAATCAGAGAACAGATCCACCCACAGTCAATCCAGGAATGTCAGAGAATGGTAACTCACACCTTTAATCCCAGCACAGAGAAAGACTGGGAGTGGTGAGCTAAGCCTTTAATCCCATAACTCCAGAGACAGACCTTTCTGTGTTTTTGTGAGTTTAAGGCCTAACTACCCAAATAATAGCAGCTCATACCTTTAATCTTAACTCTAGAATATGATGCAAAGTTGAACCAGAAGTGAAACAACAGGGTGAAGAAGGTATTTAAGGCAGGCGTAGGAAGACAGAGATTTATTCTGAAGAAGCTCAAAGATAGCTTTTACCATGAGAAGTTTGCTGGGTGAGATCTGACTGTGGTCTATTTCCTCTTTTTGATATTCCAGCTTTTCCCCAATATCTGCTCTGGATTTTCATCTAAAAACATCTAGGATTTGTGTTACAGGACTCCTTGCTGAGCTCCTTCAGAACTCTTCTGTACCACTGTCTTCCTTGATTAAGTGCTTCCCACCAGTTTCATGCTATCCTTCACCACTTTCCTTTCATCTCAGAGGCCTTTTGTTTTTGCCTGGAACTATAACTACTACTTCCTATGGCTCACTTCTTATTTCAACTCAACTGTCTCTTCCAATTCCACTTCTCATTCTTGCAGTCACTCACAGAGACATTGTTTGTAAAGCTCCAACTCCTTAAAATCACTGAATCTTTGCCTACTTGTATATTAGCAATCTTCTGTGAGAATGTCTTATTAAGGTAGAAACTGTCACATGGCACTGTTATGATGTTCTAATCTAGAACAGTATACACACAAAAAATGTACTTAAGAAGCCGCCACTGGATTGCCCCATCCCTGAGGATTGAACCTCTAGTCTTATGCACGCTAGGAAAGTACTCTACCATTAAGCTATATTTTCAGTCTTCTTTTTACTTTTTGACATGCAATTTTGCTGGTAGGCCATGAACTTGCAATTCTCCTGTCTGGGCCTCCTAAATAGATCAGATTATATATGCCAGTTACAGGACTCAGTTATGAGTTGCTAATTTTGATATATAATTAAATGAAAATACCACGTAGGCAGGGGAAGAACCCTGGTGACATCTCAAATGCTCTCTATAGAGCTACTGGAAATAGTACATTTGATGCTTAGTGTTGGGAAAGAAAAAAGATTTTGGGACAATGGCCTGGGACATCACTCCTGGCTAGGAATTCTAATGCACCTGTGACAGGTCATTAACAGGTTTTTCTATGTAGAAATATGTATCTTCTCTTCGTTTGTGTATAGGGTGTAGATGACCAAATTAAATAACAATATTTTAGCATCTTCGGGAACTGATAAGTGCAGGGGCTCACTGGCTATGTCATCAATTCCACTTGCCAAGTTTTAGGTTGATGACAATTTTTTTTTTAAAGGTATATACAAATATATATGGCTTGGTTAACTTTTTTTTTTTTTTTTTTTTTAAAGCTGGGGCCATATCTCATGATTTAACTGCTTCTTCCTGCCTCATCCTCCCAAGTACTGGGATTACAAGTATAAGACAGTTGAGGAGTATGTGTGTATGGGACAGAGGGCGGGGAAGGAGGGGAGAAGGAAAGTATCTCTTGTTCTCACTGCTGTTCTGGGATTCTCTTGTCTCTGCCTCCCATCTTGTAGTGGAAGAACTGAGATTACGAAGGGATGTTAGCATTTCTGGTTTTTTATGAGGGTTCTAGGAACAGAACTCAGTCAGTCAGACTTGTGTGCTGGCACTTTTATGATGGAGCCATCTCCTCAATCTTGTACTTGTTTTTAACTTGATGTATGTAACATGGATGTAGCATACTTTATCCAAGTCTTTCCAAGGCCACCTTTCTAAAGCACAACTTCTACTTCATTCCTTTCTACCTTTCAATCTAGGCCACACCAAGTCGGCAAGTACACAAACTGTAGAGACCCTCAGACTATCCAACCTAGAAGTCTCTGTCTCCCAAGGGGAATGGCACCACTAGTAGGTGTGGCCTTGTTGGAGGGAGTGTCACTGTGGGGCTGGAGGTCTCCTATGCTCAAGCTACCCTAATGTCATAGTAAACTTCCTGTTGCCTTCAGATCAAGATGTATAACTCTCAGCTACTTCTCCAGCACCATGTCCTGCCATCATAATGGATTAAGCTTCTGAACCTGTAAGCCAGCCCAATTAAATATTTTCTTTTATTAAAGAGTTGCCATGGTCATGGCTTCTCTTCACAGAAATATAAACCCTAACTGTCGGTACCAGGAACTGGGTATTGCTGTGATAGGCTGGACCATGCTTTTGTCTGAAGGACTATGAACCTTGGGACTGTGGATTAGAAAAGTAGTTGAGCATTTTAACTGTTACTAATAGGCTATATCAATAGGATCATGGAAGACAGTGGTGCTTAGTATGATCTGAACTGTGAGGGGGGATCTGGCTCAAGGTTTCAGGGAATTTTAGCATGTTGCTTAGAGATCTTTCTTGTGATATTTTGGTAAAAGAACATGGATGCTTTGTACCCTTGTCTGAAGCTGAGGCTAAAGTGATATTTTGAATTAATTCCATTGGCAGAGGAATCTTAAAACAGCTTAGTATAGGCTCTATTGTGTGATTACTAATGTAATATTAATGAAGATTTATAATGAACAATCTGAGAAAGGAAAAATATAAAACATACTATTTGAGGAGAAAAGGAATGGAGTCAAGTCTTTTGTTCAGGGTGGTAAACAGATTAAGAAAAGGATTAAAGGGAGTGGTGACCTCGGAGCAAGATCCCACCCAGCTAAGTTTCCAGTTTGTGAAAAGGAATTAAAGAGTTTAGAACTGGGTATGGTGGTACACGCATGTAATCCCAGCACTCTAGAGGCAGAGGCTGGTAGATCTCTGAATTTGAGGTCATCCTGGTTTACAGATTCAATTTCAGGACAAAGACAAGCTCAGGCAGGAAAGGAAACCATGGAAAACAGAAAACTTGAGAAAATGTAATTGAACAAAGAGACCATGTTCCAACCCCAGGAAGCAGCAGAACTCAGACACTTTGGCCAGGTGGTTCTGGCTTTAGAGTCAAGGATAGAAGAAAGGCATTATGGAATCTCCCTCTCTGACTAAGGAAAGCCACCGAGGCCAAGCACATGCCATGGGTATCCCAACAAGAAGGCCCAGAGTGGTCATTAAGTGTAGCTGTGAAGTTGAAGCCTGGATTGCCTTGGAGATATTAGAACCACAGGATAGCTGCCAAGAGAGCTGCTAGCAGGGAGTGGAACCAGTCTAAGAGAAAGACTTGTTTTTCACTCAACAAAGTTGAATGGAGTTGAAGATCTAAAGAACATAAGACAGAGATTCAATTTGGAATCTGTCCAGCTAGTTTTCAGTGCTGCTTTGGTCTAGTATTTTCTTACTATACCCCTTTACTACGTCTTGGAATGGTGATGTATATCCTGTCCCACTTATAAGTTGGAAGTATATGATCTGCTTATTGAGTTTATAGGAATTACATTTAAGAGATTGCCATGAGTCTCAGAAGAAACTTTGGTCTTTGAAACAAGTTTAAGACTCTTAGTCTATAAGGACTTTGGAAGTTGGGCTGAATACATTTTTGCATTACAATATGGCTACCAATCTTTGAGGGGCCAGGAAGTGGTATGTGGTGGTTTGAAAGAAAACAGTCCCTAAAGGGAGTGGCACTATTAGGTGTGGCCTTGTTGGAGGAAGTGTGTCACCCGTGGGGGTAGGCTCTGAGGTCTCCTATGCTCAAGCTAAACCCAGTGTCATGTGGGATCAAGAAACAGAACCTTCAGTTCCTTCTCCAGCACCATAGTGATAATGACTAAACTTGTAAAACTGTAAGTCACCCCAATTAAATGTTTTCCTTCATAAGAGTTATTTTGTCACGGTGTCTCTTCATAGCAATAGACACCTTAAGACAATCATCCAGCAGGACAGATGGTAAGATTCCATTGCTAAAGACACCACACACTCAGGTTGCAGGGTTTTGAGAAATCAGGCCGGTACTGACCTACGATCTTTTCTCTGCTGACTAGCTTGCAAAGTGCCCAAGGTGCCATGTAGGCCACTGCCTGGAGAAAAGTCATCTACAGTTTTACCCAGTGGTAGACCCTGCATGCTATCTATAATACTGACCCATTACACAAGGTATGTCCACTAGCCTCCTTCTGATTGGAGAGCTGCTCTACAGAATTCTAGGAGTGCTACTGAAAACATGGTCAGAAGCCCAAGCTGATGTATCACAGACCTGGAGAACCTACTACCATTAGCTTACCATCAGTTTGTTAAATGGACATGTTGTCAAACTGCCTTCTTAATATTGGTGTTTAATTATACCCATAGATTAGGGTTGCTTTTAACTTTGGTCATCACAGCTTATTTCTGTAGTGGGTGGTGTTAGAGATTCATAGCTGATCAAGGTGCTAAGATTAAGTGATTGTTGAGTGTGTGGCCCTAAAGAGAATATCTATGTGAATCCCTCATCCCACACAAGGCCCAGGAAACACTATAGAAAAGTGGCTGAGAGAAAGTAGAACCAGAGGATGGAGAAGAGTACTATAAACTGCTGTTTTCTAGACACCACATAGCTGTTGAAGTCATACATTCACAGGTGCCATGGTTACTCATCAACATTCCACTGTGAACAAGAGAGGGGCATAGGCCCTCTAGCTGTGGAGCTATTGGCAGTAAGTGGCTGCCGGGGAGGGAGTCACTGTTCTTTAGGAGTATAGACTCTGGTTAAATCTCATCATTCAGTAAACAACCCCACACACCCATGTAAGCAAACCTAATTAAACACAGTAGGTTACTGACATGTTGGGAAGAGGGGTTCCAGGACTGGGATAAAAATACATCATATATAAGAAATGGTAAAGAATAAAAATTATCTTTTAAAAACCCTGAAAATGTATAAATGATTTATATGAACCTTAAGGCCAGAGTGGCATTTAGCAATGAAGTACAAACAGGAAGTGATAGAGAAGATGAGTTACTGGAGGCAAGTGAGTAAGACCAGGACTGGCAGAAAATCAGAAGTGGGAGTACTGCCAATGTGAGGGTTTGTTTTAGCTGTTGCGGAAAATACTAGAAGGTTTGAATAGAGAGAGGGTAGTATGATCTACATTATGGCTGTGATGGCTACTGAGGTAAAAATCAAATAATAAAAGAACAATAGCTGGAACCAGGCAAAAGGATACCACTGACAGAAAACTGAAAAAGGGTGGCAACAGTACAGATGGCAGCAAGTGTTGAATTCTGGACACATTTCGTTGAACTCATAGAATTACCCCGGTGATGAGTATGAGACAAAAAGAAGCAGAGGTGACTATTAGTGCGCATGGAATCTGCAGGAAACTTTGTCCTCCAAGGTTTCCGATTCAAAAGCTCCAGCCAGGCATGTGGCAATAGAAAAGAAAGAACTGTGATTTATCAAGTTAGGAAATTATGTAGAGGTGGGAAAGCAAATAAGGTCAAGAGACCAACTGCTTTATTTGGAGCTATTAAATCTGCAATGCCACATTAGCAGAGTATCTCCCTCAAATCCATGGTGTCAATCTAGTCATATGCAAACACGACACAAACCCAAACTAAGGGGCATTCTGCAACATGGAATCTTGCATTAGACCCTGGAACATTTGTGCAATACCTGTCCAGCTCAGACAGTGGCAGTGTTAATTTTAGGGTTTTCTGTTATGTGTGCACACATGTTTGTCTAGAGGTCAATGGACAACAATTAGCTGGTAATGGGTGCCAGGAATCTTCTTGTTTCCACTTCTCCAGTACTGGTATTTCAACTGAAAACCTGGATTTTTAAAAACATGCCTTCTTGGAACTGATCTCATACCTTCTTGCTTGTAAGGCAAAGACTACCAACCCATTAGGGAAAAACTCAAATGAGGACCATGGAAGCTCCCAGCAGCACCCTTGCAACTGCACAGTAGGTCTAACATTATTTCCAAATTCCTTTAAAAAAATGAGATGCCTATACTACTTAAGTAAAAATGTCAAATAAACACTATGATATGTACATCTGGAAATAAAGAAGCCCAAGCTTATGAGGCTAATGAGAAACTGTAAGTATACATAACCCTTTTCTTTTTTGTGTGTATATCCATGTATGCACGTAGAGGCCAGAGTCAACATCACGTGTTTTCCTCAGTCACTGTTCACCTTATAGTCTCAGACACAGGGCTCCTCACTAATCCACGGCTTACCTTTTGGCTAGGTTATCTAGACAGTGAGCCCTGGGATCCTTCTGTCTCTGCCTCCACTTCTCCGGCACTGGGGTTTCAGACACATACCTCTGTGCCCTGATTATATGTGGATGCGAGGGATCCCAGGTTCTCCTTTGGAGAGCAGCACCTTATCCACTGAACCATCTCCCCAGCCCCATAGACAGCCTTTAGTATCATAACACTAGATGAAACTACCTACAATGAATTGATATAAAAAGTCCTCAGTTTAGAGGGTTAGGCAAAGGAGGACTAGCAAAGGGAACTGCAAATATTAGGGAGGCTACGTGACAAGAGACTGGTTGGTGTCCTTAAGTGACAAAAGCATTTCGTTGGGAAGAAGGCAACTGGCATAAATGCTAGTAAATTCACTGTACACTGATTGTGGCTAAAGAAATGTGAGGGTCACCAGTGAACCAACCAAAGCAATCTGGCAGAGGTGGCCTGAATATGCACTTCCTTAAGATAGGGTCCTATCTTGTAGGGGTATTTGTTCCACCAATAAATTTGGAATACCAGCCTTTTGGGTATGGCCAATTGTCTAGTTATGTGACTGCTTAAATCTGAGGGGGAGGGATGTGTTCTCAGTTGCTCTCTCTTGGGTGGTGAAGACCCGGTCAGATGGCATGAAGAAGCATGTAATCGATCCCTGACTTTTCAAGAACTCTGCAACTAGATTTACCTTATTCTGTATCAATAAATCTTTTCCCCATAGAACCCCTTAATAAATTGAGACACACACACCCCACTGAGGCTTGCATTAAATTATCTTTTACAAAACATATAATACGATGATAAATAGATCACTGTCAACTGGAAAGCCACTGCCAAAAAATATGTAAATTTCCTTTTCAATGTTGTACTCCTGTGAAGTATGCAACCTGCATGGTCATATTTAGTCTTTTGTGTCAGAAACAAAGTCCAACTGACTGAGATTAAAAGACTAATACTGAACACAGACAATTAATTCTCTGGAGGCAAAGAATTCTTGTTATTAGTGGAACAGAGAAATGAGGTAATAGAGAAGACTTAAAAGAAGTTTCTTTTAAAATAATCTAAGAAGATATTTTTGTGCTGATAAGAATATGCCAGTTGAGAAAAATCTGCTAACAGAGAAGAGAAAGTAGAATGGTTAGCATGATACTCCTAAATACAGCACAGAGGACTCAATGGGGGAACTGGCAGGAAAAACAAAGGAGAGACTCACAGAACATCTGTTAGTAAGATAATGCGAGTACACAGATGTGACTGCATAGTTTCTCAATAAGATAGTAGAGCATCGATTCAGAGTTAAAAGTGGGGAGGTCGTCACGGGCTGAAAGAGAAATACTGCCTCATCACAGTAAAGAACCACTTTAGTTAATGTGATTGGGCTACCAGGCAGCAGTGACTGAGGTCTAACTCCATTCAATAACGTCACGTACATGTCACACAATCCGGAGGGAGGCCCAGCAAGTTGAGGACATAAGAAGGTGAGTATGCATAAAGAAGGAAGAATCAGAGATATATTTTGATTGACATTTAAATAAGGACAGACAGTTCAACAGGTAAAGGACTTGCCTTGCAAGCCCTTGCTTCATACCTGCAAGCCATATAAGGGTATATATAAGGTGAGAATCAAGTCCTAGAAGTTGTACTCTGACCTCCACATGTGTGTCATGAAAGGTATTCCCAAACTTGCACGCAAGAATATTTTTTGGCATGGTGCTGAGACATGCCTTTAATCCCAGCACTTGGGAGGTATAGGCAGGTGGATCTCTAAGTTTGAGGGTAGTCTGCTCTACATCAGTGGTTCTTAAACTTCCTAATGCTATCATCCTTTAATACAGTTCCTCATGGTGTGGTAACCCCCATAACCATAAAATTATTTTATTGCTACCTCATAACTGTGATTTTGCAGTCATGATCATAATATAAATGTCTGCTATGTAGGATATCTGACATGTGACCCCTGTGAAAAGGTCTGACCTACCCCCAAATGAGTCCTGACCCCAAAGGTTAAGAACCACTGTTCCACACTGTGCTCTACATAGAGACTTCATCTCAAAAAAAAAAAAACAAAAAACAAAAAAAAACCAAAAAACAAAAAACAAAAAAAAACATTATGACTTCCAAATATTTTTTCACTTAAAAACTTAAAATTAGTCAATCGATCCATTTTTTTTTTCTGGGTCAATAGTCACCATCTTTCCAATTTACTCAAATAATTTTGTCTCATATAGCCCAGACTAGCCTTGAACTAACTCACTATGTAGCGGAGGACAACCCAGAACCCTGGATCTTCTTGCTTCTATCTCCCAAGTGCTAGATTACTAAGGCCAAGTATCAACCATACTTTCAATTGTTACTGCTTCAAAAGGATTATGAAGCTTGACTGGTAATCTGGCTACACATAATTACCCAAATCTTCCAGGTTTTTGCTAATGGTGTTCCCAGGAAGAATTAATGTAATTTATTAAACCCATCTCTTTAAACTCTAGAGTCTACAATTAAATATGAATCCCTAAAGTGCAAGGGCTGGACCATAAGCAAAACCTATGCTATGTGAAAAAGACCCATTTCTCAATGACACATTATATAGCCTGAGGTGCTTTGCATAATCTCTCTGTGATACCACATTAGCTCCACAAATGAGCAAGCCAGCAATCACCCTCACACTATTCTATAAACAATGATAAACACTTGTAGCAAGATATTTATTAAAGAATATACAATCTGTTGCAATTCTTAGCCACAAACTACATTCTTTCTTGTTAAAATTAAGGACACTCAAGAAGTCTTCAGTCCTAATCCTTGGAGAATGTTGCTCTCCAGGTCAGGTTATCTTTTTCCTGCCAATATAAATGCAATGCTGGACAGCTGTCAGGAACACATTGTAAAACATTAACTCAAACTCTGCCACCTCCAACTGAAGCCACAGCTATCTGTTTCCTGGGAAGACAACCTTAGGAAATTATTAGTTAAAAAAACAAAAACAAAACTCCTGAGAACGTGTCCTAACCTCTCAGTAATAAGGTCATATAGACTACTTTTCATAAATCTTTTAACAGATTCCAATGCTCAAAGTATAAGTACCTATTATCAACAGACAGAAATTAATGGAAAAAATGATGTTTAATATATTCTACATGGAAAGTTATGTGCTTTATGTGCTCATTTATTCTTTTTGAAATTAATTTGTGTATATGTGTGCTCCATGTGGAGATCAGAGGACAACCTGTAAGAGTTAGTCCCAGGGACCAAACTCAGGTCACTAGGTTGGTGTCAAGAACCTTTAATCTGCCTACATTCTGGCTATAATATCATAATTTTTATACCACCAAGATTAATGTTTCAAAGTTAAGCCTTTACGTTAAAGCATCTTACATGTGAGTACTCATAACAAGTCTGAAAAAATACATAATTAATGCTGTGGCATAATTTTTATTAAAATATTAAAAGGATTGGCAAGACAGCTCAGGTAAAATTGCCTTACAAGCCTGTTAAGCTGAGTTCATTCAATTCTAGAAACCACATAAAGGTAGCAGGAAATAACTCCAGAAAGTTGTGCTCTGACCTTCACATGGAGTATGGAATGCACACACAGTAATATATTAAAAAATAAAACTAAAATGTAAGAGAAATCCTAAGTGTTAGTGGCACTATAAGCTCTAATATCAAGAATAAAATACATTTATGCAATGTAGTATGATTTTCAAACCTAATGTTTAACAAACTTTAACAGCATTAAAAATCTAGGTTAGGAAAGAAGAGCTTGCCCACTGAAAGGCCAGAGTATCACTGTTTGAGCTTATCCACTGCTTCCCCTTCAGTGCTGGGTTAACACAGAACAACCATTTCCCAACCTCTTTGGTTCATGTTTGTGAATGAAAAGGGAGCAGGAGTGATAGCAGGCTTAAGGATGAGTCATGAGCCTGGGAAGCCAGACTCCTCCAGAGTAAGTACCCTTCCCTCTGTCACGACAGGACTCTCCTCTCAACCTCCTCCAGCTACTGATTTGGCAAAATGGAGAGAGAAAATTGTGTCATAGGGACAATACAAAAATAACCTCCCAGTGTTAGCAAATCAAAATCATTACCACATCAATCAAATGTCTAAGAAATATCTACATAGTAAAGCCGAGAAAGAAATAAGATGGGGATGTGGTTCAGTGATAGAGCACTTACCTATCCCATCTATAAACACAACAGAACACAAGCAATCCAACTAAAACATCGCAGTTGTATCCAACAGAACTCGCCAAACACTACTCAGTACACAAACATGGAGTTCTGTGCTGGTGACTCCAGTGCCATAGCTTCTGGAAGAAGGATCGATCTCTCTAGCCTAGATTATTTATTTATTATGTTCCATTGAGTTAGGGGTCTTACTATGTTGCTCAGGTTGGTTTCAAACTTCCAGGCTTGAAGGAGCCTTCTATTTCAGTCTCCTAAATAGCTGGAAGTATACGTGCATATTAGCTTCAAAATCTGATCTTTTAAATAACTTTTATTTGTATGTGTGCACACAGAGCTGTCAAGAGTAAACTGGGTAGTCCTTCTCTCCTTCTAACATGTGGGTGCCAGGGTGAAACTCGGGTTATCAGGCTTAAGACAGGTGGCTTTACCTTCTAAATCATCTCACTCACCACCTTCAAGTCTAGGACTATGAACACTGACTAAATAGTACAATGAGTAGAAATATATCATAGACGTATATTTGAGCTGAACTACTTGTAAATCTCTCACTGTTATAGAAACATGTATTGCCATCTTGAAGACTACTGGTTCCAAGAGCAAATATTTATAGTACTGGCTGGATACCTCTTATACAAAATTCTTGGAACCAGAAATGTTTTCCATTTCAGTTAAGATTTTCAAATATTTGCAGGAGTGTACACTTGCACACACACACAAAATACTTGTGAGATGGAACCCATATTTTCATATGGGTGGCCTGATGGTTAAATAGATGTTATACTTTTGGTCTGCTTGCTGAAATCTTTAAAGTGCAACCTGTAACAGGTGTTACATATCATATTAACTATCTGGAGAGTTAGTTATAGGCCAGTTAGGAGACACAATTCTATTGCTCTCTGTCCTTTATTGTCTAATTTTTTTTTTTTTGCCATTAGAAACTTAACAATAAATTATTTCATAACTAAGTTTCAAAGAAAGAAAACCCACGACACGATTCTAAACCATCCAGATCCAACATTATTGGCCATCTCAATTCTAAGAATAAAAACAACTATCTCCAACATAAACTGAAAATGTCACTTTGGTTATAAGCCTTTTAGACTTTTAAAATTAAATTTTCTAGGATGTACATGAGGCATTCGTTGTATTAGTGTCAGATCTAAGACTTCAAGATTTAAGTAAGATGATACTGAATCATGAGTCTTGGTAAAGGAATAGGCAAATGTTTTACCCATTGTGACTCACTTGCATTATGAAAATACTAGTGCCTTTAATTATATTCATATCCACTAAGTCTTTTCACAGCACAAAGCAGAGCTTCCGTGCTTTAAATGTCATAATCTAAATACTTTTGAGAAAAAAAAAAGCCTGGAGTGCTGGTTTGACATGATTATGGTGGTGCAGGCCTTTAATCCTAGCACTTGGGAGGTAGAGGTAGCGTTTGAGGCCAGCCTGGTCTACAGAATAGCCAGAGAAACCCTGTTGGGGGTGTGGTGGGGTAGAAGAGAAGTGCACTGGTTGCTCCTCCAGAGGATCCTGGTTCAATTCCATGCAACCACTTGTCAACTAACAACCATCAAAAACTCCTGTTTTAGGGAATCCAACATCTCTTCCAGACTTCAAAGGCATCACACCAATGTGGTACACAAATGCACAGAAATGCATGCAGGTTAAACACCCATTCCCACAAAATAAATAAGAATAAGCAAGTCTTAAAAATAAAAAGCACCATAGAGGATATTTAGTAACTATAACCTAAGCAAAAACAAACAAAAAACCAAAAACATATAAAACAAACCTCAGAGGGTCAGTCATACATTAGTGCCTTTTTAAAGCACACTAGATGGTGACTGTCTTAAAGGCTAGGCTAACTAAGATATGCCTCTGCTCTTATTCAGGATATTTAAACATTTCAAACATTCATCCCACATCTATCTAAGTAAGTTTAGGCAATGACCCCCTTGTATGAGGATAAAGCAGATTAAGACTTGCCTACAAATTTTATGCTCTAAATGTTCTGGGTTACAAATCTGTTTTCTACCAACAAGTCCTATTATATCTGCAACAGAAGCCTACTATCAAAGCCCTTGGAGGTAAACAGGACCAGTTAAATGATTCGCTCTTTATAACAAAGCACCATTATTTTAAAATATCAACAGTTCTCAATAATCCTGCAAATTGCTCCCAAGTTCAGAATTTTTTCTAAGATTTAAAATAATAGCAAGAGGAAATATTGCTGCATTCTTCACATTGTGCTCACATTTCTCAATCATCAAAAACATACTTTATCAGTTAATTTGCCTCCAATAAATTAAACTCAAAAACTTGATTAACTACACTGCAAAGTTCAAAAACGGCTGAAAGTGTGAAATATATGCAACCCATCTCAAAATGGTACCATTTGACTTCAGAACTTTATTTTAGAGGCTGTATAAGGCCAGATTATGAAGGTGTTACAAACCTGGGTGATCTGTCAAGGATTTTCAATGAGAAAGAAAAAAGTTAACAAGCAAAAAAAGCCTTTTGTTTTATATTTGGCATAACCCTCTGCTAGTAATGCAACCATCTAATCTATTTCTTTACACAAATGCTACTGTTATTGAAGTTTCTAGACCTGTGGTGACAAAACATATTTCTGAAAAAAATAAAGTATAGTAAATTTTTATTAAAACCACAGGTACTTAGCTGAAATTAAGGCATGGGCCACTTTCAAAAACACTGTGTGAGAAGATTATTATTACAGCACTAAAAAGGCCAATCTATCATGACTGAACATGGCTCCTTTTGGGTGTGCTTTCTGTGTCTTTGTCTTTAAACTGTCTATTTAGATTATATGTGGTAGGATGACAACTGACAGTCAATATAAACATGGACATCCTAATAGATGCACTGAGTGATGTGTTAGATGCTAAAATTAGGAAAGCCCTCTCAAGGCTATAGTGGCATGCATACCCTTTCAACAAAGCAACACCTGACATTGTCATTGACAGCTCTTCTTCAGATTCTCGTCCCTTCCACAGCAGTAGTCAATCACAGCGCTGTATAACTAGTTAGTGATTCAGTATGAAATAAATTCTCTCCAATACTCCTAGTGGAATCAGTCCTCACAAAATACATTATCAATCTGGATGACATAGAGTCCCATGGCCTAAAAGGCGTTAACAACTCATATCTCGGTCATGGCTGCATGGCCATAAAAATGAGCATCATGATGGGCTCCTGCATTCTTCACATTGTGCTCATGGACAAAGTCAGTGTAGTTTCTATGTGCAGTCTGGGGTGGGGGCAAGGCCCTTGTGTTCCACTGGTTTCCACCACGTTGACAGCAGTCACTGGTAGCAGAGAGCCTAGATGGTTGAGGAGTGGGGAGTACAGTTAGTGAATAGGAATAGAGAACATGGAGATGTAAAGGAGAAAGGCAATGTGACCAGCATGCACCACTATGGTGAGCAGTTCCCATGCAGTGATACATTCAAGAATAGCAGAGGGGGAAATACAGTTACATGGTTCACATAATGGAAAGAACCAATATGAAAACACATGTAACTAGAATCAGTTAAGTAAATTAATTAAGGAAGGAAAGTTGCAGAGGGCAAAACACTGTTATCTATCCCTGCTGTTGTTGGAACACTCCGAGGTAGAATTGTTGCTTGGAATCCTAGTTTAAAAAAAAAATCTAAGTAGAGTCTTATGCAAATATTAGAAAGAATTCTACTGAAAGAGAAAGACATATAGGGAAAGGGTAATTATAAAAATGTTCTCCAAACTCACACAATTTAAAAAAGCATAATCCAGGAAACGAAATTCAAATTCATTAAAAAAATAAAAAAAACAAAACAAAACCAAAAAAACCAACAAATGCTGTCCGTAAATATCAAGCAAGTTTACATCAGTGCTCCAAATTACATAATGTCTGCCTTCTGCAGTCAAACCTTCTGGGAGCACAAACTGAATGCAGCAGGCAGACAGTGCAGGAGCTGCCACAAGCACAGGGAAGAGAGGGCAGAGCATCGGACACGGACATCAGTCTGGATGGAGAAAGAAAACGCCTGCCATGGCTAGAAACCAGACTTCTGTGATGGAACAAGGGCAGCACATACGTCACATTAGCTGCCAAAGGAAAAAAGATTATTTCAAATATAAAAGGCACCTAAAATCTTGATTTTTTTAAAAAATAATACTATTTTTCAAATTCAATAAAATAATAATTTTTAATCTTGTTCCTTAGGGAAATTGAAAGGACTTTTCAAAACAAACATGGAGGTTGTGTTGTTTGCTTTTAACTACTATCATTTTATTTCCTTCCACTGAAATTCAACTTGCTCACCAGAACTCAGGAGACTCTCTAGTCTCAGTCTCTCAATCACTGTCATCTGGTTTCTTGTTACAAGTAAATATATTCCAAATGATATGAAACACCTTATCTAAGTTACTAACATCAAATCACTCACCTAATTTAACAGTTTAAGCTATCAAGGGGGAAAAAAAAAACCAAACCCTTAAAACTCGAACAGGAAAATAGGCTTAAATTAATTGGCCCCAAACCATCTGCCAGACGATTCCTGTCACCAGCCATAACTTTCTAAAGGAGGACTGTCTCACAGCCTCTGAAACCTTAGCATGCAGAAACAAAGAACGGGAGGCAGAATGCACTTTAAATTAAGGCCGGAGAATCATTAGCTCTAAGACGTGTCAGCTGTATGTTCAGTTCCATGCCCTGCTGACATACTCTGATGACTTCAAGGTCTTCTCTACTCCGTCTCAGCAAAGGGTTATCAGCACAACCGTATAAGGAAAGAGGACACACGGTTCCAAGTTTTTTCATTTTTCTTGAAACTCAAATTCAATATTCTCTCTAAATGTTACATCAAAGAAACTGGTAGTGCCTAACAAATCAAATTAAATAGATTTAAATATGTACTTGTTAAAATAGAATTCAGTAAAGACTTAGTAACATAACACAGGAAGTAAACTAACCAGATTCTCACTTGGTATTAATTAAAAAAAGACATGTACATATTAAGACAGCTCTTTTAAGCTGAAGTCTGGATACTATCTTTGTGTGACAATGGGCTTCAGTGTCACATTAAAGAGATGAAGCATAACTGCTTGCTGAGCTGTTATCTTCAGCAAGAAACTGAAACTTACAATATCTTAAGGGAAAATTTGTAGGCCTCATTTGTTATTCTTTTGGTATGTGCATATATATACATACCAAAATACCCCATATCATATTCCCAAATACATGTTCCATAAAATATATAAATATAAAATATGTCCTATAATATAGGATAAACCAAGGGAAAATATCAATTTTAACTGCAGGGTATGTGGAACTGAAATAGACTCTACCCAGGCACCACAGGCAAAGCATCCTGTCATTAGTTAAGGCAACAATACCAGCGGAAAGAGTACACAGCACAGGGCAGAGATAGTCACCAACCGCTGCTGACCCACCACCATGAAGGAAGAACTGGCTGCACAAAAAGCTGACCCAAATCTTGAGATCACCAAAGAAACTCATTAGGCTTCAGGTATTAACAAACTAAGAGCAAGAGAAAGAGAAAATCCCATGAATCATCCAAGTGCATCCAATAGACACAAAGCTTGAACAGATGACATAACCATAGGAACATTTGACCCAAATAATTTCCAAGGAACCTTCCCCAAGCCACAGTTTTCTAGGAAAGTACAAACCCAACTGATTAATCCAAGAAGCCACAAAGTATCCATATTTGTGTTTTTAGCATTTATATAAGCAGCTTTACTTTCATTGAATTATTTCTCTAGTTCCCCAAGCTGGAATATTTTCATTTTTATTTATACTATAATCAGGCCCTCCCAGATCACATTAATGAACGTAAAGCCAGCTGTCTCCTCTTCTGCTTTAGACCTGTCTGCATCCTTTATCTGATGCTCACCATTCACCATCCCTCTGACTGTTCAGTCTGTTCCTTTTCAGTTCACAAATATGAATAATTTGCTTTCAATCATATTTAAAGTGCTTTATGATTATAGCTTAAAATTTAGAATCTAATTATGCAAGCAATATTTTGGTTTAGAAAGTTAACAAACCATTTCTTGTCGTGTTGGTTTACGGCAGAATTTTGTGGAGGATTCTCTATTTCCACCAGCACAGGACCAGAGGATGAGGAAGGAGTCACAGGCACAGGAGATCTCACATCCCAAGCCTTGGAGCAAAAAATTATAAAATTCATTTATTTTTGTCTTTAAGTAAGGTCAAATACTAACAGAAATACAAACACCAAGAAATACAACATTAAAATGGAGTGCTATCATTATAGTACATAAACGTAATCAAATGTTTGGATTTTAATATATTAATTTTAGATACTAAATGAACATTCACAACGTACTGATGTCCTTCTAGGGACTTACAGGGAGAGAAAATGTTTTTACAAATCATCTGTTTACTCATAGTATCTTAGTAAAACAAGGAGAAATGTTGGGGTAAGCAAAGTACAAAACTTGTATAATCACACACTACCAAAATCTAATTAATACCCTATAATACAACAGTAACTATAATTAATCATGTGCTCTGGTGCTTTAGAAACTTACTATTGTCTTACCTGCTGGGAGTCATTATTCTGGGTTGAAGCATTATGAACACTATAATGAAAGGAAAAAACTATTAAAACTATTAAAAACATATATGAGGATTTGGAGGGAGGAAAAGGAAGGGGACAATGTAATCAAAATACAATCTTACAAATACAAAAGCTAACAAAACAAACATGAATATAGACCCAAATTGGATCAGAACTGATTACAAACTGTTTTCTTAAATGTATGTAAAGGGCTTGGAAAGGTGACTCATCCGTTGGGAACAATGGCTGTTCTTCTAGAGGACCCAGATTCAATTTCTAGCACCCACATGACAGCTTACAATTGTCACTCCAATTCCAGGGAATCTGACACACTTACACCAATGCACATAAAATAAAATATATGGAAAGTAAGTTTTACAATAAAATAAGCTTAAAAGCACATATCTAACTGGCACATTAAAGTTTGACATAGTTTGTATAGTTAGAAATATTTTCATGGAATCAATATCATTAACATCTTGTGTTTATGTGTTCACCTATATAAATAAGTATCCTAGATATCTTTAAGGTATTAATCCACGCTTTGAAACTGATTCATTGTATCATTGAGAAAATGAAATCTAAGAGCTTAATTGTGTAATCTTCTGTTAAGTCTGACATATGGATACACACATACACACACAGAGAGAAATATATATATAGTTTACTGTAGTATTACATTAACTTTTATTTTTAATGTTGGATATATATTTACAATTTTTATTTTATTACTAATAAAATAAAAGCTTACATGTTAAAAAACCTACATATAAAATTCCAGGTTATGGCTTTCTTTCAATTTTTCTGTTTTTTTTTTTTTTTTTTTTTTGAGATAAGAGTTCTCATTATGTAGTTCTGGATGATCTAAACTTGCTGTGTAGAGCAGTCTATCCTCAAACTCAGATCTGTCTACCACTGCCTTTGGAGTGCTAAGAGTAAAGACATGTGACACAGGCCCAGAGGCCTTACTTTCTAAGATTATATATACACCATCCAAAGCAGCACCAACAATGTTAATGCTTCCAGAAAAGTTGTTTTGATGCTTCTTCAAACTACAATTGTCATAGATACTATCAAATACTTGCTTTTCTATGCCTACTTGCATTTTCCATATACCCTAAGTTTAACTGTGCCTTACATTACCAGTAATCTTTCAACAAATGTCTATCAGGTACCTTGAGCCAAACAGGGTATTGAGCATTCCCATCTTAATATCGTTTATATTTGCACCTTCAAATTTCACTCTTTTAGATTTTCATGAAGTTTTAAAAAGTCTATATAATTTAACTCAGTCATTTTTAACCTTCGTTATGTTGCAGTGACCCCCCAACGATAAAATTATTGCATTTAAGAAGAGTTTCCTGCCTCTGAATCTCTCTCTCTCTCTAGCCTTTGTTTCTTTTGGGTGGGATCTCCCCCCATCTCTGCTATCATAACCATACCCCTCTGATAGTAAAGTCCTTTTCTGTATAGCGCCTCCTGCTGTCTGCCACTGCCTTCCACCGCATTCCCCACAAAACCCCTGAATTCATAGAAATCCACTGTCAGATAACCAGGTAAATTTGTGCCATACCAAAACCATACAAAATCCTAACATCTGATATATAGGATATTTGATATAGGACCCAAATGAAAGGGTCATTAGACTCTCAAAGTGGTTGTGATCCACAGGCTGTGAGAACATAAGTGGAAGAACCTATCTGATTTTTTATACGTTCAAAAAGAAATTTTTCTTCAAGGCAGGGCTTTTCTCTGTAGCCTTGACTGTCCAGACTGGCCTCAAACTTACAAAGATCTACCCACCTGCTTCTGCTCCCTAAGTGTTAGAATAAACAGCATGTGCCATCACCACCTAGTTAATCTTTTAAGTTATTAATTCTATTTTCACTTACAACCTGTATTTGAAGTACTCAGTTTTATAAAATTTGTGCAGAATTGTTATAACTAGAACAAATAATGTGAAATGGGACCTAAGCTTCATCACAAATATTACATCTCTGCAAAAACATCCTTTGTTCAAAATAACATAAATTTTTAAAGTCTTTTGTAAACATTTACTTTGTTCATTCTCTCCTTCCACTATATGGGTCCTGAGGACTGGAACAGGTGTCCTTATCACGGACTTATTTCATCATCCCATTTATAGAAATGATTCGCTCTATTTGTACTTATGTATGGGTGTATCTATGAGCGCAAATATGTATAAGGGTACCTGGAGAGGCTAGGAGAAGGCTTGGATCCCTTGGATTTGGAGTTTAAAGCAGTTGTGAGATACTCAATGTAGGAGCTGGAATCAAACTTGGGTCTTCTGGTGAACAGCCAGCATTCTTAACCACTAAATCAATTATTATTTTATTACTATTAAAGATGCTGGATTTCCAGGAGACCCAAGTTTGATTCCCAGCTTCCTCTTCCCCCTTTTGCTAAGGAGTCATCATTGCTTTTCCCAGACTACAGTATCCTGGTGAAAGTGACTTCCTAGTATACACACTAAATCTTACCATGCCTACTTGAAGCAAAAATTGGCCTCAATGAGTCTATGCTTTCTTGAAACATTTTTTTCAGCTGAGAAAACAACAAAAACTCAATTTAAACTTAAAAACCCTTATTAACGGAATCAAAGCTTCCTGTGTAGTTTCTACATATGAAATGTAGAAAACACTACTTTTCTCATAGTTTCTTAATAATTAAAAAGTAGGGCTTGGGATGTAGCTCAATGGTAGAATGCTTGTCTAGCATCTAGGAAGCCCTGGGTTCAATGTTTAGTTAATTGGAGACACTTGATGAAAGGACCGTTATTCAGCACAAGACATCCCAAGACCAAGTTCTCAGAACTAAGCAGATTTATTTGTCCCAGAGAGACAAAGGGCAGGGAAAAAGAAAAAAAGACAGGAGACGGAAGATGAGGGAGAAGGGAACATGGGAAAGGGTGTTTGTCCTAGATGGGGAAAGGGACTGCCTCTGGATACAGGGGAAACAGCCATGGCACATGAAAAAAATGGCAGTTTATAAAGGTAAAAGGAGAAAACTCTGTGTTAGGATGAGGTGTTTAATTTTAATTGACTATGTTCATTGGGGCAGCCAAGGGGTTTTTGATGAGTGGACTTCAATACTTTGATAGCTCTACCTTGGTAGTCAGCCTAAGGAGGAGAAGAATATAATCTAGCAGGTTTTAGAGAGGCAGAGGAGATTGGGGAGGGGGCAAGTCCTGCCGGAGCCACGTTTGCCATGCTCTGGCTGGCTATAGTCCCACCCACTTGATTTATGAACTTGATCAGAAATATATATTCAGGGCATCTTAGACAGAGGTTTTGTAAAGGACCACGTGCAGCAAATGACCTTTTTCTCAGGTGAAGTAAAGTACAATTTTACTTTAATTTCCTTCCTCTGTCCTGTCTCTATGTTGCCTCTAACCCAGGTACAACAGCATATGCGTACAGTCCCACCACTCAGTGAGGAGGCTCAAGTAGGAGAGTCTTTTGAGTTCAGGTTGTGGGCTAGCCTGTGCAGCATATCAAAGCCTTCATTTAGAAAAAGAAAACAGAATTAGTAACCATCAATCAACTATTCCTTAAAATATCTGTTTTAAATGTATTTTTTGTCCAAGTTCACAAGGAGAGAGACCAACACTAGCAATTTACAACCCTTTATTCAAATTAGCATATTTTATGAAACAGCAAAGTACAAGGTTAAAAAATGTTTTAGGTCAAATAGTCAGACCCTATAAAAACAGGCACTGTTCTCCATGGTCCACTGGAGCAAAACCATTCATGTGAACAAAATAGCAAGGGCAAGAGCGAAGGGCATGCATACCGGTCCAAATTCAGGTTGTCCTGAGATTGTATGAAAGAGAAGGGACCTCGTAACCTTCAGGGGATGAAGCTGTCTCATCTGACTGTAGAGGGTTAGGTCTCTGCGGGTCTATGAGTCTGCAGGCCTAAACCTAGAGGCTAGACCCGAAAGTCCGGGCCAGAAACCTCATACTACAAATGGCAGCCCAACGTGGGTGATATACATGATATACACCCTATAGTAGCCTAAACCTAGAGGCTAGGCCCAAAAGTCCAGGCCAGAAACCTCCTACTACATCTGACTTCTGAAAAACTACTACTATACACACACAGACATGCACATGATTTTTTTTTTTAAGATTTATTTATGTGTATTTGTCCTGTCTATGTGTAAGGAATACATACATGTAAGTGTAGTGTCCTTGGAGGTCAACTCAGACCATCTGGAGCTGTAAGCCACACCTTATAATTCTTGAGATTATAATTATATCATGGATTCCCTTTTTCCCTCCAAAGGACCATCATTTCTTGTGCAGTCTGTTTCCACAGTCTTCTGGAGTCAAAGGCTTCACTAATGAAGAGACAGTGACTTTATCCACTACAGTGAAATTAACTCTAATTCAAGAGACCATATTTATAGTCACTACACTCTGATTAAAAATTTGTATTTCGGAACATCTTAGAGAAGAGACTTTAACTTTGCAAATAAAAACCTTGACTGTTTCATATCATATCACTACTACTTTCATGGCATGTCATTAAGGTGAAGTGTCATGTCCTAGTCTGTTTCAAGAAACTACTAAACAAATAAACACCACCATTTTAAAAAATGGAGAGCTAATATTCCTTTCCAATTTTCTTGCAAGCAAGCTTCTAAATAATTCAAAAGAAAAACAAACAAAAAAATCCCTACAATGCAGATAGCCTAGAAAGGCACAAACATTTACTTTTTAATCTGTAGAAACCCTCACTTCCTCCCAACTCCATATTCATTTTTGTCTTAACAGCACCAGGAGTCCTTGTTCACAACAGCAAAGCGTTTCCATAATGAATCACTAATCACTGACTCGAACAGTTTTAAGTGAAGAAAAATGAACAGGAAAATTCAGAGGCTGAAAAGTCGGCTCAGTGGGTCATGGCACTTGCTGCCAAGACTCACACCAGGTAGCAGGAGTGCAATCCCTAGAACCTGTATGGTGTAGCTCGTATACACTGTCCTCTTAATGTCTATATGGGTTCTGTGGTACATGCACAACTACACACCAAACATGCACTACTACAAATAAGCACAATAAACAAACAAACAAACAATGTACTAAAAATTGCCTTTTAAGGTACGGTTGACTACTAAGTATCTGAAAATAACAAACCTCTTTTGAACAAATTGTAATTCAGACAGACCCACAGAAAGGTAAGTATGCTCTAAATTGAATTTTATTTCAATACTAATTATTATATTTATAACATAAAAAATTTCATAACAGAATCACAACATAACTTATAAATTATATTATGAAATTCAATAATAACAATAATAATAATAATTGTATTTTTTGAGGCAAGGTCTTGCTATAGTATACCAGGCTGGCCTCAGCCTTATACAGATCCAGATCCACCTATCTCTGCCTCCTAAGTGTTGGGTTTAAAGGTGTGTGCGCTACCATACCCAGCTTTGAACCTGATTGTTTAAAAAGAATTCTGGGAGATACCAATACATAGTTGTTTTTGAAAAACATTGTAATATATACAACTGAAATTAATGAAGCCACTATAATCAAGTCTTAACACATTTAAAGAGGCTGAAAAAATATACAGCACACTTTCTAACCAGAAAAAATTAAAATTGGAAGATATTCACACATATGGGGAAATTAGGCAATATATTTCTAAGTAAGCAATAGTTCTATAAAAGAAATCACCAACTGGAAAACAATGTGGGATGAACTTACAGAATGAGATTCAAAGTGCTCAGGGGAACTTCCCAGCTGAAAGCTTAAGCCAGGTGTGGTTAGTTCAGGCCTGCAATCCCTGCAGAGAAAGGCTGAAGCACCAGATCAGGAGTTCAAATTTAGTCAGGGTACACAGCAAGCTTGAGATCAGTCTGGGCCTTGAGACCTTGTCTCAAAAACATGAAAAATAAACAATCTCAAATGACCTAACCCTATTAAGGTACTATAAAGAGAGCCTTTATAGTTGGGTGTGGTGGTGCATCCTTCTAAGCCTAGCACTTAGAAGGTAAGGCACAAAGACCAAGTTTGAAGCTACTGTGGGTCCTCTTAAGGTCTTGTTTCAAACAACCAAGAAACAGGCTAGGCTTGGTGGGAAAGCTGTCAGTTACAGGCCAACCAGGGCTTCAAAGTGAGACTCTGTCTCAAAACCAAACAGAAAACAACAAAACAAAGCAATAATCTGAGATGTAGCTCTGTGGTAGAGCACTTGCCTTGATAGCAAGCATGAGATAACAAAAACACAAGAAGGAAGAAGTAGTCTGAGCAAGCTAAGTTTTAAGAAGAAGAAATGAGTATTAGAGCAAGAATTGATGAAAGGCTGGCAAACTGACACTCGGCTGGATTTGAGTAAGAGGGAAGAATCAGGTACAGTGCAACTGATCTATAGAAAGACTGGACAAATACCAACTACATTCCCAGGAGTTAAAATAGCCAATATATATATACTATAACACACACACGCACACACGCACAGGTGACTGAATGGCTTTAATGAATACTATCACAGTGTTAAAAAAGAATTCATATCAAGTCCTTACAAACTGTTCTCAAAAAATAGGAGAGGAAGGGACTATTTACCAATTTATTCTGAGAGGCTCTAACTGCTCTTATACCAAAACTAGATGAAGAGTCTAAGAAAAGCACAGACCAATAGCTCTGATGAATACAGACATACAGATTAACAAAAACTAGCAAGTCGGGTCCAGTAACATAAGTGCAATTCAGTTAGAATAAAACTGCTTACCCTCAAACCCACCTTACTTCTTTGGCATTCTCAATATGAACATAACTGCTTCCACTTTATTCTACTTCTGTAAGCAGCTTAATTTTTCTGAATGTCAATTTTAACTGGTATTTATTTATTCCCAATGCCTATGAAAAATCTGACATTTGGCAATGTCTTCAACAAATATTTGTTTACTTAATGATGATAGCAACTATATAAATTGCACAACTATGTAAATTGTCCTGGTTCCCACATTACTCACCCAAGATCTTCGGGTGTTGTTGTGCTTGCTGACAAGAGAAAAGATAACATCTCATTAGCCCACCTCACATGACAAATTGCTGCACTATTCAAAGTTAAACTGTGACTAACACTGTGAAAATATACACAGGTCATGGCGCAGGTCAGACCAGTAAGACCAGCAGCAGCCGCTTCTTTTTTTCAATCAAGGCTGGTGCACCTATTCTTTTCTTTTCCAGGATTTCACTTTTGTTTATGTGGACCTGAGTGTGTCTGTGTGTGGCTATGTGCACAAGAGCACAGGTGCCCCTGGAGCTCAGAAGAGAACACTGGATCCCTTGGAGCTGGAGTTATGGGTACCTTCAAGCCACTTGATGTGGATGCTGGAACTAAATTCGAGCCCTCTTCAAGAGCAGTCCATTCTCTTAACTGCCGAGCCACCCCTCCCGTCCCTGCTCTATTTTTAAAGATTTATTTTATTTTATTTAAGCATTTCTGTGTGCACATATGCACACAGTGTAGGTGCCTGTGAAGGCATGAGGAGTGAAATACTCCTGAAGCTGGAGTTAAAGGTGAAAGGAGACTCAGGTCCTCTGGAAGAGTATTTGCTTTTTAACTGCTGAGCCATCTCTCCAGCCCAACATCTATTCATTTTAACTTCCATTTAAAATGTACTTGTGTGTGCACGTCGGAGACATGGAGCACATGTGAGACAGGATAATTCATGGGAGTCCACGCTCTTTAGAAAGAATGTGGGTCCCAGGGCTCAGAGCTGCCATCTCACATTTGTTCCTTTAAAGTAACTCTCTGTAAGCCTCCTGGACAAAGGTGACTGACCTGAATGCTGTCAGCTGAAAAGACGAGGTAACAGGGCTTTAAGTTACTTTATAGCAATGTATTAAATTTATGACCATATCAAACACTGAGTGTGGGCCAGTAGACAAACCCTGCCACAACAAGATGATGGTGGCCTACTTTGCACAACTGATGATAGTGACCCAGACAGCAGACATGCTAAAACTCACTTTGCATTTTAGTAGAAATTAAAATTTGAAACCAAACACAAGTTTTGGTTTAATTTGTCAATGGAAACTATGCTCTTCTTACAGAGTTGAAGTATCTTAAACGCCACAAAACATATGAGTTTTTAAATATATATGCATAACAGAGATCAATAAATAAAAATTTACATTTTATTTAGAAATTCTAACAGGAAATTACAATATGGAACAGTATCATTTACTCATTTTTATATCGTTTTATTGTGTGTGTATGCAGGATGTGTGTGTAGGTCAGGAATTCTGTGGAGTCTGTTTTCTTTCATTGTATAGGTTCTGGGGACTGAACTTAGGTCAGTTAGACTTGCAGCAAACACCTTTATCCACTAAGCCATTTATAAAGTGCCTTTATCTTGCCAGCCTAATATGGAATAATTTTTACTGAAAAATTCTTTGGAGATGACACAGAGGTTAAAAGTACTTTCTGCTCTTCCAGAGAACCTGGTTTAAATCTCAGCATCCACACAGCAGCTCACAACTGCTGTAACTCCAGGTCCAGGGCACTGGCCTTCACATGGCCCATAAAATGGCGCACAAGCATGCATGTACTCTCATCCTCACAAAATAAAAATTTTATGTATTTATCATTACATGCTAATATTGAAAACATTCAAGGGAATGAAAAGATTAAAAACTAGGTGCAAAAACATTGCCCTTCTCATCATCTAAACTGAACTTACTATCAAGTTTAATCCCAGCTAATTACAGAAACCATTATAATGTATCTTATGAAGCTCATCATAGAAGGAACACTCAGGCAACTTCCTCTCCAATGACCAAGGAGTGCTAGCACATGAAGACTGGCGAGAAAGGGCAGCCTTTGGAACAGGCTCAAACTTCACCTTTCATTTGTAAGGTCCGTCGGGAGTACCGCTTGCTGGGCCTTCTTTCAAAGGAGGTCGATCTTCTTGCTTTGTTACTCTTTGTGGTCTGATATTCTGTTTTTCCACTAAAATAAATGAGGCGAGTCAACAGTAAGACATTCTAAGGCAACCAGGCACAAAGTAAGATAATATCTGTGCTCAGATTATCCTGCAAAGAAGCATCCAGAAGGAACTACTACCAACAGTTTTGTTTATTCCCTTTACCAAGTATTTTTTTAATTCTTCAGGCTTTGGTAAACTATGTAACATTAATAACACAGGATTTCACCTAAGCATGTATATTACCTACATAAGAGAATGCCCATGTTCTCAGGGAAGCAGCCTCTAATTTCCTACTCACACGAGTCAATGCAAAATGTGAAATATAAAACAAGATTTCCAGTTAATTCTTTTGTAGTGCTGTGGATGACACTGCAGGCCTTATACATGCTAGCAAGCATTTTACCAACAGGCTATGCCCCCAGCCCTAACTTCAGTTAGTTTCTCTATTATTTCCACAAAAAATTTCCCAGAAATACTTGTAAAACTACTATTGCACCTATTTGGTTTCCAGCTAAGAAAAAAAAAATGCCTGAGCATTTTTGACATGGGTAGAACAGAAATTATCTTAAGAATTCTCTGTGTTTGAATTGCTACATTACTGGCATTGTCGACCCTTCTTTAATTGGCCAATGGCATGCTGAAGACTCAATCTGACTAGCTAGAGGATATAACATACACTGAAACATTTCAAATTCATGACAAAGAAGTCAGTAAAAGGAACTAGTCTTCAGGTTTATAGAGAGCTACAGTATTAGTCATACTAATGCCCCGCACATTTTCTCAATGAAACAACGGAGACTCCACCATTACATAAATTTAAATTGTGGCCTGGTAATTATATGTAAAATGTGTCATTATGTAAATCTATAATATAATTTATAATATGATTTCCCATCTAATCTAGAGTATTTTTTTAGTCAAGAAATTAACAATAACATTACTTTAAAAAAATTTGGGCTAATGAATATCTTTGGCAGCATAATTTATTTCTGTCTTGCTTTCTGCCTCAGGAAAGTCAGTGTTGGCTTAACTTTTCTAGCCTGTATATAAGAGAGGGTGATGTCAAAACTTAGGGAAATTAACCTGTATCTAAATCTTGATCCTAGTCGAATGAATCCTGATCGATGAGAACTCTTTTGGACAGGTCCTCGAAGACGGAAGAAGGCATGGTGCTCCACGGCACATTTCCATAAGTGTTTGCAGGCCTTTGGATGATCTAGTCTGAAGACAAAGGTATGCTCTTGTTCTTTACCCTGAAAGACAAAGTCGTATTTATGTTAGCCACGGCACCTACTTCTACAATCCAGAGCAGCCAAGCATATGGTGAATGCCTTTAATTCCATCAACGGCGAGAAATGTCAGCAGGTCAGGCCAGCATCACATACATAGTAAGTGCCCGGTCAGCTGGACTACAGACTGAGACCTGTCTCAAAAGAGAACAGTCCAGAAAATAAAAAAGGTGCTGGAGAGATGCCTCAGTGGTTAAGAGCAGGCAATGCTCTTCAAGAATACATGTTTGGTTCCCAGCATCCACATCAATCAGTTTACAACCTGTGAATCCAGCCGTAGGAGGTCTCACATCTCCAAGGTCATTTGCACTAACCACCACCCACATCCTATATACATAACTAAAAATAAACCTTAAAACAGGTTAAAAAAAAAAAAAAAAGATCTAGTTTGCTCTCTGAAGCTTTTGGGGGATGGGCGAGCATGTCTGGCCCATCTTGTCTTGTCAAATAGGTAAGCTTCAGGTTCAGTAGAGAACCTGTTGCAAAAGATTAAGGTTGAAAGCAATTAACAGCCAATATCTGGCCCCCATAAACATGCGCACACATGTGCACTTCCATGCAAACTTCTATATGGACCAGTACACATAACACTTGTGAAAAGCCCAGAACCATTAAGAAAAAAAACAATAACAACGAGAACAAATCGTACTGTATATGATGGACATGGTAGCACATGCCTTTAGTCCCTGCACTTTAGAGGTAAAGACAGGCAAATCTTTGGAGTTCAAGGCCAGCCTGGTCTATACAGCAAGTTCTAGGATAGTCAGGACTACAGAGAAACTCTGCCCCAAAAGACCAAAAAAAAAAAAAAAAAAACAAAACAAAACAAAACAAAAAAACCAAAAAACAAAAACAAACAAATAAACAAAAAAACCCAAACAAAAAAACCCCCAAAAGCCCGAATCCAAACCAAGAGCAACAAAAGAACTTTTAGCTGCAGTGAGTGCAGTGCCAGCATCAAGAAGGTTGAAGCAAGGAAACGAGGAGCTCAACACTAGAAAGCAGACAGTGACCCAGAAACACAAAAATGCTATGCGCTCACTTACAAGTGGACATCAGCTGTAACGCAGAGGACAATCATGCCACAATCCACATGAGAAGTTACATAGGAAAGGCTCAGGGACGACACATGATCTCCCTGGGAAGGGGAAGTAGAGTAAGTTCACAGGTGGACCAGGGGCAGATGAGGATGGTAACAAGAAGGGTGGAGTTAGAGGGTGAGATTACTAGAACTGGGGGCATTTGGAAGTAAGGTAGAAATGGTGCAATGGAAACACCCTGGAATCTATGAGGATGACCCTAGCACAGGCTTATAGTAATGGGGGTTATAGAATCTGACTGGTCATCTTCTATAACCAGGCAAGACTTCTAGTGCAGGGACTGGGACACCAACCTCGGCACAAAACCTTTGTTTGACCTGTTACAATCTGTCCTGCCTAAAAGATGTGCTTGGGTAAAGTGGTGCAGAACTTGAGGGAGCAGCCAACCAATGATTGATGCAATATGAAAACCCATGCCAGAGAGGGAGCCCATGCTTAACACTGCCTCAAGGGCCAAGAATCAGAGTCTGGATAGTCAAGAAACCTAGGATAGAATCAAAACATAACTGGCTGGGGAAAAAAGGATTCCTAATGATATTCTGCTTTACTTGTAGACAAGAGCCTAGCATAATCATCGTCAAAGAGGCTTCATGCAACAATTGATGAAAGCAGATGCAGAGACCCACAGACAAACATTAACTCAGGGAAACCTGCGGAAGAGAAGGAGGAAGGATTGTAGACTCAGAGGGGTCAAGGACATCACAAGAACACAGCCCACAGAAACTGAATTGACAATCAGGGAGGCCTGTATATGTCGGATATAGGGCCTCTGCATACATGTAACACTTCTTAGGAGAATCCTAACAGTGGGAGCGAGGCCCATCTGAGTCTTTTGCCTGCTTTCAGGACTCTCACCCTCCTACTGGGTTGCTCTGTCCAGCCTTGATAGGAATTTGCCTAGTCTTACTGTAAATTGTTATGCCAAGTTCAGTTGAAATCCCTGGGAGGCCTGCTCTCTTCTGAAAGGAACCAGAGGACTGGATCTGGAGGAGAGGCGAAGTGTGGGAGAGAGATTGGAAGGAGAGAAGAGAGGGAACTGTGGTCAAGATGTAATGTATGAGTGGAGAAATGAAAAAGCAAGAGCACGTGGGCAAAACATTAGAGTATAATTTGACCCAGAGCCTTAAATATTCAATATCTCTACTTGCTTATAATATATTATTTTCCCATAAACTTTATAAAATTGAACTTAAGGTGTTGTGGTAGTTTATATGTAATTGATCACCAAAGGGAGTGGAAAGAGTAGGAGGTGTGGCTTCATTGGAGTAGGTGTAGCCTTGTCTGAGGAAGTATGTCACTGTGGGGCCATGCTTTGAGGTCTCTTTACTTTAACCTTTGCTCACTGAGACACTCGGTCTACTATATGTTGCCTGTAAGATGTAGAATTCTTAGTTACTACTCTGGAATCAGGTATGCCTGCACACCTCCATGCTCCCTGTCACAGTAATGGACTGAACCTATGAAACTATAAGCAAGTCACCCCAATTAAATGCTTTCTTTATAAGTGTTGTTGTGGTCATGTTTCCTCACAGCAATAGAAACCTTAAGACAGGCATGCTTCAAGAAAAAAAAAAAAAAGGGATAAAGGGGGTGGGAACTGAAGACATGGTACTGAGGTTAAGAGCACTAGGTGCTTTTCTAGTAAGCCCAGGTTCAACTTTCAGCAGGCACATAGCAGCTTACAACTGTTTGTAATCTTCAGCTCTGGGGATTCAACACCTTCATATACACACACATGCAAACAAGACAAACCATTAAAAAATTGCTGGACAGTGGTGGCTCACACCTCCCAGCACCCGGGAGGCAGAGGCAGGAGGCCAGCCTGGTCTACAGATCAAGGTCTAGAACAGCCAGGGCTACCCAAAAAAACCCTGTCTCAAAACAAAAACACAAAAAAACTAAACAAACAAAAAAATAAAAAACAAAACAAAAAGTACTAGAAGAATGTATAAACAGTGATCCACAAAGATATATTCATAGAAAAGTATTTTCTGGAATGGACCTCATTAGCCAACAACTGACAAATGAGACCTCATAAAACTAAAAGGTTTCTGTATGGAAAAAAATCAGCTGGGTAAAGAGGAAGCCCACAGAGTGGGAGACGATAGACAATCAGCAGCTATACTCCTGACAAAGGATCGGTACTCAGAATATATAAAGAACTCTTGGATCTGACCTGGAGGCCTCCTTCCTGAGGACTAGTTTTCATGGTATTGGAAGGAGCCATAAAAGCTGTCAAGGAAGAAAAGCACTAAGTCGTATCTGGCTATAAACACTAAAAATAACAGCAATAGCCAGCACAGCAAGATATTTCTAAAGGTATACTTCCATCTGGGTAGTAACCAACAGTCACTTAACTGAAATTAGGACCTGCTTACTGAAAGGAATTTGGCAGTTGTAAACTCAGCCTATGGCTGGTGAGGCCAAGAAATCTGGAGAACCTACTACAGCACTTTTGACACAACTGGTCAAAATGCACAGATCAAGTTGGCCATGGGGTGTTGAACTCCAATTAATATATTTACAATACAAGCCCTACAGTTTAAAGCTCAGGCAACACTGCGGGAGGGGAAGCTCAGTAAGAACCAGAAGATCAGGACAGTTATGAGCTAAGTCTCTTCTGAAAACAAAGGGGGAAGAAGGGGTGTCAACCTGGGAGGAAGTGAGGAATGGGGGAGTGAATGTAATCACAGTAGCCTAGGCCACAAACTGAGACACTATCTCAAAATTGAAAACCAAACAACCACCACCACCTCACTGCTTTCCACCTCTTGTTTCAGAGAGCAAAAAACCTATTTTTATTATTTGCTTTTGTTTTCTGAAGCCGAGTCTTATTGTAGTTGAAGGAGCCCTTAAAATTCAGTTCCTTTTGCTTTTGCCTCCAAATAGGTATAGACTGTGGGGATATGTTTCAAATATAATAAAAACAATTTGAGATATCAGAGGACAGATCCACCTCCTCTGGTCTTTGTTTTTTGTTTGTTTGTTTTGTTTTTTGTTTATTTGTTTGTTTTTTCCTCAAGACAGAGTTTTCTGTGTAACAGTCCTGGCTGTCCTGGAACTTGCTTTGAAGACCAGGCTGGCTTTGAACTCACAGAGATTCTCTTGCCTCTGCTTCCCAAATGCTGGGACTGACAGTGTGAGCCATGGATTCTTCTGCCCTCTGTCTTTCTACACCTGCCTTAAATAGTCTCTTCACTCAGTTAAGGCGTGGCACCATCACTGCCTGCCTGGGAGCCTGGAACTACTTCTGTAAACTAAAATGATCTCATACTCAGATTTGATGGGATTACTTAGGTTACCACTCCTGGATATTCCCTGTGCTGCGATTAAAGGTGTGAGTTACCACTGTCTGATCCTCCTAGACTGACTGTGGGTAGATCCCTCTGATATCTCTGACTGTTTTTCTTATTATATTTGAAGCACATCCTCACAATAGACTCCATGCTGAACGAGACCATGGATGTAAAGAGAGAAAAAAAGCTTAGCTGGGCAGTGGTGGCAATGCCTTTAATCCCAGCACTTGGGTGGCAGAGGCTGTTGGATCTGTGAGTTAGAGGCCAGCATGGTGTACAGAGTGAGTTGCAGGACAAAAAAACTTGTGTGCATGTGTGTGTACATGCATGGGTGGCATGGCACAACATAGGGGTTATAGGATAACTTGAGATGGTTTTTAACCTTTCATCATTGGGGGTTGAAGGATCAAACTGAGGCCATTAGGCTTTCAAACAAGTGCCTTTAACCACTGAGTCATCTCATTGGCCCAAACTGTATGATTTTTGGTAAGAAAGTTTGACGGTCATCAAACTTCACCAAGATAAAAAGGTAGTTCTGTAAATTCCTAGGAACTAAGCAAAATACAAATCGAAACTAATACACTTAAAAACAAAACAAAATAGAACTTGGAACCTTTGCTTCTTCTATGACTTGACCTTTGTTTTATGAAACACATCTAGGAAAAAATGTAAACAGGAGGGAAAAAAAATCAAAATCATCCCAAATTAAAACTACCTCCTACAACAAACACAGTAGTTTGAAATACTGTCAAAACAAATGAGAAAAAGAATAGGAGGATGGGAGGAACTAGTTGGGCAATGAGGGGTGGGTTTGATGAAAAAACATTCTATGTAGATATGAAATTCTCAAATACACCATTTATTTAAAAATCTGACACAAAACTATTACCATATCAGGCATTCATTTATTGTATTATAAATTTCTTTCCTGCCAATTCTATTTTTCTTGGTTATGTGTCATTTCCATCATGAAAATGATATCATGAGCATAAGTTTCTACTATTTTGCAGACTTGCCAAGATCATATATTCCTAAACTTCCACTAACAAACCACACTATTAAAATAACTTCTCCACTGGTCAATCCACTGCACTCAAAATATGAATGTCAAAATGTTTCTCATTCATTCTGTGAAGTAAAATGCATAACACTATGTCAGCCACAAAAATTCCTTTTCTGTTTAATAAATGAACAGGTTTAGTTGTATTTAACAAGAAAAGAAAATCAAAGTGGGTTGACAATAGTAGCACTTCCCATTAATTCATTTTCTGATAAATGATCACTTATTTCTACAACACCAAAACTCAGATGTTTTAAAAGTGACCAGTCTGATGCCCTTATCAAAAGACTAAAACCAAATGATAGCCACCTAAGGGCCTTACCTAAAGCTATATAGTCTTACTATATATGTCCTCAACAACTATAGCAAAACTGAAGGCTTTTTACTATTACAATACTACTTATCTGGTTTCCAACAATAAAAAAAAAAAAAAAAAAAAAAAAAAATCAAACCTAAAACAGGAAAAGCACAAAATCTAATACCTGTAAAACTTTAGAAAAACTGATACAACTTGACTGTTGCCTACTGCTTATTACATCTTATGTAAGTACAACCAAAAGTCAATTATAAGCTAAATGGGGACATGAAAACACGCCCAAATATGATAAAAACTAAGAAGAATACATAAAAATCATTTTAAAATAGGACCACACTGAAATTATATATTAAAAAAAAAGAATTAACAAAAACTATCAAATCACATTGTATTTTAAGATATCCTTTTTTTTTTTTTTTTTTTTTTTTTTTTTAAAGACAAGGTCTCACTGGCTATCATTATGTAGACCAGGCTGGCCTCACTGAACTCAAGAGATCCACCTGTCCCTGCCTCCAAAGTGTTCAGATAAAGGCAACCAGCTTGTTCTCATTCTCTTATCAGGAATTAAGGAAGAGAGTCACCTAAATGCAACCTCTGTACACTACAGATACATTATCAAAGAAATAAATGATTGATTTTTATATTATCTTTAAGATTAATGGCACAAAAAGTGCATTTTTAGGATGGTATGACCTGAACGATGAACTACTTCAAAGCATAAGTAATGTTATGTTTTTTTCTATAAGGTAATCCCCACTTGTTACCATACAACTACCGTTTAGTAATAGAGCACAGTTCCTACCTGATCATCATCTTCCACGACCACTAGAGTTAATTTATTCTTCTTAAAATCCAATCTTGTTATTTTGGGCCTGTAAAATTATGAGATCAACAGCCAGATTAGGGGAGAATCCTTTTCTATATCAAACATGTCTCCTGATCTCCGAACACTGGTGAGAAGGTTTAAGGCAGCCAGCACTGCCTATCAGAGTCTCTAAAGGGGAGGCAAGCACATACTTCAAAAGCACCCAAACTGACAAACTGATGTTGCCCACATTTCAGACATTAAAAATATGAAGAAAATGAGAAATATATATATTTTGCACATCCCTAACCTGGCACAATGAATTCTGTAATCCTAAATAAAAATTTCAGTGTTAAACGGCACAGGTGTTAGGTAGAACAAAAAGCCATTAAGTGTTTTTAAAGGGCATAAAAGAAAATATGACTGATTAGGGTCTTCTACTCTATCTTTACTAGTAATACCTACCTAGATATGAACTTGAGTTAGGTAGGAAGGCTTGAAGCCAACAGTGATGGCAAGTTACAAGGGCCCTCTTTAACTATTGTCTGTAGCACATGCCTAAATGCTGCATTGGTCCTAACAAAAATGTAATAACGTGAACAGTTTCCCAATTCTATGCTTCAGGGTCATGAAATCGGCATGACTTCTAACTGCAGACACAGAAGCTGGGAAACAGGAGCCAGGCTTGATAGCAGGAGGAACAGAAGCACTAACATCTCCTTCCATCGTTTGTCTAAAGAGCAGCCTTAGAAAATACTAACAACGAGAACAATGTGGAGCATTTCAAAAGTACACAAACATAAGATAAACACACTGAGACACACACTGACATACTTTTGACACCATGGGGACACAGAGCAAAAGGACTCTCAAAGCAAGAAAACAGTATACTTAACTTCACCTGCAAGCCTCTCATGATTCCTTTGCCAAACATTTTCACTCATTAACAATATACATGCTTTAACTCATTAAAAACAAGAGTACTCTGATGGTCACAGTGCTTACCAGAAAAACAAGCCGATTTTAGTTTCTCCTTCAAAAACGAGGACTCCTGTTGGAGTTAGTCCTAAGCTATAGTCATTCCCATCTCTAGCCTAATTTAAGGAGAGAATATAAAATGCATTATATTTGTACACAAGAAATAGCTTTTAAATTTTCACACAACTGGTTCTTTTTTCTCATTAAATATTATATATAAGCTAATATTTATATTAAAGATATTTATAGCAAATAATTCTCTTCAAAGTATCAATCTTGCTTCCTGAACTATATTTTTTTTTAGCAAAGTCTACTCAATAGTGATATAAACAGCTTCAAATAATAAGAATAAGAAGTGACCTAAAAGCTAGTAAAATGTTTTCCAACTAAAACTCAACATTTTACAAACATCCACATACATTTCTAGAATTTTAATTTTCTCTTCTTCCATAGTGAATCTTTCTAAAGATTCTAGTCTTTTGGTTTTGTTTTTTTGAGTCAGGGTCTCTCTACAAATCCCTGGTGGTCCTGGAACATACTCTGTATATCATTCTGATTTCAAAATTACAAAAATCCACCTGTCTCTGCCTTCCAGTGCTGGGATCAAAGGTGTGCACCATCATGTCCAGCTAATTCTAGTCTTTTAACATCTAATTTCAACCACTTTCCCCCCTATCTACCACACATCAAAAATACTCATAGGTATTTTACACAAAATGCACACCTTCCCACCAGCCTGTGGTGGTGTATGCCTTTAATCACAGCACTTGGGAAACTAAGATAGGCAGACCTCTGAGTTTGAGTGAGTTCCAGGAAAGCTGCTATACAGAAACCCTACTTTAAACAAACAACCAAAACCAAAACAAACAAACAAAAAAGAATTTAAAAAAATCACAAAGGACTAATAAATATGCAGGAATGATTGAGTATAAGCACCTACAGGGTCCAGAAGGGGGCATTACAAGTCCTAGAAATGGAGTTAGAGGTATTTGTGTGTAGCTCAACACAGGTGCTGGGAACCAAATTCAGTATTGTACAAGAATAGCACATGCTCTTAACTGCTGGGCTATCCCCCACTGGATCCAGGAATAATTTTTTTAAAAGGTACCACAAAATAGAGCTTACCTTGACCACATGCATATCAACTCCATACATTTCTAACCATTTAGCTTTATTCAGATAATTGGTTTCAGCTTGTGCTGGTGTCTGACCTCTGGAATTTAAAATATAGTAATTATAAGATAATATGTAAAAAGTGATTTTTGATGAAAAATAGAAACCAAAGAAGCTAAATACAAAATAATGACAGTGGTAATGTTTAAAACTGTGATCAAATTATGAATTACCTGTATTCCTTCCATTTCTCAAAGATAGCCAGTTCCATCTCTTCAGTCTGAATGGGCACAAACCTGAACTCAGAGACAAGTTCAGGACTATGTTCAGCAAGATCATAGTCACCAAGTTCAGCTACAATACAAGTTAACAATGTTATGCTGTGTAAATAATACTAAGAAAATCCTAGCTGGGTGGTGAGAGCACACCTTTAATTCCGGCACTCAGGAGACAGAGGCTGGATCTCTGGGAGTTCCAGCACAGCCAGGGCTACATAGAGAAAACCTTTAAGAAAAACAAAACAAAACAAAAACAAACACATTTTGTAAATAAAGATTAAGATTAGTGCAATTCTTTCTTAAGCTACCAGCCATGAACAATGCCTAGACCATCCCTCCTCTCCCCGCCCCCCCAAATATAGTTTAGATCTAGTCTTGGGCTGTTCACAAATGTAGTGGTTTCAATGACAATGGCTCCCCAAGGTTCAGATATCTGAATGCTTGGTCCAAAGTTGGTGGGATTGTTTAGAAAGGATTAGGAAGTGGCCTTGGAGATGTGTTAGCGGTAGTGGGCTTTGAGGTCTAAAATTTCCACACCATCCCAGTTATCCTCTCTCTGCCTCATACTTGTGGATCAGATTCAAGCTATCAGCTACTGTGTCAGTGCCATGCCTGCCTACCTGCCTGCCTGTTGCCACACCCCCTGCTATAACAGTCAAGGACTCTAACATTCTGGAACTCTTAAGTGCCAAATTAAATGCTTCCTTATTTTGTCAAGAAAATAGAAGAAGAGCAAGACAACATGAAGCACATGCTGTTGTTATTTCTTTAATTACACCTTTGTCCTCACTTATTCATATATTAATGCTTAATTTTGAAAATAATTTCTGTATTTCCACAGAGAAAAGAATATCTTTCATTTTATAATTCTTAAAGACAATCAGCTGCTATTTATTAAAAAACTACCCAAGATGTACACTATATAGCATTGTATTACAAGATACAATACTTGTCTGGAATACAAAATTATTAGTACTAAAAACATTGAAAAATACATGGAAGAAATTATTTTACCATGATGAATAATAATGATAACCACTCATTTGGAGTTCCAATCCTCTCTAGACCTGTGCTTTGAGCAATGAGTCGAATGTATTAAAATACACGCACACAAAAAGATTTATAAACCCTATTTGTGTGTGTAGGTATGTGTATGTGAGGATATGGACTTGAGTGTTTGAGGGCACTGTAGCACGAATCCTAAATGGTCTTAATAATAAAAATCCAGAGTCAGATTTAGAGGTAAATGCTGAAAGATCAGAGAAGTAAAGGAACTAGCTACAGTTACCAATTATTAGCTCTATGACTCCACTCACCAAAAAGTCTCCACCCTGTCCAGCCTTCCAAACCTCTATGGTTAACTAGTGGCTAGCTCTACCCACTGATCTTCAGGCAAGCTTTATTTGTTAGAGCACAAAGGAAATAGCACATTTCCCTTTATTTTGTCTAAAATTAAAAAATAGGCTATAACTAATATAAGAAAAACTATATACAATAAGTACAATAATATCTACAATATACACAGGCAGTAATTACACCAACAGGGCATACAGCTGTCCCTGCACATGCAGAGGCCAGAAGAGAATGTCAGGTGTCCCTAACTAATGCTTTCTGACTTTTTGCCTTAAGTCCAGGTGTCTCACCATTTTGAATGGCTGTCAAGTTCTTGGATCTGACTGTCTTACTTCTGAAGTTCTAGGAACCTTTGCCAGATCCTTTATATGGGTATCTTTATATTGGTATCTACCTCAGATCAAGAACCCTTATTCACCAGGCAATCTCCCTAGTTCCATATAAACCCCATTTTAAAGCATATACTTTGGCTGTTACAAACAGAATACAAATAAATAGCATTTCCAAACTAATGCCTCCTCTACATTATGGAGATAGAAAACAATTTTTAATTTGGAGATGGATCACAATAATGAAAAAAATCAAGTAGATAAAAATTTTCATCACCAGGAAAATATGCTTTAATAATGGATACATAAAATAAGCAAAAATATTAACTTTACTGGAAAATATACAAATTTAGTTTTATTATCTACACAATGCCAAACACTACTAATCTTAGAATAAATGTATAGCCACTAACAAGGCAAAACCCTAAGGTCCTGAGTATCATTAAATATAATCTTAATTACAGTATATATATATATAGATATAGATAGATATTCCAGAAAAATGCATCCTTTCAATGGATGAACAAGAACTCAAATTATAGTTTTCTTTTAAAATATCAACTTTTAGGAGAAAAATACTCAAATGGAAGTACCTGGCTAAGTTTCCCACTAGCCTCATTTATTGGAAACATCTCAAAGTCACCAACAGGCGCTTTTAAATGTGCAGCAGCCTGACTTGTTTCCGTACGCTATGATTCTTAATGAATTCATTTTTAAGGAGCAAAGAAAGCAAACCATGAACAACCACAATAATTTACTCTTATGTCACTGCATTCTCTTTACAGAAAAGAATCAGTTTAGGATCCAATCCTAACATTTATTCAATTATCAGGAAGGCTGCAAATTGTCTCAAAATACTACAGATGAGAAAAGAGCAGGTAGCTCATTAGTTGGGAGCACTGGCTGCTCTGCCAGGGGACCTGGGTTTGATTCCCAGCAACCACATGGCAGCTCGCAGTTGTAACTCTAGTATCAGGGAGTCAATACCCACACTTCTGCCCTCCGTGGACACCAGGCACACACATGGTGCACAGACATAACAGCAGACAAAATACTTATGCACTTAAAATAAATTTTTTTTTTTTTTTAAAAAAAGAAGGGCTGGAGAAGGCTCAGTGATTAAGAGCATTGACTGTTCTTCCAGGGGATCTAGGTTCGATTCCCAGGACCCACATCAGCTCACAACTGTCTGTGACTCTAGTTCCAGGGGATTTGACACCCTCACATAGACATGAAAGCAAAACCACCAATGCATATAAAATAAAAGTAAGTTTTAAAAACTAAAATAAAAAGAAAATTAAAAGCAAAGAATTGAGAAAGGCAATGAAAACAATACATTTTTAAAGAAGTATTTTAAAACAATTCAAAGAAGCAGTCAAGAGTTGGACATGGGTATAATTTTATACAAAAACAAGTGTTGTATCTTTTCTAGCCTGTTGTCTGATTTTTTTTTTATTCTTTAGATAACAAGCATCACACAAAAGAACTGTGCTCCAGTCTTATCAAGCACAAGAACCTCTTACCTTGAAGATTATAAGCTGCCAACTGAACTGCTGTTTCAAAGGGACAATCTAATCTGAGATCAAAACACAAATTAGCTAAGTCAATTTCACAATCTTTAAGATAAGTAACAATAATATGTATGTGTGTGTATATGTATGCATATTGCCATCTTGAACATTTGCTTTACACAACTCTAAACTTACTTATGCACACATGTGTGTGAGCATGTAAAGGCCCAAGGGCCATGTTGAGAATCTTCCTCTGTTCCTTTACACCTTACTGTTTTGGTTACAGTGGCTGGAGAGTGAACCTCTGGCAATGGGGTTGTAGATGCCACAGTGCTCTTGGGTTTTACATGGGTGCTGGGGATGTAAACTCAGGTCCTTTACTTGCTGAGCCACCATCTCACTAGTTCTGTGCTGAACTTTTTTTTCCGATTTTTCTACTACTCAAGAATTTTGCAGTTATGTACTAAATAATGAATACTCACTTCCCACTGAGTATATCCTGTTTTAATTGCAGAACAAATAAATACCTAAGGAAAATAAAAGACACAAAATAACTAAGTAGAACAATTTGCTATGGGAAAAAATATTATTTTAACTTGTGAACACCCTTTTCTTCTTTTGAGACAGGATTTCTCCCATGCAGCCGGGATGGCCAGAACTCAAGAGATCCACATGCCTTTGCCTCCCAATTGCTGGGACTAAAGGTGTGCACAACCACATCCTGAGAGATTTTTAATCAGAGAATACTGTAAGAGAAAAAACAATACAGGAAAAGGGTGCTGAGGGTAGGAAGAAAGCATACCTGAAGGAAAGAGAAGAGCAGAGCAACTTCAGAGAAAATGTCAAGTGTGTGTGTCCACCCTAACTCTGAGAGACGTAAGGATAGCAGCAGCAACCCCACTGACAGGGAATTCAAAAGGAAATCCTTCCAAAGGTATTCTAAGAGCTCAGCCTCATCACTTAATGAGGATTGTGTATAGGAGGAAGCAATGTGTATGCAGATATGGAGGCAGGGTAAAATAAAGAAATGGTTATAAACTGAAGCTTTATTAAGAATTACTCAAATCAGGATCTAATGTCATTATTAATGACATAAGTAAAGAAGTCAGGAGCCAACCTATGTGAAGTTGGTAATAAAAGAGAGATCATAATGAATGTCAGTAAGTGTAAGACTGTAATTTATCAAAACATTAGTTCTGTTTAAAATCCATGAATTGACTCACCATTGTTGGGTACATGAAAATCAACTATTTTTTTAACAACAAATAAAAGAATCATATACTTTATTTTAGTTATTTTAATTATAAGACAAAATCTGACGCTGTAGCTCAGGTAGCCTGAAACTCACTATGGGACCCAGGCTGCCCTTGGCTCCACAGTAACCCTCCTGGCTTAGCTTCCTGAGTACTGAGATTATAGATTATAGATTATATGAACTATCTTTCCTGACTAGAATCCAACATTTTAAACATCTTGTTCTAGAATAAAAACTCTCCTGAGACCTTATTGATAGGCTAAGGAATTCTAGGCCTTCTAAAAGTCTTAAGCCCTGACACAACCCTTAGTAGTGGGCTTACCGGGTTAGCTCTTCACGAAGATTGTTTGGTTCTGAGGAATAAAACTTAACTCGAAGATGAAGACAATAGGGTGAACCAACTGCCGTTAAAAAAGAAAAGTGCTTTAATGTTTATTGATTTACTAATGATTTTCAGTTGGCAAACTTGCTGACAATTTCTAAAGCATAAAAGAAAAGAACAGATTATTGTAGCATTATTTCAAAGTAGACCATAGGCAGAAATGACACAAAAGTATACCAACCACAGCACAGCATTATCACATTCATTTGTCATCTCAGGAGAGGTAGCCTTGCATTAACTCTAACAGTTCAGGTCAAATGCAGAATCTTAAGGGTTCAATCAAACAGGAATGCGACAGTAACTGTTCAAGGCCAGGTATCCCACAATTTCAAACTCAGTCCACTGAGTGAACTCACTAACTGCTATGTTCTCAGCAAGAGTTAAACTGCCCTGAAATCTTACACCACAGACAAGCCAGGCTGTGGGAATTGAACACTGGTATTTTTCCAAAGTCTGCCAAGTTAGTAATATTCCATTTTATGTGAATTACTTCATTTCATTATTTTTAGACTTACTTTTAATTATGTGTATGTGTGTCAAGGGGGTGTTATGTGCATGTGTGGATGCAGGTATCCAGACAGTCCAGAAGTGTCAGATCCCCTGGAGCTGGAGCTACAAGCACTTGTGAGCCCCAGACACAGGTGATAGAAACTCAGTGTGGGTCCTCTACAGGACCAATATCTGCTCTTAGCCACTGAGCCAGCACCACTTCTGAAGACATGGCTCATTGATTAAGAGCTGTTGCTCTTGAAGAACTCAGCCATGATTCCCAGCACTCATGTGGTTCACAATTATCCGTAATTCCAATGCCCTTTTCTGACCTATCAGGGCATTAGGCACACACATAGTTTGCATATACGCATGCAGGCACAACACTCATATACCTAAAATAAATAATTTCGAGAAAAACTTTTAAAAAGAATGACAGGTCTTTGGTGCTCGCCACAGGCTATGTTAGTAGACTACCCAGACAAAGGAGACAGAATAAATCTAGCATGTATTTCTTAGCCAAGGCAACTGTGCATAGTCTGTATCATGACAAGAGAAAAAATTATTAGAACCTTAAAGCCTCAAATTTTTTTCTAGAGGCAGGTAGAATCTCCCAAAACAAAAGCAGAAACACAAGCCAAAAGAAAAAGAAGGGGAAGCCCAATAAAATAACAACACAAATAATTACCTAAAGAGCTATTACATATTTCATAAGAATTTAATCCAATTTTTAAGCTGCAAATATTTCTCCTATAAATTCAAATTACAAGATTCTTGAGCCTACGTTAATGTTAAGCCCACATAAACTGGCATGCAATTGGTGTATTACAATGAAACAAATTTAGAAAGCAGACATGCTAGCCAGGCACAGTAGAACACACCAACATTCCTAGCACTGAGAAGGCTGGGAGAGCTTTTGAGCTTGAGATCAACCTAAGCTGTATGTATCCTGAGACTCTGACATAACCTCCCGTCCACCCTGCAAAAACACATGGTAAAGAAGCTCACAGGGAACAATTGGTGTTTCTGATATATTTGTACTATTTCAAAAATGATTTCTCACTTACTTTTTACTTGCTTTTTGATGCTTTTTGTACCATCCAACCAATGCTGCAAATGAAAAAATAAAGTTGAGTACTTATGCAAATATAAAACTTTAATGTTTAGCAAGAGTTATTGCTTACTACAACTTTGTTGACAACCATTATGCAGTATTTCACAAAAAGGGGGGGAGACTAAATTCTTTCAAATTCTCTTACAAGGTGGCTCTCACGGCTTAAATTACACCCTTAATTTTCCCCAGATCCTAAATGGCTCTCTTGAAACTGTTAAATTAGAGAGAAAAGGGCTGTAGCTCAGCCATAGGACACTCACCAGTAGTACCACTATAAGTAACTGCATAAACAAAATTCAGAGAAAAATCCCATTCCTTTAAAAGATTCCTAGCAGAACTTAACAAAGAGTCTGATGGGTTTAAAAAAATGAGATTTCAACTTTTTAATTTTTTTTTTCAAAATCATGACAATGTCTACCAAACAAGCAGTCACTGTCCCTCTGCTTTATAAAAATGTTTACAACTGACAAGCAGTTCTTCTTTCAACCATAATAGTGTCCTCCTTTTTTATATGCTGTCTTATTGTATGGTACAGCCAGTGTATATAAAACAGTTAAATCTTGTAATAGAAATCCATTAAGATTCAGAAAGGTAGAGGTTAAGGACCAACAAGTAGAAGATTGTACATTATGGCACATGTTACAGAGAAGCTTTTGTACAGACTTCATTTAGTTCTCTTGAATATTCAGTGGTTCATGAAAAGTGGTTGAAAAACCTCAAGATACATGACTATAAAAAGGAGCAGACCTTCTGGGGTCTGAAGATATTCATACTTGAAGACACTCCAGTCAGCAAAGGGTCATGCTGTTCATTCTGCAAAGAGAACTGTTTCAAGTCTGCAGCGGCCTGGGAATCCCTCACATAGTTGAGCCGGAGCTGCTGAACCACCTTTTTCACGGTGACAATTCTAGAAGAACCCAACATGACGATTTGAACACCCTTGCTGACTAGTCAGTCTGGGTGAGCCAGTAACAGCTTTCTAAATTTCTATAGCTTCTACACGGGAAAATTCTTATAACACAAACAAACTTGAAACAATTCGTGATGTTTCCACAGACAAAGCAAGCATTCGCAGCTCATTACAAACCCCTTACATCAGGCTCTCTCCGTGACAGACCTCATTGGTCCAACTATGAATGAGTGAGTTTACTTCAGTATAATTTCAATTCCAAGTACTGAAAGGGAGGAGGGCTCTTATGTTAACTAGTTCACAGAGCCAAGAATGCAGTTTCAGCAATCTTGCTAGGCAAAGAATAAATAAGGCTGCCTCGCTACCAGTGCTCTGTGCACTTTCCCTACCCATTATTTGTCTAGCCTCTTCTTTCTTTCTCAAGGTCCTGAAGTGAAACTTACAAAGCTCTTACTGCTCCACAGAGTACCTTTCTACCCTCAAATAAGATGTTCTGTAAACATCTCAGGCAGTGAGTGGGAGAGATTGAACCCAGGGCCTCAAATATGCTAGACAAGAATCCTGCAGCTCAGGCCTGTTAGGCTTCCTCTGGATTCCAGTTATACAACTGGCCATCTCACTCTACATTGCTGACCATCCCCCTTTTAAATATATTTCAGCATGGTAAATGTTCAGTCATACAAATGCTACTAGTAGGCAGAAAACAGATTTATTAGGAATGATTTCAACCTGGGGCATCAAATAATGCTTTCATCTCGGCCCAGAAACCCAACATTCAAATATCTCAGACTGAAGGGGCCTAATGCCATTATACAGTGAGCATGAAATAAAAATCGTTTTGGAGTCCAGAATATTTTCTTTCAGAACCACAGACCCAGAAGTTGCTCAGGTTTTACCTCTCTTACTGCAGTTGGGGGGGAAAGGGACACAAAACAAAAACAAAACAACCTCCTGCCCCCCAAAAAAACCCCAAAACTATCCCATGGCCAGTCACCTGGGTATTGTCTCAGGTAGCCCCTTCCAGGCAGCAATCTTTACTGGTAGACAGTAGTGAATGCCTCAGTACTCATGTCTGACTCAGAAATGAGTAGACAAAAGATTTTCCTACAAGAAATTTTATTTAAAAAAAAATACAAAACAACCATCCAATAATGAACTGGTTAAAACATTTAAATATGACAAAAGTATAATGAAGCAATTAAAAAATGAACGCAAATCTTAAAGATCTGAAACAGGTACTGCTATTGGGGGTGGGGAGAACAGTTCAGACAGGGTCTCTCATAGCCCTGTGGGGAGAACAGTTCAGACAGGGTCTCTCATAGCCCTGCTGTCTGGAGCTCTGTAGACCAGGCAGGCCTTGAACTCCCCCCTCTTCCTTTTGAGTACTGAGGTTAGAGGTAGGTGCCACCTTGCTGGCTACACTGCTATATGTTAAAGGACTCACTATAAAATAATAGAAATTGTTTCCTCAAAATGTACAAATATGTATACATAAAACGTATTTTAGATGGAGATAACAATAATAAAATAGTAAGTGGCATTACTGGTGAGTGGCTGGAGAGATGGCACTGTGGTTAATAGCACTGACTGCTGCTCTTCCAGGACTTAGGTTCAATTCCCAGCACCCACAAAGCATCTTGCAGCCATATGAAACTCCAGTTCTAGAGGATATGATGACTTCTTCTGGCCATTATGAGCACTGTAGCATGTGGTGCACAGACATCCATGAAGTCAAAACACTCATACACACAAAAAAAGAAACTACAATTTTTTTTTAAATTACTAGTGTTATGAACACAATTTACTGTTAAGAATAACAGATCCTTTATTAATGTTAAGAATAATAGCTCTATTATTATAACATTTGATATGGATAACCATGGATTTGGGGGAAGCAATACTAAAAAGCAGGGGCTAGAGTTTGATATCTCAGCATATATGAACACTTGCTTCTCTTTCAGAGAACCTGAGTTCAGTTCCTAGCACCCATGCCAGGCAGCTCATCTGTTACTTCAAGCTCCAGGGGATCCAATGCCCTCTTCTGGCCTCCATGGGGTCCTGTACACATGTATCCTATACACACATACATAAAAGGAAAAAAAAAAAAAAAAAAAAAAAGCACACAACCAACAATCTCACTATCCCCAAGATCTGTCTGTCCCCTATAAACAGTATGCACTTCCCCAAGATACGAATAATTGCTCTTGACTCCTTCTTAACCAAATTGAAGAATTTCTTTCTGATATGCCTGTACTTGAAGGACAGCAGTACAATGAAAAAAAAAAAAAATCAATAGGCAATTATAACTATCTACGCAACCCACTTGGCAATAGGATCTCACTATATAGCCCTGGCTGGTCTGGAACTTGCTATGTAGACCAGGCTGGCCTACACCTCAGAGATCCTCCTTCCACTCTCCTGAGTGCTGGATTAAAGGTGTGCACTTTCACACTTGCCAACTAATTATAAATTTTGAGGAAAGATAAGAAGGAAAGAGACCACTTAGTAAATTCATTTGCAGTTGTGAAGAAAGCTCTTCCTAGTTGGACTATTCAAGACTAGTTTCAGGATCATTGGGGCAGCGAAGCAGGGAAATCTGATCACTTGGATCTCTGGGAGCACAGTGGAAGAGAGAATGGACTCCCTCAAGTTACCTTGAGGCACACACACGAGCACAAAATGAAGTGTAAAACCAAGCAAATCCAACAGACTATTCTCATTACACTTTTCCACTACTGTTAAACACAGCCATCCCGGCAGAGGAAGGGCTATAGGGTATACCAAGCAGTAACTGCAGTCTTCTCACCAATTCTATATCTCCACTCCAGAAGACAACCAAACAAACACATTTTAAAGTGTAATTTAGGAGCTGGGGCAATCCTGAGTCACTGTTCTTATGAGGAAGGTCTGAGTTAATGTTTGTGGATTCTCAAGTCTGTTTTCTTTCATCTCCTCCACATTCCAAGAGCAGGGACTGGAAAATTCAGAAGGCGCTGATGCATTTCCTAGAAACAGGGTCTCTGAGAGTCATGTTTAAGTTGCTAAGAAGATGAAGATGGAAGGCATGCAGAGACTCTTGGGTGCTTAATGTAAAACTCAAACAGTTTACTCCTTAAAAAGAGAACAAATTCCTCCGACTTTCCATTTTTAAAGTTTAGTTGATAAACTTAAGTTCTCTCTCTCTACATATATTTTATGCAGAAAGCTGTATTTCCATTTATCCTCAGCAGCTGGCTATGGAAGAATAATTTACTCATGTATCTTAAAAGACAGTAATATTTAGTCACAAACATAACTGACATAAGTAAATCAAACAATCACCTAGAGAGCTTCTAAAACATCAACACACACACACATACGCACACATAAACACACAAACATACACATACATCCATACACACATATACACACACTCACACAAACATACACACGCGCACACACACCCTTACCCTTGTCGTAGACCCTCCAGCCAAATAGTGTACAAACAGCCCTTTAGTGAGCCCAGCCTCTGAACACCCACCCAGGTCACTGAAAAAAAAAAAACACCGCTATTGCTCAAAGGTAAAGAGCCTAAAGCACAAAAATGTTAACTATCTTTCAAAACAGTTGCTACAACAAATATCTGTGAGTAGACACATTTTTAACATTTTAAACTATTTTAGAAAACTATTTTAAAAATACATGCTAAGAAAACAGGATTTGTAATTGAAAAACACTTTTATTTAGCCTAGAGGCAAACTCTTCCTGAGTGACTGTTTTCCTTAGAAAGTTTGTCATGAGTCATTTCAAAAGACTTAGACCACACATTACAAAATATTTTCCAAGTTACCTTTGTTAAAATTTTTTTAAATGTCAAATTTATGACTGATATGATGACCTAAGTATGTAAATCACTCTTAAACTTCAAAATTTATTTTGTATCTTTGTCTTGCATATATGTACGTGTACCATGTGTATGTCTGGTACCTGTCGGGGTCAGAGAGGGTATCACATCTTCTGTAAGATATTTTGTCACAGCAACAAGAAAAATAATAAAGTGCATTACTAGAGCTAGAGAGACAGTTCAGGTGCTAAATCAGCCTCCTGCTCAGTCAGAGGACTGCATGCACTTCAGCTGCTAGCACTCATATAAGATATCAGTTCCAGTGGACCTGATGCCTTCTGGACTCCAGGAGTCCCAGGCATACATGCAGCACACATACATAAATACAGGCATTCACATACAAAAATAAAAATAAAACTTTAAAACAAGTGTTTTTATAATAACAAATTAGAGAGATCAATGACCTAATGGAACACCTCAAGGTCTTATACAAGCAAGAACAAAAACACCAAATCTAAACTCAGAAGATGGAAAGAAATGCACAATACAGATGAGAGCTGAGGCTAATGAAATAGTAATCAAAAGAACAATATAAAACATCAACATAACTAACAAAGAGATGGCTTTTTGAAAGCCATATAAACAAAATACGGGATCCACAGACCAAAATAATCATAATAATAAAAAAACAACTATATTTATAAAATCAGGGACAAAGAAATTACGATAAATACCACTGACGTTTAATGATTTTAAAACTTTTAAGATGAAAAAAAAAAAGAAAAAAAACAAATCCTGAATAAACTCCTACACACATGACCTACCAAAATTAAACCAAGAGACTTAACAATAATAGTGAGGGGCTGGAAGGATGGCCCAGTGGTTAGGAGCACTAATTGCCCTTCCAGACAACGGAGGTTCAATTGCCAATACTCCCATGGTGAGTAACATCTATCTATAACTAGTTAGAGGGGATCTGATGTCTTGGCCTCTGTAGGCAATGCACACATGCAGTACACAGACCTACATTCAGACAAAACACCCATATGTAGGGGGATTATGTTGTTTCATGGTAAATAATTGTCCAACCCACTGGTTTAATAAAAAGCGCTGATTGGCCAAAGGCAGACAGGAAGTGTGGGTGTGGCTACCAGACTAAGAAGACTCTAGGAACAGGCAGTACAGAGCAGAATGCCAGAGAGAAGCCAGAAGAAAAAGAGGACAATTATGCTGCTCTGAGAAAGGTACCGAGCCACATGGCTGAACAGGATAAGAGTCATGGGTTAGATTAAGGGTAAAGAGTTAGCAAGTTACATGCCTAGGCCTGAGGCTGATCAGCCTAAAACTATTGTAAGCATCTGTTTGTCTCTGCGGGTCTGTGGGTCTGGGGGCCTAAACCTTGAAACTAGGCCCGAAAGTCCAGGCCAGAAACCCCCTACTATAACCATACACATCAAATAAAATCACATCTTAAGAACAACATTGAACATATAATAAAAGAAATTTTTAACTAGGAAAAACCCAGGACCAGACATATTTCACGGCCTTTAAAGATAACTGCACCAATGCTCTTTAAAGTATTACATAAAATGGAAAATTCTCTGCTATAAAGTCAGTATTACTATGCTAATAAAAACCAGGTAAGGACTCAACAGAAAAAGGAACCAAAAAACTACGGAGAATTTCTTTGATGAGCATGGATGTAAAACCTCTCAGTAACTGCAATTAGAATACAATAACACACTAAAGAGATCATACATGGGACTAGAGAGATGGTTCAGGTGGTAAGAGTGCTTGCTATCTATACAAACCTTAGGTGAGTTTGAACTTTGAAACTGAGATTTTAAAAACCCAATGTAGGGGTCTGAATGTGTAATAGCACTTCTATCGGGAAATGGGAAGCAGAGACAAGAAAATGGGCTGGAAACTCACAAGCCAACTAGGCCAAAGTATGTCTGCCATGCAGTGACAGTAACAAAAGAAATGCCACCTCAACAAAGTGGAGTTTGTCTTTTGAACTCCATACAGGCTCCATGCCATGTACATGCCAGCACTGCCCCCACCACCAAATACATAAAACCAAAAGTTCCTATAAAGCGAAAGAAACAATCACCAAAGTCAAGAGACAGTCTAATAACTGGCAGGGAATCTTGCCAGCCATCGATCTCAAAGAGAATCAATATTTAGGACATAAAAGGTTAAACACCTAAGAGAATACAACATACACAATAAATGGGTAAATGAATGGAAAATGCACTTTTCAAATGAAGGACTACAGCTGGTCAATAAGTAACTGAAAAACCAAGCTCTTTAGGCTCATCAGAAAAAGGCAAATCAAAGCTACAATTGAGATCCTGTCTCACCCCAATCACAATAGCTATCATCAAGAAAGAAAAAGCAACAAATGCTGCTGCTGATGTGGGGGACGGGGAGAAGGAAAGCCTGTACTTCCATGGGAATGTTAGCTAGTGTAGCCAGTATAGAACACTGCAGTCTCATGCACTCCTGTGGGGATACAGAATGGTGCATCTGCCATAGGAAAACTGGAACATTCAACAAAACTTCATTACTTACTAGATAACCCAGTTCCCTTTCTAGTGCCTAACCCTGATAATTGAGATGTTCTCTGAAATACAAAAGTGTTGGGAGCAGCATCCATAACAGTCAAATAGAACCAAACAAAATGCCCATCAATTACTAAATAAATAGTGATATGTTATTCAGCTTCAGGAAGGAATCAAATACTGAAAATTTACATACAACAAATATTAACTTTGAGAACATTTTAACAGGAAAGGCTGTAACTAGATGATCATTTACATAAGATTTTAATCTAGGCAAATCAAAATGAATAGAAGTATAGTACTCAGTCAGAGTATAGTGTTAGAGAGGGTTAACGAGGACCAAGTGGTAAGAATATGCAGGGCTCCTGTCAAGGATGATGATGTGTTCTGAAATTGATAGTTGTGCAATTCTGAATATCCTAAAAGCAAACTACACCATCTAAAGTGACAAATATTATAATTCAAAATATGTATTTCAACTTTTCACAGTGGCCCCACTTTAACAAAAATGCTTTCGCTATCCTAGTTGAAATCAATGGTTTCCTTCAAGTGCACCTTCTCTCTGTCCTATAAACCCCCCTGTCAAACCATTTTCAGAGTAGACAACTTCAAAGGAGTTCTTTATACCACCATGTGGTGTGGAGGATAGCTGGACACTATAGTTTCATAAGCCCTACCTCCTCCCAAATAAGAGTCCAGGAATAATTCAGTGGCTTAAATACAGTCAGCATTTGCAAAGGAGAAATAAAGTGACTGATCATGTATAATTAGACCTCCACAATTTTGAGTTTATAATAGTGTAAAAGCAATATACATTTAACAAAAACCTGCAGTACCATTATCTTTTATGATGAGACACAGCGACAATGAGTTACATCACTAAATCCCAAGGATTGTTTACCGTGTGATAAACAAGCAAGACTCTACCATTAACTGCAGTGCTCAGCTATAATATTCAGTAGATATCTGCAATTTGAATTTATAGCACTTTCAAATTACAACAGATTTATCCAGACATAACCTCATCTTAAGTCAAGGAATATTAACAGGCATATCTGTAAATGAGAACTATTACTATAAATATGAGAAGGTGAAAACACTATAATAATCTTTGTAATATCAGACTCAAATTGGACTTAATAGAGGTTGCAGGGCATTCACTATTATCTCGATATAGAAACTTTTCTATATCAAGGACTGAGATGGAAATACCAGATAAACCTGGACATTTTCTTGGGCAGAAAAGCTAGAACACCAAGAATGATATGTTTGTGTTAAATGAACATGAAAGCATTTTCAAATAGATAACATTGGCCAAACCTGGGAAAATGTGAGCATCAGAATAAACAACAGTAACAACACACTGAATAAAATTACTTATAAATAGTTTGATGGGGACAGTCTTAGAGAAACTGTTAACAAAACAATAAAATACAAAGGGATAAAAGAAAACCACGACGTTGTGGTACACGTCTGTAATCCCAGTACTTGAGAGGTGGAATCAAGAGGATCAGGAGTTAAGGCCAGCTCAGCTACACAGTGAGTTTGGGATAAATGAAAAAATTCAGAGGGGAAAGAAAACACACCATGTCACCAAGTGACAAAGTCAGTGTCACTAATTAGGGAATATCATGATGTCTGACATCAGGGGGTAACAACAAATCCACTGAAAGAGACACCATACAAAGTAACTGGCCTGCTTCTTCAAAAGTCTCCTTCATGAGAACAAAAGCAAGGCAGACTCATGATGTCTCAGGTTAAAGGCGATGACAAGCTAAGCAAGATTCTGACCTGGACCCATGCGGCTACAGAGGACATTTTAGGGACAAGTCTACCAACTAAAATCACTTCAACAGTCTGCAGACTAGATGGTGATGTTTCTCAAGGTTAATTTGCCAGGCTTGATGGTTGTATGAAATTATGAACCATGCTTGTTTACAGAAAGCATATACAAAAGTTTTAAAATGATAGGTAGGGCATCTTACTTCCAACTTACAAATGTCATTTGTACCATCCTTATGAACTGTTCTGTGCTATATGTTATGTTCATACTATGTTTCATACTAATAGCTTCAACTAGGAAATTACTACATATGTATACAACTATTAAATGACTGGATAAAATAAAACAGAATATAAGCTTTTAATCCTGACACTTAGGAGACAGAGGTAGACAGATCTGTGAATTCAAGGTCAACCAGTCTACAATAGCCAGTGCACAAGGTGAGACCTTCTCTCAAAAATAAGTAATAAGGACAAACTAAGATTATCTATACATATAAAAAATAATTAATTCATATACTTATTAATTTTGGTTACTGCCAATGATGAGTACATAATTCAAAGGCATCATAAACATTTTTTAGACTGCTTGGTAGTGATCAATGAATTAAACGTTGGTACATTAATTTTAGGTATATGAACATGCCATATGTTCAAGACTAAACTATAGTACATTAATACCTTGGATCCTTTGTATCTTGCCCTCCCCAATTCTGTTGTATTAAAACAGCAAATATGACAATGATATAAGGAAATTATTGGTTAACTCAGGTTACACTATATGATCTAGCTAAAAACAAAAACAATACTCTATCAAGTTTATTATATTCATGTAACTCACATAAAATGTACTGTTTATTCAATATCAACTTATTTCATTCTGGATGTGGTAGAATTCAGGTGTTAGCTGACAAGGATGGGAGGCATGTCTCTGGAGTTCTGGGAGCTAGTCCCGATGAAAAGACTGCTGGGATCTTGAGCTGGCCCCTGTTTTGTTTCTGCTTTCTTGGAGACTGGATCAACAATCCCTTCGTGGGACAATCCTAACTTCAAGAATTGCAGTAAGGTTCAATTTGTATCTGTGAGTGTTAAAATACCTTCCAATAAATATTAATACTTTGTATGGTATATTGCAAGTGAAAATTACTGCAACAGTCGGCACCCAACTCTGGGACTGAATGTGGCCACTAAGCTAGTAACTGAAAAGGGCTGCTGTATTTACTATGCCATAAAGTGTTATCTAGAGTTTATTTGTAATACTTTTCATCTACCAATAATTGTCCTAGCTCAACTTAACTACAGTATTTACTTACTACAGCCAAGATAAAATAAGGAATATAAATGTAATCCCCGAACCTAGCTGGATTCTTAGGAGGAGGAATAAACTAGAAACACTTTTTAAAAAAAAAAAAAAAAAAAAAAAAGAAGTACTCCATGTGTCTGTAAAGCAAGAAGAAGCCAGGTATGGCGATACCTGGCTATAATCCTAGTACTTGTAAGGTTAGGTAAGCTAAGACTGCCAGTTCTTGGCCAGCCCAGGCTTCAGAGCAAGACCCTAGCTAAACCAACAACAGATGAGATAAGACAGGAGTGCACGTTTCAGGACACACAAAATGGACAACTAATGAATGCATTAAGGATATTTTAGCCTTCAAGCACTTTGGTCATGATGTGAAAATGCCATTTCTGCAGACATAATAGAACCTCCAAATGATACTCACAGCTACTTGGGCTGAATCCATGAATCTCAAACCAAAATAGTCTCTTTCAATCAAGTCCAGGTGATACATAATTTGATCAAACAGCTCTTGTCCTTTGGCTTTTTTCTGAAACAGTAAGAGGATGATTAAGAAGTGGCTTACACAGAGTCACTGTTCTATTTCTGATCTTAGGAAAAAAGGTCCTTCTTTTAGTCTTCTACTCATTTCTTACTTTTTAATGTTTCTTTTCTTCCAATGAGAAGATTCCTGACCCACCCTCACCCCACCCCCAGTCGGGTAGCCTCAGCTGTCCTGGAATTTACTCTGTATACCACAAGAACTCAGAGATCCCTAAGCCTCTGCCTCTGGAGTGCTGGGAGCTAGGATTAAAAGTACACACCACCCACCATGTCCATACCAATTCCTTTTTTATGCTATTTCATCCCAATTTCAACAACTGAATTTTTTACTTAATAGTACTTTTCCCACCTGATATTCCACTGGATTCTTTTCAAGCAAGCTTTATTTCTTCACACTGTTTATCTTCCCAGATCTTTTAGAAAACTTACTAAGACTTTTTACTTCATCTGTGTTTGCCTAAGTATTCTCTTTAATGTTTTTATTGTCTTTGACTTCTGGGACACTCACTGAGTTTGAGAACAATTTTAACTTCATCTAGAAATGAACCTATTCTATATTAAAGACCTTTTTCAAATAATCATTCCTAATTTCCTTGATTATTTAACAAATATTAATAGGGCATTTATAAAATTTTAGATGCTGCTCTAGGCAACTACAAAGGAAAACAAAAGGCGGCTAGGCTTCTTGAGGCTAGGTCTTCAGAGGCTTATACAGTCTAACATGAGAAGAGTTGTAATAACTTAAAGAGTGGGAGGAACAAGATGAAGAATAAATAGGAGACAGTTTTTAAATAGGAAGACTCTTTTAAGTAAAGAAAATTTCAATGAAATACGAGTAAAGCAAGCATTATCTATAGAAATGCAAAGTCCTTAACAGTGGGGGTAAAGGGGTTTAAACATCAAGAGGAAATCCAGCAAGGCTAAAGAGCAGAATGAACAACAGAAAGCATGGTAAAGACGTGTCAGATTCTTAAATCATGTGATGACCTCTTTCTGTAAGATGTTTTGGCCTATGGCTAGGCATCTTAGAAGCAAGCAGTGAAATCGGAGCATAGATAAAGGGGAAGGAAGGCGGAGTCAGGAGAGACAGGATCCAGCCACCCCAAGAATCAACATGTAAAAGAAACACAGGTATGGCAAGGGCTCTGACAAAACAGATTAACGGAAATGGGTTGAGTTAAGATGCAAGAGCTAGCTAGCAATATGCCCGAGCCATAGTCAAAACAGCATGTAATTAATACAGACCTTTGTGTGATTATTTGGGGTCAAGTGGCAGCAGGGCTGCAAGCTGGCCCAAACCTAGGCTAGGTCGGAAAGGCCAGGCCACAAACTCATTACAATCATGAAAACTACATAATTAAAAAAACCAGGCCAGTCATCTGAATATAGTCTACAGATGGAGGTGGTGGAAAAAAAAGGAATAATAGTTTACTGAGCATGACAAAATGGTTGCTTTTAAATCATACTTATGGTTTAAAAAAACATGCTAACAAACTTTATAGTTATAAGATCTATTTTTTTAATTGTGTGTGTGGTGGGGTGAGGTGGGTATGTGCATGTAAGTGCAGGTGTGTGTGAAGAAATTGGCTTTCTCTGGTGTTGGAGTTACAGGCTGTACTGAGTTCTCTGATAATGGGAGCTGAGAATTAAACTTGGTTCCTCTACAGCAACAGTACACACTCTTGACTACTGGGCCATCTCTCTCTGGCCCCACCATTAACAATTTAAAAAATAACAATTTTTCTCATTTTGCTAAGTGCCATCATCAAAAAGGTAATACAAAACATATTTTGAACTCCTGATACCCTCCCTACCTCACAATGCACCAAAGTGTCTAACTTCTATTACATTTAATCTCACATTCCATCAACATTCTGTATTTGTTTAAAAAACAAAGCAATATGACCTTTAAAATAACATCCCACCTTCTTCTGTCCTTCTGAAATATGGGACCTGTGCTCTTGGGAAGAGAATGGGCTTTGGCAAGGTTATGTATTTGACTTTTCTTTAATAAGAAGCTGATCCATCCAACAGCGAAGACATGGCATTTTCAGATTCCTCAAGTTAATGAGGCCCAATCTAAAAAAATTCTATACATCTAAAAGAGAATTTTTCTTTTTTCTTGTTTCATGAAACAGAGTCACTTTGTCTAACCACCATAGCTGTCCTGGAACTCACTCTATAGACCAGGCTGGCCTCAAACTCATGGAAATCCACCTACTTCTGCCTCCCAAGGGCTAGGATTAAAGGCGTGTGCCATCACTCAAGATCTAAAAGAGAATTTCTTTAAGTAATCTGACCTCTGAAATGGCATGGACATTCTAGAAACTCATAATCCAGTCTTCCAAGAAAAAAACTTCTTGTTCATAATAATGTCAGAGTAATCGCAACTGTCTTGGCTAAAAACCCCGGTTTAAACCTAACAAATAAATGAGCTATAAGGAAGGACTAGAGCTTATTAGTTCTGCTGAAAGTACCCAGGGCTTCAGAGGTTTTGTGTTTCAAACTGAGCCTAAAAAAATAAATGCAGCTCTGACAGCCTATGTAAAAACAAAATAAAGACAGAAGGGAGCCCATGACAGTCTTTAGTGACATGGGAGAAACAAACTGGAGCCAAGTTGGAGCCAGAAGATCAAGTAGCACAGTTACCCATGGGACATAAAATTATTAAATAGAATGACCATCCTCTTCTATCAGTCATTACTTACAGATTAAAGTATAAACTGGGAAAAAAAACCAAAAACAAAAAACCAAACACACTTCCTAAGCCACTGCACTTACTCTTCTGCCTGTGTCTATCAGAGAGCACTGTCTGTATTTGGCCAGGATGCTGTACCTCCAACCATAGAGAACTCACTCCTTTCTCCTGCAATGTCCTGTTTGAATCTCATCAACTCTGGTTCTGGCTACTCAAAAATCAACATTTGTACTGGCTATTGGTTTTGTCAACTTGACTCCAACCTAGACATATCTGAGAAGAGATGTAGGCAAGTCTGCAGGGCTTTCTTTAAGATCTTAATTACATTTGTTTTTTTTTTTTTTTAAATAACTTTCATATACTATATTTTGATCATGTTTTTCCTTCCCAGACCTGCCCACTTTTGTTTGTTCTCTATTGCAAAAAACAAAACAACAACAACAACAAAAAAAACCCACAAAAATGAAAGCAAAACAAACCAGTGAGAAATGATGAAACAAAAAAACCAATGGAGTACATCTTGTGTTGGCCCACTACTCCTGGGCATGGGGTCTTTCCTGAAGTGTGTTAATATGTCCAATGACAGGGTCCCAGCACTGAGACAGAACCGGACATGAGGCCACACCCATAACCAAGAAGCTATATACAATTGCAGACAGCTAATACAGAGAGATACTGCAAGCTTCTCTGGTGAGGACTGAACCAGGTACTGACCCTCTAGATTAATGACTACTGTGGAAGGCCCTGTGTACACTGTACAGGTGGTTCTGGGTAGCACTGTGTAAGAAAACAAGCTGAGACAGGGAGGAAGAGGACAGGTCCATAAGCAGGATTCTGCTTCAGTTTCGGCTTCCAGGCTCCTGCCTTGAATTTCCCTGATGAAAACTCTAAGTGTATGGCAAATAAATTCTTCCCTCTTTAAGTAGCTTTTGGTCATGATGTTTTATCACAGCAATAGAAAACCTAAGCTAACACCAAATAAAAAGGGTGGAAACAAACCTGACGGTTCTAGCTAATTCTAGCCCAGAATCTGCTACTTGGTTCCTTTCCCGACAGCCTCAGCCTCAGCCTTCCTTCACATTCCAGCTCCTGAAGATTAAGGCCATCAGGGCATAATCTCCCTTCTATAAGCCTTCCTTTTCCTCAGAAGGTACACCTCCCAGAATGTTCTTCCTCTGCCTGTGTATATACAGAACATTCTCTTTTTCTTCAACAAACCTAAGGGTTTCCCCACTCAGTCATGTTCTAGCTGCTGTGCTTTCTTCCCTTCCAAACTTCACGGAGACCTTTCATCTTCTCTTCATGTGCTTGTTCAAACAACTATGATAAGAACAGCTACTGTGTTCAAGAGGCTATAGAAGATAGGAAACAATCACCACTGACAACTCCTCTTACTTTCCGGAAACTTGGCTACCCACTCACTGGCCTTCTCAGTGCTCCTCTACTCCCATTACTTACCCTTGGGACAGCTGCTATTCTCTCATAATCTGCCACACTGTGAGTCTGACCCAGCCCAGCAGTGTGCTCATTACTCATCCTTGTTCCCGCCCCTCATTAGATTCATGTGCCAAACATTCCCTTTCCTGCAATCTCACATCCCCCTTTACCTATACTGCTTTAGCAGTTTCTAGTTTCTTCCTCCCTGTTCCCAATCAAGTCTATCATCATAATTACAATTAAACAACATTTTAAATATATTCCCTGGCTATAAAACAAAACAAAACAAAACAAAAAAAACCCCAAAACCTATATGCAGGAAAATAGATATATACACAAAAAAATGCTCCTTTCTCTTTTGAGGAGTGAAAGTTAAAAACAAAAAAGCTTAGTTGAAATCTGAGTCACATCCCATTCACTCACTGGAAGTTATGGGATTTAGGCTAGGTGTGGTGGTACAAGCCTTTATTCTCAGTGTTTAAGAGGCAGCTGCAGGCAATGTCTGTGAGTTTGAAGCTAGGCTGGTCTATATGGTGAGTTTCGGGCCAGCTAGTTCTACATAGTGAGGCACTGTCTCAAAAACATCATGAATACGTAATTCAATGGATTTTGGTACACACAGCAGGTGTATATAGCCATCAGAGTTGACTTCAGAATATTCTCATCACCTCAGAAAGATATACCATGTCCTCTCTGCCATCTCCCAAGCAATCACTAATGTACCATTTCCATAGCGCTCCCTCTTCTCTGTGGGCTTCGTTGTGACTGGTTTCTTTCACTAGCACAGTGTTTCATTTATTTTATGGATAGTGACTTGATGTTATCTACACATCCTGATGTACTCTTGGTCATTCTTACCCTTGCTGTTATGAACAATGCTGCTGTGAACATCTACACATTTTTGTGCAAGCGTGTTTTTAATTCTCTTGGATAGATCTTGAGAAGTGGAAAAGTCACAAAGTGACCATGTTCTCTTTTCAATAGCTAAGGGATTCTTTTCTAAAGCAGCTGTTACAAGATTCTGATTTCTTTAGTTTCTCCAATATTTGCTATTATCTGACTTCTGAGTCCTCTTACTTGAGTGGGAATTAGATTTTGGTGCTCGGGCTTAAAGCCTGGGCCTCACACATGTAAGCACACACTGTCACTGAACTACAACCCACCCTATTCTGACTTCTCCTGTATTTGTATGTCCTAACTAAACAGTCTGCTTATCCAGGTGGTGGCGGTGCACGCCTTTAATCTTAGCTCAGGAGGCAGAGGCAGGCATATCTGTGAGTTTGAGGCCAGCTTGGACTCCAGACCAAGTTCCAGGTCAGCTAAGGCTACAAAGAGAAATCAATTAACAAATAAAGTCTACTTAGATCTTACTTATTTTTAAATTGGGTTGTCTTTTCATTAGGTTATAGCAGTTCTTTATATATTCTAGACAGAAGTTCTTTGTCAAATATACTATTTTGAAGGACTTTCTGTTATTATGTTGTACAGTCTTTTAATCTAAGTGGTACCTTTCAAGGGCACACATTTTTAATTCTGATTAAGTCCAATTTGCCTGATTCCCCTTTTCTTTTTACTCATTATATTGATGTCATTATCTAAGGAAATATTCCTACATTTTCTTCTAAAGGTTTTACAATTTTAGTTCCTATATTTATATCTTTGAATTATTTTAATTTTTATACGTAGCATGAGGAAAGAGTTCAACTATATTCTTTTGCATGTAGATATCACCATTTGTTGGGGAAAAGAACTATTTTGTTGAATAGTTTTGGTACCCTTATCAAGAGTCAAGGGACCACAAATGTAGGCAAAACACTCATACATACAAAAATAAATAAATCTGGGGCTGGAGTGATGGCTCAGGGGTTAAGAGTGCTTACTGCTCTTCCAGAGAACCTGGTTCAGTTCCCAGCACCCACAGTGGGTATGGCCTAACTACCTGTATCTCCAGTTACAGTGGATATAACATCCCCTTCTGGCCTTGATGAGAAGCAGCACTAATGTGCACACAGACACACAATTACACTTATAAAAAAATAAAGATCTTAAAAAATAAATCTAAAAAAAAATTTTTTAAGGCCATGATTTTTGTTCCAAAAGGGATCAAATCTAAAACTGTGGCTGTGTCAAATATGTCTGGACCCAACAAGGTATCACCACTCTAGGCAGGTCACTAAACACTCCTCTATTTCTTTTAATGCTAATACCATTTCTCTCCCACACCACACTGCCCTTTAAAAAGGTTTTTCTACAAATTCTTAGTATCGGCCTACTCATCAACAACCCTAAGCCTTCATACTTCATACATTAGGTAATAAATTTTTCCCTGGCTTCTCACACAGCAATCTCATGCTTTCACTACATATCTAATAATAAATGGACTCAAAAAACTCTTCAAGATTCTTTATCAAATAAAAAAAAAATCAAAACATTCTTACTAAGGATCTCATGTTGGAATAGCTCACAAACCCTCAAAAGCCCTTACAGAAAGAAAATTTAGATATCTCAAAGTGTACAGAATCAAAAACTCTAAAAATGTGCCATCCAATGTACATTACATAACAAAGACACATAATGAGGATTTGCAAGCACTTCTAGAGTGCTGGGCATGGCAAACAAACCTGTAATCCAGTACTCAAGAGGTTGAGGCCAGTTTCATCAAAGCCTAGAATGCATATTGAGACTTGTCTCAATAAGTAAGTCAGATCACTGCCATTAACAAAAACTAAGAAAGCCCGAACCTAAACAAACTATCTATTCTTCAGTTTAAATTTCTGAATTTAAGGCCTTTCAGAATTTATTCAACTATTTACCACAGCCACAATGAGACACTGATTTTCTAAAAGAACTTTTAAAACTCGATTTTAATAAAAATCTATAGGGACAGCAAACATCAAGAAACATTTAATGAAGCTTATGTCAAAAATCACATAATCTATAGTGTTTTATAAAGTCTTTGAAATAGAACAAAGACCTAAGAGACTTGCTATCAACAAATAGTTTTGAAACTCAAGCCTGGCATGGCACACACCTGTCCTCCCATACTTGGTGGCTGAGGCAGGGTGATCACAAATAAAGGCCAACCTAAGCTACAGTGAGATCCTGTCTATAAACACACAAGTGTGCGCACAGGAACAGATACTCACAGTGTTAATTCATACCAGTAACTGCTCTATCATTCAATGTTTCTTGCAGTTGCCACTAACTCCAGGTGCTCTTGGCTTCCAGGTACTAGTGATGTACTGAGTACTTCAGAGCCTAATCCATACTTACATACCCAGGAAGCACAGACAGTAGTGATTGTACACACAACTGGCAGCCAAAGAGGCCTACTTACTGGCAAGTCTACACTAACATCTGTACCATCCAGGAGGGACACCCTGCATGTGATGATGGACTTGGCATCTCCAGCTGCAGGAATGTGTGTGGCAGCACGTTGTGCTTCTCGGAGGCGCTCCTTCTCAGCATGCTTGCGCATAGATCTGCGGCCAAGCGTTCTTCTCAGGAAGCTCAGCATTTCTGCCACTACAAGAGCAACTTTCAACAACCTGTAGTAAAATTAATGTTGGTATTTAGCAACATCTTCTGAATGTTAATTAGAAAAGGTTGAAGCATGTTACTTTTTATACATACAAAACATGCTGCATACAATACATTCGATTTTCATTTCAAAATAATTTTTAAAGCTAGATTTTAACATGTTAAAAAACATTAAGAGAGCACTGCTTACAGCTTTTGAAGCTTACTGTCTTATTTGATAAAGAGCTGATCTAGCAGGAGAAAGCAATCATTCATGACATTCAACAAGTGTTTGGGATCAGTTAAGTGGCACCCAAGGTAGATGAATATTCCTACAGACATTACACAACAGTGCCAGACACCGCTGAGGCAGACTCTGAGTTGTTTTTTTTTTTTTTTAAACTGAGCATTCAAAACACAAGTAATTATTTCAGCAAAGTACAAATAAATTAAACTCCTAAGCTTTATCAAATATTCTACTGCTTAATGTTCTAGGAACATTAAAGTTAAACAAATAGTTAAAATAGCTAATAATTAAAATATTGCACATTATAATTGAAAATGCTAACTGTTCTTATTGTATGGGAATACACATAATGCAAATGCCATACAGTTCCTTCATAAACCTAGTGTTTTTAGTTTTACTACTAAGTAACTCTGAGAAAAGTAAACATTAACCATGTACACATAAGGACAATTACTAATTCCAGGGGAAAGAAAGTGTAGAAAAGAAAAACTAGCCACAGCATACACAGGACTCCACAGTATATAGCTTAAGTCACCACCACCAGGAGGGGTTGCCAGAGCATTCTCTGTTCACCAGACGGCTTAGAGTGAGGAAGCAGCTGCCTGGGAGAGGAGGCACAGAATTTTAGGCAGAACTATTTTTCTAAAGCCTCCAAATTAAACGGCTATTTCAACTAGATGTAGCTATCGATCTGCTTTTTAAAAGGGTAACTTAAAAGATCATACTACTATATTAAAACTTGAACTGAAACTTCAGCATGAACTGAAGATTACCAAATACACTTTATTATAGTGTTTTATGTATATTTCAGATTTTAACCTAAGGAAAGAACTAAAATGTGGGATAGCTGAGTAGCCTACAAGGTCCATACCCACCAGCTGTGTGGTCTCTACAGGTGGTTTTTGAACAGGTCCCCAGTCTCCTTCCCCTGTAGACTCCAGACTTTTAAGGCTCTATTTTAGTGAATCCCTACTTCTTCCTTTTAATCCAGCTCCATTATATTCACAGAAAAACATTCTGATAGCTATGTTAGTCCTTATAATTACACTTCCACTGAACCTTTTATTATAATCAGATAACTATTCTCTTACTCTTTATTGCCAGCAACTTGAGAGCATAATCCTTATTTTTCTTTAGATATTTATGTACCTTAATTTTTATCACATAAGTCTTTTAAAAGAAAAAGTTCAAAATACATTACAAATTTATTTCCTAAGAAACTATAAAACTACTTTTTTAACTTTTACCTTATTCTGACATTTTGAAAAATTACTACTGTAGGTTATCTAACTAAAGAAAAACACCTTTTAGACTGTTATTTTGAACAATAAATCCCAATACTGTGAAGAACCACAAGTTTTCATAGGAACATGACAACATGAAATAATATGTACATTTCAAGCAAAAAAATGAGAACGTACTAGAAGGAAATGAATAATAAAGGACTTTAAAACAATTTCTGAAAAGGGGGTATTTTGAGGGATTACTATGTAGTTATTATAAATCATCTTTACAGAGATACAGCTTGGTGGTAAGAGTGCTTCCCTACCAGACACAAGGCCCTAGGTTAGATGTCCCCAAAACAAAAACAAATTAACTAAATAAACAGCCGAATAGAGAAAATGGATATGAAAGGACATCCTAATGAGAATAATAAGAAAGCCTCATAAATAATTTTAGCACTTGGAAGGCTAAAAGAGGGGAGTTCTGAGTTCTAGGCTAACCTGGTCTATATAAATGCCAATTCCAGGCTTCAGCCTGTATCAAAAAAGACAAAAACCATAAAAGATGATAGGACGATTGGTAGGATGGCTCAGAATCCAAATGAAAGTGGAAGGAGAGATCCAACTCTACAACTGGCATGCAAGTGTACCCCCACATCATACACATGACTAGAAGAGTCCAATAGCGGCCAAGAAAATCTAAACTAAACAGAGAAGCCAGGCATGTTGCCACACCCTGTCATCAGAGGGAGCAAGATCAGCCCTGGCCACAGAGTAAGTTCTAGGCCAACCTAGGCAACATGGACTCTGTCGCAAACAAAAAACAAACAAAAGAAGTGGGATGCACCTGACATGTCTAGCATTGCACAAAGTCCAGAAAAGGCACCTATCCCTGCATGTACTAGTTTCTCTAGTACTTAAGAGGCTGAATGGTAGGAAGGAGACACACACACACACACACACACACACACACACACACACACACACACACCCCAGTGTGTTGGGGGGGGGGGGGGAGGCTGCCATGGGCGAGGTCCTTGGTTGGATCTCCATGCACAGTGAAATGGAGGAAGACTATCCTATTTGAACAAGTTATTAAAGTGCATAGCCTTTATGCAGCAATTCTATTTCTAAGTTGCAGGAACAAAAATTGTTCTTGACCTGACTGACTTAAGAAATTCATATATTTAGCATGAGCTAAGTGAGTTATGGTATAAACAATGGTACGCACACAGGCGTTCCTTTGATTCCAGCACTTGGGAGGCAGAGGCAGGTGGAGCTCTAGGAGTTGGAAGTCAGCCTGGTCTACATAGATTTCCAGGCCAGCAAGGTATCCAGTGATACCTTGTCTTAAACAAACAAACCAAACCTGTCTTAGATTAAATTTATAAGTAAAAAATCAAATTAATTGAAAAATGAAAAAATTTACTTTGAGATATAACCCACATATATCCTCACATGCATACACAGAAACTACAAAATGCAGATGATTTAAGGGAAGCTCTCTCTGTAGAGTTAATTCAGGTCATAAGAATATGTGTGGCTCAGGTTTTTAAACATTAAGAAAAACACTGAGGGTTAGGCAAAAACAAAACAAGACAACCCCCCCAACCCCCCCCCCCTCCCGGAAATTGTTCCCATATTTCTGTGCCCTCATCCCACCTGCTCTCAATCCTGGGCTACAGCTGGTGGGTCTGTTTGGATTATCAGCCACCACAAATCTTATCCTTTTTAAATCTTGAACAGCCCTGACTCCTCCCTCTGGAAGTGTCGGCGTTCTATCTGGTTGTTTGCTGTCTCCACTCTATTGCTTTGCTCAGCTCAAGTATCTAATTCCAGAACTTTCTTCATTGGTGGTTCCATCTTTCTGGGATAATCTATGTCCACTCATATCCCATTTCTCTCCCTCTTCAGAGAGTTAACTCTATATTTACACCTGAAATATCCTTTCCTCAGAAAACCACTCTGAGATCCTGAAGCTGGATTTAATGTCCCTGTTAGTACATGAGCTTTTCTAAATAACGTGGAAAGAAACTGTAATTAATTTTTTTTTTTTTTAAACTGGCTAGTCTCCCTCCCCACAATGTTCTGGCACAAGGACAGGGACCTAGTTCAACTTGTTTCCTGTAATGGATGATCAAACTCCTTGCAATGATACATATTATATATCAGACAATCAATAAAAACAAATGTGGTAAAGTAAAATGATACATGTACTATTTGAAGAAGCAAATCCTTAAAGAAGATAATAAAAGAGACTAATAAAATAACCCCAGCCCTTGGAAGGTAGAAACAGAATTCTAGGTTCTAGAAGCCAACCTGGGCTGTAAATATAGCAAATACCAAGCTAGCTAGGGCTACATAGGTAGATATTGTCTCTAAAAACCAAAAACTGGTTCAGGAGTGTTTTCTAGTAAATAAGTTTCCTTTTCAATCACAGAAATGAACACTGAAGTAATCAATTTCCTACTTAATCAATAGCCGCTTTACCGACCCCTCCACCACAAGTTTGTTATGAAATGTGTATATGCATCCATTACTGAAGGCCAACTGCACTCCCTCTGCCTTTGGTTCTTTTTGCAATGCTGGAGATCGAACCCTGGATATTCTTCACGACATTCCTTAGTGGTAAAGCACATATATCACGGGACAAGCCACTAATTTTTTCTCTCGTCTTTCTTTCTTTCTTTTTTGGTAACAGTAATATTGCCAACATACTGAAAATGCTCTAAAGTTATCAGTATCTTTCATGCCAGTTATCTCAGGCTTTTGCCAGAGAACGTAAACGCAGGAAAATTCCGCACCTCGCTTTCCAAACAAGTTATCGCACCAAAACAAAAAAACTTGTTTGAGGATTTAGCTCAGCCTAGCGCGCTCCAGAACCTGAATTAGGTTCCCAGTTTGGGGGGGGGGGGCACAAAGGAGCGAGGGAACGATCCTGAAGAGATCTAGAAGACACGGATAACTCAGTGCGGTAAGCAATTTGGGCAAGAGTAGTTGTGAATTAAGAATTTATTGGTGGGTTTACCTTGAATTCTTAATAAAACACTACTAGTAATTTTAAGCTATTGCTAAACAACTTCGGAGACTGGGGTCTTTGCTCTTCTAAAAGCAGAACCCAGGAGACTGTGGTAACCACACAGAGACAGACACAATTATATTCTACCCACTGGAAAACCCATCATTACCCGATACGCGCCACCCGTGGGGGCGGGAAGCGCCCTCGGCCTTGGCGGTTCCCGGGAACGCACCTGCCTCACACGATTCCCAAGTTTCACTCGATCGCGGGCGAGCTAGCACGTCCCGTCGGGTGTGCGTGTGCCCACGATCCTGACCAGCTGGCACTCGAGGACCTTCCACTAACCTCACAGCCACGCGGAGGTCAGGGGTGAGCAGAGTTCCTCCCGTGACACGGCAGACCCCAGCTACGGGACCGGCCCTCGGCGGCCACGGCACAGTATCGCCCGAAACTCAGCGCCCAGCCCCATTGGTCGCGGCCGCCACTCCCCTCCCAGCCCGCGGCGTCGCCCCGGGAACCGGGCCGCCCACCCGGCGCGGCCAAGAAGCTACGCTCCGTGAGCATGGCGAACTGGACACCCGGGGCCACACTCTTACCTTTACTGGGAGGTGAAGACCCGGTGGCGACCGAGACCTCGACGGCGGACTCGCACGGCCCCCGGGGAGAGACGCCCAGCCGGCCTGAGGGGAGGAATGGTCTCCGGAGACGCACAGAAATGGCGGCGCGAGGGGCGAGCCCACCCTGCGCTAATCCCCGGAGGACCCCAGCCGCCCGCGGGCACGCCCCTTAAAGCCCTATCCAAGCCCCGCCCCGAAGGACAGGGTGCTCGGCTCTTAAAGGGGCGACGGCACCGCCCCGGAAATCAGCCTCCTGAGACTGAATTTAAGCCGGCGACGCTAGGTGGGGCCGACTGGAACAAAAAGCTACAGTTTAAGAGGCAGGACCTGTTGCCCTTGCCCAAAACTTAGTCTTATCATGAGGGCACTATTAGGTGTATGGAAACTTGGCTACTACTCTGATTCACTTATTCATTGTTTAAAAAACAAAACAAGGGGTAAAAAACTGGCCTGCTGATGCAAACCTTTAATCGTAGAATTCGGGATGCAGAGGCAGAAGGATTTCCAAGGGACCTTGATCTCCAAGGTCAAGGGCAGCCTTGTCTACTTAGTTCAAAGACAGCCCGGACTATAAGGTAAAACCCAGTCTTAAAAGAAAAAAAAATTACATTTGTCTATGCGTGTATGCGTGTGGGGTAAGAAGGGGCGCGTGTATGCCACAGTCCACGTGTTTGGGGGGGAGGGGGGTCTGAACTAAAAGTTGGTTCTCTCCTTATGTGGGTTCAGGGCCGAGGTTGGGGAACGACAGGACTACACAGAACATGAACTCAGGTTGACCCAGTTGGCTGCAAGCACTTTTACCCTCTGAACATCTTGGCTTTGTGTTTTAAATTTTAATTCTCCCAACCCCCCATATTTTTACTTTTCTAGACAGGGTTTCTCTGTGTAGCCCTGGCCATCCTGGAAGTCGCTCTATAGATCAGGCTAACCTTGAGCTCTGCTTGCTTCTGCCAGACACACATACACACACCCCACACCCCCGTCCAGCGAATTTCTAGCTTCTTGATTAAATAATTTAGAATTAGACGTTGAGTTTGGGATACAGTTCAATGGTAGGGTGTTAAAACTAGTTAGTACAAGACCCAGATCCAATCAGTAGCACAGCAAAAGCAAAAACAAATATAACCTAGATGTTTCTATTTTTAAGGAGGCCTGGCATATCTATTTTTCCTCTTACCCTGTTCATTGATTCCTAAATACTTATTTAAATGTTTCCCTGATCCCCTATCCCCAATTCCTAGGGATTAAAATGGATTTAAGCCTCTAGTGTTAAAGTAACTTGCAGTTTTTAAGGGAGAAAGAGAGTAAACAAATATGTGTCAAGTGGTGATAAGTGTCCTGGAGAAAAACAAAGCTAGAGAAGGGAAATAACAGACTGATGTTTAAGGTACTGTGGTCTGGGAGGTCCTGAGTGGCAAGGCAACATTCCATTCATTCATTCTTCAGATAAAGTATCAAAATGCCTACTGTGCCTCAGGCCCAGGAGATAGGATAGATAAAGAAGAAAGACAAAAGTCCCCCAAGGCAACCTCAGTGACAAAAACCCTTGTCCCTGGGAGGCTCAGTAGTGAGATCAAGGGCAGTTTAGCTTACATTTTGAAACAAGTTTATTTGAAGGTCAAAGCTGTGCAATAGACTGTACCTGTAGTTCTCACTATTCTCAAGACTGAGGTAGAGGGTCACTTGAGCCCAGAAATCAGAGGCCAACCTACCTCACCATCTGAAGAAAGAAAAGGGAGAAGGAAGAGGAAGGGCTGCATATAGCTTCTTTCGTGGAGCACAAGAGATCCTGGGTTCAGTCCACAGGGTTGGCTAAGTGTTAGTAAATACCAAAGAGAAAGAAACAGCAGGGAGTGAAGGGCTACAAACTCAGCAAGGAAGGCCTAAGACAGTGACATTGAGTTCAGACTAAAGTAGGTGAGGAAACAGCCCAGTAGACATCCTGGAAGAAAAGCAAGGGCAAAGTCCTGTATGAACCTGCTCAAGGACAGTCCTAAAATTAAAGAAGCTGGAGCAGAAGGTGACACTGAAGAAGGAAAGGGTGTGGGACAAGGGTCTTATGGGATCGTGCCAGAAAATTAGTGTATATAGAGGGAAAACTGAAGACACTTGTTTCTGGGGATTCAGTATTGGGCACACCTGCACCACCCTGGTTAGGTCTTGCAGAACGGCTTTCTGTGCCAGTGGTATTCTCAGAAGACTGTCAGTCACCAGTGTGGCACCTTGCTGGGGTCAATGGAACAACAACTGAGTACTACACATAGATAGCTCTTCCTATAGTGGGCTTTTGAGATGGAGAGAGTGAAAACTGAAGTTCCCCAGCCGATTAGGGACAACCCCAAGAAACAGGTGTCTGCTGCCTGGGACAAGTTTCTAAAGCAAGACTAGTCTCAGAAAGGGGGTGGGGGGGTCAGGCATCTAGCTCACCTGGTAGATACACGCATATACACATACAATAATTATAAGCTACCAAGCCTGATAACCTGAGGTTGATCTTCAGAAAAACATGGTGGCAAGAACTGACTCTGGCATGTTTTCTGACTGCTGCTAAATGAGTGCTGTGCGCATACATATATGGTCAGGCATGACCGCCAAAATAAATGTTTTAAAGAACGAGATAGAAGTGACTGTGCTAACATGGAAATACCCTACAATGAAAAATAAAAAGTTGCAGGCTATATCATATAATCATTCAAGGATAAATATGTATCACAAATATACATTTTTCTCCACAAAAAGAAAATATAATTCAACAGAAGTCATCATTGGTGTGATGGGGCTTCCACTGCCCTAGGCTTCATATAGCTCAGAGTTGCTGTTAATCCTGAGATTCTAAAGAGAAAAAAAACAGTTCGACAATTTTGAGTCAAATTTGAAGCGAGCTTTAAATTCTGACCAGAAAAATGGACTCTGGTCAGATCCACCCCTGGTTCTCATTGAGTGGCCATGAGATAAATGTTATAGGGATTTTTAAAGGACAAACTCATAAAGCTATCACCAGATTTCCCCATGTGCTTTTGTGATTTTTCCAAGAACTACAATTCCCAGTATTCAAGGAAATTACCCGTTTGCTAGGCAGGTAGGGCTTACAGGTTGGTTTTGGCTCTTACAGAGCCTACAGTTTGAATCCTCCTGCCTCAATCTCCCGAGTACTAGGACTACAGGTCTGTGTTTTTTTGCCAGGTTTGAGGAGGCTTTTCTCAGAGATGGGGTGTTGGTATAAGACTGCTATAAATCATGTTGGATCTTTCTCAAAATGTTTCTCGTAATTTCTTTTTCTCTTATCTTTGACTTGGGGTCTCTTTGTGTTTGTTGCTCAGGCTAGCCCTGAACTCCTATCTTAAAGTGATTCTCATAATTAAGCCTTCAAAGTAGGTAGGACTACAGGCATAAGTCACTGTATCATTGTACTTGCCTTTGCCAGAATGAGTTATCATGTATGCGCCTAAAACAGAGTTATTGGTTGCAGGGTGTGGAGGTACAACCCTTCAATACCAGCACTTGAAAGGCAGAAACAAGGCAGTTTATTATTGAGTTCAAGACTAGCTAAGGCTAACAGCAAAACAACCCCCGCCCCCAAACCCTGAGCTAGTAGTCTTTACTTCTTCCCTTCTGCTTTTATATTCAAAATGGCATACCAGAGGACTTCACCCAGGAAGAAGGGGTTCAGGATGACTTCAAGAGAAGTCTTTTGAGTGAAAAGGTCTTGCTTTAGGATTATTGGAGGTGTGGCTACAGTAAGGAGACCAAAAGTACTTTTACTCTCTAGGTAGGTAAAGGTGGCCCAATGGGGCCAACCTGGTCTACAAAAGTGAGCTCCATGACAGCTAGAACTGTTACACAGAAAAACCAGGGAGGGAGGGAGGGAGGGAGGGAGAGAGAGGGAGAGGGAGAGGGAGAGGGAGAGAGAGGGAGAGAGAGAATGCTTCCTGCTCAAGAATAAGGACCTGAGGTAGGATTCCCAGAACCAATATAAAAAACTGAATACAGGTATGTACGTATGTATGTGTGCCTGCAAACCAATGCTGTGCTTGCTAGAGACAGGGAGGGATCACAGGCTTGCTGCCCAGCCTGTCTAGCCATAAAAAGTGATCTTGACTCAAGAGAAGAGGGTGGAGATTGGTAGAGGACAACACCAGGAGGTGTGCTTAAGTGGTTGTTCCAGCATATGTACATGCCCACTCACCACACATATACACCACACACACAAATATTCTTTAATTCTCTAAATTCTCTTTAAGTCTCTATTCTCCCCATTCCCTCAAGAACAGCCACTACATGTGCTACTAATTTTAGAAATAAACATCATGCTTAGCATTCAATCATCCTTTCTAACTGATTGGTCATTAATCACAATTAGCAGAGTCCAACAATTAATTCCCGTAAAATAATCTTGGAACAAAGTCATTAGATTACTAAAGTACATCTTTATTTTTCAACTGAACATTAACAGCTAGGTGTTTTTTTTCCTTTTCACATTTTTTACTTGAATAATTAATCAAAATGAAATATGCCCAACAAAATACATGTAACAGCATTTCACATAACATAAACTGATGTTAGGACTAAAGCAATTTCAATGCAAACCAGCATTTTTATCCTGTTCACTGTTGGTATATGTAGATTGTTTAAAAACATAAATGGCAGAAATTCTAAGACAAACACAGAGTAAGCTGCAGTGACAAATACACAGTGATCATTTCAATAATCCAGTGTTGACCACATTCAAGCTTATACATCTGAAGTTTTCATTCTTAGCTTCTTTGCCTCTTAATCATGAAACCAAGACATACAGAAATTATTTTTGTACAACTGGGAGAAAACATAATTGACAATATTAAGGGACTAGATCCATTCTGCTATTACTTCAGTACAAAATGTGAAACGGAAACAGAAATAAAAAATATTTTAGTAAGGAAATAAAGTAGACCTTTAAAGAAGCAAACTTCTCACTCCATATTTACATATAGCACCTATTACAAGAAAAGAAAGTTCCCAAATTAAAATACCCTCTACATAGAAATAATTTTAAAACTACTGTTTAAAAATAGTACTGATAAGTATAAACTATCAGTCCTACAGTTAAACCTACACTGTAGAAAACAAGGATTAGCTTTTCCTATTTGAAAAGATTACAACATAGTTCATAAGTGGTATGTTCTGATGCTGGAGAACACTGGGGTAGACAACTTTTTTGTTTCACAGCAGATATAACTGTACTGGCAGAATATGAAAACAGCTTAATATAAACTGTTACAGCATCATAAATTCTGCCCTTTGTCTTCCATATAAACGATGTACTTGTGGTGCAGTATCTAATTTACATCTAGGTACTACACTGAAAACAAACGAATTTCCAAGTATTCATGTGATGTCCACAAAATACAGAGCAGAAAAAATTTTAGTAGACCAAGCTTGATTGAAGCTAGCTGAGAGAACTGAGTTTAGCAATACAGCTGGACAGCTTCTACTGTATTATACAGATTACAGAAAAAAAATCGCAGAGCTAAAATCACATAGGTCACCTCTTAAATATCAAAGAAGCTATCAAGAGATCATTATAAAGCATTTAAACTTGGGGACAATCTAATAAACTCCTGATACTAATCAATTATTTTCTGTATTTACAAAACTCTCAGGATATATATTTTTAATGTATAAATTAAATCAGTAGTAAGCATGAAATAAAGTGCTATTTGAAATCAATGTTAGCACTGAAATATGGCCTACACCACAGGTCTCAAGAATGAGGACTCTCACTGACTCACTGAAAGGTTGGAAAGATGAATCTAGAGCATCACAGAATTGGATTGAAACATCCTTGCCCTCGAAGGCAAATAACTGAAATGCTATAATTTAAGAGCCGAAAACTTTTTTTTAATGTAAAATAGGCTCAATTATGACAACAGTGGATATAATGAAATATAGTAGATCTAGGGAAACCACAAATCAGCAACTATTTGGGCTGAAGATTGAAGACAGCTATTTCTTTGATGATCCCTGTCAGTGACTTTACTTAAAAATGTGACATCTAAGTTACCAGAATTAATAGTGCCAAATTTTGTAACTGCTGGGGTTGAGGAAATCTGACACTAACTTTGGATTACCCTTTGGTTGTTCAGGGTATGTAATGATGAGTTAAAATCAGTATGGGGGTTTAGAAAGCATTAAAACAAAAAAATTTCCAATTTCATAAAGTTTAATAATTGACAGTTACTAGATTTAAAGGAGCTATTTAACAAATTCTTCATGTCTATATAGTGGCTGTAAGAATACAAACTACTACTGTTATAGGTCAAAAGAGCTGGGCCCAATGGTCTTACTCTCCATGTCACTGAAGATAAAAAGGGAAACTCATTAGCAGCGTCAGAGGCTTCTGCATATAATTACTGCAGTGGCTCTTAAGCATGGGTTTCTGGCTTCAAATTCTTACAATGATGCCCTCATTGTTGGCTGCGACATGACAGAGTTTGGGAACTTTCCTCTATGGTAGACCATGTAGCAGCACACTTAGCCTAACATACAAACATTCTTCCCGACCTCACGAGTGTAGAATTAAAATACTTTACACTCAAAATTGTATATACAAATTTTAAAGAAAACTTCCAGAGCCAAAACAAAGCAATGTGAAATGAATGTACACTATATGTGAACTACACTTTGACAGTGAACATTTATAACAAAATTCCATTTCTTCCAACATAGTATTTTACATAATGACTGGTAACACTCTTTATACTCCTCTGCAGAGTTCTCTCTTTTTAAAAACTAACACATATACTTAGAATCAAGTAATAATTCTAACATTTGAAAGATACATTCATTTTCTTTACAGCATGAAAGACATACAAATATCGTTTTATCCCTTTTAAACAATGAAATTAAAGTTAACACTTTTAACCCTCTGTTCATAGAAAAATATTTTCTGTATATCATTTACATGATAATAGGAAAACTCTACAATGTTTTATTGAAACTTTTATGACCTTAACAAGGATTTCTTTTTCATTCTTATACTGGAAATTTTACAAGGCTCCAAAAAGCTAAATGTTTGAGCTCTTCCTTAACAGTGTAGTTTTTAACTTGCAATATTGCTAATAATGTTCTGCAGATTAAAAGTACTACTGGCTTACTTGGTTATGTATTGACCCATACCTAGCTAATAGATGGATAGCTGTCAAGCAGCTCTGCCCAATGGCTGCCCATTTTGCTTTGTAGGACTAAAAAATAAACAATGACTTTAGAAATCAACAGTATACTATAGAAGAAAAACGTAAAATAAGCAGCAACACATTTATATATAAAAACAGAAAGAAACCTTATAGTATCTACTCAGAACAAGTTCACTTAGGGCATGAAAATAACGTAATTATGGGCTGGAATACATGGATGACTATTTCTGCTAACACTGGAAAGTTATAATAACTGCTACTAAGAGTAAATGAACTCCATGAAAAATAAAAATTGTCATAAAAAGCAGAACCTAAACATCTAATTTGGGGATTGACTTCTTTTACTCTTAAAATTGATAAAATTATCTATTAGCAATTAGCTAGCCCTCAGAGAGTTTTAAAATTACATAAATTTCTTTTTATATATACTAATTCTCTAAGAATTTCATAAAGTTGCTATAGTTTGTGATCACACTGAGACACAAATGACTATCTGCCAACAGATCAGCAGCTCTAATATTTGATCAATTCAGTCCACTGAATTATACTAACACAGCTGTGTGACTTGGAGGCAGCACCACAAACAGTTCCAGAAATGGCAGTTGGATGGTTGGTGCAAATGTGGGACGTGAGCAATGTTAACACAAAGTACTTGCTTTGTGGATGCAGCACCTTGAACAAAAGCAGACTGTGGGCTCATTTAGGTATGATTTGCTATATTACTGAGATGCTTATTCCAGCAAATATGTATCATAATGTATTTACTATAAATGACTTAAATATAAACTCATCAGGACTACAAAGTAAGTACTATAAAGGGCCTGTAAACATATTCCACATTGGCATAAATAACTTACATGAATTCAAAACTACTTTGGCAACTTTACCATCAGAATATTTGAAATATTCAAACATAGGTATTAGATAGCATATTGCTATAAATTCGTGTTTCCTACTCTCTTCCTGATAAACAAGTCATACTTCAATTTTATCACATGTACACATTATGAATATAAATTATTTTGTAAGTAGATAAAATTCTATTTTTGAAGTGCTTTAAAACTGCCTTCCTATTTGCAGTTCAGTTTGCCTACGGTATGTGAATCAGCCTAAATATCTTACAACAGCTCATGTTCATCTGTTATGGAAGCACAACTAGCAAACTCGGCCCAAATCCTAATTGGTATCACTTTTGAAGCCTACTTTCAAACTTCTAAGGTGTCGGGTTTCAAAGTGACAACACTGAGTGTGCTTCCCAGGTAGAAACAGGGAAAATTTACAAGCATTTATCACATTCACAATTTACTGAGGTTCTAGTATAATACAGCAACACTAGATTGAGAATTAGAAAACTTGAAGATGACCAGATTCTATTAAATTAATTGCTGGGCCTCTGGTCCTTCCTATCATAAGGAAGTAGAAACTGTACAAAAATCTTTCAACTTCTTCTGGCTCTCAAGATGTAGTACCACTTCTAGTGAGACAAGAGATTTTTTGCTCAAGTAACAAATTAAAACTTGGTCAGACCTGCCAAGAGGCATAAACAACCCCATGACTAAAAGCCATTCAGTCTGAGGACATGTCTTTATGAAATACACATGCAAACCAATGCATTGATGTTTTCTATGAAGGCATGTACAGTAGTACCCAAAACCTTCAAGTCACTCTCTTAATGGCTTAGCATAACTCGGTGCATTTGAAGTCAATATTCATATAATGTTACCTTTCTTGTTAAATGAAAATAGTCAATCATTGCCCTTTCCTAATGACTTGCCCTAGTAGGCTACACTGAAGATTTTCTTGGGCTGTTAATTCGGGCTCATTTTTGAATGGATGGATTAGTTTAACAAGTACAACGTACTCTTTTTGTGAATGCAAAGTCTACTCCAAAATATTCTACAAAGTATCTAGGCAGCACTGACAAAAACGAGATGCTCACAAAACATCTGAAAGAAGCACAGAAAAATAATCAGAGGGGAAATTTCACATTTCCTTTTTAGCATGTACAAAAGCCTGATTCACCAATATTGATTTCCACTTGTCTGAATTAAGTGCATTCTTTCTTGAGTTTGTCGGGCTGTGGGTCTAAGGGTTGCCAGTTAAATGGAAAGGTAATTTAATTAAAGAAATTTGTTGTTGTCACATAGTATTACATCAGTATTATGAAGTCTAGCACTACGTGGCACATGAAGCTAGCATTATTCCTAGAAATCTATTTAGATTAATAAACTGATTAAATGCTTAGGTGTAAAGGACACTGTTATATGTTAGATAACTAGGAAAGTTTAATTAGCATATCCATATTAACAATTTGTGAAGGGTAATTTTAGCTTACTATCTTAACAAAAGGTCTAAAAGGGCTGTTTTACATGTAAAATACTGACAGGACAGTACTCAGATGAGATATTTAAATTTAATCCTACACTTGTCACTTAATGACAAGCATCAATGATTTAAAAGGCAGCAATGTTCAAAGCCAACATCAGCGTTAATTAGAGAGGTGTGAGGAAAGCTTTACATTAAAAGGCAAGTGAATCATTACATTATCTTTTCCAGTTTTTCTCTTTTGCCTATGGCTGTCACATTCCATCCACATGGCAAAAACAGACCTTTAAAACATAGACTAAAATTCATCAATGCAATAGGATAGCTCTATAATAAATAAATCTCCAACTTTTCCCTTTTAACTTATGTCCTACTAGTCTAAATGCCACCTGCCTCTGGTAGAGAATGGAATGTTTGAGTGAGACTATTGTTCATTGACTAGCATACATTGTCTTGCATGTGGAATCAGAACAGGAGGACTTCTGTTTGACATAGAGATTATGATTATGTCTCTCTTTAAGAATAAGAAAAAATATTTGTGACAATTTATTTGGTACATTGGCCATTAATGTTTAAGAACTTAACTTCTTAATTTTACTATTATGGATTCTTAATACGTGAAATGACAATTTAGATTTTATTAAACCTTTTTAAATGTATGTCAGCCCCCCCCAACTAAATAGCAGTCCATTGGAACCTATGTCTTATCAAAACTACAGAAATATTCTGAAATCTCTAGCAAATAAGTCTATTTTAGTTATATCCACATAAAATAACACTTGAGTAGGTGAGCAAGTCCTCACATTAAATCGGGCAAATCTATCTCCACAGATTTAAAAACAAATAAAGCTGACAAGGAAAATACACACATCTGTAATGGGAGTTGGATCTTCAAACAAAATGGAAAATCAAAAGCCTCCCTAAACATGCTTAGAATTTAATAGGCATATATAAGCTATATAATATAATTGTATACAAAGATGATAAGAAAATCTGTATTTTATTATTTGTAGGGTCACATTTAGAAGAAGTCAATAGTATTTAATTCCTTGTCTGGAGAATTCCAATGAAAAGACCAGTGTGGCCGGGCAGTGATGGCATAGGCATTTAATCACAGCACTCTAGGGGCAGAAGCAGTTCAAGGTCAGCCTAGTCTACAGAGCAAGTTCTATGACAGCCAAAACTGTTACACAGAAAAACCTTGTTTTGTCAAAACCAAACCAAACCCAACCAACCAAACAAACAAACAAAAAACGAAAAGAAAGAACAGTGTGAAGACAGCCTCATCTGGACAGGAATGAGCGGTAGAGGGCAACAGTTGAGTTATAGACAGCAATAAACCCAACTAATTCACTTTGTAGCTGTAGCTTAAAGTGTTTTATGTGTATCCCTAATGTACATCCCTTTTAAGTTAGGGATAAAGTTAAGTATGAAATTTGAAGAATAAACCCCCCCTTTTAAATTAAGCTGCTAAACTTTAACCCCTGTTCCTCATGAAAGGAATGTACAGATTGTGATCAATTCCATAGCAGCAGAATGCACTCTCGTCAGAACAGATATCCTGGCTTTTATGGCAAAGTACAAGCAAGCAGTGAGTAAGAAACAGAATTTCCTTACCCTTCTTTGTGTAACTCTCAACATAAAACGCTATTTTTTTTACACCATGAACTTATTAAAAATTCATAAAACTATAAGAATGAATAGTATACATACCTCCTATGGGGTCAAATGAGTGCCTTTTCATTAGACAAAGATATTTCAAGGCACTTAAGGGGTTAAGACACAATGCATGCATTCCTTTACATCAAGAATGTAAAATCACATGATTTGGAATAAGCCAACCTTATGATAAATATAGGTTACATTATTAAATCCAAGAAAATTCATAAATTCATAGTTATAATTCCTATAAGATGCTGGTAAATGGACACTGTGCAGCATTTCCCGGGAGTAGCAAGTTCCACTTTTCTTCTCAACAGCAGGTCCCTACTGGGATGTCAGGGAAGATGTGCTGCATCCACAGGCAGTGTACTGGCTAATGTTGAGAATGGTATTGCTAGCGTTTGAAAAATAAAATCTGGTAATCAGCAAAGTACATGAACCACTGGAAAGACCAGAGCAGAGAATCCTCCTGTTCACTCCTTTTTGCTCAGGGTACAAGTGTGGAACAGAGATCAGAATTTTGAGCCTTGTTTGGGCAATTCTACAGAAGGGGACTGCATGGCACCTCCTCGAAATTCCAAAAATTACCCTGAACATATTCAGTTTCCACTATTTGTTCAGAGAAAAGCACAAAATAGTCCAGCTTGTGCCTTACAGGTTTTGAGTGACTTTTGAAAACATAAAGTGCAACAGTGCTGAAGTTTTCAAAGTTAGTTTGAGTTCTTCACTTTTTGTGTAAGATGCCATTTCCTGCAAGCAGTATTATGGCACAAGGAATATAGAGATATTCAGTTTCCCAAAACATATCCCAACCTTTTGGTTTTCTTATTTATTTGATGATGTAGTTAGGGGTTTGACAAAGCCTTCTTCATATACTTTCAATATAGCTTCACAGACAAATCTGTATTGACTCTGAAAAACACAAATAGGAAAAACAAAATCATTAGAAAACCCAGAAAACCAAAAACAACAGACTGAAAAAAAGCAACAACTACAAAAAGACCTCACATTACATATTTTGTGGCCAAAACTCAAGACACTGCTGGTGGAAATGCTAACACACTGAAACTATAAAAAGAAATTTGGAAGCATCTAAGAAAATGGTATTATTATACCCTTGGATGAAGCAACCTCAATTCCATAAGATCTAATTCAAAATATAAACTAAAAACTAACTGAAAATATATATTCACTCTTTTAAATAAAAAAATTAGGTTGCTCTCAATTTGTTATGTAGAGAAGGCTGACCTTAAACTCACAGAGATCCTCCTGTCCCTGAGTTCTGAGAAATGTGCACCATGCTACGATATATTTTTTTAAGTGAAAACAAGCAAGGTAGTTGAGTCAAAGTAGCTTACACATATACTAACCACTGGAAGACCCAAGCGAGAGTTTTGTAAGTTTGAGGCCAGTTTGGGCTACACAATAAATACCAGAACAGCCTGTTTCAAGAAAACAAGGCAAGATTAAAAAAAAAAAAAAAAATTCAAAAAACAACAAAGGCAAGGAGAGACTGGGGGGATGGCTCAGCAGGTAAGAATATGTGAACAAGTATGAAGACTACTTGGATTCATATCTCCATACCCATGAATAAAGCTGGGCATTTATGGGGTGTCAGGGTAGACACAGGAGATCCTTATGATTTGCTGGCTGTCAGTTGAGTCTCACTGACAGTCAGACCCTTACCAAGAGGATCAAGTACAGAGTAACACAGGATACCTAACATCCTCCTCTGGCCTCCACACACATACTTGCACATTTACTCTCTGTATTAAAAGGCAAGGATACAAAGTAACAATATTTATTTTTTAAAAAGGCAGGTGGATCTCTGTGAATTCCAGGACAGCCTGGCCTACAAAGCCAGTACCAGAAAAGCCAGAGCTTTTATAGAGATACCATGTCTTGAAAGCAAACAAACAAGGAGAAATATAAATATATATTTAAAGTTTTACTTAAAAAGTTTAACTTTTTTTAAAGGAAGAATATGATAAATCTTTAAAATGTTCTCATGAAAGGATATATGGAAAAGGGACGAGAGGAACAGAGATCAAACTCCATCAAATAAACCTTTCTTCTTCTTTTCAATCATTTATTGCTTTATTCTTTTTTTCCTATGCATTGCTGTTGTATCTGCGTGAGGGTATCAGATCCCCAGAAACTGGAATTTTAGATAATTATGAGCTACCATGCGTGTGTTAGGAATTGAACCTGAGTGCTCTTAACCACTGAGCCATCTCACCAGGCCCTGCCTTTTTAATTTTATAAAATGACAATATCATCAAACACATCAACATGAACCATGCTCACAATGATATATGGAGAGATTTTAAAACAAATTGACTATGATTTGTAGTTACATTAAGTTAAAAGAGAGCTGTGGGAAACCAAGAACCCTCATAACCATATTGTGAATGTGACGTCAGTACTGTCATTATGAAACTGTGACATGTGATGTGACATAGAACATAAGAGTACTATCTATTGATGCATAGTCTTACTCTCTCACTACTGCTGTCCTAGAGAACATGTATTCTAGTTAAGTAGGAAAGGAAAAAGGGCAGATAAAGTAAAAAACACCATGTGCTGAACTCATATTAACATCCTAAGTACATTTTCCTAGCTCTGACAATTTAGAGAAACATATCAGCAAATACAATACTCAGTACTCAGAAAGTAGCATCTACTACAATTTTTCAGTAAACAGAACTAAGAATTATTAGATAAATTACTGTTTGAAAATCTGGGGCAAAAGTACAAAGCTGGGCTTAGCAATCTTTTTGATAGCAAGGATGTTACCAAAATTATTATGGTCCTGAGAAAAGGACTTAGGAATCCAGCAGAGGTTACTAGTGGCCAAACCAAAGGATGACATTGTGCATCATTACGAAAAGTACATTGAAATGGGTTGAAACACATCAAATATGTTTACATACACATTTTTTTTTCTTTTTGTATTTTTTTTTCTTCTGAGACCCTATGTAGCTCTCTGGCTGTACTAGAGCTCACAATGCAGACTAAGCTGGCCTTAAATTCAGAGATCCCCCTGCCTTTGCCTCTAGAATCCTGGGATTAAAGGCATACACCACTACAACCAGCTATATTTACAATCTTTAAATTTTATAAAAACAAACAAAAGTCTGCTGGCACTGACTAGTGAATGGACACTGAGCTGGGCAGCTCAGTGACAGAAAGAACACTTGTACATGTGTGAGCCCTTGGATTCCAGGCCAACACTATAAAACGCAAGTACGCATGCATGCACCTAAAGCCAAACAAACAAAAAACAAGCACTTGCACATCAGCGAATGGAAAGAATCCAATATTTATCTTTAAAGAATCATTCTAGGAGCCAGGCAGTAGTGGTACACTCCTTTAATCCTGGCACTCCAGAGTCAAAGGCAAGCAGATCTCAGTGAGACTGAGGCCAGCCTGGTCTACAGCGTGAGTTCCAGGACTACGTAGAGAAACCCTGTCTTGAAAAACAAAAGTTTAAAAAAAAAAAAAAATCATCCCGGGGGCTGGAGAAATGGCTTAGTAGTTAAGAGCACTATCTACTTTTGTGGAGGTCCTGGGTTTGATTCCCAGCACCCACACAGTTGTTCACAGCCGTCTAAAACTCCAGGTCCAGGGAACCTGGTTCCCTCTTACACAGGAGACTGGGGAGTGGGGACACTGTGGTAGAGGCTCACCAGTCTCCTGTCTGTCAGCCCAAGCTCCTGAATTCACCTGACTTCATCCTATTCTCACCATATCCACTCTTTAGGCTCAGCCTGACCTCCACATCCTATGCTCTGGGCCCAGCCTGCTGTGTTCACATCAAACATAACATGACTAAGGTTCAATAAAGGGAAATATACAGAGAACTCAAACTGGAATGAAAATGGAATTGTAAAACTTAGTAACCCAACTAGAAAAGTCAGAAGGACTTACAGACAGAAAGCAATGTACCAAAAGCTGCAAGAGAAAAAATACAAGCAATATATAAAGGAAAAATCCATCAGAATAACAGCTGAATTTTCAGTAGAAACTTTGAAAACCAGAAAAGCCTACAAGACCATGTACCATGGATGCCAACTTAGACCAATGTACCCAAAACTGTAAACTATAGTTGAAAGAGAAAGAAAAACTTTCCATGATACAAATAGGCAAAAAAAAAAAAAAAAAAAAAAAGATGAACAAAAGAAAGAAGAAAGAAAAAAATTTGTGTCCAACAAACCAGCCCTATAAAGAATGAATACTGGAAGCAACACCAATACTTAGGCCTGAAGAAAGGGATAAGCCTAGCCAGAGACTGTAGAAGGGAAACACATGAAACTCTAATTACTAAAACACAAGGTACAACTAACAATACAAGCAGCATAATAAATAAAATAAATGACTGCAATCAATACATACCTTTCAATAACAACTTTAGACCTTAAATAACTGCCTCAGCTCTTCAATCAATAGACACAAAAATATATCCTTCGCTGTCTACAAAAGACTCATGTTAGCTTTAAAAATAAGTATCACTTTAAATTAAAAGGACAGAAAAAAAGTATTCCAAGCAAATGTGGCCGGGAAATAAGCAAGGTACTGCTACCCTGATATATGACAAGATAGAATTTAAAGTAAAACTAATCAGAAGATATGACGGAAACTTCATTCTAAATGAAACAATTAACCAAGAAGACATTATGATCCTAAACATAAATGCACCAAACTCTGGCGCACCCAATTTCATAAAAGTGTACTACTGAAAGTAAAGACACAGAACAACAGTAACCCTGTGGGAGGTTGTGTTGTTTCATTTTAAATAATTGTCCCAACCACTGGTTTAATAAAAAGAGCTGATTGGCCAAAGGCAGGCAGGAAGTGTAGGCGGGGCTACCAGACTAAAAACTCTGAGAACAGAATGCCAGATCAGAACACCAGAGGGAATTCCAGAGAGAGGCCCGGAAGAAGCCAAGGACAACTATGATGCCTTAAGAAAAGGTACCGAGCCCCATGGCTGAACAAGAGACATGGGTTAGAATAAGGGTAGAGAGCTAGCATGTGATATGCCTGGGCCTGAGGCTGATCAGCCAAAAACTATTGGAAGCTTCTGTGTGTCTCTGTGGGACTGCGGGACTGTGGGTCTGTGGGTCTGTGGGTCTAGACCTTGAGGTTAGGCCCGAAAGTCTGGGCCAGAAACCTCATACTACATAACCCAGGTGAGCTAAATGCCACACTTTCTCCAATAGACAGGTAATCTGATGGGAAAAAATAAACTGAATTAAATAACATCATACTGAACAGATAACTATAGAATATACCACCAAGACTAGAGAATATATATTCTATTCAGCAGCCCATGGAAGTTTTTTTTTAAATAGACCATCCTAAGCAAATCTTAATAAATACAAAAACCTGAAATATTTCATGTATCCGACCTGGCTTTAATGCTATAAAACTTACTGACAATAAACAAATCTCTTCTAAGTACACTAACTCATGGAGTTCAAACAATGGAATGACAAATAGGTCAAAGAAATCAGAAAGATTATTTAAAAGTTCCTGGAACTAAAGGAAAATGAAAACATAACACAAGCTCTGGGCCTTATTAAAAGGAGTCCTAGGAAGGAAATGTAGGTATAATCACCTACATTAAAAAAGTTAGAAGGGCACAAATTAATTAATGCTAATGATGTGTAACTCAATGAGAAAAAAACAAGTTCAAATCCAGTATATGGCGAGAAATAATAAAAATATGAACAGAGATTCATGAAACAGAAACAAATAATACAAAGAATCAATGAATCTAAGAGCTGCTTCTCTGAGAAGATAAACAACTAATAAAGAAAAGGACCCCAAATTAAAAAAACCAGAAATGGACAAGAAAACATTATAATAGAAACCAAAGAAATTCATAATCTTATAAAGAAGTAATTTAAACACATACTCCCTTAAGTTAGAAATATCGGATGTTAAATAATGGACATATATGTAAACGAACAAATTTCTACACTTATAGAAGCCAACAAAGGTAATCTAAGAAAAGATATAACAAACCTATAATGAATAAAGGCATTAAAATAATAATAGTCTTCTGACAAAAAATTTCCCAGGTTAAGATGAGTTGATAGCAGAATTTCACCAGATTTTTATACATTTTATACAGCCAATAATTTTTTAAAGTTAATTGTTCTTTTTTTGTTTTTAGAGACAAGGTTTCTCTGTGTAGCAGCCCTGGCTGTCCTGGAACTCACTTTATAAACCAGTCTGACCTCATGGCCTTGAATCACAGAGATCTGCCTGCCTCTGCCTCCTGAGTGCTAGGATTAAAGGTGTGTGCCACCACTACTCAACCAGACAATACTTCTTAAATTGTTTTAAAAAAACAAAAAACTTCTAAAATCCAGTATTACTTTAATACAAAAAAGAAAAAGAACAAATAAATAAAACCCCCAAACCAGAGGAACACCCTGATCAGCCTTGACACTGGGGGGAGGGGCTTTCCTAAATGAGCCATTACATGAACACACCCATCCACACACAAGTAGCACACAGGAAATAAATGGGAACATTTTTAAATAAACAGAAAATAAAGCAAAAAAAAATCAAAGTGTTTAAAAACACAGATTTCATATAAGATTTGTATTTAGAAAATATAAATCTAACAACAAAATGACAAAAATGAGCAAAATAATTTTTCAGAAAGGACATCATTGTCATTAAGAAAATTCAAATCAAAGTCACAATAACATTTTATATCCATATACAACCCAAACTCTTAAACAAGGTAAATTTTGATGATGTTAAAAAAAATGGGAACTCTTATTTTCCACTAGTGGATATAAAATTTTGCCCTTGACTGAGGATCTAGCTCAGTGGTCAAATATGCCCTAGGCTCACTTATCCAACAGTTATACTCAGGAGTATACCCAACAAAATAGAAACATATGTTATATAAGTATTCATAGAACAGTGACAATCTAAAGATTCATCAGTCAACAGAGAAATACACAAAATGTGCTAGATCCACATAATGAAAAATTATTTATCAATAAAAGGAATGAAGTGCTGATACACAAAGGAATATACATTAACTGGTTCACTTTTGCTCAGCTTAGGGCTAGGGATAGTAAAGAAGGGTATCAGGAAAAATAGCAATAAGTGTTTAATGAGTAAGGAGTTTCTTTATACGATGATGAAAATGTTCTAAAAATAGAGATGATGGCAAACCTCTTCAACATAGTGAAAAACTACTGAAGTAACACTATAAAAGAATACATTTATGGCTTGTGAATTGTATTTTAATAGTTGTTCTAAAACTCAAAAGTGAAATTTTTATGAAACTGAAAATCTGAAAACTATTTGGTAATATTAAGAAATCATATTTAGATGAGATGATATTTTTAAAGAAAAATAGAATTCTTATCTTTTAGATACATACTAACATTTATGACATCCAAGATTTGTTTTAATTAATGAAAAAGTGGGTGTATAATAAATAAAATTAGCAAATGTTGGGTATGTTTTTACTATATTACGATGTCAATTTTTGAGTAAGTTTGAAATTTTTATATTTATAAACCTAGAAAACGACAGGCATTTCTAGAGTACTTAGGCCAGACAACCTCAAGGAATCTTGTTGCCACTGAAAATGTCAATATTTTACTCTGGTCTAATTAATTAAAAAAAAAAATCTTAAAAAATAATTCTAAAGCTTCTTGATTCCTGATACAGAATGAAAAGTCAGTAGAGAATAATTATATTAGAATATTCATTAGAATAGAACAGCTTAATTTCTAGGAATGTTGTCATAGTTATATAATTTAAGTTCTTAGGGGAAAAAAAAAAAGGCTTTCCACCATAGCTATGGTCCGAACAAAGTCCTACTAAGACTCTCCAGTTTAGTGTGGCAGTGGTGTCACAGGCTTTTATCCTGGTACTTAGAAGCAGAGGAAGGCAGGTCTCTGTGAGCTTGAAGTCAGCCTGGACTACTACAGAGTGAGTTCCAGGGCAGCTAAAGCTACACAGAGAAATCCTGTCTTCAAAAACCAAAGAGACTCCAGTTTAGGAATGCTCTCACTGACAGAATTCTATTAGAAAAGCATTCCAGAGTTAAGATGCTAAGTCATCTACATGTTGGCAAAAAAACCATTTGTGTGAAGGCCAGAGAGTAAGTATTTTAGACATTGTAGGCCATAGGTATGATACTTCACTGGGCTGTAGCAGCATAAAAAGCAGAGATGACACCTAAAAAGATGAACATAGCAGCCTTCCACTACACTTTTATTTATAATACCAAGTGGTGGTGACTATTAAGATATGGAATAATAGCTTCTGAGTAAGAATTAAAAAGATAAAGGTATAATTTAGGGGGGCAGGCTTTATGGCATATACTTGTCAGGAGGCTGAGAAATTGGAGCCTAGCCTGGGGTACATAGTGAGTTCTAGATTGGCCTGTGCTACCTACATAATAAGACCCAGTCATATATATATATGTGTGTGTGTGTGTGTGTGTGTGTGTGTGTGTGTGTGTGTGTGTGTGTGTGTGTGTGTGTGTGTGTGTGTGTATGTGTGCAAGAAAAAAAAAAGACAATATAGAATGAAGATTTGTATAATCTTTAGGAGATACATGTACATATGAACTATAAGGCTTACAGGTGTTTGGATCATCATGGCTCTTTGATCTCTCATCGTTCTTACAATGTCTAATGGATAAATTGGCTGATTGCATTCAATGAGACACATGGCTGTTTCCATAGTAATAAGAACTCCAGTTCTTCCAATTCCGGCACTAAAAAAGAAATAGAAAAATGTGCATGATTTTAGTGGTACAACTGTTAAACTTGTAACTTTGCTGCAGAAATATTACAAACAAAGAAAATTACAACAAAGAAAGACAATTTTTTAAGGTTTTATTTCATAGAATGAGAAAGTTAATTGTTAAATAATAAAATGCAAAGTAGCAGATCTAAAATAATATATTAACAAATACAAAATACATGTTTCATGCTTTATATGTTAATATTTTAAACAAAATTAATTTATGTTAAACTTACCATTGAGATAAAAAACTCCCAGAGACATAATCTATAAGCATAACTATAGTAGCTACTGAAGATTTCTCTAATATAAAGAAGCCACATATATCTCACTATTCTTAACATCAAATCTTATTTGTTTTTTAAAAACCATTTACTTTTTATGAGTATGAGTGTATTGCCTGCACGTATATAAGTGCACCATGTGTATGTGCATTTGCCTGATGCTCATAGAGGTCAAAAGAAGGTGACATCCCCAGCAACAGGAATCACAGATGGTTGTTAGTCCTTTGTGAGTGCTGGGTACCGAACTCTGGTTCTCTGTATAAACCAAGTACTCTTAACCACTGAGTCGTTAGTTTCCAGCTCCAACACTGGTCCCCTCACTATTTTAACTTAGAATATAAAACGATGGATTTCATGACATTTCTCACAGATAACAAGATTCCTGGCTCATATTTAAGCTCCTCCCACTACCTCCACTGCAGTAGTCTCCCCCTACCATCAGTCCCTTTGCTGCATTCATATCGTATGTATGTATTTAAATACATGCGTATATTTAAATCTAGATTCTGCTTTTAAAAAAATAGAACATTCTATTGTTCCAATTAACCCTCCCTCTTCCCTTCCATTCTTTTCCTTCATTCTTGTAGTCCCCTTCTTATTTGCATTTTTTGCAGTAAATATCAAAAATATTTAAAATTTGTCCTTCTGAACCTGGCTTACTTTAATTAATGATAATCTACAGTTCTATCAATTTTCTTGTAAATGACATTTTCATTCTTTACACAGAATCCATTGTACCTATGCACCACATTTCCTCAGTCATTCATCTGTTGTTGGGCATCTGGGCTGGTTCCGTATTTGGGCTATTGTAAACAGTGTAGCAACAGATACAGACATGTAAGCATCTCTGTGATGTGTTGACCTGGCATCAGTACTTCAAGTATATAGTAAACAGTGGTATACATATGATAGATAGTTCAATATTCAAGGAACCTGCACACTTATTTCCACAGAAGCTGGAGTAATTTATATTCTCAGTCACAGTGAGAGGGTTCATCTTTCTTCATATCCTCATTAACGTTTATTTTCTTGTTGATGGCCATTCTGATTGGAATTAGATGAATTATCAAACTAGTTTTAATTTTCCTTTTCTTTGTAACTAAAGAATGTTGAATATGTTTTCATACATTCACTGGCTATTTGTATTTTTTCTTTTGAAAACTGCTAGTTAACTGAGTGGATATTTCTTTTGTTCTTTCTAGACAGTAATTCTGTCAGATACTCCACTTGGCAAAGTGTCTTCTCCCTCTACTGACTACTTCCCTTGACATGCAGAAGCTTGACATTTGATTCAATTCCACTTCTCACCATTCTTCCAGAGCTATCCTCTTTTTCAGAACGTTTCTGCTTGTGCTGTGAAGTGTTCGCCCAATGTTTTCTCTAGGAGTTTCAGATTTTCAAGTCTTATATTAAAGTTTCTGATCCATTTTAAACTTGATATTTATGCAGTGTGAGAAATATGAATCTAGTTTCATTGTTTTACAAGTGGATATCCAGTTTCTCCAGCACCATGTATTAAGGAGGTTTTATTATCTCCAATATATGTGTAGCTAGTTACTTTTTATCAAGTCAACACAAACCAGAGTCACCTACAAAGAAACTTCAATGAAGAACTGCCTCCATCAGACTGAACTGTGGGCATGTGTTGGGGTGCCTTTTCTTAACTGTTGATTGATATAGGAAGGTCTAGACTACTGTGGGCAGGTGCAGCTAAGCTACATAAGAAAAGTAGGTGAACAACTCAGGAGAAGCAAGGAAGTAACCACTTCAGTTTTTGCCTCTAGGTTTCTGCTGCGAGTCCTGCCCTGACTTTACTTCATGATGGAAAGTAAGCTATTAAGGTTAAGTAAATCTTTTCCTTCCCAAGTTGCTTGAGGTCAGGGTTTTATCACAGCAAAAAGAAACTGAAGCTAGAGCAGAAACTGGACTAAGAGTGAGGCCTTGCTGTGAGAGACTTGACTGTAGCTCTTATGCCTTGGGCTGTTTTATGGGAGAATGGTGGAGAATTTGGAGCTTTGATCTGGAAAGGTCATCGAGTGGAGGAGCTTCATTAGTTACTGGAAGATGATGCTGAGAGCAGTGAAGATGACAGAGGCCTGCTTTGTGAAGTCTCAGAAGAAAATTGGAGTCCCTCAAAACAGTCTATCAAGGCTGTTCATAGGATATTTTGGAATATGCTGTTTCTTGCCAGCTGGGGCTGAAGAATAATTTGTGATTAATGAGAGAGCAATACAGTCAAAGAAAAAAGTATCTTTTCAACGCTTATAAAATGGTAGAAGAAACTATATGCATTTACTTTGGGGTCTATTATTCTAGTTCATTGGTCTCCATGTCTGCTTTATGCCAGCGTTCCACTGTTTTGTCACTATACTATATAGTATAATTTGTAATTTTCTCTAATGGGGCTATCTGGGATCTTTTGTACTTTCATGAGTTTTAGGATTGTCTGTTCCAGTTTTGTGGAGAATGTCACTAAAATATTGACAAAGATTATATTCAGTCTATAAGTTACTTTTAGGGGCACAGACTTTTATTTATACATTTACTCTGACAATCCATGTGTATAAAAGGTCTGTTCAACCTTCAGTGTCCTCAATTACTTTCTTCAGCATTTAAAATTGTTGAAGTCTTCAAAGACCTTAATTGTGCTTATTCTTATGTATTTTATTTACTGAAGCTATTTTGAATGATATCTCCCCAGAATTCTTTGTTGACAAATTTGTTACTGTGGGCAGTGCCTTTGGCAGGTACACCTAGGCTATATAAGAAAAGTAGGTGAGCAAGACAACAGAAACAAGCATGTATATATATATATATATATATATATATATATATATATATATATATACATATATATGCTAACTATTTTGTATGTTCATTTTTTAAATCTGTTACTTTGATAAAGTTTTTTTCAGAGCTAAGTTTTCTTATGGAATCTTTAAGGCCTTTCAAAAATTGGATCATGTGACCAGAAATTAGGGCTAATTTAACTTTTTCCTTTGTTACTTATATCTTTTCATTCTCTTATTATTCTAGTTAAGATTTTGAGAGTATACTGAATCAAGTATAGAGCATTATACTGAATATGTGAATGGTCTTGTTCCTGACTATAGAGGAAATGTGTTCAGTTTTTCTATATATAGTATATTGTTGGCTACAGGTTTGTTGCAGTTAGTCTCTATTATATAGGCATGGTTCTGCCTTTCCTTTCTCTCTTCTTACCTCACTTCCCTTCTCTTTCCCTCCCCATTTCCCACCTACAATTTTGCTGTTTGTTGTTATGTTTGATTAGACTAATGTTTGTTCTTTCTACTTTCCCTATCTGCTTTAGGAATTTCACTATTAGGTATCCTTGATCATTTAGTCCTCTCATGGAATTTCCTCTTTGTGTACTCTCTTGATGGAATCTATGTTTCTTACTCTTCTGTTTTAGAATCCCTTTAAGTATATTTTGTAAAGCTGACTTTGAGGTCAGGAATTATTTTAATGTTGAAATTCCCTTATTTCTGTTCATATTAAAAGAAAGCTTTGTTATTCACTTTCAGAGCTTGAAATATACCATTCCATGCTTTTCTGGCTCTTAAAATTTCTGTTGCAAGGTCTGATGTGCTTGTCTCCCCTTACTTCCCCAGATAATTTACTATCTCAATCATGTCTTTCAAATTTATTTTGAGGTATGCTTATATATATTTATGTGTGTGCATCACATGCATCCCTGGCCCAAGAAGTCAGAAGAAGGTATCAAATCCTCTGGAACTAGGCTTATAGATGTTGGCTTATGAGCCAAGCATGGGTGCTTGGAATCAAACCCATGCCTTCTGCAAGAGCACCCAGTGTTCTTAACTGTTGAGCCTTTATAAATGAATTGCTATATTTTTCTTACAGTTTTGTTCTGTTTGAGAAAAAGGCTCACTATGTTGTCCTTGCTGGCCTTAAACTCACAAAGATTCCCCTGCCTCTGTATCAAGGTATGTTCCACTATGCTCTCTTATCATTAATAGTATTGTTTGTTTTATACTTTTGACATTTTGAGTACATTGTGCTATGGAGAGGTTCTTCCCTGGTCAAGTAACTTGGATTCTAAATACCTCTTGGGCTTAGATGTTTATGCCCTCTCTAGATTTGGAAAACTGCTATAATTTGAGAGACTTTCTAGATCACTAGCTTTTATGCTGACTCCTACCCTATAAATCCTAGGCTCTGTCTCCTGACCATATCCTACAGTTCTGAAAGTTGTGGTTGTACCTTGTTGTTTGGTTGCTTTCAAACCATCATGTTTATATAGCATTCTTGAAACTTATCCATAATCCTGATTGATGTGGGAATGCCTTTCTGTATGCTGTGAATATCAATCTCTAAATAAAGGAGCTGTTTTGGGCCATGACAGGCACCATAGAAGAAGTAGGAGGAGAAATCAGAGCATAGGTAGGAGAAGCACGGCGGAGTGAGGCAGATCGGGCAAGCTGCCCAAGGAGCAACATGTAAGAAGCACAGGTGAGCCACGGGCCACGTGGCAGACAGATGAATAGAAATGGGTTGATCTAAGATGTAAGAGCTAGCTAGCAATGTGCCTGAGCCATAGACCAAACAGCATAAAGTTAATATAAGCATCTGAGTCATTTCTGGGGGCCTGAGCAGCAGCAGCAGGCGGCTGGCGCACAGGTTTATGGGTCCGACCTCTAGCCACCCGCGACCAAGAAACCCCATTACACCACCTGATTATTCTTTTACTTAAAAATTTGTTGAGTTTTTCATCTCCAACATTTCTATTTGTTCTATTAATCTCAATTTCTTTTATTAGTTCCTCATTCGTGTGCAAGTTAATTTTTCTATATACTTTGTTTACTTTCTCCCCTATGTTACCAGTTTTCTTTCCAAGTTCCAATGCAAAATCCTTAGTTCATTCTTCCATTTGTTTGTATCTTCCTTGAAGTCACTGATTGTTTTTAACAGGAAAATGTTTGAATTCACTCAACATCTTATCTGTCTTAGCATCTTTGAATTCAGTAATTGAGGAGTACTTCTGCATCCTGATTTGTGCTTCTGTCATTGTGGATTTTCATTCCGGTTTTCTTTGAGGATCTGCTTAGTGAGCAGACTATTCTTGCAGGCTAAACTCCTAATACCACTAAGAGATGAAAACAGATTGGTTTATCAACAGCCAGCCGGAAAGTAGTGGTGTATGCTCTTAATCCAGTGTTGGGAAGAAGAGGCAAGCAGATCTCAGAATTTTAGGCCAGCCTGGTCTACACAGCAAGTTCCAGGACAGCCAGGGCTATACTGAGAAACCTTGTCTCGAAAAACAAAACAACAACAACAAAAAACAGAACCAAGACCAACCAAACAAACAAATAAAAAAAAAATATAATATGCCATCAATGACCAAAGAAGAGAAAGTACGCTGTGAAGTTAAGACTCATTTGGAGCAAATGTGGAAACAGTAATCAGTGAGGTAAGGAAAGAAGCCAGAAAGGAGAAAACATGCAAAAAAGCATGTGAATCAAAGGAAAAGAAGAGCAAAGACAAGCTATAAAGGGAGGAGGATAAGAAGAAGATGGCCGAGTAATAAGCACAAAGAGATAATCAGAAGAAAAACACAGAAGTTTTATTTTTTGAGACAGGGATGGCAGTATCCATGCGTAACTCTAAAATTGAGGGGGTGGTGGACTAAGGGTCAGGAGTTCAGGACTGTCCAGTTACAAAAAAGTACAAGACCAGGATAGGTTACAAGAGACCTCATCTCAAAAATGTTAAGATAATAAAAGAAAACAGTAAGATAAAGTATAGTAGGGAAATCTATTAGAAACCTAAGGGGGCGGAGGGGAGATGACAATCTGGATCAGATGCTTTCATACTAACTGATCTTCAAAGACCCACAAGGCTATCTTCCCTTCCTTAGCGCCCTTGTCTTATGTACTAGGGGCCTCTGCTGGCCACACTTAGTCTTGCAATCTAAAACTGAAAACTAGATTTCCTGTTTTTATAAATTATACAGGTTTGAATATCTTATACACCAACACAAACACATGAAGATATGGGATATTATTTTATCAGATCTAAATTACAATCAATTGTAAGACATTCCAATTTTAGAGACGTTAAAAATTGAAAAAGAACTAGAAAACAGCTATTTTCCCCCTTTCCATACTTTGATATGCCTATATTGAAATGTTACCTTTGTTTTCAACCTTCGGAACACAGGTTTCATTTTAATATTAAGGTATTAATCACAAGAAAAGGCCAAAATACAGTATGTATTCCCCAAGCAGCCAATTATTCATTTATTAAGGACAGGAAATAAAATACCTGCAATGAACAATGATGGGCTCTTCCTTTCCAGCCCTCTTGTTTCGTACATGACAAACAAAATCCAGAAAGTCACTTGAATCATCAGGTACTCCATGGTCTGGCCAGGCTGTGTACTGAATCTGAGTGAGTTGACGACTCTCATTTTTCTAAATGAAAATAAAATAAAGTTTCATATTTTGACATAGAAATTACCTTTAAAGTATAAACATTCATGCCATTTTAATTTTAGAGGGAATTCAAAACCACCTTCCCTTTTTTTTTCCCGCCATAATGCATATTCACTAAAATCCAATATTTCAACAGAAGGAACATATTTCACAGAAATAGTTGTATCATTTCATGAACTAATTATACTTTTTTATGTTTTGTTTTGTTTTTAGAGACATGGTTTCTCTGTGTTAACAGCCCTGGCTGTATTGGAGTTGCTTCATAGACAAGGCTGTTTTGAACTCACAGAAAGTTTCCTGCCTCTGCCTCCCAAGTGTTGAGAGTAAAGGTGTATATTACTATACTTTATAACTCACAATTTCTCTATCTACAAAATATTTTGAACATGGCAATCAAATAAACAGGAAGAAATAAACCAGGAAGAGTACTTAAAGGATTACCTAAAAGAAATTCCAGGTGAAGAAAGATGGTAAAGTAAACTTCTGTGTATGAACAAAAATTGAGTTAATCTTTACATGACACAAATAAAATTATGAAGATTAGCGGGACGGGGGGAAGCCCCAGGAGAATGAAATGGCTCAGTAACTAAGACTGTTTGTGGTCAAGAATGATGAACTAAGTTCAAATCCCGGGACCCACATGAAGGAAAAGAGACCAGATTCCTACAAGTTGTCTTCTGACCTCCACAGGTGCACCATGACAGAAGCACTACATAGATAAGAAATTAGAAGCAATTAAAAACTCAAAGTTGAATAAGGATTAATTCTACTTGGTGAGGGAGGGAGCAATGGGGGATGTAAGGGAAGTAAGAGCTTTGGCTCAAATTTGATTCTGCCAGATTGGGCATTTAATATTTCAGAGCTTCCCTTTTTCACATGAAGAATGAAATGACACTTACAGCTCCACAGGACCATCTTTAGGTAGGAAAGGCTTTATGAAAAGACTAAATAAAATCAAACCACTTATTCCCATAAAACAGGTAACTATTATTCAACATCATTCAACCTGGGGATGCCATTTATATTAAAGAGAGATCATGGAAGTAAAAGTTAATCAAGACTTGGGAATAGCTATCTGCCCATGGTCTACCAATGTATGTGCATTTATATTTGTAGAAAATTAGTTTTGTTGATTACATCTGGTCCAAATTTTAAAATTAGTTTATCTTTCCATGTTCGGAGATATTCAGCCTATACAAATAAAAATGCCATGGCTAATTACAAATAGACTCTGAAAAACAGGACTACACTGAAGATAGAAATTATCCACCATAGATGCAGGCAGGCATGCACACACACTATCTATTTGGGAAAATAAAGATTAAAACAGAGAATGAGCTTAATGGTTTAACCTATAGTTTGTATATTATGCCACCAAATCCTTGATTCTTATTTGATATATTTTAACTTTTTTTCCTTGTAAGATCAGTTTCATTCAATGTCAGATTCCTGCTTCCTTCCTTTTATTGTAAGAGAGGCTCTACCTCACTTTTCACTAATCATACCCTTGGAGCAGTGGTAGTTCCCACTTTCAAAGGCCTGGGCCTTCAAAACTTGTGCTGCAGATAGGTCCTTCTCCTGGACACCCTTAAAATGACAAGCTGTTGCTGGGTGTGATGACACAGCATTTAACACAGTACTTGGAAGAGAGGCAGCATGAGTTTCTGGCCAGTCAATCTATATACCGAGGTCCATGCCAACTAGTTCTACGTAGTAATACTCTGTTGCAAAACCAAAAAAAGCAGCAACAAATGATGGGCATCTGTCAGGGAAAGATTGGATTTGGGGCAATGAATATGAGGTACACTGTCTCTAGAGCCTGCCAGGACTAACAGCATAATGTCCTTTACACATATATCCCACTAGGAGACCAAGCCATCACTCATTAATCAGTGGAAGTCAAGAGGAATGGCTGGTAAAACTAAGAAAAGCTAGCAGTTAGAAAGCTACAATCCCTTTGCTGTGACCTTTTCTTCTCCATATCACCAAGATTATAATGTTGCTCTTCTCTATTATTTGAAAAAAAATGAAACAACTTGACATTTTTCAGTGGCTTTACCTATTGCCCCAGACATATCCAATACTAGTTGCACCAATACTAGTTGCACTAAAACTTTTTATAAGCAAGTGTTATGAACAACCAAACTAGTAACAGTAATAATATTTGCCAAACTCCTTTCTCACTGATTATTCACATTTACCACTAGTAATGGGAAATACACTTATTTTAATACAGAAGAATAATACTTATAAAATTTCAAAGTACTCCATTAAAGCAAACAGTTGATACTTACTTATGTACTCAGGCATCTATGTGTGTGTGTGTGTGTGTGTGTGTATTCTACCTATTCCTTAAGAACAGGGTCTCTCCCTGTACCTGGCCCTTGCACACAGATATGGTGGAACCCAGAAAGCCCCAGGGATCCTTATGTTTCTGATTTCTAAGGGCTGTACACTTGCAGTTATGCCCAGCTTGTTATATCAGTGCTGGAATCTGAACTCTGGTGCTTAAGACTGTGCAGCAAGGGTTCTTAGCTGCTGAACCACATTTCTAGTCAATAGTTGAGTAATTCTGGTTTCCCAATAACTACTACTAAGACTAAAAACACCTCCAGCTTTCAAAGTCTTTACAAGAGTACTTCTGAACAAACACATTTGACTTCTTACCTCTTGGTTAAACAGTGTCATCCTCCTGAAGATATAGGCAGGGTTTCCTTCTTCCGAGTGACAGGTGACTTGATAGCATCCATAGGATGAGCTTCCTGTCGGTTCTGGCCAATACTGGTGACATTTAACCTGATTATCAACAGGATCAAATACATAAAATTACATATTTAGGTGTAGAACATTGAATTTTCCAACTTTCAAAGTATTTTAATTTGTAAGAACTTACAAATTTACAGAAAATAATTCAATTCTCATACACCCTTCACTTAGATCTTCCACCTACTAAGGTTTTCATGTGTGCATGTGTCTCTGTATGAATGTGTGTGTACACATCTATGAGTGTGAATACGCACACATGTAGCACTGTGAGTAGTCAATATTGGGTGTCTTCTATCAATAACTTTTCTTAAGAAAGGGTCTGTCACTGTACTTGGAGATAATCCAATTTGGGTAAGCTAGCTAGTTGGACAATGAGTTGGTGGATTTGTCTCTTCCCTGCCTCTCCAGCCCTAGGGCTATAGATATATCTATTATTCCTAACTGTTACATGGGTGCTGTATATCTGAACTCAGAACCCCACTCTTAAATGGCAGGTACTTTACAGACTTAGACATCTTGCCCAGTCATTATTCACATTTTTATAACACTTTATAATAATAACAATTTGTCTGTGTCTATATTCTGATTAGAATCTGACCACAGGCATGTGTGCACATGCATGTGTGTACTATATAATCCCAGATCTATTATCATATAGCAAACTACTCTTTATAGAACTGTGAAACCATTACCTTAACCACTTTTAGAATATTTTCACCATACCCTATACATCCCCATACTCAGTAGTTTCTGTGCATTCTATTCCATTCCATCCTTTTGCCCGAACATGGACTTAGGCATCTACTAATCTATTTTCTATTGTTATGGAATAGCCAATCCTGGAAGTTTCATGAAAGTAGAATCATACAATAATTTCTGCTGTTAGAATTTTTCATGTAGTACAATGTTCTTCAGGTTCGCCCAAATTCTAGTATCAGTACTTTACTGCACTCTTCAGTAATTTGAACATATTTCAGTTTAATTGGAATGTTAATTTCTATTTCATGACTAATGTTAAGAAGACATGTATAGATATAATTTGAATTCTTTGGGTATATATAGTGCTGAAATTGATGACTTGCAGAAATACTGTTTAACTTTCTGAGAACTGCCATACTTTCCCAAACTAACTGCACATTTTACCAATTTTTAAGCAGCACGGTGTTGTATTTTCTCCACTCTATTACCAACACTTGTCATTGTCTGCCTCCCTTTTATTCTAGTCAGTCTACTATACATAAAGTGGTATCTATCTGATCGTGACTTTGATTTACTTTAACTTTTTGATATCAAGTATCTCAGTAAGTGCTCAAGAAACTGTGTATCATCTTGGGTAATTGACTATTTAGATCCATTGACAAATTTTGAAATGATCTTGTTGTTTAACTGTTAATCTGTAAGAAACCTTTACATACTCCACACTCGAACCTCTTAGAAACATACAATTTTAAACAAATACAACAATAAAAATGTTAACATTTCTATTACAAGGGTTGTGCTAGACACATTCTGAAGTATCTAGCTATAATTTAAATCATGGAACCACAAGAAAAGATTGAAGGTTACAAAAGAATATTCTGAGTAAATAAACACAATGTAATTTGAAAAGAACCAAAATAGTGAGTAGATTCAACTAAGCTTACTCTGCCACGTTCAACTTGTGTGGTCAACATCACAACCATGGAAGAGCCTTGTTCCCAAGTCATTTGCCAAAAATCTTTACAAGTGTGTGGTAATGGCCCTTGACAAGCAATGTACTGATTTATAATACTTGAAGAAGGAATTTCCATCTAGAAAAAAAAGACATTAAAATTTCTGTATTTTGCCTTTCTTACTGTGATTCCGGGAATAAAGATTAACCATTTGTGTTAAACAGAACACAACTAATCTCAATAAACTGATTAGTACAACAATCTTCATTAATAATTTCACCTGTAAAAGAAATATTCAGGCAATGTCCAAAGTCATACATATTTATCATTCAGTTGGTGGAAAGAAGAATTTAAAACATATTTTCCAAGCACTACATTCCATCACCCACCCCCCTCCCCTTTTTGCAAAGTTTCAGTACATATTGTAAGGATTCCTGGTACACAGCAGCCAGGTGGTAAACTCAACATAGCACCTGGTGAGCTAAGAATTCCTGGCATGTAGCCCCCACGTGGTAAACACAACACAGGTGCCAGGAGAACATGTCATGTAAGGAGGGCATGCCCATTGGTGTGGCTATGTAAATCTGTGCCCACCGGTTCTCTTAAAAAGAGCCACCACAAAAAAGTCTCTCTGTCTCTCTCTTCTGCTTCTCTCTCCTACCCCCATGGCAACACCCCTGAATAAACTCTAGTGTGGCATCTGATGGTGTCTGATCTCAAGCAGGAAACTAAAACATATCCCAGCCTCCCAAATATTATAGGAATGTATGACCATATCTGGCACTATAATTGCTTGAAGAGAAACTTGTTTTAGAGACAGAGGGTTTGCAAGGAAATTTTTAAAAAAGTATCTAGAAATAGTTTATTCGTAATTTGCCTAAGGAAAATTCTGCATTTTAGCTGACTTATGCTCATAAAACAATGTGAAGAGATATTAGAATGATGTTTAAAATTGTTTATAGGATGAAGTAAAACAAAATATCCTGGGGAATCACAATTAAACTATATTTAAGGTTAATTTTGTTTTGTTGTTATTGTTTTTGTTTTTCATGACAGGGTTTCTGGGTTTCTCCTGGAACTCCTTGGTAGACCATACTGGCCAGGAACTCACAGAGATCCAAACTACTTCTGCCTCCCAAGGGCTGGAATTAAAGGCATGCACCACCACCACCCAGCTTGAGGTTGATTTTAACAAGGTGTATCTACATACAGAAATTCAGAGAATACCAAACTGAGTAGACTTGAAGTCTATCAAACTTCCAGTATCACCAGAGGATAATTTGTTTTTCTAATTTCTAGTACTTCTCTTTCACATAGACAGTACAACTATTTTCCTATTTTTCTGTAAAACTATTTAAAAATGATGGCAAAGTATACAGTTTTCTGAATCCTACTGTTTGAAAGATAATGCCAAAATCTGCACCTCTATCTCTTTTTAAAACGACTCTTCAAAAAAAAAAAAAAAAAACCTTTGAAATTTATTTAAAAGACATTTAAAGCATTATTAATGTTTGTTAGCAGTAGCAAGGTTAAACTGAATACTTCTCTAAAGGACATTTTTAGCAAATGTAAAGGTATATCTAACTGTAAGGGCAACAGGAAGAAATGAGAATGCTCAATCAAAATGTATGCATACTTCAAATTCTAGCAATACAATACTGCTCTCCAGAGCTTTAACAACTTACATTGCAACCTGAACACAGGAATGTATTTCCATTGATATTTGTTAATATTCCTATCATAGCTTACCTACAATTATAAAATTACCAATAGTCTAAAACGCAGAAGTGCTTTTGATGTTCTAAAATGTGTTCTGACTTGAAAGCATTTTAAACTTCATTTGAAAGCATTTGACAGAAAAACCTGACTGACTGACCTAAAGGTTATTTATGCTCTATTAGTCTAACTCAGAATACTTATGTATAATATCAATATAATAATTAAAGGGCACCTATCCCATAACCTGCTAGGAACATTACTTCCTACAGCATTGGGACATGGACTGAATAATCCTTAAAAACAAACAAAAAAAAAAATCTAAAAATTTTGAATCCCAAAGCATACTTGACCCTAAGGCTTCAGATAAAGAACTGCACTTGCAAACATTATCAGTTTTTGGTCTTTCCATCTCATAGGTAAATAGTACTCCTGTGTAGTTGAAATTTGTATTTTATTTTAAAAATTGAGTACACTTTCATTTAACTGTGCCTGATATTTTTCTAAGTTTTATAATAGTATTGTTGTGTTTAATGTGACAGGGGTTTTGCCTGCATGTCTGTCTGTGTAAGGGTGTCAGATCCTCTGGAACTGGGGTTACAGAGAGTTGGGAACTGAATCAGGTCCTCTTGAAGAGCAGTCAGTGCTCTTAACCACTGAGCCATTTCTCATGCTCTGGTTTTGCTTTTTTTTTTTTTTTTTAAAAGAATCTCCTAAGTCATTATCTAAGGCCAAAAGGAGGAGTTGTGTATTATCTTATATCACTCTCTTCCTGCTTCATTGAGGAAGGATCTCTCCTTGCACCTGGACCTTGAGTGTGGAATTTTGATGGAGCCTGAACAACCCTCATAACTCTCACACCTCAGAAGCAAGGTTACAGGACACCCATCTTGTTATATGTGTAGGTATTAGAATTTCACCTCTTGTTTTCAGGATTGTACAGCAAGCTTAACTCCTTTGCCATCTTTCTAGCTCCATAACTGCTAAAGTTCCTATGTAACTTCAAAACAGGAGGCAAGCTTTGCTTGTCATCTGTAAGCACACTAGGGCAGCAAACAATATGAGTCACTGCATAAATGTGTTTCCAGCTGACACCAAATAAGGCGAGATGTAGTGGGAATCAGGCAATATCACTTTAACCTAAATTGCAGCCTTTGGGCCTTGAGGACTCATGTTTAAGACCAAGTTCACAATGTCTCTCTTCCTGAGCTCTTGGAGAAAGGACCAGACAAACTTCTGCCATGTGGACCAGTCCAGCTTTCCAGGAATCACCCAACTGTCCAATCTCTTATATCAGTGAGTGTTTCTTATAAACTCCTTAATGAATATTAACCTTTTAATAAGTTGCCAGTGATTAATATCAACTTCTGTAACTCTGTTTTGTTCCTTTTTTATACCTTCCACAATCAGCCACCAGTACTGTGTGGTACCATATACTTCACATTTTTATGTTTATTGTGGGCAACTGCACCATTTACACTCTCAGTGATGAAGTGCTGTATAATGTTCTGAAGTGAAAGAAGGCTGTGATATTATCACAGAGAAAGTATAGATTAGCTTTCTTCAAGCATAAGTTACCAAAGTCTTTAAACGAAATTATGTACTGATTAGCTGATGAAAATGTGATATATACTTATGAAAGCCTAACTCCCTATTTATCCTAGAAATAGTAATTCTCTATTCCCTAGCTCGTAGGAAATTTTGTAGGAAAAAAAATAGTGAGGATTAACTGTTCAGACATATAAAGTGATATATTTTGGCTTAAAAATAATCTATAGGGTATAATTTAAACAATATTAGCCACTTGTTGACAAACTTTAAAGCTAGGTAACAGATACATAAGAGAATCTTCATACTTTTCTCTATGCTTTTATAGACATTTGAGAAAAGCAATGTAGTTTAAAATGTTAGATTTTATTTAAATTTCCCCTCCTTCTGCCTTACATTCATCATTTTGTTTTAATTGAGACACGGTGGCTTATTTGTAGTCCCATTAGTAATGAACTTGAGAATCTTCTACTCTAGTCTCTCAAGTGCTGGTTTTTACAGGTGTGCTAATAGGCACAGACTATACGTTAAGATTTTAACTGGATAGCATTTTAAAAATTCAGGCTGTCATTTGATTTTAGTACTTTTAAGTATAGCAAAATATAAAAGATTTCCCATTATCATCATTATTTTAAAGTTTTTTAAGTGAGGCTATACATTGACTAGCTGATAAAATGTGACAAAATGTGACTCTTGGTTGTCCTTTTAAGATGAAGTCTTGCTGTGTTGTCCAGGATAATTTTGAAATCTTGAACTCAAGGGATCCCAAATACAGAGACTACATACACCAATGGTTGGTCTAGCTGTTGTAGCTTAGGCATGTATCCATCCAGCTTAACAAAATCATTCCCCTATTATATTTAATACTTCTCACATATTTCTTTCATGATTCAGTTTTTCAAATTTTGAAATTTTGTATTTTGAACAGATGTCAGCATCAAAGTTGAATAGGTGAAGTACTTAAAAATGAGAAAGTGGTGTACAATTATACTATGTAACAATCTTGATGGGGGACCATAAGGAAATAACCCTGTCCATGAGTTCACAATGATTGAAGCTAAGCAGGAAGGTTGATTTCACAGTATTTTTAGAAATTTTTGTGTCTGTATGAGAGAGTGAGTAGGTGCCTGTGGGGTTGGAAAAATGGTTCCAGACTCTTTGGAGCTAAAGTCCCAGGTGGTTATGAGTGGACCGATGTGGGGCTAGAAAGTGGATTCTAGCCCTCTACAGAAACAGCCTTACTGCTCAGCCATCTCCCAGTCTCTTTGTATTACTTTTTGTTCTAAGTCTATACATTTGAAATTAAGAAAAGACTTATCTTTTCCTTCATTAGTTGGGGGAAATAATCCTCCTTATAATGATACATTGTGGACAAATGACCCAAATAATTCACCAGATAGGTTGTTTTTAATCTGTAGTGATTTAAAAGGCTATTACTACTATAACCTGAGCCTACTAGCATTCTAATAACAATAGATTAGTCTATTTCTGGAGAGGTTATCTATTGTACTGTTCTAACTACATATTAATATACCAGTACCAAACAACTTTAGGGGACGACCCACTATGAAGGACCCACGATGAAACCCTAGCTGACCTGACTTGCAATTTGCAATCTGTATCAATCAAGCTGGCCCTGAACTCAGATACTCTAGTCCTGCCTGGGATTTAATCCTGGGATTAAAGATATGTGCCATCACGCCTGGCTTAACTTTTTTGTTTTTGTTTTTTTTTCAAGACAGGGTCTCCCTGTATAGCATTGGCTGTCTGCTAACTCACTCTGTAGACCAGGCTGGACTTGAATTCACAAAGATCCACCTGTTTCTGTCTCCCAAGAGCTAGAAGTAAAAGCATATAATTTGGTATTTATATCCTCAGGTTTTAGTATTCTATCAAAATTAGACCTTCAAAAAAAGGAATTAACCTTAAAATTTACAATGATTTCAAATAACAAAGGCACAATGAAAAACTTACATTTATATAGTTTGCATTGATGTAGTCTTCGTTACCTTTTAAAAGGACCCGTGTAGCATCATCTGAAAAAATTTAAAAGAAACAATGGATTTCTTTGTTTTAATATTTCAGATTAAACTACCAGAGCCAGGAACATGTTAAGCACAATGTTCCACCATTGATCCACATTTTAGCCACAAAAATCTTCAATAAAGTTTTATTTGAAAAACTGGCTTATGATGGTAAGATACTTACAAGTTAATAGATACTTACAAGGCGAAATATCTCTGTATCTATTTTTGGAAATGTTCTGAGGTAATTTGGCACAAGACATTGTCATTCCCGGTTTTTTCCGATACAGTTGCTTTAAAAACAAACAAATAGAAACAGTTCAATAAGTCATCAATAATTCTGCTTTGTTTTTGCAGACTAGCTTCTATTCTAGCACCAAACAGCACTCCCATATCCCATGCACACTATGATACTCTTCAGAAGAGTAGATGCTGACCCAGAACTGTGTTGGTTCTGTAGCTTTAGACATGTATTCTCTATCTATGATATTCTGAAAAAAATTTTGTTCATCAAAGTACCTGATATTTGAATAGCAAATATACACAGAACATTTGGCTTTATTTTATTTTACAAGTATTCACAATATACAAACTAAGAATTTTTTTAAAAAAGATGCATATCTTATATGTTTTATACAAGAATTTATAAACAACTTACAGCAGAGAACAAAAAGGATTGATGGCCAATTTTTGAAACACATGAGAAAATTCCTAGTTCTAGTAAAGATAAACAAATTAAGTTCACTATGACAGGATATTGCCATGTACAAACGTGTTGGATTTGATTTATAAAATAACTATCCTGGATGTATAAGGCCTGTAGGCCACAGGCTGGACATGTTTGGATAAATATAGACTTTCAAAATTCACTATATTTTCACTAATCAAAATAAAGACTAATACTGTAGTAAAGAAGCAATCTTTGTTCTTCTGAGATAATGATATGAGGGATTTTAGGACTATACAGACGAAACTAAAGAAAGGCTAAATATGATAAAATATGAACTTGAAATACAAAAGTTATTTTGGTTTTTCCCCCTTTGGTTTTTGGGGACAGGGTTTCTTTGTGTAGCCTTGGCTATCCCGGAATTCCCTCTGTAGATCAGGATGGCCTCAAACTCACAGAAGAACCACTAGCCTCTGCCTCCCAAGTGCTAGGAATAAAGGTATGTGTCACCAAAGGCCAGCCAATGTTATTTCTTTAACTTGGGGGCTTTATTTTAATTTTATTTTTTGAGATGAGGTCTTAGCAACATGTAGCCTGGAATGGCCTCAAGCTCATAGAAAATAGCACTGCTGTGGATATGAGAACAACATTGGTCATATTTGGCTTTGCTTAAGTTTTAAGCATACAATACACTATTTGTATCATCTATCTTTCATAAAAAGAGCTAGTAAATTACAGGGAAAACCATTTAAGATGTCTTTACTACTCTCTTAAATTTGAGAGGGGTCTCACTCTTTATCTTTGGGTGGCCTGCAACTCACTATTCTGGACTGACCATAAAAACATTTCCTGCCTCAGCTTTGCAAATGATGAGATTATAGGTATAAGCCACTATATCTGGCTCCTATCCTTTATTCAAAAAGAAACTTATTCTTATAGTCATAACGAATATTATGTGAATAAATTTTAAAATTGCATTTTAGAACTCTTGATGTCAATCTGTTTAAGGCTATCATTTTATCTTATAAGTCATAATACACAGGTAAGATTCTTACCATCTTCCAACTAATTAGCAAATACTGTTTTAATAAAATAATACCACTTACATCAAACTGTGCCAGTACCGTTCCAGTGATAAGCCCTTCAGCTAGCTGGGTCATTGACTCCCGCAGGGAATGGTCATCTTGATGAACACTATCTAGTGGGGCTTTATCAGGAATATATTGGAAGTCTGGCTCACTTTCTAATTTTTCTTCCACTACATCATATACAGCTAAAACAAAACAAAAACACATACACGAAAATCTTAATTGAATTTAGTAAGAAATTACCAGTCATTTTCTATAGATTCAGTTATTAATAATTCCACTAGATCTGATTGATGTCATTGTGTAGGAACCAAGGACGGTTGTGGGGTTAGAAGGCTTTTCCTATTCTTTTGGAGAAAAAAAAAAAAAGGATTCTTTAGCCATATGTTTCAAATCAGAAGAGGCATTAAGAAAATGAGGCAGGACTAGAGAGGTGGCTGAGTGGTTAAGAGCACTTGCTGGTTCTGCAGAGGATCTGGGTCCAGTTCTCAGCATCCACATGGCAGCTCATAATTTCCTGTTAATAAGCCCCAATGGATAATTATTTTCTCCTGACTTTCTTAGGACTGTGTCCATGTGATGCACACACACACACACACACACACACACACACACACACACACACACACACACACACACACACACCTTTACCAAAATAAAATGATGCACTGTTGAGCTGCAGATCTGAACAGACCTGCTCTTAATTTCTAGGACATGGGTCAACAGCACAGACAAAAGCCTATACAGCATTATATGTATGGATGGCTTTTATTATATAAGTTACATGTAAAAATGAACAAAAAGGTAAACAAACCTGCTCCACCCTTTCTCCTTGACTTAGTCACTAAGCATACTTCATGCTCTGTTAGTATACAGTTCAGATCCCAGATGCAGGGCCTATAAATGTCAGGTGTACAATTTACCCTCACTACTTCTCCCTCTTAGCTCCATAAAAAACAAAACAACAACAACAACAATAAAAAACTCCTCTTTATTTTTTTCAAGCATGGGTGTTTTGCTTGAATGTGTATATGTATGCATGTATATATCCATAGTCACCAATGCATGTCTGGTATATGCCTATGGATGCCAGAAGAATGCATCAGATCATTTGGAACTGGAGTTACAGGTCATTGTGAACCACAATGTCGATGCTGCAAACCAAATTCTGGTCCTTTGTAAAAGCAGCAAGTGCATGTAACTGCTGAGCCATCTCCAGCTCTTTAACTCTATTCCTTAAAATGGGATCTATTAACATACTCATGAACTGTGGTCCACATGTAAATATGTCTCTTCTCTGCAAATGACTGTCTCTAAGAGATTAGGATTAGACTGAATTAGGAAATATCATGTAACATACAATAAATCCACAATGAAAATGAGAAGGTGTTAGTCTAGAATAATCCTATATGAGGCTTATCTGAGTTCCTTTTGGAATTTAAAGCATAAAAGAAACAACAAAAATTGCAAAAAGGCCTTTGTTTATATTCTGGCTTTGTACCCATTATGAACCTAGAAGCAGGTTAACAGAATGTTTGAAAATATTTTGAACTCTGAGAGCAATTTATGGCTCCAAGGAGTAAGTGAGAACATACACAACAACCTAGATATGAAGAAATTGTCTCAAGAGGTATTACAGGAGGTACTGAGAACAAAAGGCAAAAGTGAAACTGTTGTTCTGAAATTGAAGCTGTGACAGAAAACATATACTATGAAGCTTAAACAAGTTCCTCAGAATCAAAATGAACAGTCTATTAATGTCTGGATAATATTCTTGGAAAGCTAGTTCTAGGACTATACATGGAGAAGAACACAAAGTACAGAAAAGAAAATGTCTGTTTTATCCAAAGATAAAAAGAGAATTTTTCATTTCACTGTGATGATCTCACACATGAATATAAGAGATTTCAATCATAGTCACCACTCTCCTCCTGTATCCCTACTGTAATAAAAACGCCCTTCTACATTCACACTTTTAAAATACATGCCTTTGCATAAGTACATTGGCCTGAAACTGCTGATATCTCTGCTGGTAGACTCAGCTTCATGCATAACTTGGCTACTTGAGATAGTGCCACAATGAATATAAATGCAAATAATACCTAGTATGTCTAGATGAGGATTTGACATAATTAGTCAAGAGGGCATCACCTACTGAAAATATAGTAAAAACTGTTTTGTTGTTGTTTTAACTATAGCTTGATACTGGAATTTTCTAGAAGTAGAACAGAGATTTCCTCCTCCCTCAACTCCCCAGTCAGGGTTTCTCTGTATAGTCCTGGCTGTCCTGAAACTGGCACTGAACACTCAGAGATCTGCCTGTCTCAGCTTCCCATTTGCTAGGATTAAAAGTGTGTATAACCAGTGAGATTTACTTATTCATTAAACAAATATTCACTGTCTACACAACACTACTACTAGAGTGGTTAAAGAGGAAAGCTGCTAAGGTGTGGTAGAATAAGCGGAGAAAGCACTCGTGAATGAAGCAAGAATATGAGTTCCATAAAACAAAGAATTGTTTGCTGAGCAGAGGAAACAGAAACTACCCAGGTCCTACAGTATATCAGGCTTGAGCTTTTGAGAAACAGTTAAGAAAGACACTAAATCAACAGAAGTGATCATAGTATGAATGGAACATAAAGGAGCCAAGAGTTTGGATGTTTTTCTCCAAGAATGATAGATGTCACTGTCATTAGAAAAGAACTGGCATGGCATAATTTAAAAAGCCTACTCTGGCTACCATGTCCAGTAGTAAACAGCAACAAATTATAACAAATAGTGCTAAATAGAGGACTTACCATTAGGTCGAACTAGAAGCACAAGCTCCCCAGAATGTCTCTCACAGCTAGCTTTAATAAACAATACTACTTGATCATGGGTATGTTCTGCAATGTCCCGACCATTAATCAGTACCACTTGGTCTCCTTCATTCAATCGAGGGACACAGAGGTCAGCCTGTAATATAATGTAGATAAGTGTTCAGATATGCATGAACATAGTATATATAGAAAATATAGAAATTTACATTTTATATACTATAGATGGAGGCCCAAACTACCTATAGAAAAACATCATTGCAATGAAGTTGGCTTAGTCAGTAAAGTGCTTAGCAGCAAGCATAAGGGCCTGACTTCAAATCCCTAGAAAGCACATGAACGTTAAGTGCTTCAGTGTGAAACTGTAGTTCCAGGACTGAGAAAGCACAGCAGAATCCCTAGAGCTTGCTGGATAGCCAGTATAGCCAATCAGGGATTTCCAGGTTCAGTGTGAGACACAATCTCAAAAACTAAGATAAGAATGTTGAAAGTAACTGAGGAAGATGTCAACCTCTGGTTTACCCTCTCTCTCTCACTCTCTCTCTCTTTTTGTCACTTTCTCATCTACTTGAAAAACAGAAATATTCTATTTGTTTTACAGCCTCACTGAACAAATTGCTTCCTTGTGGCAGATCATGATCATAGAAATTCAGAAAAGATGTCAAAATTTGTATATATATAAGCAGCCTTAGTTCTGCACTGTTTAAGTATACCCAGTTTTAGTTCCTAAAGCTTAAATAACAGTAGTTTCTGACATTCTCCAAATTTTAGTTTTTGGGACACACAGTGACTTACTGCATAAGTATCTATTTGCTGCTAATGTTTCAGTCAAAAAATCATTATCTCAAAACCAAGCACTGGAACTAGAGAGATGTCTCAGCAGTTAAGAGCACTGATTGCCCTTTCAGAGAAACTGGGTTCAATTCCCAGCACCCCCACACAACAGCTTACAACTGCCTGTAACTCCAGACTCCAACATCCTCATACAGACTTACATGGAGGCAAAACACGGATGCATGTAAAAATTTAAAAATTAATTAAAAAGATAAAGAAGATAAAAGAAACAGAAATATGAGTAACATGTTCTATGAAAACATGAGACCAAGCATTGAAGACGGTGGGCCAGGCAGTGAAAGAAACACTGTGCATTCTGACCTTTAAGGGCACAACACAGAGAAGGTGCACAGATATACCTGCAAACAAAATACTCACACATATAAAAATATTTTACAAAGTACATTTGGTTTTCATTTGTAGCTCTGGAACTCTCTGTGTAGATCAGGCTAACCTTGAACCTAATGAAGATCTGCCTGCTTCTGCCTCCTGAGTGCCGGAATTAAGACAAGCAACTATCACACCTGGCCCCAAACCTCAAAGTACACTTTTTTTTCTTTCTTTTCCTTTCTATTCATTCACTCATTTTGGTTATTCAAGACAAAACTTCCTTCTCTGTGTTGCCCTGGCTGACCTGGAAACTTGCTCTGTATGCCAGGCTGGCCTCATGGCTTCAAATTCAAAGAGAATGTCTCTGCCTCCCAAGTGCTGGGATTAAAAGTATATGCCACCACCACCTGGCTCCAAAGTATATATTCTTAAAAACAGTATTTAAATAAAATTTTGGATAACTTACAGGTGTTCCTGGTGCTACTCGGGACACAATTACAGGCATCTTCTGATCATATCCTCCCTGGAAAATACAAAGAAAGTCAAATACTACCAAACTAACATCTTCATGTAAAAATCCAATAAGATAAATTCCAGATTACCTTTACATTGAACCCAAACCTTCCATTTTCATCAGGTTTCATTTTGATTAGAACAAGATTATCATGTGGAATACCACCATTAGGCTTGAAAGACAAAAATAAAGAATTTTCAAATTATAAAGTATACAAAATGTGATAAACGTATAATTAAAATTCTAAATGTTACTTGAGGAAAATAGGTTTCTTTGCCTATTAAGTTGAAGATGCATTCTCTCATTCTTCCTTCCAACCTACTGGCAAGAACACCAGCAAATGGGAAGAGTTTGCCACCTCCCATTCCTTTGCAGCCATGTACTAGTCAGGTTTTCATCTCCGTCATTCCATAAGTAAACTAAGAACAACAAATATTTTCCCATTTCTAGACCCAGTGTTATGTCTCAATCCCTATCTTATTGAATTATTTGTAGCATTAACAAAGGTGGGTTCCTTTATTACATCCTGTTGCTTATTTTTCCTTCTCCCTTACTGCCTGCATATTCTCAGTCTCTCTCCATCTTTCTTATTCTTATACTTTAGTGGACCTTCGGTTTCTATATAACTACATACATTTCTTGGTAATTCTGTTTTGTGGGTTCTAAAAAATATTCATGTATATGTGTTTGTGCGCAGGGTTGTTTGTGCAGGTGTACATGTATTTGCAGGCATGTAAACACACAGTGAATGCTGGAAAGTAACCCTGGGTAGTACTCCTCAGTGCTGTCCATTGGGGTTTTTTTGGTACCAGGGAAAGCCAATGAACCCTAAGGATCCACCTGTCTATACAGCCTGTGTGCCTTTTTAGCCATCATTTAACCAACCACGCTATCTTCTAGACACTGATAGATATTTTTAAGAAACAAACTAGACTGTAAGTTATACAAGTACCACATGTTAGTTGTCCTTGCATGCCCTCTACCATCAAAGTACAAGTTCAGTAACCATGAATGGCTCAGTGCATGCCAAGACAAACAAGCATCACCACAGACTTGTACTAGAGTATCATTTTTGGTAAGAATTCTGATCTCTTTTGATTAGGTTTATTGTACTATAACTTTACAGAAAATAGAATGGATTCAATTTTTGGTAATGGGAGAAGCTGAGTAAATAAACAAAGAGGCAGGAAGTACAGTAATCACCAAAGCCTTTGACACTAGATAGATGAACTTTCCCCTTTGCATCTTATTTAATTTCCCAATGTCTCTTTGCATTTCCTGAAACATATCTACATATGACTGTGCTTGCTTTTTTTGGAATACACTATATTCGTAAACTGGCAACCTCACTTATGACTTCTTTAAATCTTGAGAAAGTAATAAAATTAAGAAGCCATTAGGATTCTAACAACTCATTTTATTGTATATAAGCATATCCTGGAGAAGCAAAAGTTCTAAGTTATTTTGTAATATGTAGAATGTGCATACACTGTGAGAATCTACTCAATTTTAAAAGATATATCTACACTAAGAAATTACACATTAAAATAATTATTTACTGAGTAATTAGTGGTTGTACTAGACGCCTATGTATATTTTGTATGCTGAAATTAACTCAAAGCAATAGGCACTTTATAAATGAAGAAAAAGATAACTCCATAATGGTATAAATCATGATCAAGAAAATGGGGGAAAAAAGACAAAGTATTGTAATTTGCAACTAAAACATGCTATGGTTCAAAATAAATTAAACTGCATTTAGGATTTTAAAGATTCAAAACAAAGTTAGGCTACCTACAGTGGACTTTTCAGGGGAAGAGGGCACATCAAAGGTTTCATTAGTATGGTTGGCTAGATCTTGCTGGGAGTGGGAAAAATGAATTTGGTTCCAACTATTTTTCTTAGATTGTTTGGGTGGTAAAGCTGGAGGCTGCCCATCTTCAGGGGTCTCTTGTGATCTAGGTAAGAAAAGGGGGAGAAATATTTTTAGTAATCATCTGATGAAAAAAAACTTACTCTAAATTAGGTCAAGCAATCCAGATATCGACTATGTGTAGTGTGGAAAGTTTTGAATTTGAATACATTTACTTAGAAATGCTACATTTTAATGAAAAATTTATTTTTAAAGTAGTAAATCTAAATAATTATAGATCACCTAAAAGGTATTCATTCCTATTAAGATATTTATTAATTTATTGTAATAATGTACATATCTTTCCAAAAAAGTGTTTTATTTAATATTTTCAATGGAGGCATGGGTAGCCAAGGAGTACTCTAGGCAAAGAAGAATAATCCATAACTACACTCTAAATATTCGTCCTTATACACACAGACAGGTATAGGTCTCACCCCTCATCAAGGAACTCTTTGGAACAGATGGAAACCATTACAGAAAAACCAAACTAATCAAAACGCAGAGCTGTGGACTCCGGTCCCAATGAGTACAACTACACAGTAACTTCTGCACCTAAGTCTCAGGGAACACTGCAGGAAAGGGGATGGAAAGAGTACAGAGTTTTGTGAAACTCTATCTTCTAGTAATATCAGAAGCCATACCCATAAAGTCTCACCAACATGGCTGCCTTTACATGAGCTGAACAAGGACAAAAAGACACCCAAAGGGCATGGGGAAAAATTCACAAGGCCTGAACTACAGATAACTAAGCAGTGCTGAGAGTGGGAGAAATACTCTTCCAGGGATGAGCACACCGGTTTTTATACAGTACCAAATGGTCAGCCCTGAAAACATATCGATGAGTGACAGACAGTGCAGATTTACAGACATATTATATATATGAACACACACATATACAACAATTAATGAAAGACGCCATGAATTTGAAGGAGAGCAAGGGGAAGTTGTGAGAGGGTTTGAGTGAGTAAAGGAAAGCAGAAAAGATGTAGTTTTATTATAACCTCAAATATAAGAAAAAAACCCACCTAAGAGGTATAGTCTAATGATCTTAAATGATTACTCTCTTCTATCACGTCTTATGAAGTTGATAAATGCAATGACGTGACAGAGACTAGAGTATTAAGGTCAGCAAGGAATCTTGTTAGGTGAGAAAACAACAGTTTACAAACATAAAAAATACAACTCTCTAATTTGTAGCAATGAGAACTGATAGCTAGGTATTCAAGAGAGATTTCAAGGTAGAAATTATAACTTGTAAGAACAAACAGTCTATGGAACAAAACTTGGGCCAAAGAACCAATTGCTCAACTTCTAATATGCCAGCATCCATAAAAGTGAGCTTGGAAAAAGAAGCAGGTGAAGAAATCTTTATTCCTCTTAAAAATTAGCATGTATTAATTGCAAAAAATAGACAAATATTCTATTATGATATTTATATAATGTATACAGTGTATATTATAGATTTTTAAATCACATTTGTTCTCCACAATAGAGATAGATACTCGTTGGTCCTAATGTCTGTCCCACGAAAGAATGAGACTCAGGGATAGATCTCTGAAGAAGTTGGAGATACTAGAGGGAATAAACACCACAGTAAGATCTTACCCAACTGTCTTCTAGCTTCCTCAGCCTTGATTCCCTTGGAATGGCTTTCTCTGTGTTTGAATCCCCTCTAAAGTATTCTTTTGGTAATTAAGGCGTGGCTCCACCACACCTGCTTGGGAGCCTAGAATTCTTTCTATAATCTGAAGTGACCTTGACTCAGTTAGGATTAAGGGTGTAGGTCACCACTCCCAGGATACTCCCTGTGCTGGGATTAAAGGTTTGAATCACCACTCTCTGATTCTCCTAGACTGACTGTAGTTAGAGCTCTGGGACTTCTGGAGCTTTTACTAACCCCCCACATAGACTGTGGGTAGATTCCCTCTGATATCTCCAAAACTTCTGAAACTTTATTAAATCCCCACATATCCCCTTTTGTGTCAAATTAAAAAAAAGTGATAGCTAACATAAGAAAAACAATATACAATAGGTACAATAATTATATACAATATATACAAACAATAAATGAGTAATGTCTTGTCCATTAACAATTGACAATTCCAAGAAAATATTTCATTAATTATTCTATTATTTTGATGTCTCTTAAACTTATAAACTTTAGCTTCAAAGTTTCTTTTCTAAAATTGTCATTAGAAAACTGTAACTATAACTATCTCATCTTCAACTACCTCAGAGACCCAAGAAGGAAATAATATTTACCTAAATAACTAGGAAGTGCAAGCAACTTCCAAAAACTAGAAATGACAGAGATGACACCTATCTGCCTGGACAGTCACCCAAAGTTCCTTTATAACGTTGGGGCATCCATCTTCAGCCTACAGGCCCAGAGTCTCTTTTCATTTTGGTGAAGCAGGAAATCTGCTCTGTCCATTTTGGTGTAGTTCCGTCATTTCTCCTTGTGTCCTGAAGACTGAAGTCTCTCTTCAAAGTTCTTTTCAACTTTCCTTTGCAGTACTTGTTGGTTATTGGTCTCGTGCCGGTATTTAGCTTTAGATGGAGTTTACCACCACTTTTGACTTCATTTCCAAGCAACCCAACTCTAGGAAGATCCAGGCCCAGCATGCCAGGGGCCTCTACCGCCTCACCACCCATGGGCCATCTCTGACAGTTTTCTCTGAAAAACAGGAACCTGAAGGACCATCTCAGCTTGTTCTGTCAAAGTTCAAAGGTCACTTTCTGAGGGAAAACTGCATGTCCAGTTCAAATAGCAAACTGTTAAGCAGTCAATACAGGGACAGGTTCTTGTCCAATGACTAACTGTTGCCACAAGGAAAGTAGATTCCATATGGAGTTTCTTCAATGCCCCTTTTTCTCTTGAAGTATACTGGGGCTGCCAGGAGCAGACCTGTCTCACTGTCCAGAAAAGTCTTTAAGTTATAAAAATATTTTAAATGCCATATTCAGTGGTGTTGTCTCCCAATAAGTGCCATTCTGGCCTTTTATGGCCCATTCTCCTCCCCAAAGGACTAAAACCTTATGTTAATAGGGAGAAAACGGAAAAACACATTTTCCTGCGCTACAAATCTCCTTATGACTACAAATCTCCTTATGGCTGCCACCTGCTGAGTGCTAGTCTTTTGAGATCCTCCAAGACCTTGGGTGTGCCCAGATGAGGGGGCAGGGTGTGAGAGAGTTAAGAAGGTAGTAGAGGCTGAGACACAGGAGGAGAGGCTGGGACACAGGGAGAGAAGCTGGAGACAAGCATGTAGTAGAGTTAGTAGAGTCAATGTGAGTGGAATAGGAAGAAGGAATCCAACATGGCGGGAAGCTAGAGAGGAAAAAAGGCTAGGCAAGCTGCATGGCAGGAGAGAAGCATGGCAAGGGGAGAAATAGGTCTAAGATATAAGATGTACTGAATAAAGCTCGGGTCTCTCATTGTGATCCTGAATGATGGAACCTAAACGACTCCTGAGTGCAGATTATTTAACCTCAACGCCCCTCGCCTGGACAAGACTCGGCCGCAAGAAACCGGACGCGGTAAAATGGATCTCTGAAATTTTTGAAGAAGACCTGTTTATCTAAAATATATTTGTTTGACCTTGATAACATATCTAATGTCTATGTCTGAATGTAATGTCTAACTACTGACTTGCATTGCTTTATATTCTAATTAATTGGAAATAAAAACTTTCATGAACTAGCAATTTGGATTACAATGTTAGATAAACTGATTAAGTATATTACCTGAAACAAGCATAGAAATATTTGTACAATGACACAATTAATCTCAAGATACACAATTTGTATACAGAAAACCAATGCAATGTAAAATATTTAAAGCTAGTAAATCCTTTTAAAAGAAGATTCCATAATCTATCCTTATATCCTATATCTATGTATCCCCTTTTTCTTTATATTTTTTTAAACACAAATCTCCTCTTTTCTTTATATTTTTTTAAACACAAATCTTGAATCTAATCATTCTTGTTTAACTTTTTTTCTAACCATAACCATGAACAATTTTTAACCAATTAACCTAAACAATAACAATCATCCATAACCCATTGAACAACCAAAACTAAGCCACCCTACCACTTGGAAACCAAAACCAACCTACCCCACCACTTGGGAGTGTGGGCGCTGGTTCTTAAGTTTACTTCCTGCTGACTGGGAGCGATAGCATCTTTTGGGGATCCTGAAAAGAAAAGTTTTGTTAAATGTCAAGTCCTGAAATAAGTAGCTGTGTCATTTGTTGTCCAGTCTCTGCATAACAGGAAAGCACACAGCTTGTCTCAAGTCCTGGCCATAGTAGTCTGTGAAGCTGGTTCATCTCATCGAGCTGCAACAAAATTGTTGTGAGCAGTTTGTAGTCCAAATCTGATCTTTGATTGGTGTTTGTCAGCCTAGTAGCTTTGTCAGAGTTCATGTGAAACCATCGTTGTGGGGCCCCATCTTCTTTTTGGATATTTCAAGTTCGCAATTAGGCTTTGTTCTGGATCACTGCAGAAAACTGATAAGAGACTAAAAACCAACACAATGTACAGGAAACTAAACATATAACAATTTATTGAGCATAGGATTAGTAACAATAGAATAGTCCCTTATTTTTTGTTATTCTTCTGTCCCATATCAGGTGGCTCTTCTGATATGATACAGAGATTTTTTTTTTTATTTTCCTTTAACAAGTATACTTGAGTTTAGAGAAGGAGAGAGCCACAATCCAACTCTAAAGCCAACTCTAAATTATAATTAAACTGGGACTTTAATAAAAAAGATTTTGTAAAGGTTAAGTAATGAGATTTTACCCTATCAAATATACTGGTACCAATAATTACCATATTCTTTTGTTTGCAAATTTTCCTGTATAGCCTCTTTTTGCTTTAGATGTCTGGATGTCCAAGGCCTTTTAACTTCTTGAAGATGGGTATTTCCAGTTTCTTGTAAAGACAAAAACAGAAACCTGCCCCGACCCTTTGTTTTTTCTTACAACTGAAAGAATTGTAATATGAGTGGATGAGCTATCAATTCTTAGTTTCATGAAGTGTTTCCAGTTCAGTTCAAGTCTTTATTAATTTTGATGGTATCCATATCTTTTCCTCACCTGTGGAAATAAATGCAAAACCCTTTCCCCAACGTAGCACATACCCTGGCTTCCATTCAGAGGTTAGTACATCTTTGAAGTAAACAGGCTGATTTAGTTCAGCTGTTTTTTCTATGGTCCAATACCTTTCAGCAGCTGTTGTGCCTTTGTCATTAGCATTGAGAAAATTCAAAGTTAACAAAGCACTATGTACTCTATCTCTGGGGGTCTTTGTTATTCCTTTCTGTTTATTTAACATATCTCTTAAAGTTCGTTTTGATCTCTCTATGACTGCTTGCCCTGTAGGATTGTGTGGTATTCCTGTAATATGCTTTATATTATAATAAGCAAAAAATTTGTTTCATTTTAGTAGAGACATATGCTGGAGCATTGTCAGTCTTTATTTGTGCAGGTATTCCCATGATGGACATAGCTTCTAGCAAATGTGTGATTACAGAATCAGCCTTTTCTGAACTCAAAGAAGTTGCCCATTGAAATCCTGAGAATGTATCTATTGTATGATGGACATCTTAATTTCCCAAATTCTGTATCATGAAATATATCCATCTGCCAGATTTCATTTCTATGTATACCTTTAAGATTAGTTCCTGCTGGCAATGGAGTTTGGTTATAGAAAGAACAAGTGGGATACCTTTTTATAATTTCTTTGGTTTGTTCCAAAGTGATAGAGAAATCTTTCTTAAATCCTTTGCAATTAACATGATGCTTTTTATGAAATTCTGAGGCCTCTAGTACATTTCCTATTAATAATTTATCAATTTCATCATTACCTTGTGCTAAAGGACCTGGCAGACCTGTATGGGATCGAATATGTGTTATATGGAAGGGATGATTTCTAGTCCTGATTATTCCTTGTAACTGAATAAATAATAAAGTTAATTCTGATTCATCATTAATAAAATCAACTGTTTCAATATGTAGAACAACTCTTTCTGCATACTGAGAGTCAGTGACTATGTTAAGTGGTTCTGTAAAGTCCATTAACACCATCACGATGGCATATAATTCTGACTTTTGAACAGAATTATAAGGGCTTTGAATCACTTTACTTAGATGTTCTGATTTGTAACCAGCCTTTCCTGATTTGTTTGCATCGGTATAAAATATAGAGCTCCGGAAATTGGTTTATCTCGTACAATATGAGGGAGAATCCTTAAGAGAGCAAGATTACTAGAATGCAATTGAGGTCTGGATCCACACGATCCACATGTGCCTCTTGTAATTTTTTTTCCACCAAAGCCAGCTCTTTCTCATCTTCAGGTGACAACTCTCTCAGACTATTTAAGTCCTTGTCACCATTTAACATTTTGAACAGATTATCTATTTCATCATTTTTAAGTCCAATAGTCAGTCATAAGTTGGCAATGTCTCCTAGTAGTCTTTGGAAATCAAGTGTCTTTAATCTGTCTCTCCTGATCTGTACCTTTTGGGGTCTAATTTTTTGTTGACCTATTTTATATCCTAAATAATTAATGGAATCCCCTCTTTGTATTTTTTCTGGGGCAATCTGTAATCCCCAAGCAGGCAAAATTCTTTTCACTTCTTCAAAAAGTTTTTCCAACGTATCAATATTTGAATCGGCCAACAAGATGTCATCCATATAATGATAAATTATAGATTGTGGGAATTTCTTGCGTGTTTGTTCTATTGGCTTTTGAACAAAATATTTGCACAGAGTAGGACTATTCAGCATTCCTTGAGGGAGGACCCTCCACTGGAATCTCTTTATAGGCTGAGAATTATTATAAGTGGGCACTGTAAAGGCAAATTTTTCTTTGTCTTGTTCTTGTAAAGGTATTGTAAAAAAAAACAGTCTTTTAAATCAATAACTATAATAGGCCATTCTTTAGGTAATAGAGAAGGCAAAGGAATCCCAGATTGTAGAGACCCCATTGGCTGGATCACCTTGTTTATTGCCCTTAGGTCTGTTACTATTCTCCACTTTCCAGATTTCTTCTTAATAACAAATACAGGAGAATTCCAAGGGCTGGTTGATTCTTCTATATGCTGAGCATCTAACTGTTCCTGTACCAGCTGCTCTAAGACCTGCAATTTCTCTTTTGTTAGAGGCCATTGATGAACCCATATAGGCTTCTCTGTTAGCCATTTTAGAGGTAGTGCTGTGGGTGTTTTTTGAAAGATCAGCAGCTGTTTTGCCTTGTTTCTCTATATCCTGAATAGTCTGTGACTGTTTCTCATATCTTCTGATATTTCTTCTGGAACCATGTGCTAGATCATTGCTTATTTCTGTATTTGGAGGAATATTAATCTGCGTGTTCCACTGTTGCAGTAAATCTCTTCCCCATAAATTTATAGCTATATCAGCCACATATGGCTTTAATATTCCTCTCTGTCCTTCTGGTCCTATACATTCAAACCATCTTGTACTCTGCTTTACCTGGGATATCGATCCAATACCCAAAAACTGAACATTTACCTCCTGTAGGAGCCAACTTGGATGCCATGACTCAGGTGAAATTATGGATACATCCGCGCCCGTGTCCAATAAGCCTTCATAATAATATCATTTATCTGTACTTTTAATTTTGGTCTTGGCTCATTGATAGAAATTTGCCAAAATATTTGCTTTATATTTTTTCCTGAATTTTTTTCTTTTTCTGTAAATTTTCTATTATTCCAGTTAGTGTGTCTTTTAAAAATAGGTTTTAACCTTTTTAATTGTTCTGGGAAGGTGTTTCCTCCACAATGGCAGGGTAAGACTGGATTGGACTTGATATGGGGGCTTTTGAAAGCCCCCTTGGGGCGTTTCCCGAGAGCAGAAAGTTACCTGACCTAGGGGTTTTTGAAAGCCCCCTAGGAGCATTTCTCAAGGGCACAAAGTTCCCTTGTCTGTCTCTTGTTGACCTGCATTCATCAGTCCAATGTATTCCTTTTCCACACCTTCTGCATATTCCAGAAGGGAGGGGTGTTCTCTTGGGATTATTCCTACCAAAAGCATTGTTTCTGGGAATGCCTTGTTTACAATCTCTTTTTATGTAACCTTCCCTTCCACAATTATAATATTTGACATTTTGATTTTTTCTCATACCTCTTGAAATAAGCTCTCCTACCCAGTTATCATCACTGTCATAAGACTCCATATTAATTGTCTCATGAATCCAATCCTCCAAAGGTGCTGACCTTGCTTTTAAAGGTCTAAGTATTTTTCTACATTGTGCATTGGCATTCTCAAAAGCCAGTGATTCAATGATTATTCGCCTGGCTTCTGAGTCCGGTACCATTCTGTTTACTGCTGTGGTTAATCTGTGCAAAAAATCTGTAAAAGTTTCTTTGGGACTTTGAACTATTTTTGTAAATGTTTCACTTTTTTTTCTTTTTTCCTATTTCTTCAATATGGTCCCAAGCATTTAAAGCTACCGTGCGACATAAATCCAGAAGATGGTCACTGTATAATGACTGCCTTTCAATATCGGCATAATCTCCTTCCCCAAGGAGTTGGTCTTGAGAGACTTCTATGCCTCTAGCCCTGTTTCTTTGTTCTATTGTTTTAGCCTCCTCCCTCCACCATGACTTGAATTGCATGAGCATCCCTGCCTCAAGAACGGCTGTAACCATATCCAACCAATCTTTAGGGGTGACCCGGTTACAGCATGACCAGGAGCTCAGCATTTGCTTAACAAATGGTGAATGCATCCCATATGATACAATTGCTTCCTTTACTCTCCGTAATTCTAATATTTTTACTGGAGCCCAGCTAGCTTCTCTTTCATCTTTTTCATCCTTCATTTTTTAAAGGTTACTGGGTATAATAATGTTGCCTGTTTTTGTCTAATTTTAGATGACCTTGCTGAATTTGGTTCTTCATATTCCTCTGTTTGAATTTGAGCATCTTTGTGTTTTCTCTCAACAGGCTTTTTAAAGACCTTTTTCTTTGGATTTACATTAGTCAAATTTTTCTGTGATATCAAACAATAAATATTCATAGTAAATAGTATGATAAACATTATGATATTTCCATCTATCTTATCTATGTTTTCCTTTAATGGTTTTAATATCAAATCATCTAACGAGAGGTTACAGTATGACCAATCACCCTCCATTGCTTTAAACAAATTCCCTCTTTTTTTAAAAAAAATTGAGTTACTTACTGTTATTGTCTGTTATTGTCCGTTGATGACTGTGAAGTGGGGCAGCTACCTACTGTGATAGCAACCCAAGGAGAGGTTCAAAAAGGAAAAAGAAACAACCCACCAGGAGAAAGAGGTCACTGTCTGAAAGACTTACCCAGATGAGGGTGAAACAGAAACATGTGTGGCCAGTCTGCCTAAGGCTGGAGGCTAACCAGGAACAGAAAGCCTAGCCCCTAGTAATTACTGCTCCGGCCAAGTGTTGTTCTGGCCGGCAAGTGCAGTTTTTTTGGTAGGGAGGAGAGAAATTCGTGCCCCACGTTGGGCGCCAATTGTCACACGAAAGACTGAGACTCAGGGATAGATCTCTGAAGAAGTTGGAGATACTAGAGGGAATAAACATCACAGTAAGATCTTACCCAGCTGTCTTCTAGCTTCCTCAGCCTTGATTCCCCCCTTGGAATGGCTTTTTCTGTGTTTGAATCCCCTCTAAAGTATTCTTTTGGTAATTAAGGCGTGGCTCCACCACACCTGCTTGGGAGCCTAGAATTCCTTCTATAATCTGAAGTGACCTTGACTCAGTTAGGATTAAGGGTGTAGGTCACCACTCCCAGGATACTCCCTGTGCTGGGATTAAAGGTTTGAATCACCACTCTCTGATTTTCCTAGACTGACTGTAGTTAGAGCTCTGGGACTTCTGGAGCTTTTACTAACCCCCCACATAGACTGTGGGTAGATTCCCTCTGATATCTCCAAAACTTCTGAAACTTTATTAAATCCCCACAAATGTCCTCTTGGCCTTTGGTCCTTTTTCAATAGGACCCCCCTTTAAATTTAGATTCCACACAAAATTGAAAACCTATTTCTCTTTCTGGGTCTAGCTATTTAAGATGATAACATCTAAGTCTATCCAAATCCCTATAGACAACAGGATTTCATTTTCCCCTATGGCTGAATAATTAATACTCCATTGTATAGATATTGTACACTTTGTTTATCCATTCTTTTGATGGGTATCTTGGCTGATGCCACAGTTTAGCTTCTGAATATCCCCAGTAGTTATTGTCAGTGTATCATGACACTGATTCCCAGGAGCACAGAAAGTACATCCTAAGGTGGTTTTAATTTAGGTGTTTGAGGATCATATGATTACTGCAGCAGTCATGTGACTTTATGTTTCCATTTACAGTGTACAAAGGTTCTGTTATGAACCTCTGCGCTGTCAGCACTTATTGTTTGTTGGTTTTAATCATAATTGTTCTGACTGGGATGTTTGAGTTGTAGTTCTCTGGTGGCTAAATGTGTTGTTGAATTTTTTCATGTCTCTGTTCGCCATGTGTACCCATTAGAAAAATTAAAGTAACACCATAACATTATTGAGAATGAAGAGATAGGTCAGATGATGATCAAAAGTGAATGAAAGTACTCAGGGCCTGTACTTCTTTTTAAGAACTATATGCTTAGTTTATCTGCCCACTCATTACAGGATTATGCGTTCCTTTGGTGTTAAGTTTTTTGAGTTCTTTACGTGATCTCGATACTAATTTGTTTGATGAATATGCAAAGATGTCCCCCCCAATGTGTAGGCCATCTCTTCACTATAAAACTGTTTCCTTTGTTGAACAGAACTTCTTAATTTGATACAGTTCCACTTGTCAATTTTTTGCTGTCCTATTTTTGTGAGCTATTGGAGTGCTCTTCAGAAACATGTTGTCCACACTCCGTCAAAGTGCTTCCATCTGTCTTCTGCTATTAGTTTCAGGTCTTACATTAAGGTCTGATTCATTTTGAGTTGATTTTGCACAAAGTGAGACCAAAAGAATTAGTTTCAGTTTTTTACAAATGTATTTCCAGTTTCCGAATGGTAGGGTTTTTTTGTTTGTTTTTCTTAATTGTGTGTGTTTCCCTTGTGAGACAGGGTCTCATTGTGTATCTCTGGCTGGGTTAATATTAACTATGGAGACCAGGCTGACAGTCTTGAACTCAACAGAGAACTGCCTGCTTCTGTCTCTTGAATGATGGAATTAAAGGTGCATGCTATTATATCTAATTAAAATAGATTATTTCTTAAATTTATTATGTGTATGAATGTTTTACATGCATATATGTATGCATATCAAATGCATTCTTTGTGCCAGAAGAGGGCACTGTATTCCCTGGCACTTGAATTACAGACTGTTCTAAGCTATCACATGAGTGATGGGAACTGAATCTGGGTGCTGTGCAAGAACAGCAAGTCTTCTTAAGTAAACCATCTCTCCAAGACTGAAAATGCCTCTTGATATACTAAAGGATAGAGCTGACCAGGCATTACTCACTTTGGAGGACAGACAATAGAAGCCGAAATGATGTTATCACTTTAAAGACTACCCTTTACCCTCCAGATATGACATCAGGCTTATCCATATGACTTGTTTGGTGGATAAAATATGGATTAAAGTGGCATGTGTCATCTCCAAAAGGAAACTTTAACAAATTGTTCATGATTCATTATGACTCTTTTTCTTTGAAGAGTCTTACATGCCATGAGACTGGCCCTGTCCCAAACAAAGACTGTCACAAGAGTCCTGTAATGAAGATAATATGGAACAGAGACACAACTGAGGAATGAACATACAGCAATGACAGCAACAATTCCTATGACAACACAACTTAATTCAAGATAATCGAAAGGTAACAGAAATAAACACGGATACATTCTCTCCCTTGGCAGTAGAACCATGAACCTCTTTAGATGGTGGCTACTAGAAGAAACCTGGCAGTTATGGAAGAATTAAAATTGGATACTGTGACTTAATGGCTTCCCAAAGATATCTGTGCTAAGAAAACAGTCATCAAGGTTTTTAATCTGACATAAAATATAACTAGGTTAAGTAAATCCACAATGATGCCCACTCACTGTGTAAAAGCAATTCAAAGATCAAGCACTCTAAGTGTAAAAGAATATCTTTTACTTATTATCTTTTAATTTCATACATATCCATACTTGCTCATCTCCATCCTTACTCCCCACCCCTACACTGCCAACACACCCTCCCTCATATCCTTCTCATTTTGCTTTGGTAGCCCACAAATGTTCTAAATTACGGTAGATCTATCACTTACTGCATCAGGGTATGTACCCTTCCTCTTTAATAAAAGATTCCTTAAGAACTGCCCTCAAGGTCGGGAGTCACTGGTTTCTTTTTTGTTTTGTTTTGTTTTGTTTTGTGTTTTGATTCTGTTCAAGTGCCAAAAACCAGCCTCTGAGGGCTAATGTATTCCAGCACTGCTAAGTATTTCCATGATCCTGAACAGAGGCCTGGACCATAGCCAGCATGGTATGAAGGTAAATTAAAACAGATATTGTTTGGTAGAACCTTACAGACGTCTAAAAAGTGGGCACTATATGGACCCAGATCTGTTATTTTTCTGGCCTTTGCAACACAACAGCTTTTTACTCAGAAGGATTTAGCCTCAAAACCAACGGCTTAGAAGGGTGTGAGGCTAAAATTAGATGGCAATGGAGTCAGTGAAAACTTCTCTTTTTCTTGTTCTGGCCAAAATACATAGCAGGAGAGATGGTCTGCTGTGAAATATCTGAGTATGGGCATAATGGTAGCAGCGTTAAGGTATGTGAGAGGGACAGCATAGATATGAGGCGTTTTGCAAAAACTGTTATATCCACATTTCTAAAGGTTAAAACAGTTTAAATATACACTGTCAAAAGCAGCAGGGTCGTGTTCCCCCCACCCTCCTCCAATGTACTTCTGATTCAAAATCATTGTCCTGCTTGTAAATTCAGGGACTGTTTACTTTTGGCCAACATATATTAGGCCGTTTCATTGTTTTTAGAAAATATTAATGAGTACATTTTGAAAATTATACACAATATGGACTTTCAGAGTGATAATCCAGACACTCTGGAGAGAATGTCTATGAATCATCAACTACTAAACATTGAGTAAACGCAAGAGGCAGCTGATGTGTTTTGCATTCCAGGCCACATAAATTCCCAGGCAGTGCTATCCAAACAAAAGGCTGAAAGTATATGAGGACTGTCACCTAAGGCCATCTGCTAATCTGCTATCTCTTAAACAGACACTAATATAAACCTGGGTAATAAAAGGTAATGCTATTAATGACTCTCATCTTATAAGAGCACACCAGGAGATCATGTCACATTTAACGGCAGTCTCTAGTATCAGCCCTGCTATTACCAGTCATTTAACCTGAAACTTCACTTAAATTATAAATTTTGGCTTAAAACTTAGGCTTCTTGACTCTTAGGCTAATTTATACTAATACTGAGAACACTGTATTAGATAGATAACTGTTATACTTTGGACCTGAAATACTCCTTTCAGGTACTCAGGGGAGGTTGTGAAAACTTTTAATAGGTAGGACCTACCCAGAGAAAGTAGTTACTAAGGTAGATCCTCGGTGAGTACCTAGCCCCTGGTTCCTTCTGCTTTTCTTTCTGCTTCTGGACCACTATGAGTTAGACTCTCTGCTGTATGCCCTTGCTGCCATAATGTTCTGATTTATCATGGGCCCAGAATCAAAAGTCAAGGACTGTAGATTTAAATCTATGAAAGTTTGAACTAAACACCCCCAACCCCCAAGTGGTTCTCAAGTATTTGGTCAGTTATGCACAAAAGTAACTAAAACACTAATTAGTGTTTAAGGTAAGTTCAACAGGCAGTTTAGAAAAAACAAACAACCTTTCAAGAATATAATTAATATGCGAAACCAGAACTGTTTGGTTAGTTTTAAGATTTACTTCATACTTTCAAAGTTTCAAAATAAAAAAAATGATTGTCAAAAAACAAGCAAATAGTTATAATTTTTAAAGTATAATTAAATATTAAATTTTGATCATTTCTATCTCTTGTCAACTCAGTTTTTACTGGTTTCACTGTGTATGATATATCTGTTATATTCTTTCATTCCTTATAATGTAAACATAGATAATATCTTTTAAAAATAACCTAAGTTACCAAGGCTAGACTTTTACATGTCTTGGCAGCTTAGCTTTCTTCTGGCCTAAGGACAACCACGGCTGACACAGGAGGACATGTTTTCCCAGATGAGCTATAATACTTTGTTCACCTCTTCATCTCTCTTTTACCCTTTACTCTGACTTATTCTTACGTAAAGACTGACTACATCCATTATATACTTCATCATGTATTCCTTTCTCTTCAACAGTGTATTTCTTACTCATCTGTTATAGTGTAGACACAGTCCTTCAATTATGTCAAATGAATATGAGTTATCTCCACTATATAAACTAATAAATCAAGATGTTAGTATTACTGTGAGGATAAAATATTAATGTGAGAATATACAGACTATGCATTAGACCAATGGCTATCAATACTAAAAGAAGCTGAATTTATCAGTCAGTATAAAAAATAATAGTAGAAACACACTTTAGAAATGATGCAGATAGTCAGAAGTGGTGACACAAACTGGGGGAGGGGGACAGAGACAGGTACATCACTGTGACTTCAAAGCTAGCCAAGACTACATAGGGATACTTTGTCTCAAAATATGAAAAAGGAAAAAAAAAAAAAAGACGTGGGCTGAGTGTGAAAACCATTTCACTTACTTTTCCTTTGACATATTGTAACATATTCTATTCATATTTATGCTTTCTTTGCCTTAAAAAATTATGATTGCCTCACATTCTCCTACTCCCTGACTACACTGTTATATTACCCGAACAAATATTTGATAGTATACACTAAAAAATTAAAGAATAGTCAAAAGAGAAGAGAGGCAACAAGACATTTTGAGGACAAATAAATACATTTACAAATAAGTATAAATATATGAATAACATTTTATCAAGTACTATAAATTCAAAAATTATTGCAATTGAAGCAATTTAAGATATTTGAAAATAAACAATTGAGAAGAAAAATGGAAAGTGGTCTTACGATGATGATTCCAGAACTATGCTATTAGCTTGTGTTGATGACGGAGATCTCTGATTCACAAAACCATCACTAGGAGATGTGTGAACCACATGGTCTACCAAATGACCAACTGATGACGGCCGGATCCGAGTCCCCTCTTGTGTAAATGCAGAATTCCGACTAAAGAGAAACAAAGGTTGAACAAAGTATACTTTGAGTTTTCCATGTTTTTGATTATATGGTTTCACGAGAAAGTTGGTATGTTTATGTGTGTTTTAAAGACTACACTGACTATGCAGAATCTCCAACAGTGATATAAGCAGTGTGATACAAACAGAAAGAACACAAATGGGAAGTGAGACACAACTGTAGTCTACAACCTGCCATAAGGCCTTCACCCATTTCACTGTTATCGCTACCTAGTGTTACCAGGTTTTAGTCACCACTAATCTTAGGCTTTATTCAACATTTATGAATCTGACTAGAATAAATATTCACAAATAGATTCTTGTCTCAATTACTTTTTTTCCTTTCTAATGGTTTAATTTGTGGAATTTGAATTCCTTTGGCTAGATGATAAAGAATCTCACTATCTCAACTGGCAGTTATTTATATATATCATTATAATTATGAATTTCAATAGTTAATAACTAAGCATTTGCTATGCCCTGGGCATTTTTCCAAGTATCTTTCATTTATTACAGCATTAATATCAAATTAAGCCTGCAGGCCACTTACTATAACAAGGATGCTGGGGTTAAAGGAATGTGGCATTGTGTTCATTTAGAAATAAAATTTTCCAGAGGAGGAAATGTGATGGAAATTAACTTCAAGATTTAAACAGTGACTATAGAGCCACTGCTTGATATCACTGTGCTAATAATGTCTATTTTTCCCCAAGATCATCCTTAAAATTGTTTCATTTCCCAGAAAACTTAATCAGAGCTATAATTATTATTTAAATCATCAACACTCACTCATTTGCCCCCTTCCCTTTCCTTATTTCTCCTCCCTGACCCTCCCTTCTAGAATGGGATACCCGAGGAAGTCTTCTGTTTCTGCTTATTATCTATACCAAAACCTGGCAGCTTTGTGAGAAATGCTAGACTGCAGGATACACATGGTTAGAGCTACACTACACAGTTCTCGGCCCAGCTCTAACCTGAGCTTATTCAGCTACTGTTAGAAATAATTTTCTAGGCCACAGGAAGTGCTAGAGCACTGAACAACAACCACTCAAAGTATTTTCAAACAATTTATACACTCTTAAAAATCCTGATGGAGCCAAGAGGCACAGGCCTTTAATCCCAGCACTTGGGAGGCAGAGGCAGAGGGAGGAGAAACTCTGAGTTCAAAGCCACCCTGATTTACACATCAAGTTCCAGGACAGCTAATGCTGTTAATGTGGAGAAATGTACATGGAAATGGACTAAATAAGCAACAGTTCTAGGAAATGTTAAAGTAATGACTAGATCCTTAATTACCCTTCCTGTGAAAGAACAACTGCCAAGCAAAATGAAGGTTGTCCTTCAGTCTTTAACTCTCATTCCCTAAAGCTACTGAGGCAACTTTCTTTAACAGTGAGCAGCAAGCAAAGAGTCAGTAATGCTTAAAGTAACAAAAATCATGTTTGGGTCTGGTGAGGTGGCTAAACAATTAAAAGCATCTGCTACCAAATCTGAATAACGGATTTCAATCCTGGGGAACCATATAATGGAAGAATTAACTCCCCCACATTGTCTTCTCATCTTCATAGGCCCACTATTACATATATGCATATGTCCTTACATATAAGCACAAACACACAAATCCAATAAAACTATTTTTTTGAAAATATGATCAAATCACTTTAATTTTTACATATTATGATCTTTAGGCAATAAAATATGTAGCCTATAACTTAGAAAGTAGCAAAATGCAAGCATGACGCTGGCTTGCCACTTACTGATTGGGAGTTCCAGGTGGAGACCGGGATGGAAGGCTTTGTGTTTCTAACCTGTCATCAGATAACGAATTTCTGCTGACTACTTCCCAATCCATTAATTTCCGTGCCAAAGGCTTACTTGGAGACCTGTAGAAAATTTGAATAATACATAGAAAAGTTTTTATTTTATATAACATATAAGTCAAAGCTTACAATTCATTTTAATATGCAGAGTTTGCTTATAAGAAATAAGTTCTTTTGAAGTATTTATCAAATACTTTCAAAAGGGCTATGTTTGCTTTCTATGACAAAAAGGGAAAGATGGGGTGATGAAGAATAAGATGGAGAACAAGGAATATTTAAAAAAATAGAGAGAAGCAAAAGAGTGGTTTGCCAGCAAACATGTTCTTGAATTACAAAGTCTTAGATCTCTGCTTCTGCCTATTCTGAAGTACTCGGAATACTGTTTTATCATGAGGTGTATTCAACAATTCTTACTTTTAATTCTGAACCTCTGTTTCAGTGTGGAGAGGGACAAAAAAAGATAACCTACATACTGCATCTATAACTTTTCCCTTTAAGATAGAGTACAGCTAGTGAATTTCTTTTCCTTTCTTTTTGTAAGAACATTTTAAAAACTACTATATCTTGTTCTGAAAATAAAAGAAAAGTTTTAAAAAGATTTATTCTATTTTTAATTATGTGTATGTGTTCTTGTACATGCCTACAGGTGTGGGTGCTTGCAGAGGCTAGAAGTGTCACACCTAAAGTTGGAGCAACAGACTGCTGTTAAGCTTCATGGTATGAACTCTGGGAACAAACTTTAGTCCTCTGTAAGAACAGTAACTGCTTCCATCCACTGAGTGAGCTCCCTTGTACAAAAGGATATGTTTATTACCTATTGTCAGCTTCATAGTAATAAAACAGAATTAAGGGACCTGCTAAGAAAAAAGATATGCTAATCTCCACAGAGCAAATGGTATAACTGTATTCAGAGACATGAATCCAGGGAATTTTAAGAATACTAATAACTGAAGATTTTAATATGCAAATTCAAGTACTACCCCAAACTCCTCTACATAAAAGTGTACTTTTCCACATGTAGAATTATTCTGAAAGTTAAGTAACTGGATTTAATGACTTAAATAAAACATACAATAAATCACCAATATGGTTTTTAATCTCAGTAATAAATTCTTCAAGACCTGCCAAATCATGTTTATTTTCTATGACATCACAATAAAACAGATACCATCATACTACTGCAAGAATCAGACCATAAGAATTTAAATAGAAACACTTATTTGTATAAAATAACACAGCAGGGCATCCACACACATGAACACAAAAGTGGTTGTGACAGCATACACAAAAGCTGTGTAAGCCAAATCCCACCCCAGTTCAGCTGCTGGCAGGTCTTGGTGCCAGAAGAAGAAAGGTCGGTTTTCTCTAATAGTGTGGCTGCTGACAAGTCTACCATGTTCTAGTGAAAGTCTGCACATCCAAACAAATTGGTCTTTATGGAGAAAAAAACATGAAAATCTCAATGGTGGAAGGTAAAGTAAGAAGTGGGTCTTGGAAGAGTTAGGAGAAAAGGTAAATAGGATCAAAATACATTATACAAAATTCAAAAATAACTTACAAAAACATATATTAAAAGGCAGCAAACAGCAGGAGTTAGGAGCTCCTCTAGAGGATACCAGGTTTAATTTCCAGCACCCACAGGACAGCTCACAACTGTAACTCTAGGTTTAGGGGACCCAACACTCTCACACAATATATGCAGGCAAATACAAATGCTCATAAAATAATATAAAAATTTTAAAAAGGGCAACAAAAATTTTTTTAGTGTTGGTCCATTATAATTAAAGATCTTACTCTGTGTGTTTTTTAAATTACTGAAAGTACTTTGCCTTAAAAACTGCCCATAATTTTCCCATACTGTACATATTTTAAAAGTATTATGTACATACTTTTATATAAATTAAGGAAAAATACCATATAAGGTACAAAGTAAATCAAATTTAAGTAATCCAAACACATCCGAACAGTGAAATCAGAATGTACCCAAACTCATTGTTTAAGTTTGCAGTTATGGCCTAAAATTTTCTTTGACATTCACTACAACAAAAGAATGGCCCGAGAGAATGGCAATGCTTGGTAAATGGTATTCCACAATGTTTCAGGTCCACAGCAGGACACATTAAAATAGTCAGGTCTACTAGGGACCCTAAAAGAGTAATTCTGGCCAATACAAAAAAAATGATTTCAGTTTCTATACTCAATATATAAATTCACCAGTGCAATAGGTCTTTACGTCCTTCCTTACCACTTCAATTTTATGACTTTAATAACAGTATGTAAGTTTTCGCTGCAGTGTTTTAGCCTCTCAAAAGTTTGCTAAGTTATAAATAACAAATACTTAAAATCTAAGTGATTCTATCATTGCAGTATTTCATAGCCAAACTCTCTTGGTTTGGTCTAATCTCTCTCTAACTCTAAAATCAATGGGCATCTTCTAAGAGACATGATTCTACTAGTAAAGCAAACAAACCAACAAGAAAGCAAACAAAAAAATAGACTCAAATATCATTTTCCAAATGTAAAAATCAGAGTAATTTATCCACAGATAACTTCGTTATCATTATGAGTTTAAGTCACAATTCCCCCTGACTTGAACTTAGGACAATAGTAAAATCAGTCCATCACAACTTATTTCAATTAGTCACACAACTGACAATATATTATTTATTGTCCTTAATTTAAATAGTAAAATCTTAAAGTTAACCTTAATTTACCATCTGTAGTTCTTTCACTGTTAATCCTTAATATTCACAAACAATTCTTTCCTCATAGGTTAGACTAAATGTAAGCTGTGAGATCTGACTAAGATCACTTACTCAGAGAAGGGGGAAAGCATTTGAAAATCCAGCATACATACCTAGTACAAACTGTCTCAACACATTATTCTTGGTAACAAATTAAACATGTTTGAAAATGTCTTGAGTTTAAAAGTAAATTTTAGGTATTTTACTTTATTAACAGTTTTAACCTCAGAGACCCACCCAGTCAAGCTTGCTGTCTATGTTTCCTGTTCTGTGTGGAAATTTCAGAGAAAAAATTACCACACTGTTAGCAATGTGGTGAGTTTATTTTCTGACAATAGCATCTTATTTTTCTGTTGATGAAAACTTTGTTCTCCTATTTTCCTCAGATATTGTCATATGAGAACTGAAAAGGTGAAAGCAATTCAAAGAGTTAAAATATAAGGGAAAAGGGGGGAATAACTATTGGTAAAACTTTTCATATAAAACTTGAAAATCTTTTTAAACTTTCTATTTATACTGTCATAAAAAATTCTGAGAGAAAAGAAATCTGAAATTCTCAACCAAAATGACTTAACACTTTATAAAACGATTAGGGAATTTTAGTAGCTATATATAATGTAAAAGTCTTAGATTAAAAAATCTCAGGAAAGTATAGTCTTTCAGAGATAGAGCAATCATTAGGATGGCCCAGCACTATTAAAACTACTACCCAGGATGAGGACATATAGATCTGTGGACAATACGTGCCTAGCATGTGTAGGACCCTAGATTTGGGAACCTAACACCTTAAAAAAGAAACACTTACACTCCCACTCCAACACACACACACCAAAAAACAAAATTTTGTAGCGTTTTAATAAAACAAATATGCAAAACAATGAAGATGCAGGCGTATATGAATATTTCTAAAATATAATATGTTCAAAACCATTAGGATAACATAGTAATTCGATTTTTCAGAAACAGGAGAGTGCTGTAAGAGACAGTACAAAATGTGAGAACAAATTCTAAATTAGAATAATTATGTTGATAAGAAGTAAAATTATATCTTATGGACAGTTGTACGGAAAATGCTTTAAACAACAACATTTACTAAGCAAATCCTCTTTTTTCAGGTCTATACAGCTTTCTAATTGAAGCAATGGTGTCCAAGATAATCATCTCTCTCTCTCTCTCCTCTCTCTCTGGTGCACGCACAACACATCTATAGGGCTGTCTTGGAAGAGTCTTTAAGTCATTTGATACATTTGGGGTTTTAGAATATAATAAATTGTCACTTGTTGCTCAAGACAAGAAACAATTTTTACTTTGGAAAGAATGAAATGAGGAAAAAGCAAAACCAAACATAAAAGCATTTCTTCTAGAAACACAAAGCTGGAAGGACTTTTGGATAGACATTTAGGATAAAATTATGAACACGTAAAGTTCTTTTGTTGTCTTTATGAAAGCGTCAAGTCTCTTGCAGTAGTAGAAGCCAGACATACAATTCTTCAGGTCTGTGTGCTCTCAAAGTAACTGCCAATAGAAACAGACTTTTATTGTGTCTCTAGCCATCAGTCAGCAGCCGATGCTAGTTCCCTATCCTCCATTAGTGTTTAGTAAAGGTTTTTATTATTCTTACTTGAATAACTGTAATTATCTCAAATAGTCAATCCATACTTTACTAATACATTCTCTACCTTAAACTATTTTCCTGAAATGTAAATTTGATTGTATCATTTATGTCACTAAAAAGCAAACTGGTCCAAATAAACTTTAATGAAAGGAAGATAAATAAATTTTTTAAATAGGCAAATCAAAAGCAACTTATCTCCTAATAGCATAATTTAAATAAATATAGAAATGGGCTGGATAATCAAACTCAGTACATTTCTCAAAAATATGTTAACAGGAGAGTAACTTTCCAACAAAAGGTTGTATTAGTGATTCTTGATTTACACTATTCAAACTTATTGTACTCAATGCATGATTAATGTTCATAAATATATAACAAAAATCTCAGGGCACTAGACAAACAAGTTTCCATTTCATAAACATAGTGTACTGTGTAGTCAAGAAATCACTTAGGAAACATTTATAAGAATTTTTAAAAACTTGATTTTTGTGCACCTGAGTATCTGCATGTACACCACATACATGCTAGAGTCCACGGATCAGAAGAAGACATCAGATCCCCCTAACTAAAGTTACAGGGAATTGTGAGCTACCATGGGTATACTGATAACTGAACTGAATCATTTATAAGAGCAGTAAGTGCTTTTAATGACTGAGCCATCTCTCCCATCTCTCTAGTCTCCATTTCTAATAATTTTTATACTTTTAAAAAACATGGATATCTGTTGGGCTGATGAGATAGCTTGGGGTAAATAAAGGTGCTTGCTGCCAAGTCTGACAATGTGAGTTCAACTCCAGCACTCACATAATGGAAGGAGAGAACCAATTTCCTGAAACTGTGTGTGTGTCCTGCAAATATCACAAAATAAAATCTTAAAATGTAAAAAAAGAAAAAAAAAACACAGCAAAAATATCCCCAAATGCTCAGATACTAAAACAGAACTGACTTACCTTGCAAACACCCTGTCTTTATTCGCCTTTTCTTTGCCATACTGAACTGACTGGACTTCAGTTCTCCCACTGAAATATATAAATTTACATAATATCTTAAAGAGAACTACAGGATAAATGATAACATACAGCATGAGTATATTACAATTTTATAAGAGACAAGACATTTATGATGATAAGACTAATAATAGAAGCAGCAGAGTAAGAAGGAAAGACTGGACTACTTTCCACTCCATCTGCATAGAAAAAGCTGAATTAGCAGTTCTTCAATTTACAAGATGTGTCCAATAAGATACCAGTTTGACGACAGGAACGCCTTTCCTGTTGTGCCTGCTAACATGTTCTCTCTAGAGTCAGAAATTCTCTGTAGCAAACTATACAGTGCTGACTTACCCTACAGGACAGAGTTAGTTGTCTTCGTATCTTCTAATTGATGGCCTGAATTATGTGGTATTTTGGATATCTTCTCTTTCCTTTTCTACTACTAATTATTACATATATGAAGACAACCTCCCTTCATGCCCCAATACAGGAAATTTCATATTTTTGAATATAGGAATGAAATGAGGTGAAAAATATTGTGGATGTTGAGCACTATATCTGCCTTGAAGCTGATTTGCCTAGTAAGCACACTGTGAATTCAGAAGAGTATTGTCCTCTGGTGATACATCAGTGTGTCCAGCTAACTGTGTTAATGAAAGAGTAGATCTTAATGAGTCAGAGAAAGCAACCTGTTACTGAGTTATGAATGAACATAAATTTCTAGTACAGAAAGTAGGACCATTTATAAATATAGATATTTAATGTATATAAAAGTAGCCAAGTACATATTCTCAAAGACACAAAAGCAAATTTCAGACTGTATTCCTAGGCCAAACTTAAATAGTTGTGAACTAAATGGTATGATTGATTTTTAATAGGATAATGGGGAACTTTTTTTTTTTAATTTGGTTAAAGTTTCCTAGAAAAACATATTTCCTCTAAGAAGACCTTATATTCACGTTTAAGAGTTTAATGCATTTAATTCCTCAGATATACAGAATAGTAGCAAGCATATACGTAAACAGAGGTGGTTAAGGAAGCAATAAACCTTGACAATATTCCAAGCTCCATTTTCTACTCAATGATATTTCAATAGCATCAGTATTCCTAGCTATTGTTTACCATGGAGAGAGGGGGTTGATCAATGTTTGTTTAGGCCATGTCCATTAGGGAAAGAATTGTATGCAGTTAGATAACTGTCATGCAGATTTCACTACTTTATTTGCCAGACTATTCACATTTAATAATTAAAATGTGCTTAAGACACATTCTAAAGTTAAGAACTACAAACATGGAACTTAACCTTTGAAATTATAAAAATGTAAGGCCTGTGTCCAAATAGTAATGTGAAATGGGCTGTCACAGGCCCTAATTCTGTTCCACAGTGCTTTGTGCTACATTTATCATGGGGCTTTAAGTAAACACTCTCCACTTTCTAGATTCTTTTCCCACTTAGCTTTCTGCTGGGTTCTGCTCTCACAATGTAGAGGAGGAAAAGTTAAGTAAGAAAAATGCAAAGCAGTACTGGCAAGTGCTGAGACCTGCTTCAAAAGTCCTGGGAACAGAGGGCAGAGAAGCATGACATTCTGATGAAGTAGCACTTCTGTGACAATGACAAGTTAAAGACTGGCTGTGATAGTATCTCTGAACCAAAATTGATCCTTGTGCATTACTCTTCCTACATACTTCGCTCTTAAAGGTCACCTCTTCTCAACTTACTTTCCCAATTTTTTTGTTTGTCTTTTGTTTTTAAATGCCTATGCAACCAAGTCTAGGGATTAATTTTCTTTTACATGAAATATCAAAAGGGTTCTTATTTTCTCTAACTCAGTCCTGACTGATATATTAATATGGGATAAAGTAGATTGAAATACAACTGTTGCACAAAAGGTTTGACTAACAAGTCAAAGTTCATAGCAAGTGGGAATAATTAATTGTTTCAAAGGGGATTTATATTGCATATTTTTCATAATAGTCTTTAAGAGTCAGAAAATAAAAATTTATAGCAATATTAGAATAGCAAATTGTGACTGTACAAATTCAAGCAATGAGGAAGCACCAACTGTTAAATACATACACATAATCTTATTACAGCAATTCCAGTAGTAAAATATATAATGAAAAGAGCAACTAAAATGTAAGCTAGTCTTAAATTTGAAATCATTCCAATAAGATAAAACTCATTCTGGAAGTTCTTATATACTCACTGAGAAGGCTAGAAAGATACAGTCTTACACTCTGACTACAGTACATGTGCTCGGGGAGGGGTTGCTGTTGGTTGGAAAGGGGAAAGCACAGAATTACATTACAAAGATGACATACAAATTCACAGTATGACATGTTTTAAATTTTGTCCTTGAGAATTCAAATACTTCCTCTCACCTACATCTTCTTTTAATTTTAAAAACCTTTTATCTTTTTAATTCCTTTCTCTAGTCATTCTGAAAGTTGACAAGGATTAACACTATTGGTAAAGGGCTTAATTAACTTTTATTCTGTTCCTTTCACCAGGACTTTTATTGAGTTACTTTATTGGCTGAATTTTACCACTGAATTAAAAAAAAAAAGCCTTCAAAGTTGTATTTTAATTTTTATTCTATGTGTAAAAGTGTTTTGACTATACACACACGCACGTGTAAATATATACATGCAGTGCCTTCAGAGGCCACAAGAGGGTATCAGTGACATAGGAGAAACTTAAAGTTTCATAATAGTCAGAATTTGGAACATGTTTCTCAACAGAAGAATGAATAAAGAAAATGTGGTATATTTACTCAGTGGAGTATTACTCAGTCATTTAAAAAGTGATGTTATAAAATTTGCAGGTAAAAGAATGAAACTAGAAGAAAATTATTCTGAGTGAGGAAACTCAGACTCAGAAAGACAAATATGGTGTCACTTATACATAGGTATTAGCTGTTAAGTCAATGATAACCAACTTACAATCCATAGAAACACAGAAGGTACAGCGTTAAGGGTCCTTAACTTTCCTAATGCTGTAACCCTTTAATAAAGTTCCTCATGTTGTGATGACCCCAACCATAAAATTATGTTGATACTTCATAACATAACATGAAGCATAATGTAAAATCTGACGTAGAGGATATATGACTCTGATATACGACTCCTGTGAAAGGGTCATTCTGCCTCCAAATTAGGACACATATGTTGAGAACCACTTGTCTAAAAGGACCAGATAGTTCTCATTAGGAAAGGGAAATAGAATGGAGGGAGGAAGGGAGGGAGGGAGGGAGGAAAAGGAAGGGAGGGAGGGAGGGAGGGAGGGAGGGAGGGAGGAAAAGGAAGGGAGGGAGGGAGGGAGGGAGGGAGGGAGGGAGGGAGGAAGGAAGGAAGGAAGGAAGGAAGGAAGGAAGGAAGGAAGGAAGGAAGGAAGGAAGGAAGGAAGGAAGGAAGGAAGGAAGGAAGGAAGGAAAATCTAGCCAGTAGGGTAAAAATAACAACTGAACTGTCACATATCTGATAGAAGAAAAATCAGTTTTCTCCAAGAGAGAGACACTGGGCAGGCTCATGTTCAGGAGTAATTGAGCAACATATAATGAACTCCCCCACTTTTATTTTCTTACAGTTTGGTGGGGTTTGGGGGGGAGGGTTTTTTTTGTTTGTTTTCTTGGTTTAGGGGGTTTTGCTGTTACACTGGGGTTTTGTTTTTTGAGAACGAGCTTAAAGGTGGGTGCGCAGAGTGGGAGAAAGGATCTAGAAGGACTTTGGTGATGGGAAGGATATGACCAAGATATACTTAAATTTAAAAATTGTTTTAAATACAAAAAGGAAAAGAGAATAGAATTGATGGAGTAAAAGACTTACTAATAGATTTTCTTAGGGACACAATAAGTCACACAAAGTAGAACTTAGCAAAGGGAGCTACTACCTCCAAAATACCTCCCCAAATAAGTAGTCTGCCAACCAGGCCTGCTAGAGATAAAAGTTTAGTTAAATAAACAGACAAATATATAAAGGAAGACCTGGAGACATGCCTTAGTCAGTAAAGTGCTTGTCAGACAATTATGAGAGCATGAGTTCATTCTCCTGGAACCCAGGAAAGCCAGTGATTTTGATTATGCAAAACTTTCCAGAAAGTTGAAGCTTTTTCAACTCTTTCACTAAAGCCAATCTTAGCCTGACTCTAAAACCTGAAATAACTATATGAAAGACAATTATAAACTAATTTCCCTCATGAGTATGGATGCAAAATTCCAGAAAAATTTGGTAAGCCATTTATATATCAGACAGTATATAAAAAGGATTCCATGAGCAAGTGGGGTTTATCTCAGAAATAAGGAACTGGTTTCCCATCTGAAACTCACAATGAAATTCCTTATGGTAACAACTCAAAGGAAACTCATTATGATCCTATAAACAATTATAAAGAAAGCATCTAACAAAACCCAGTATCTAATCCTGATAGAAACATTCAACAACTGAGAAAAAGAACTTCCTCAGCAGGTCATATACTGGTCATGCTTTTGTATTTTTATACAAAACCAACAAGATTCTTAATAGTGAAAGACTGCATGCTTTCCTCTAAGAGGAAACAACACTTGAATACAGTATCATACAGCACTGTAAAAGAGGCTCTCCATGGAAGAAACGAAAGACATCAAATTATAAAAAAAGAACTAAAGATGTCTTTAGAAAAGCCCTTGGAAACTTAAGAACAATTTCCACACTGAGTTTTGTAACTTTTCACAAAATAAGATTGATATTGAAAACAAAAGCAATTCTATTTAACAGCAGGAGCAACCAATTTTAAAATATTTAAATACAATTTAGAATAAAGGATAAAAATACCTAAGGTTAATAAAGTCCTGAGAGACACAGGCACTCAAAAATACAAACATTGCAGGGAGATGACAAAGCAAAACTTTAAAAAGACACACTGAGCTTCATAAGTGGAAAGAACCAGTATTATCAATATAGTCACAATCCAACAGAAAGCTTTCTTTTAAAACCTAGGAATAGAGATACTATTAATAATTCTCAAATTCAAATGGAAATATAAAAACCTAAAGTACCCCAAATACCCTTCTACAAGAACAAAATTGGGGGAGTAAACTTTCTATGCTGTAGTCATAAACTAAACAAGACCATACTAATATGAACACCAAAGTATGCAGGAACAACTCAACACCCACGGATAAGAAATACATTTCAAATGTATCCAAATGATCCCTAGGCCTATGTGTAAGAGAGAAAATAAAGGAATAAATCTTTGTGACCTTGGGTTAAACAACATTTTCACAGATATGACAATAAAAAGTAAATTTTATAAAAGGACAAATTTGTGGTGATATATTTTGTACTTAATAAAAACGGCCTGGAATATCAGAGGACAGAGCCATCTCTCCAGCCTTTTATTTTGTTTTGTTTTTTCAACACAGGAATTCTCTGTGTAATAGCCCTGGCTGCCATGGAACTCTCTGGAGACCAGGCTGGCCTCAAACTTAGACATCTTCCTGCCTCTGCCTCCCAAGTGCTGCGACTAATGTCATACACCACCTCTGCCTGGCTAGCTCAGTTGGTAGAGCATGAGACTCTTAATCTCAGGGTCGTAGGTTCATGCTCTACTTTGGACACCAAGTAAAACTTGAATTCTAGTTGGTATTTAGTGAGAACGGAATATCAGAGAGAGGGAACAGACCACAGTCAATTCTCAACCAGCCAACTTCTCAGGGTAAAAGCTATCTTCAAGAGTCCTCAGCCTGGGTCATCGCTTCTACAGAATACCTGGATGTCTGCCTACACTGCCTTAAATATCTTCTTCACCCAGTTATTTCACTTCATGGTTCAACTTTGTATCATAATCCTAGAGTAAGGATTAAAGGTGTGAGCTACTACTATTTGGTTGTTAGGCCTTGAACTCACAGAAACACAGAAAGATCTCTGTCTCCTAAATGATGGGATTAAAGGTGTGAGTTACCACTCTCTGACCTTCACTGCTTGACTGTGGGTGATTCTGTTCTCTGATATTCCAGTTGATTTTATTAAATATAAAATATATCACCACATAAACTGGTGAAGTTAACTTCATCAAAATAAGACCCATGCTGTTCAAAAATCCCAAGTAAACAATGAAAATATCGATCATTGATGGATGCATGGGGGAACTGGAACTCCACACTGTTTTGGGGAAGTACTGAGGATTCCCAGGGCCTGCCACATGCTAGGCAAGTTCTCTGCCATTAGGCTATACAAATCTGGCCAATTACTTTATAAAATAATTATCTACAGCACAATCACAAGCACAAGGTCTTCAATCTTAGTTTATACCAGAAGATATCATAGGATGTAATGATACAGACATACAAACAGGTTTCCATGGAGATTTTGACTCCATTGGTTTTGTGACTAACAATGATTGGATTGTTTTATATCTAGATCTTTAATAAATTAATTTTTAAAATTTACTTTATGTATATGGGTGTTTTGTCTGCCATATGTCTGTGTACCATATATATGCCTGGTGCTCTTAAAGGCCAGAAGAAGATCCTGGATGCTCCGGAACTGGGGTTACAGGTATTGTGAGCTGCCATGTCAGTGCTGGGAACTAGACCTGTGTCCTTCTGGAAGAAAAGTCAGTGTTCTTCTTACCCTGTGAGCCATCTCTCCAGGCCTAAGTCTTTAATCTAAAGGTAAGGGGGGGGGGGATCTCCCCAAATAAAGTCTTAGTACAAAAGTAGTACTTACCAGTATCGGAATTTGGAACCCAAGGTAAAATAATGTGCAAAAAAATTCTTTTGAGGTGGAAGTGGTCTATCCAGGCGGAAGAATGTGTGATGTTCTACACAAGCTTTCCACAAATTTTTACATGCTCTGTAATTGACCATGTTAAATCCCAGCAATGTTTCTCTAGATTCATGCTGTATTAAATGACAAAATTCAGAGAATATGGGAAAGTATCAGGATATGATAATACTTTTGACAGATAAATTGTGCAAGCCCTGCAAATGCTAGTCTCTCCCTCAGTGATTTTGGTTCATTAAACAAATACTCAGTGAACTAAATGAAAAGATCTATAAAAGGTTCACTTTACTACTTTTACAACTGTTAGGGACTTCTCTATCATTATTAGAGATAAGTTTCATTTTTTTTTTTTACTATTTTCAAATTTTATTAGTGATAATTCTGCTTAAAAACATAATGCTGGACCATAAATTAAATTTGTAAAAGGTTCAAAATTTATAATTCTGCCTTAACTAAAGATAAGAATATTCAACATCTCCAAGCACTATTACAAAATGACATTAGAAATTGACTATCAATAAAATAGAATAATTTCTCTAGTTTTCCTTTTGTGCATAAACCACATTATAGCAAAGCATACATCTCCTGAGTAACAGTCTGATTTCCAGACAATATGACCATTCAATCCAAACTATAAGACGAACTGTACTATGCCACATGGCAGTATCCTCTTTTGACTTCTTCCGCTAGATCACCTCCTATTAATGATCATTTTTCTGTCATGACCATAAATTATTCATATTTGTTTACATTACATTATATTTACACTATATTCTATTGTAATATATTTACAATAGTTCATCTACTTTACTATTTATACACATTTGATATTTCCCATTTGGAATAGAAGAGTAATGTTGTATATATATTCCTAGTATCTGTATACATATGTACATATTTCTGTCCCTAGATCATAACATACATGTTTAGCTTGAGTTAATACTTCCAACAATAGTATGTGGTCTATATACTGAACAGTTTCAGTAATTTTCTGTTTTTGTTTTGTATTTGTTTGTTTATTGAGACAGCATTTCACACTATACCTTAGGCTGGCCAGGAACACACTATTAAGTTCAGGCTGGACTTGAACTCATAACTGTCCTGCTTTATCTTTTGGACAAGGCATTATAAGCATGTACCATCAAATCTATTTTCAGTCTTTCTTACTTCACTGTCTTGATAAACATGCAGAAGTGGAACATTTTGGTATGACACGTACTTCTTCTTGATACTAATAAAATTCAACAACTTTCATGTTAATGGCCATGTGGATTTTGGTAAAGCATGGCTTCTTCTAGAGACCAGGCTAGCCTTGATCTTGTGGCAATACATCTCTTAGCCTCTCAAGTGCTAGGATTAGAAGTATGGACCACCATGTCTGGCTTATTTTAGTTTTTGAGGCAGGCCCTCGTATTATGTAGCCAAGGTTGATTTTTTTCCTCAACCTAGTTAAATATCTGGCTACCATGTGGATAATGTCCTTCCTGAAGTGATAGTCAAGTTGTTGGTGTATTTTTCTGTTGGAAAGCATATATATGTAAGGAATTGTAGAGGCATGTGTACTACATAGATAGTCAGTGCTATTTCACTCTCTTTATAAGAGCTTTTGATGAACAGTTACCAGTTTTGAAACAATCCAAAATGATCAATCATTAAGGGTAAGAATATCTACATGTTAGTCAAGAAATTTTTCCACATAAAATTATTTTTCCAAAATTAAATCATGATAAAATGTTCATATATAATACATATTCATATTAGAAGGTAAGATGATTAAAGCATAACTTCCCTGGTTACTAGGGAAATTGTACCATTAACAATTATTTATACAGGCATTATCAGTTTATATGTATGATATATAATAAACATGAAAAATGACAGAATGTCAACAGAGAGTATAATACATTAACATCCTTGATGTGTGTGCACTAAGTTGTATATATGTTGCCTCTCTTTTCAACAACTGCTTCAAACAATCCATATATAATCTTGACACTGTAACTGTATTTGAAATGAAACCTGTTTTGCAATTTGTAAACAATGAACATAAAATCTCTTAAAAGCAAGCGGGGCGAATCAAAGTTTGGATTTGTTGCTGTTTCTTTGGCAGAGTCCTGCTATGTAACTGGTCTGAAATTTGGTTTGTAAACCAGGGTTACCCTTGAACAAGCAGCTACCCCACTGCCTCTACCTCCTGAGCACAAGGATTACAGGTGTGTATTGCTACACCTCGCTGTAAGTTTGGATAGTTAAAAACAAATGTTTTACAGAGAAAATGCTGTCAACATAACCTTCTGCAATCTGTATTTGGTTTTTAACCACACACTTGATGCTGATGCTGTTGTTACTTACAGGTAAACACAGTGCTAACTGATACAATCTGTCAGAGAACAAGCATGAGAACTAAATAAGAAAAATGGTTCATATATTGCCAGGAAAATACACTGTTTTCAATAAGTGTTACATTTCATAACTGTTATCGTCATTATTACTGATAACACACCCACCACCATCAGGTAAACTAGAAAAGTTGTCTTCTACAATACTCTCCATAGTTACTCCAAGTAAAATATCTGTTCTCTAATTTCCGGATAACAACATTTATTACACTTCCTTCTCTGGATATTTACTCATATACTCACCCCTATCTGCCCCCCCCCCCCCGCCGCGACAAACCCAAACAAACAAACAAACAAACATATACAATATGGCTGTTCTGTACCATCATTAATCATAGTATTTCCCACTGGGAAATGGTAAAACTGTCCTCTAACAGAATAATAAACTACTAGTTTATGGCATATGCAGTCAATGGAACATCACACATTAAGGAACAAACCATTCAACACCATGGATGTCAATACAACAATATAAATTTCACATAGTTAAAGGAAGGCAAGCACAAAAGAACATGCAGTATGGCTTCATTTACATGCCATGAGTGTAAACTAATTCATAGCAGAACCAATGGGAATAATGCTATTTATCTATTAGAAAGGTTAATACCTGGAAGTGGACATTAGGTTCATTAGCATAAGACTAGGTCATGCTTTCTTTATATATTAATCTGAGTGTAGAATACTAAATTTCATTTTGATAAAAATTCTATTTTAAGAAATCCCCCATATTTGGTATACATAAATGATAAACCATAATCACAAACTAGAACTCTATCCTCTAATAGGTGGATATTGTAGCTGACTCAAATACATTTTTAAGATTTTAAGGAAATTTTACACATAAACATCTTAAAACATGCATTAATTTTCAAAAATTTATAAAAAATAATGCAAAACCAAAGAACAAGGTTTGTTTACATATTCGTGTCTATAAATATGTATGTGCTGCACTATAGCCCAGGGTGGCTTCAAATAGTCCTCCTGCATGCATGCGATTACAGGCTTATGTCATCAAACCAGGCAAGGCTAGTTTCATTTGATCAAACAGGCAAGATAATTTATAAGATAAAGTAAGTTGTTTTAACACTATATTAACTCTCTGATAAAAGACAGGTGTAAATCCATGAACTAGGAACTAAATATTCAGCACTCCCAAAATGAAATATGCTTTCATTTGAAGGAAGTCCTATGGATTTAATATGGATGGAAATTCTAAGCATTTATTGTATTTTTTTCGACAGTGACAGAAAGTTGTTTTCTAATTAGTGTATGTTTCTGTGCACATACACACATATGTGAGGATGCCAGAGGATAATCTCAGGTGTTATTTCTTGGAAATACTGTCCCTTACTTTTTGAGACAGTCTCTCATCAGCCTGGCAGGCCAGAGCTGCATGAACCAGTCTGTCTCTGTCTCCCCATTGTTAGATTGTAAGTGCAGCTTTTTATTTGGGTTCTAGGACGAGACTAATGCTCTTGTTGCACTTGCATAAATCCTATACAAACTGAGCCATCTCCCCACCCGGGGATAACACTCTTAAAAGATTTCATTTATTAGCTCAATACTCACCAATTCTTTTCTAAGTTGAATAAAAAACTGTTTGCATTTAAAAGAAATTTTGACAATCTTCAACCTGCACAAAAGAGAATTGGAATATTCAATATCTAGCTAAAGATAGAAATAATAAAAGTGGGAAACTATAGGATTTTTAAATATTTTATGGCTTTTGAGTTTCATACACATACAGGATGAATATTAATCAGTCTATTCACCAGAACCTCCAACTACCTCTGATATTGCCACTCTTTCTCCCTTCTAGCCTTATGGCCTCTGTTTAATTTTTGTTTTTGTTATTAAGAATCCTAAGTCCAGTTAGTGCGGCCCATATGCACACAAATGAGTGTCCATGATCTTAAGATTTAATGTGTACCAATATCTTCACATTTTATCATATTCTTTCTAATATATATATCAATAATATAAAGTTTATGGTGCATCCTAGAAAAGAAAAGCAAATCTACGGGCTCCACTAGAAAAATTTTATCAATCTATATCTACTACGAATTGTGTATTTCCTAATTTTGTTTTTTAGATATACTCACCCAAATTTAAAATCTCAACAAATATAAATAACATTTAAAACTTTTAATACTACAAAGCATGCATAAGTAAAAATGTGAATTCGGGTTTTATAAAATCATAATTACTTTTACCTTCTAAAAATATATGTAACTTATTTTTGTTTGATTTGTGTATCAGAGTCTCACTATATAGCCTTGGCTGGCCTGGAATTCACTATGCAGAGCAATCTAGTTTGCCTCTGCCTCCACTGTGGCCACCACACCCAACCAAAATATATGCAATTTATGTAACACTAATTTCTCAATATTCATTAGTATAATCCAAGACTGAATCTGCTTTGGTTTCTAATAATAACCATAGAAAGTAATACTCAGACCTTCTGGGACTATAACACTTAAAGGATATGAGACCAAAGATTGAATCTTAGCAAAATGTGATTTGGAACCCAATTTCCTAACATTTCTAATATTTCACAGTAATTCTAAGTTTTGATCTTTATGACATGCCCATGTCAATTAGAGTGGGAAATACAAGTTTAGGGTTTAGGTCTGAACTGTATTTATGTTTCTGGGGAACTGAAACCAGGACCTTGCACATGTGGAACAGGTGCTATAACACTGAGCCAAATTCTCAGCCCTAGGGTTGAAATTTATTATTTTACTATTACATCTTGTGCTCCTACTGCATACATACATAATAAAATGGATATATTATTTTCTCATATAATAGAGGGTATTATTTCCAGAAAGTGAAAAGAAGGCTGAATAAAACAGCCTATATTTGTGAAAAGAAAGTAAACCATTTAAAAACCTATACAGAGCAATATATACTTTTAAATTTATACATTAGCATTAAGAACCATCATACAAGCAACAAAAACAAAAAATGTTATTCATTTCTAAATTAACAAGACAGAAAATCTAATCTAATTTCTACTCATCATTTTACAAATACCAGAAAATATCAAACAATGAATAGAAAATTTTATATGGGATGGTGGTCTCTAACAAAAGTTTACTGGTATGACTTGTGTTTCTTACAAATATATTCTATAAAGCAACAAGTAATATTTATTTTATACAATAAAATAGCTATGATATTTTTCTTTGATTTCCTTGTTCTTGGTTTATCTTTGATATGATTGTAGTAGGAGGTTTCTGGCCCAGACTTTCGGGCCTATAGCTTCAAGGTTTAGGCCCACCGACCCATAGGCCTGCAGAGACACACAGATGCTTTCAATAGTTTTAGGTTGATTGGCCTAAGGCATATAACTTGCTAACTCTTTACCCTTGAACTAACCCATGTCTCTTATCCTATTCAGCCATGGGGCTCAGTACCTTTTCTCACAGCAGCATAGTTGTTCTTTGCTTCTTCTGGCTTCTCTCTGGCATTCTGCTCTGTATTTCCTGTTCTCAGAGTTTTCTTAGTCTGGAAGCCCCGCCCACACTTCCTGCCTGCCTTTGGCCAATCCGCTTTTTATTAAACCAGTAGGTGGGACAAATATTTACAATGTAACAACATAATCTCCTACATATCCCCCTTTCTCTTTTTAAAACAAAAAGAACTCTAAATCTAATATTCTTTTCCCCCCTTATCTATAACAACTATAAACAATACTGTAAATAAACATAAACATCCATAATCTATGTTTTGGGAATGTGGGCGTTGTTCTCTAGGCTACTTCCTGCTGAATGGGGGTGCTGACAATCTCATGGGAATCCAAAGAAAAATGTAGGATTATGCCCAAGTCTTTAGTGGAGTACTCTGTAAGGCTGGGTCATCTCAGCCAGTCTCCTTGAAATTGTTCTGGATACAGAGCTCGGGAAACTTCAACAGAGGTGCTCTGAAATGCTGAATCATCTGGTCCATCCATTTCCATTGGAGATTTTTCAGGGGGTTTTCCTCTATCAAACTTTATGTTCTTTATCCAAGAATAAATCCACAGCCTCTCATTTTCTGTGGAAATAAAAAGAAAACCTCTTCTCCAAAGTAGCATATCCTTGCATTTCAATTTTAAAGTAAACTCATTTACAAAATATATGGGTTGAATTAATCCAACAGTATTTATAATCAACTGTCTTTTAGCAGCTTTTACTAAGTCATTTTCAGTCAAGAAACTTAAAGATAATAATACACAGTATCCAGACATTCTTTGTATTTTCCATCTTTATGTGGCATTTATTTATTTATTTATTTATTTATTTATATTTATTTATTTATTTTACTCTATTTCTTTTTTAAGGGCTTTCTCTACCTTTTCTTTTCTCTCTCTAAGCCTATGTATATATATTTTCAACACACTCTAAACCACTTAGACTTTTTTTAAAAAAAAAAAAAACAAAACTGTTTTTACTGTATATTTATTTCTTAACCTTTTCTGTCTCTGACCATACCTACCTTTGATTGCCTAGGACGACTGACTCCACCCAGATTCTTCTATTTCTTTCTGTTTCTGAACACACCCTTAATCTGCCAGATTCAAGGTAGGTAGGATGGCTCCACCCAGCTCCTAGTCTAATTTCATAGAATTTATCTTTTTAACCCAGGTACTCTGGGGAATTTTAGGGTCCATATAATTACCAAGTAAAGCATTGCCATCTGCTGCTCATTAACTCCATTTAAGTATTAGGCAGCACAGCCTTTTAAAAAACTCACAAGTGTTTTGCCTCTAAGGCTGAATCAGGAAGCTTCTCTTAAAAAAACCCAAGCCTCAGTTTGCCTCTGGCAAACAGAGCTGATCCAAGAAAACACTGCCACTAGAAAGCCATCTTTGACTCTGTTCCCTTTTTGTCCTTATGAACAGAGACCTTAAATACATCATTTACAATGTTTTACTTACATCCAGGCTCCTGTAAGACTTCAGGAACCAGCCATTTTCACATTAAGCTACACTCTAAAAGCCTACCATTGTAGCTCAAGCCCATGTGCCTCACCAGGGCGTCTCTGTACCACGGCTCACGTGGGAGACACAATTCAGAGGCTGCTTTGGGCTCTAGACTATTTTTTAATCTTTCTATGGCATTATGCGGGTATATATCATGTATATGACCCATGTTGGGCTGCCATTTGTAGTAAGAGGTTTCTGGCCCGGACTTTCGGGCCTATAGCCTCAAGGTTTGGGCCGGCAGACTGGCAGATCCCCAGACAATTATTTACAATGTAACAACATAATCTCCTACATATGATAGAAAATAAAAACCAATTTGTCTCTTTACATTTAATACCTTGTAAATAGTATACACAAATTTTTCAATGCCGTTTGAGCATTTCAAAGAAGACAGATTAAAGAATAATAAGCACATAAAAAGATATTCAACATTATTAGCCATAAAAGGATAGAAATTAAAATTAAAATGAGGTATCATTTCATACTACCAGGATGGCTTTACGCAAAAAGACAAACATTATTAAATGGTAGGGAGAATATGGTGAATTTAACCTAGCTCTTACTGCAGTGGGATGGAAGGTGACAGACACTGGAGGATGAGAAAAAGTTTGGCAGACCCAGAAATTCTATTCCTGTACATATGCCCCCTACCAACATTTATACACTAGTGCAGTGTAGCACTAGTCTTAACTGCTCAAAAAAACAACCGGTGAGCTGTGAAACAAAATGCGACGTAACTAAGGGTTGGAGCATTATTCAGCAATAAAAAGAAACACTAAATGATACATGTTCTAAGATAATGTCAAGAACACACTAAACAAGTCACTCAAACACATGGTATATTATCTCATTTTACAATATACAGAGTAGAAATATGGTTAGGACTGAAAGTAAGAGGCCAGACACGGGGTACAAAATGATTTATAATAAGCAATCTTTGAAGGGGTAATAAAAATAGTTCAAAATTATATTAGGTGATGCTTTGTGCTTTAACTATATCACAAACACTGTATTTTAACAGTGAATTCATAAAGCATATAAATTATACAATAAGGTTTAAAAGTCCATTTTGATAATCTGCCCCTTTCTCTCTGAAGAGGTGGTTGCTGAACTTAGTTTAATATTCCTGACAAGTCAGGTCAATAAGTAAAAGATTCCTTTAATGCCTCTTGCTTCTTAAAAACAACTATAGATCAAGTTGATACGTTTTTTTCCTTTGGACACTTGCAAATATTTCATTCTACCACTCATGGGTTTTTGAAAGACAAGTACATATAATTCTTATCCTCATTTCTCTGCAAAATGGTATTTTTGGTGTTTTCTTTCAAGATTCTTCGAATCTCTTGAAATTTGCAGTTGAATCTAGAAGACATGATTTACTGAATAAAAGGAACCAAGTAAACATTCCTTAGCTGAAATCTCATGTCCATCTGACAAAGCAAAAGTTGTGTTTACTTCACTGTGAGCAGCCTGCTGTGTAAGCTTAGCTTCCTTCCATTAGCGCTCTTATTCGGCCCTATTACTCTCTGGGTTTATACTGGTCTCCTTAAATTGCCTTCCTTGCAGTTTTTCAGTTTTAATCCCTGTCATTACAGAGGACCTTTGTTCACGAGGCCTGTAATGTGTGAGCTGGAGAGTCCGGTTTAATCCTATGATTAAATCTAAGTGGCATATATAAGTCTTATGATAACAGTAAAGGGCACCTGGTTCTTAAACTCATAAAGCTTGAAGACTCTCAGAAGACAGGAAACCTACAAGTCATTTTCTTAATCTAGTCTAGATCTGCCACTAAGCAATGAGTCGCCACCTTTTAAACACTCCCAACCATCCAATTCTTAGTCGCCTGTCTCCAGTTCTCAAGGGAGTAGTTTACTCTGTCTTCAACTCTGTGAAGAAACTAAAAAGAATTGTCAATCTTCAGTTTTTATTGGGTTTTTCTCTATTGGAGCAGGATAATGAACACCTTAACATGTCAGATCAGGAAGCTGAATTCTCTGTTCCTCTTTTAGTATCTTAATGTCTTTGTATAAGTTTTCTTGTACTGTGGACTATACACAATAGTTGGAAAATATCCATTATAGCCCATAGTGATAAGGGCTTGATAGTTCTAGCAAATTTAAGTGCAATCTACTTAGTTACAAAAGCAATATTTAAAATTCATATTAAGAAATATTTTCTCATTAATATTTCAATGTTAACATTCCTTGTTTGTTTTCTTAAACCCAACTTGTATAGATACATGAGTATTATTTTCCATTTTAAACCAGCTTCAACTATATTTAAATGATGCATCAGTGTTTCATCACAAAGATCCTACAAATATTAATGGATTCCTCAAAATTCACTATCTCCTTCCAACTGAGGAACCTTCTCTGCATCCTATAAAAGCCAACTAAATTCAACAAAATATTCCATATATTCTTTTTTGTTTGCACAGCAATGTCAGTAGTTGCCTGAGTCCTTATTTAATAATGAAACAATAAAAAACCCCAAAATTATGTAATACAGAATGTTGAAAATACAGAAAAATTCAATTATCATTGGCACTTAAAGTCAGATCATCTGAAAATAAATTATAATTTTTGATATTTACATATAGTATAAAATAAACCTAGACAGACAGACCACACACACACACACTCAGAGAGACAGACACCACTTAATGATTCTCAAGGGAATCTAGCCAGACCAAGCATGGCTGAGATGTCTCTATAAAGCCCTGCGTGCTCTTATCTGTACCAGGCAAGAATTATGTTTTTGTTCATTTCATTTTATCCTTGAACATGCCATAACTCCAATTACATAGGAAACATTTCAAAGGTGGAAGATAAAACACTAAAAAAAATTCAGTTTTAAATAGGCATAATTTGTGTTCAATGAGTTTTAACACATCTGTTCAACTGCATAACCACCACAGAGGAATCATGTAATGTTTCTGGCATCTTACAAAGTCTCCTTCATTACCCTCTACAGTTAACAGCCTCTTTTAGTTTTTAAAATTTACCGCGTATTCTACAATTTCACACAGAGAAAGATGCATTCTTTTGGATCTGGTATAAAGATTTGAGGATAGAGGTATCTAGGTTTTAGTTATGAATAGTCCATCTCTTTTTAATTCTGACCAGAATTATACCATGATATACTATAATTTGTTTATTCTTTCAATTGATACACATTTTGATTTGATAAGAATACTATAGCTATGAATTTTATGAATTTACAAATTCACAAGTTAGAGCCTTCAGTATTCTTGGGATACCATTCCTACTGAAGCAGTGTGAAGCTTTTCTTCAATGGGACTAATCTAATGATTACAGCTGCATTGAATCTGCCTTTTCTGAAATTTTATAATTTCTCATACTCTTTTCCTCACAAACCTACACTTTTCATGTCTCTGCTCCACTTTTAACTCTTGGTCACTATAACCTGGAGAAGAACTGTAAGCAGCAAATAACATAGTCTGAATATAATATTGCCTTGAAAATTCCTCTGTCAAATAAATTAGCTCATTCCTTTTAAATTTGCCTAACTTAAGTTCTCAGGACACGGGCCAAATAAAGTCTTCCACCACCACTACCCCAACCCCAGAATATAACATTAATGGCCTCTAGTATAGTTACCCACATAGTCCTTATTTCCCTTTAAAACCTCATGAGCCAGGCCTCCACTGTTTTCTCTGTAGCCTGGCCTTCTAAACTTACATCACAATGACCCATAAAGTTCTATTTACAGCATTCTGAGGTTTTTCTAGCCTAAAAGTCTAAATTCTTCCACACTTTACTGCACAAACTGTTCCACAGACTTAAGAACTACATAGTTGGGATTATCACATCAACAAACTTACTCCTAACCTCAACTGTCTATATTATTTCTCTTGTTCCTGTGATACAAGCAACTTAAGGAAAGAATTATTTTAGCTTCTGGTTTGGAATTTTATAGCTCATCACAGTAGAGAAGGCATGGTGGCAGCTCATGATACTGAGTCCATAATTAGGTAACACAAAATAATGAGGCCAGTACTTGTGTTCTTTTTAGGTCCACGACCCCAGCTCATGGAATGCTGCCATCCTCATTTAAGGTCTTCCTACCTCAATTAGGTTTATGGGGAAAGTCCCTCACTGACAGGACTAAAGGCTTGTTTCTATGGTAATTCTAGGCCCACTAACTTGACAATCAATTGGTTTTGGAGTCACTGAGGATACATACTGCCAGGAGTGTCTGTGAGAGATTTCCAAGAGAGGATTAACTGAAGAAGACTCCTCAGCAACCAGATATAAAGAAGTCCAGGACGTACTTACTCCTCCCTCCCCTGCTTCTTTCTGAATGAGTTCATTTATGGAAGCTGCTCCTGTTACTCTTTTTGGATATTACACTCTAGCTCTTCAGTCTTCTGATACAGACTCAGTAGTGACAACTTTGCGGGGAATTTCCAGGCTCTCAACACTGGATTGAGAGCTTCTTAGACTGAACTCTGGGCTTCTCTATGGCTCCAGCAAGCATATGGCCACTGTTCAGACTACCTTTAAGATAACCTAATAAATCCCATTTCTTTCTTTCTTCTTCCTTCCTGCTCCTTTTTGTTTCTCTAGAGCATTGCCTAACACATTTACCCCCAATTTTAAAGAAACTGCCATTTTCTAAAGTTGGTGGATCAGTTTGCATTTCCATCAGTAATACAATATTTTAAAGGTAATATATTACAAAAAGTCCTGGAACTACAGCTTTAAAATAAAAAAACAGAATTATGATAACTTCTTCTAAGACATTTGTTTTTGTTGGCTATCATGTTTATTTTTATTCTACAAAAGTATTATTAAAGTAACTAGTTATGGAAGCCCATTAAAAATAATAGATACTGGAAAAAATAAGATATAATCTTTTAGGGTGTATACAAAAAAACCATACTGATACAATGTACTGATTTTGAATTTTTTTTCTTCTCCTAAAGTCATTTTACTTGAAACAGCAAAACCTTTGAATAACCTTGAATATATTAAGTTCAATAATATGATTTTTATAATTCTTAATTTATCCCCTTAAAAGGAAACATAAGACGCTTTCACTTTTTACTTGCTTGGAGATCTAGAAAACATAAGTCATAGTGATTAGCCATTCTGTACAATTAGAGCAAGGACAACAAACAAAAGATGGCAAAATGATAGAACAAAGGAAGCATGAATGTGAAACCTTTGTAGGACCAACATTCTCTGCTTACACTAATTTAAATCACCGTAGTGCTGGGTTGTTGGTTCAGTAGCCATGCATCTTTCGGCTAATAAGCTGGCATTTCAATGGATGCATTTAAATAAAAAGAGTGCAGTACTTAACATATCAGCCCCCAAATAAGGATTCTTATGATAATATTTGTATATTCTTTAAGAAGAAAAATTAATAATACTTTTAAAGAAATAATTGAAATAAATATCTTGATGTCTTTTAATTCATTTCCAGTAAGCAAATAAAGTATACATTGAACCACACATGTAAGCTGACAAGATTAAAACAATTTAGGTTATTTAATATTTATTATCATATTTGGTAATATGATAAAAGCAAAAGTATTTGTAGAAATTCTCACCATGGAAAGGTATTCATGCGTATCTTATTCCTGTAAATCAGGATTCCTCCTGACATCACTCCAATCATGATTTCATTGTTACTTTGATCCTTCAAAATAAAGAAAACACATAACAAACTCAAATAATTACAACAGGATTAGAGTTTTTAACACATATCTCAAAGATAACACAAAACTGAATTTTTCTTAATTACAAACCCAAGTAAGTTTGTTGCTGCTTCATAAAAGGCAACTTTGAAAAGAAGGTGAAGTGTGGCACTATTAAAATTCACTAATCTAGATGCTGGAGAGATGCCTTAGCAGTTAAGCATTTGCTACACAAGCATGAGGACAGGATTTGATCAACAGAACCCATAGCCTTGGCAGCCACCTGTAATTCCAGCCTTGGAAGGAGGAGGAAGGCAATTCCCTCAGCAATCTATCTAGCAAGATCAGCCACACCAGCAAACTCTTAATCCTGCATAAATGAATAAGAAAGAACAGCAATCAAAGATGATTCTTAACATCAACCTTGGGTTTCTATCTGCACATATCCACATACATCCTCACATATGTGAGGACATGTATACTACACACACACAAGTGGACTTGAAGAAGAGAAGGAGAAGGAGGATGATGAAGAGGAGAAAAAAAATTCATTGTCCTAAAGTACAAATAATCTGATGATTGTGGTCAAGGGTAATCTATAATGAAAATAGCTATACTACAATAGAAAATTCAATACTAATAATATGTATTAGCATCATGGAAGAATAAAACAGACAATTCTTGAAAAGCTTCAAAGGTCACAAAGAAGAAAATGTGAATTACATTTTGAAGAATATGTCAGAGCTTTCATATGACAACTGTGGCAGTTTGAATATAATTGTTCCCCATAAGCTCAAAGGGAGTGGCACTATTGGGAGGTGTGGCTTTATTTGAGTAGGTGTGGCCTTGTTGGAAGAAGTGTGCCACTGTAGGGTTGGGCTTTGAGGTCTCAAATAAGTTCAAGCCATGCCCAGTATGCTAGTTCACTTCCTGTTGCCTTCAAATCAAGATGAAGAATTCCCAGCTTCTTCTCAGCACCATGTCTTCCTGCAAGCCATGCCACCACGTCCACCATGATGATAATGACCTAAACTTCTGATAATGGAAGCCACCCCAATTGAATGTTTTTCATTAAGAAGAGCTGCCATGGTCATGGTGTCTCTTTACAGCAACAGAAACCCTAGGATAACAACCTAATTTGAATTGACTATTCCACATTATTGAGAATGAAAAGACTTTACTTTTCTTAGATATCAATCTTTGAAAGTTTTGCCTTTTCATTGAAATATTCTACAGATAGCCTAAGAGAACAAACATACTTTTATCTCCTGTAATTCATCTGCCTTGAAGCCAGATCAGATAAATGAAACAAATCCTTTAAACTGTATTTTTAATACTTTCTTTTATTTTGTTTTTCTTCATATCACTTATCACCTGTTATTTTTATTTTCCAATAGTACCTAAATAATAAAAAATAGAAGCTTTTTTCTGTCATCTGTTTGTTGAATTTATCTACAGAAAGAATAGTTCTCCAAAGTCTGTACAAATATGCCTTAGCTGTTTAACTCGGAAGAGAAGAAAAAAACTCACTCTCTTGGCATACTCCCTTCTTCTAGCATAAGTGATAGTATTGCCCCTGGGCTAGTCCGCGTTCTCCACATTCTGCCACCACACACTGCCACAACATCCTGTACTTTCTTTCTCCCTTAGTCTCATGAATGCAACCGTTAATACAAGACCTATGGAATGGTTTGCTTTTCTTTCCCTCCCCTTCCCTCCCCAACTATTTTGTGAGTTTCAGGAGGGCAGAAATAAATGTTTCATGCACTAAATAATGCTTAGAGTGAACGCTGTGGAAATCACAGAATATACTCCCCACGACCTCCCCCACACACCCAATGATGGCTTAAAACATATTTGAATCTTGGAGCCTGTGATAAATAACTTGAAAGTAGACAGCATATATCTTCCCTTGCTTGTTATTTCAAATACACTTTTGATTATGATACCAATTAAAACTTTAAGTTGTTTTCTTTTTTTTTCTTCCCTGTGTTCCTCTTTTGGGAAAACCTATTTAAACAAACACTAATGAAAGTATGTAACAAACCTAAGCTCAAAAATGATAAGTCCCAAATGAGAAAAGTGAAGAGTCATCTTTTTTAAAAAGTACAAAGTTCAAGAGACACTTAAATAATTACAATATCAATCATTTGAGGACACCAAGCCATTAGGCCTTTTAAAAGTAACACAGACATATAATTTGTAAAACATAAGAAGTAGAGCTTGAGCTGAAGAGATGGCTCAGTGGTTAAGAGCACTGGCTATGAACCCACAGCAGAATAAGAGGTTAGTGACAACCCACCCAGCCCAGGCAGAGATCATAGTTTCTGGGACCCTGGATCTGGGACACAAGGCTTTGAAACCCCATGTCCACTAGGCTCAGCCCTAAATCCAGGCCAGCAGGGAAAGCCACTGCAGGCTAGAAGCCACAGTAGAACCCAGTTCGCTGGATACCCTCAGCTACAAAACCCCACTCCATTCCCCAGCCCACACCATAACACGGTGACTCCACTGGCAAACAGAAATCCACAGGACCCCAGCAGACTAAGAGTACCTACCTACTGGATCAAAAGCAGCCACTTGAGACCCACAGTGTACCAGAACTTACTGGATTACCAGCGGTCACTGTGATACAGAATACTCTACCTCTAAGTGGACCAAGAAAGGCTTCCTGAGACACAGACACACCCTGAACAGACTGCACCAAAATCATCTCCCTGAGATATGGGCAGATACCAGTGGAAGAACAAAACACAACATAAAGAACAACATGGCACAACCAGAATCTGGTGGTTCTACGACAAGACCTGAGCATGGCAAAGAAGAAACAGAAGGAGACAACATTAAAACCAACTTCATGCAGATAACATAAGCCTTATATAAAAAATTCCCGTAAAGAAATAGAATAAAAGACAAAAGGGGGGGGGGGGAGAAATCAACAAATGCCTGGAAGAAAATAAAGAAATCCATGAAAAATCAAGAAAAAGCAATCAAACAGGTGAAGGAAATATTTCAAAATTTAAAAAGTGAAATAGACGCAATAAGGAAGACACATACTGAGGCAAAGCTGGAAATAAAAATCCTGAAGAAATGAACCGGAGCCACAGATGCAGCACAACCAACAGAATGCAAAAGATGCAAGAGAGAATCTCTGGAGTGGAAGATTCAATAATGGAAATAGATACATCAGTCAAAGAAAACACTAAAACCAAAAAATTCATAACACAAAACACTCAGGAAATATGAGATATCATGAAAAAACCAAACATGAGAATAATTGGAATTGAAGGAAGAGAAGAATATCAGCTCAAAGGCACAGAAAATATAGTCAACACAATCACAGAAGAAAACTTTCCCAACCTAAGGAAGGAAATGCCTTTAAAGATACAAGAAGCTTACAGGACAACAAATAGACTAACCCCCCCACAAAAGGTCTGCTTGCCACATAATAATCAAGGAACTGTATCTACAGAATATACTTTAAAAGGAGAAGAATATTAAGAGCTGCAAGGGGAAAGGGTCAAGTTACATATAAAGGCAGACTAATCAGAACACCACCAGATTACTCATTGAGATAACAAAAACCCGAAGGTCCTGGTCAGATGTTATGCAGACATTAAAAGACACCACAGATCCCAGCCCAGTCTACTATACCCAATTTTGCTATCAATCACCATAGATGAAATAAATAAGATGTTTCATGACAAAACCAGATTTAAACAATACCTATCCACAAATCCGGCTCTATAGAAAGCACTAGACAGAAAACTCTCACCTAAAGAAGCTAGATACACCCATGAAAACAAAAGAGATAAAAAAAAAAAAAAAAAAAAAAAGAACACACACATACACTATCACCAAAAATAAATAAAAAATAATAATAGGAAATAACAATCATTGGTCATTAATATCCCTTAATATCAATGAATTCAAATCACCTATAAAAAGACACAGCCTAACATGATGGATACAAAACAGAATCCATCTTTCTGCTACATACAAGAGACACATCTCAACTTCAAAGACAGACACAGGCTCAGAGTAAAGAGTTGGGAAAAGAGCTTTCCAATCAAATGGAACTAAGAAACAAGCTGGTATAGATATTCTAATATCTAACAAAATAGACTTCAAACTTTTAAAATCAATCAAGAGAGACCAGAACAGACATTGATTATTCATCTCAGGAAAAATCCACCAAAATGAAGTCTCAAACCTGTACATTTATGCCCCAACACACGAGAACCTACATATGTAAAAGAAACACTACTTAAGATTATTCTCTTATCAAACCCCATGCATTAATAGTGGGAAACTTTAATATTCCACTCTCACCAATGGATAGATCTACCAGACAGGAACTCAACAGAGAAATATAGGATCTAACAGATGTTATGACCTAAATGGACTTACTAGATATGTACAGAACTTTCTACCTAAACACAAAGGAATTTATCTATTTCTCAGCACCCCATGGAACTTTCTCTAAAATTAACAACATACTCAGTCATAAAGCAAATATCAATATACAAAAAAAAAAAGGAAATAACTCCTTGTATTGTATCAGACCACCATGGCCTAAAGTTAGAATTCAACAACAAAAACCACAGAAAGCCTATAGACTCATGGGAAATGAACATCTCTGAATTGAAACTCCTCTGGGTCAAGGAAAAAATTTAAAAAGAAATCAAAGATTTCCTAGAAATTAATGAAAATGAATCCACAACATACCCAAACTTACGGGGCACAATGAAAACAGTGCTAAGAGGAAAACTCATAGCACTAGATGACTACATGAAAAACCTAGAGAAGTCTCACACAAGAGACCTAACAGCACAGCTGAAAATTTTAGAACAATTAGAAGCAAACTCACCTAGAAGGAGTAGATGGCAGGAAATAACCAAACTTAGAGCTGAAATCAATACAATAGAATCAAAGAGAACAATACAAAGAATCAATGAATCAAAGAGCTGGTTCTTTGAGAAAGTCAACAAGATATATAAACCTTTATACAAACTAACCAAAAGACAGTAAGGGAGTATTCAAAATAACAGGATCAGAAATGAAAAGGGGAACATAACAACAGACACCCAGGAAATCCAGAGGATCATTAGGTCATACCTCAAAAACCTATACTAAACTGGAAAACCTAAAAGAAATGGACAGGTTTCTGGACAGGGACCACTTACCAAATTTAATCAAGATCAGATTAAAGACTTAAATAGATGTATAAACCCAAAGAAAATTGAAGCTGTTATTAAAAGTCTCCCAAGCAAAAAGCTCAGGGCCAGATAGTTTCAGTGTAGAATTCAAGAAGACATTCAAAGAAGAACTAGTACCAATATTGCTCAAACTGTTCCATACAGTAGAAACTGAAGGAACATTGCCAAACTCGATTCCCAAGCCACTCAAAGATGCAACAAAGAAAGAGAATTACAGACCAATCTCCCTCATGAACATTGATGCAAAAATACTCCATAAAATTCTGGCAAACTGAATCCAACAACATATCAAAAAATCATCCACCATGATGAAATGGGCTTCATCCCAGAGATGCAGGGATGGTTCAACATACAAAAAAACTGTGAATGTCATCATCAAATAAACAAACTGAAAGAAAAAAAAAAACCTACACGATCATCTTAGATGCTGAAAAATCTTTTGACAAAATCCAACAGTCCTTCACGATAAAAGTCCTGGAGAGATCAGGAATACAGGGAAAATAATAAAGAAATACAGAAAGCCAACATCCAACATCAAACAAAAAAGAGAGAAACCCAAAGCAGTTCCACTAAAATCAGGAACAAGACAAGACTGTCCCTTATCTATTCAATATAGTTCTCAAAGTTTCAGCTTAAGCAATAAGAGAACAAAAGGAGATTAAGGGGATATAAATTTGAAAGGAAAAAGTCAAACTATCTCTATTTGCAGATATGATCGCATATATAAGTGACCCCCATAATTCTACCAGAGAACTCCTATAGCTGATAAACACTTCTAGCAAGGTAGCAGAGTACAAGATTAACTCAAAAAAAAAAAAAAAAAATCGATAGCCCTCTTATACACAAATGATAAAAGGGTTGAAAAAGAAATCAGGGAAACATCATCCTTTATAATAGCTGCAAACAGCATTAAATATCTTGGGGTAACTCTAACCAAAGAAGTGACAGACCTATATGACAAGAACGTTAAGTGACTGAAGAAAAGAATGAGCGAAAATGTCAGAAAAAGGAAAGATTTTCTATGTTGCTGGATAGGTAGGATCAACACAGTAAAAATGGCTGCCTTACCAAAAGCAATCTACAGATACAATGCAATTCCCATCAAAATCCCAACACAATTTTCTTACTGACCTTGAAGGAACAGTATTCAACTTCATATGGAAATAACATGAAACCAGGATTGCAAAAAATAAAATAAAATAAAATAAAAATCTTGTTCAATAACAGAGCTTCAGGAGGCATCACCATCCCTGACTTCATGCTATACTGTAGAGCTACAATAATAAAAACAGCCTAGTACTGGCATAAAAACAGACTTGTGGATCAATGGAATTGAATCGAAGACCCCGATATTAACCCACACACCTATGAACATCTGATTTTTGAGAAAGAGGCCAAAATTTTTCAATGGAAAAAAGATAGTATCTTCAACAAATGGTTCTGGCATAACTGGATGGTAGTATGTAGAAGAATACAAATAGATCCAAACCTATCTCCCTGCACAAAACTCAAATCCAAGTGGATCAAAGACCTCAACATAAACCCAGCTGCACTGAACTTGATAGAAAAGAAAGTGGAAAATACCCTCCAACTCACTGGCACAGGTGACCACTTCCTAAATATAACACCAGGAGCACAGACACTAAGAACAACAATTAACAAATGAGACCTCCTTAAATTAAGAAGCTTCTGTAAGGCAAAGAGCACAGTCAATAAGACAAAACGACAGCCTACAGAATGGGAAAAGATCTTCACCAACCCTACACCTGACAGAGGACTGATCTCTAAAATATATAGAGAACTCAACAAACTAGAGCCCCAAAACATAAATAACCCAATTAAAAAATGGGGTTCAGAGTTAAAAGGGGAATTCTCAAAATAAGAATTACAAATGGCTGAAAGGCACTTTAAAAATTGCTCAGCATCCTTAGCCATCAGAGAAATTCAAATCATTTTGGGCTTTACAAATAAAAACTGACCATAAACAGCCCAGTGTTGGATAAAATAAAGACAAGAATGAAAGTGAGAGCATCTTTTATGCTCATAATTATCAACGATTTATACAAAAGCACTTTCCTAAAGCATCCTTTTTTTAATAAAAAAGAAAAAAACTCAAAAACTACTGTCCCCTACAGTCTACAAACATGTTTTTGCAACATAAACATCCACCTATAATAAACAAGAACAATCCATTTCTACCAACTTTGTACTTAATGCTATTGTGAGAATACTTCTATCAAGAGGAAATTTTAGTACAAGTATGTCAACAGCAAACACACATTATCCTGTTACCTAGTTCTCGCAAAGAATTAAAATTTTGAGGAGTTGGGTTTGTTTGACTAAGTATAAGAGTACTTGCTCAACATATGAGGCCCTGGTTCAAGCACCCCCAGCCCTGTATACAGACCAAAGAATTTTAAAATCTTTGATACTAAAGAATAAACCCTAACTCAACATGTAAATAATTTTTCTTTACTTACCCTTGCATAGTGGAATTCAACTCCATAGAGTTCTAAGGTACGTGCTGTATTTAGGTAATTAAATTCTGCTTCTGCAGGAGATAAGCCACTGTAAAGAAAACATCAGGTCAAAAACTAAATTCATGTTTAAAAAAAAATGCCAAATTACAAAAAGATTATGTGAAGAAATGAAGAGTCTAACTCATCACCAAGTATGTAATATAATCCCACTACACAGGAGTACTCTTTTTAGTTTTATATAGCAGCATCTGACTTATTCCAAAAATATACTTTTACCAGTTATTTTCTTTATTTTCAAAGACTGTAAGAATATAGTGAGCCCTGGGGCTCATGAGGTCATGGACCTGATTGAGAACCTACTACCATCCTTTGACTAGATCAGTATAATACTCATTAAAGCCTTTTAAAACTTTTCCTTATACTCAAAGTTAAGTGTAACTCTCATTCATGAAAGAGGCTTCTCTTACAGCAAATGGAGCCCATTACATAAAAACCATAAGAAGTCATAACGGAAGAAAAATAATGGGTCATTTTTTTTGGAGGGGTGGGGCTAGTCCCACTAGATACATCTATAACACAACTCCTGTACCTAAGGCTCAGAGAGCATTGAAAAAGAGGGAGCAATGACTGTAAAAGCCAACAAACCAGAAAGCATACTGTGAGATTCTGTCTTATAGAAATTATAAGAAAGCTTCACCCATAATACCTCAAGAATATGGCTGCTTAAAAAGACCTGAACAATAGTGGTATGAATAGGAATGCTAACATTGAAAGCAGAAATCTCTTGAGGCCCATCCACAAATAAAGAACAATTAATGATTGCTGAGATGGGGAAAATTAGTCTTTTCCAAGAATGAACGCTCTAACTGGTTATCCAATACCAAATGGTCTGTCAGCCATGAAGTCATATACGCACAGACGACATTAAATAGACTCAGCAAGCTTTATTCACATATTTTTGCATATAGAAGTATATGTTTATGTGTGTGATATATATATATGTATATTATATATAGCTATAATGAAGAAAAAAGGTATCAATGAGAGGGAGTCGAGGGAGTACCAGAGGGATTAAAGGTAAGAAAGGAAAGCAAAATAATAAAATATTTTCATTAAAAATAATTTTCAAAGACAGTGGCAACTAGGAAAAAACTATTGGGAAGCATTACAGATCAGAAAAGAAAAAAAAATAATACAGCTAAGTTTTAAAACCTCTAACTGATCTTACAGTTGTTAACAAAGGCACTTAACATTCAGGCATAACTGTCAAAACTTTTCAGAACACATATAAGCCATAGCCACACAGAAAAACTACAGGAAACTTCAACATGTGACACTGTGACAGCATACACAAACACAAATATCAAAGGATTTTACAGCAAACTTGTAGCCTTTAAATATTTTCTATTTCCCCATTTTAGTCTTTCAAATGTTCACTTTTTTAGTTATGTCTTTCAAAATGTGTTATACACATAGTATAATACTGATTGCTGGAGGAGAATTAGTCTTTCATCTGAGATTCTTAAAAGTACAATTCTGCAGAGACGTTGAGGTCCAAGCTTCATACTTAATACATATTTCTAGTGATTCTAAAAGCAAAAATTTCAAAACTACTCTAAAATACAGTCTTTTTTTAAAAAAAAAGTCTAGTCTAGGGGCTGGAGAGATGGCTCAGGGGTTAAGAGCACTGCTTTTCCAGAGGTCCTAAATTCAATTCCAAGCAACCACATGAGATCCGGTGCCCTCTTCTGGTCTGCAGGGACACATGCAGGCAGAACACTAAAATCTTTTTTTTTAAAAAAAAAAAAAAAAAAAAAAAGATGGATCTACTCTATTTCACATATAGTTCTAACAACCTCAGCCCTTTCAAACAGAAAATAGCCCTTTTCTTATTTAAGGGACTTTAATAGGTAAATTTCAAAATTCCAATTTATCTTCAAACCATTTGCTCAGCTATGCTATATGAGAAGTTTTCACTATAAAGGAATGGTTTTTAGAGAAAAATAGAACACTCACCACATTAGCCCACTCAGTTTAAATTCTCAAGTCGTTATAGTCTACAGCAGATCAAGGTCAAAAAGCCTTTTATTATAAAAGACTAAACAGTATTTTTAAACCTTCTAAATAATCTGTCTTTGTAGCAGCTACTTTAGAAATCAATGAGGATGTCCGTTCACTTGAGTGTTCACTTATCAACAAAGGATTTCAGAAAATTTCACATCCTATAAAATATTACCCCCACCAAGGATTTAAAATATATATATATATAGACTAAATATGAAGCTCAAATGGTAAAGACTTTCCTAACATGAGCAAGGTCCAGGTTTGATCCAAATATGCTGTGACATATTTAGATATATTACATTTACAATATAAACAAATACATATTGTATTACATTTAAAAAATATTTATTTGCCATGCTTAGCCCACCTGCTATTCAAAATTAGGTACTGAGCTGTTGTTTTCTAACTTGTTTGAAGAAGCACTTAGAATTATTACAAAATTGGCAGTAAGAGCTAATCTTTCTTTAGTGTTTACTAGCTTGAGAACTTTGTATATTTAATCTCACATAAGACTCAGAATGTCTAGCTAGTAGTAGTAGCAGAGCCAGACAAATCTCTGAATTCAAGGTCAGCCTCATTTACAAGTTCCAGGATACCTAGGGCTGCACGCTGTCTCAAAAAAAGTAACAAGAAAAAAAAAAATCAGAATTTCTTTTTTTTTTTTAAAGAGACACCTTTTTAATTGTCTTTTATTTATTTATTTTTATTTTATGTGCATTTTTCTTATGTGTTTTGCCTGCATGTACATCTGTAAGGGGTCAGATTCCCTGACACTGGAGTCACAGACAGATGTGAACTGCCATGTGGGTGCTGGGAATTGAACTTGGGTCCTCTGGAATACCAGCCAGTGCTCCCAACTGCTGAGCCACCTCTCCAGCCCAAGACCCAGAATTCTAAGTCAAGATACTTTATCTCCCATTCTATGGAGAACAGAGCAACACAGGAAGGAACTATAGCCAAGGTGATAAGACAGCAAGGGTTCTGATGAAAAGCCCCAGAGGGAGAGCCTAATTCTAGCTCAGACATTTAGCCAAGGTGCTACACTACCTTTGTTTCGCCACTGTTCTGAATCATAAAAACAAAACTTTAGCCAACCAAAAAAAGCAACATTTTTGTTTGTTTGTTTGTTGTTTTGTTCTTCAAGATGGGGTTTCTCTGTGTAGCCCTGGCTGTCCTGGAACTCACTCTGTAGACCAGGTTGATCTCAAACTTGCAGAGATCCACCTGCTTCTGCCTCCTGAGTGCTGGGATTAAAGGCATGCACAGCAACAGCAGCCACCACCACCTCCCAAAATAATTCTTAAGGTCAGGCAGTGGTGGCACACACCTTCAATTCTGGACACCTAGGAGGCAGAAGCAAACGGATCTCTGTGAGGTTGAGAGCAGATTGGTCTACATAGTGAATTCTAGGACAGCCAGGGCTCTGCAGAGAGAACCTATCTCAAAAAATTACAACAACTGTCTTCTTGAAAAAAATGTATGTCACAAGGAGCTGCAGAATTGGCTTAGCATTATAAGCACCTGTTGCTCTTAAAGATGAGCCAGATTTGATTCCCTACATGGTAAGCTCACAACCAGTTCCAAGGGTTCTGACACTCACTTCTGATCCCAGTGGATACCAAGAAAGCATGTGGTCCATAGACAGACATGCAGACAGAACATTCACACATACAGTAACAAATAAATCTTTAAAAAATGTCACAAAAGACTACATTAAAATAAATTCAAAATTGAATACTACTGTGAATGAAACAAGTCAACTGTCTTTAGAAGAACATTAAAAGAACTGCATTAGGTTGTTACTTTTCCCTTCCTCAGTAATTACCACACAGAATCAACATTCTTCAAAACCTAAAAACTAAGAAAATTACCAAGTCAATTGTTCTGCATACTATGAATACATTATCTAAAATTTTATTTTTAAAATTAAAGTCTTATTTTATTTTTAATTACATGTATGGGAACTTATGGGTGTGTGCATATGAGTATGGGTGTCTATAGAGGCCAAAGAGGCGTCAAGATCCTTTGGAACTGGAGTTACACATGGTTGTGAGTCACCTGACCTGGGTGCTGGGAATTAAACGTGGGTCCTTTCTATGAGCAACAAGCACTCAGCCATTGTGCCATCTCTCCAGTCACCTAAAATTCTTTCTTAAAGAATTAGCAATGTTACATGAAAGGAAGTAAATTCTGCTTACATATAATTTATAGCTTTTAAAGAAAAGCAAGGCTCATGTATTTTGTGAAATTAACAATGAAATGCTTTTAGTATAAATCATCTACATACTTCTTTATGTAGAAATTTCTATATTAAATAAATACAATAATAAAATTAAGAATAATATAAAATATTTCTCTTTCTAGATACGTTGCCAATAATGTTTATCAAATAAGCAGAAAATTAAGTGCTTACATGTGCTGCTGATGTAACTTTGCAATTTCTTTTTCAAAATCTTGAGGTTGATTAGGAATGAAAGAATAATCTGAGAGGTAGCCTGGCAAGTTTTCTGACTGATTGTAGTCTCCAAGTTCAGCTAATGAGAAAAAGAAAATATCATCCTTTAATAAATAGTTTAATTATATTCAAATCAGAAATGTCATTAATTTGTATATACTTATGGAAGGTATGTATATTTGTAATGTAACCATATTAAGTAAGTTCCAATAAATCACATATCCTTCTGGGTCTCAGTATCATAAAAAATGTTTCAAGAATCAAAAGTAATTGCTAACCAACTAGACAGTTTGCTGCATCTCCTCGGTAGTTTCTACATTTTACACATCTAAAGAACTCCTGGTACTAAAGGCAATAAGGCAATAACGTATTATCAATACAAATTAAAAAAAACACATGCTACTCGACTTAAAAGTAAGCTGATACTTACACTGAACAGCAAATGAAGCTAAAAGGGCAGCAGTATTAAAAGGACAGGACAATCTAGTAAGACAAAAGAGAAAATACATAACCCAAGGATAAGTATAATTTCAAATGCACTGTAGTTTACATTACACTAGCATTACAAAATTTCTATATGCATTAATTTTAACCACAATTAAATATCCCAACACTCATGAATTTGAGATGACTATCACCAGTTTGAAGCCAACCTTAGCTACAAATAAGACAATGTCTCAAAAGACAAACAAAATAACCTTACTTAAAAGTCTGATAAAAGGAACTAACACTACATACAGATAACCATTTTTATAATTTGTTACAGTAATCAATCATGAGCTACTTAATACAGAATTAAAGTATTTTAGACTATTAAAAAAAAAAACCTTAACAATAGCTTACCTTCCAGTAAGAATATCTTGCTTAATTTGTAAAAAATACTGATACCTTAAAAAAAAAAAAAATTATTTACTAGGATCATCAGTTTGAGTTCTTACACACTCCATACTTAACAAAATTAAATATTTAAATATTTCTTTTTATAATCTACACATTTGAAATATAAACTCAGCATACATATGCATTTGCAAAAAAAATCAGAAATAGGCTTTTGTGAATTGACTACAAGTCTTTAACATTCATTAATATATGGAATTTTGTATTTTGAATGTCTTGTTTCTATTATAAAACTACTCAAGATTTCTAAGGTCTCTGCTGCCAGAGAGGAGACTTGGGAGCAACAGTCTGAGGATTGATTGGTCTGCACAAGAGGAACTGAGCATAGACATCAATAACACAGGAGTAGATGACACATACAGAAACTAATGAAAGAAGATAACCTTTTCTGTGGAAACAGAAAGGTCAATACAAGGACAAGGCCTATGTGCACATCATTTTGTTCTTACAACTACTGTGGAAGAACAATGTCTACTTTCCACTGGTGTTAAGAAAGCTCTTTTGTCATAAAACTAATTCAATTCCTTCTACTTTTGTTCTAATATTAGAGTGGTTACATGATCGGCTTTGTAAAACATGAACAACAGTATGTTATGACATGCTGTTAGGGTTGCTCACAAAATGGCACTATCCTCTTTCCCTGATAGTAGGTAAGCTAGACAACATCTGGACAAAATAACCTGAGAAGAGTAATATTGGTATAAAAATAAATTTCATGATTTCAAATACTAAACAGAAAGTTTAAGGCTTATACAGTTTTACTCTCTTCAAGTTCTCGCTCAATTATCAGTGAAACACACTCTCATTGTCCACACACACACACACACACACACACACACACACACACACATATATAAAACGTGTGTGTATGTATGTATACATACATATATACATACATACACGTTTAGGTTTAATAGAAAATTCAGTTTTCTGTGTGAATTAAATATTGAACCCAGCTATTGTTTGAATACGAAAGATCCCCACAGGCCCCAGATGTTTAAACACTTGGTACACAGCTGGTGGTGCTGTTGTAGAAGGTTGTGGAGCCTTAAAGGGTAGAGCCTTGCTAGAGGAAATGGGTTACTGGGGGCAGGTCTTGAGGCTTGAAAACCCAGCCCTATTCCTGCTCTCTCTGCTTTCTGATTATAGCAGTATTATCACCAGCTGTTTCATGCTCCTGCTGCCGTGCCTGCCCTGTCATGATGGGCTGTAATCAATCCTAAACTCCATGTCAAAACAAGAACTTCTTCCTATAAACTGCCTCTTAGTCAAGTATTTAATCAAAGCAACAAGAGAAATAACTAATACAATATAACTTACAGTATTTTAATTGTTTATATTAACATCATAAGCATGAAAAATGCTTGAAAAATAATTTAAAATTTTTGATATTTTAATTGTTTCTTATAGTTTGATTACCTAAAACCTACACCTTAGAATATTTATATTGCTTTATAATTAAAATTGTTCATTAATTCTGACTAATTTCCTTTGAGTTCATGCAAAATTAGAAAAGTTTTAGTATTCTGAGAATTATTTATAATAATAAAAGATTATTTAAAATATTTTAAATCAACATATTTGCTAAACTTAGAATGCAAATTGTATTCTGATATATAAAATAAAATGTGGTTTTAAAGGGAGAAAAAGCAACAAAAGCTAAGAACTGTAATGGTAAATTAAACACAATTTAGTTTGGATTCTATTACTATTGCAAATATCCCAGCTGTCTAACATGATACCTGTACTCACTCCAGTGTCTCCTCATTCTCAACAGAAGCAACATCGACTAGCAGAAAAGACTCTCAAGAACTATAGTCTCTTCTTTAAAGGCTTGGATTAGTACTGTGAACTCAACAGAAATCTAAGGAATGGCATGTGAACTAACTCATAGCTTTATTCTTCTGCTGCTCCATTCTATCATATATCACTGAAGTCATTCTGAAGCCACTCCCTGTATTTTCATATCTGAGAAGTATAGAGTGGCATCGTATTCAGTTCCACAAATGCCCACTGTTGTCATTACTTCTCTTCTTCCTACCCTAAACATTTTACCTAATCCTCAAGAACCTTGCTGAAATGCTCTTATACATTACCCTTGAATACTTTCTCCAGTAGAAGCCATGTGCTGAGACTTAAAATGGGCAGTCAGGTGGGCATGTAGAAGCCCAAATGCACTTTATCCCTGTAACACCCTTTTTATAAAGGCCAGTGATTTGTTGTTGTTCTTAAAAGTTAACCATCCTTCACATGATGGCTATACACACATATATACATACATACATATACATAGAGAAACTTGAGTTCTCCTAATGAAAAGAAAAACTACAATATTCTTTCGCATGAAAAAATATATACACCAAACACTCTCACTATACAACATGCCTTGGATATAATCTAGTGCCATCTCATTTTCTCATTTAATTTCATTTCAGCAGTGCTGTTTTTGGCTGGATGAGGTGGCTCTGAGTGTCCAAGTTCTGAAAGCTCTCCCAGTCATCCAAACAGGAAGGAAAGAGTTACCTTTGGATAACTTATAGACTTTTTGGTACGCTAAATCAGAAGTTTAAGTTTTCAGCATGGTCATTTACTTTTGCCTAGTTAATTTTATTTTTTCATATTAGATCTTTGCCAATACTTTCAAAAAAAGAAAAACAGTTTCATAAACCCACCTAGTATACTCTTCTTGTAACTTGTTGGGGTCACTCACAAAGAATTTGACTCTAAAGTTCAAACTGTAAGGAGATCCTCCTAAAATTAATAAAAACAGTTCTAATTAATCAAATTATATTAGTCCATCATCTTTATAAGACATATTTGCAAAACATCAAGTAAATAGTATGCTCACTCTTTAGCTGCTTCCTTATTGGTTTGTTTGGATCCAGCCACCTCTGAAAAACAAAGAAGAGAGATTTCTTTTTTCCCTGAGGAACTAACATATTGGTTATTTTATCTGTTCCAATTGAAGACTGCTTTTAGAAAAGGGTTAGGTAGAAAACAATATTGTTTCATGATTGCTAGTGATGTAGAAGGGTGGTACCATGCCTAGGCAGGTGAACCTGGATTAGAAAGTCAGTCAAGCATGAGCCTGGGAGCAAGCCAGGAAGCAAATTCCCTTCAGGGTTTCTGTTCAGGCTTTTGCCTTGATATACCTTGAGTAAAACAAAATAAAACCCTTTGTTCCCAGGTTACTTTTGCTCCGAATGCTGTATCACAACCAACTAGCACAGTCATAATACATTTACTTTAATGATTATCTAAATGTGAGATCTACCCAAAGCCTGATTTCATTGCTCAATTTTCCTTCAAACTAAAATACTCTGACATAAGAAACACATGCCTCATTAAATAAATGTGTGAAGCTGACATAGTTTAGAAATAATATTACAATAAGCATTAAGAAACTTAAGGTGCTCATGAATGTCATCAGTGAGACAGGACTTAGGTTCTTGATTTAAACCATGAGGTGGAACCCTAGTAACATGTAGTATTCGGCTGTTAAATAGCAGTATCCACAGTAAATAATAATAATAATAATAATAATAATAATAATAATAATAATAATAATAATAATAATAATAATAAAACATTAAGTCAAGAAAACAAACAGACAAAAAACTAGGAATGGGCTGTTGAGATGGCTCAGTGGGAATGGCACGTGTAGCATAGTGTGATGACCCGATTTGAATCCCCTAAACTAGCATAGTAGAGGAAGACTTGATTCTCAAAAGTTGCTCTCTGATCTCCACATAGGTGCTGTGGCACAGTTGCGTACACACACACTCGTATACACACACACAAACACACACACAATTAAATACATGTAAAAAACAAAAAGAAACAAAAAATTAAACAAATAAACCTACAAAGAAATCCTATATACCAATAACAAAAAAAGAGCAATATTAGAGGAAAAAATTGGCAATGGACAGTAAAAGTTCACAACTATAATATTTAAATATGTAAAGATAATCAATCACAATTAAAGAAATTCAAAATAAAAATATGTTGGGCTCTGTTTTTGAGACTGGGTTTCAGTAGTTACAACTAATGTTGCTTTGAACTTATAAACCTCCTGCCAGAGCCTCCAACGTGCTAGAAGTATAGGCATGTGCCACCATACTTCTGTACCCAACAATATAAGCATTTTAAAATTAGTGCCACCCTAATGAATAAACAGTGGTATGTCATTTTGCCTTGGTTCCATTTCTAATTGTTGTGATAAAATACCCTGACAAGAACAACATAAAAGAGAAAGAACTTGTTTTAGCTCACAGTTCCAGGTCCACTTTGGAAAGGAGGTCATAGCTTCAGGAGCTTGAAGCAGCTAGCTATTTACATCACATCCACAGTCAAGAGCAAAAAGCAGTAAAACAATGCATACATGCTTACACTTTATTCAACTTCTCATTTTAGTACAGTCCAGAAGCCAAACCCAGGGAATGATACCACCTACTTTTAGGCTCTTCCTTGCCATATCAATTAACATACTCAAGAAAATTTCACAGACATATTTATCCACTGGCCAACTCAGTGCCTCACTGGGACAACTTTCCCAGGTGATCCTGGATTGTATAAAGTTGGTAATTAAAACTAACTAATACAAGCTTTTTTTATTGCTGGCCAAATAATATTCCAATCCATAATGTGCCACTTTGGGGTGACTAGGTTATTCTGCTCGTAGTACCATGAACATCTAAGCACAAGTTTTGTGTGTGCGTGCGTGCGTGCGTGTGTGCATGTGTATGTAATAGTTGAAAACAACTATTAGAAATTCTATTTTACTTTGTGTGCATACCTGTGTATGCAAATGTACAAACATGCTCACATGTATGTGGGTATACCTGTGGGCATGCATGAGCATATGTGAGTGCACATGACTGTATGTATGTGAAGACTAGAGAATAATCTTGGATGTTGTTCCTCAGGAGCTGTGGCTCCCTCCCCTTTTTGAGACTGGATCTCTCACAGGGATGTGGACTGCTCCAATTTGGCCAATATATACATATTTTCTGGAAAAATTTCCACTAGAAAAAGATTATGTGATTATGTGACTATACTTGATATTACTGTTGCTATGTTGAAAGCATTAGCATCTATTGTATCTTAGTGAGTGCCACTGTTTTGATTTTTTTAAGCTATGACAATTATAATTTCTAAAATTGTTCATTGTTTTTCTTGTATAAATGGTATAACTTCTCTAATTGTGCCACATTGGAGTCTGTATATGGGTGCACATGGATGGCAGCAGAAATCAATGCTGAGTGTCTTCCCCAATCATACAACAGTTTAATATATATAGCATTTCAGTGCAGGCATAAAAATAGACAATGTGTGTATGTGGAAGTCAAAGAACTACTTGAAGGAGTCAGTTCTCTCTTTCTACCAAGTGAGTCCCAGGGATCAAACCTGGGTCATCAGGTACAGCAGTAAGTGCCTTTATCCAGTGAGCTATTTTGCCGACCCTCCAGTTTATCATTTGAAACAAGGCCAGTAAGTCACAAGGCTCTCATGTTTCTGCTTCCTGCTGTTGAGATTATAAACATGTACTGTTGTGCTCAGCTTTATATATGGTTTCTGTAATATCAAACTCTAGTCCTCTATTGGCAAACACTTTACCAACTGAAGCAGTCTCCTAGCACAAAAGTTGTTTTATTTTAATATTTATTATACAATTACTAATGTGACAAGCCCTGTTCTTTGCAATGCATATGTAAAAACTCAATTCATCTCATTAACCCCAAGACTGGCACTATTTGTATATATTTACAGATTGTTCTTCCTAATATAAAATATGGTATATTCAATTGGATAAATATTTTGTAGTGTTGACTTCCTACAAATGCTTATGTCATATCTCCTAATAGTGCCATTCCCTGTGGACTTGAGCTTAAAATAAACACTCAAGAATTTAAACATACAAGTCTATGGGGGCTATTTCTATTCAAAACACAACATTCACTAAGAAGCCAGCTAGGCTTTACCTCCCAATCCTTCTGTCCCAATTTCCAAGTACTAAGACAACAGGTACCACACTTGAACTCCCTCACATTTGAAGTAATTTTGCTAGTTAGAGAATACTGCAGTTTTCTTCCAGTATTTTAACTATATTATTTCACTGTCTCTGGCTTGCAAGTTTTCTAGCAAGAAATCTCCTACTATATTGTGGATCCTCTGTACCTGTTGAGACATTTTTCCTCTCCAAGATTCTCTTTGTTTTCCAACATTTTTTAATCACTCAGATTTTTTTTTTCAATTTGTTAAGTTTTTGGCCATTAACTTCTTCAAATAGTATCTTTATTTCCTTTCTTCTCCCCATCTTCTTGAGGTATTCCTCTGGATTTTTCTACAAATCCTTCTTAGATTCCATTTTCTAAAAGAATCCTAAAAATTTAGTTAGTGGTATGCACATACCAGATCAGGTGTACCATGTGATGTTAAAGAAACCAAAAGCGGAAAAAGAAGCAGTTGAAAAACAGGAGACATCTGAGGGAAGTCAATACTATGAAAATTTCCCAAGTGAATAAACCTTATTTAATATTGGGAAGAGCAATCTGTAAAGTTAAATAAATAGTACCAGCCTTTAGGCTGAAAACAAAAATTGAAAAAGAAACCACAGAGGGTAAGATTCACAGTTTCCTAGTTTTTAGCCCAAGGGAAAGCACGATTGTTTATGATATAAGCAACATGCTTGAGAGTCAGAAGACAGAACTTTAGATAACTGGAGCTGAGTTCTGAAAGGGAAAATAAGTGAAAAACTAAGGTCCAAACAAGCACAGACATACAAGCCACCCCAATTCTTACTGAAAGTTGAGATACACGTGTATAGAAAGACCCAAGAGTACCCCCTACCAACAACAAAAACAAACAGCTTGAAACTTTTAAAAATGAGTAGAAAGTCAACAAAATGGCTTGGTAAATCAAGGCACTGCCAAACCTGACCACCTAAACTACATCGCTGGACCCCAAACAATAGAAAGAAAGAACTAACTACTACCAAATTGTTCTTTTAATGCCATCAATATGCTGTGGCATTAAGATACAGATACATACAGATACACAAAGTATTCACAATCCTTCCTTGGCATCCTGTATGCTGAAACTATAAAAGCAAACCACTGTTCATACACACACAAAATCATTTTTATTGTATTATTACCAATAGTTTATAATAATCATTAATTATCAAATCTGTCAATGTTGTGATTCTTGGGACTGAACCAAAGGCTTATACATATTAGGCAACTGCAGTACCATTTAACTATATTACCAACTCTTTCTATACTTTTAATTTTGAAATAGGGTCTTATCAAGGCTGGCTTTGAACTCTTTCAGTATCCTTGTAGGTCCTTAAAGCTATGGTCTAACTCAGTTTCTCAAGTAGCTGAGTGTACCACCTTGGAATTCTTATCTATTCCAGCAGACTGACTAGGAATATTTAATTCAGGGATTCCAGTGGGTACATACTAACCTTATACTCCTTACTCCTTTCTTTTTAAAGAATGAAATCCCTTTCTTTTAATATATTAATTATCCTCAAAGCCTTAGGATAACATCACATCGACAATCACGAGGATTGGAGAGATGGCTCAGAATACTTACTGTGCAAGCATAAAGATCTTAGTTTGAACTCTTAGCACCCACATAAAAAGTCAAGCATGGCAGTTTCTACCTGTAACCCCAGGCAATAGAGGATGAAGACAGATAAATCCTGAAAGGTTCCTGGTAAGCCAGCCTAACCTAAACAGTAAGCTTCCAGTTCAGTGAGGAAATCCTATCTTAAAAGAAGGCAGAGAATGAGAGAAAGACATCCCACATCTCCTATTCTATCCTGCACACCCACACATTCAAATGCATGTAGTGCACACACACAGACACATGCCAATTAATAATGGGATAATATAGGAACTGAACTCTTAAGTCTCTTCCTTGGAAACATTCTGGCATTAGATAGCTCTTTCTGAATATTTAAATATAATGTTCAGTGGTAGAAATAACAGTTCTGTGCAAAAAAAAAAAAAAAATGAGCAAAGGGAATTAGGAGAACCAAGTTCTTGGTTTTATTAATGGCAGAAGTAGCTCAGGCTTTAATTAAATGGATTCAAATAATTAATGACTTTTTGTTGCACTAGAAAATTTCCAAAGCCTCTTTTAAGATTTAAAATTCTATAACCATTTATTAAAACAGCCCTACAATGAAATTTGGAATTTATTTATGTATTTGTGTACTTGTCCACGAGTTTGTGTACTAAGTGTATATGTAGTAAGAGGTTTCTGACTCGGACTTTCTGGCCTAGCCTCAAGGTTTAGGCCCACAGACCCACAGACTCAGAGACACACAGATGCTTACAATTGTTTTCAGCTGATGGACCTAAGGCCCAGGCATATCACTTGCTAGCTCTTTACCCTTAAACTAACCCATGACTCTTATCTTGTTCAGCCATGTGGCTGGGTACCTTTTCTTAGAGCAGCATAGTTGTCCTCTGCTTCTTCCAGCTTCTCTCTGGCGTTTCTATCCTGTCTTAGGTACCCTTTCGGTAAATTAAGGCGTGGCCCCACCACTGCCTGCTGGGGAGCCTGGAATTCCTTCTATAATCTGAAGTGACCTCTACTCAGTTGGGATTAAGGGCCTAGGTCACCACTCCCAGGATACTCCCTGTGCTGAGATTAAAGGTTTCAATCACCACTCTGATTGTCCTAGACTGACTGTGGTTAGAGCTCTGGAACTTCTGGAGCTTCTATTAACTCCCCACATAGACTGTGGTAGATTCCCTCTGATATCTCCAAAACTTCTGAAACTTTTATTGAATCCTCACATATCCCCTTTTGTGTCAAATTTTTTAAAAAGATGATAGCTAACATAAGAAAAACAATATACAATAGGTACAATAATTATTTACAATATATACAAACAATAATTGAGTAATGTCCAGTCATTAACAATTGACAATTCCAAGAAAATATTTCATTAATTATCCTATTTTGATGAGTCCAAAAGATTATACCTAATTCATTTCCTTTCTAACCAAAAGCTATTATTTTGATGTCTCTTAAACTTATGAACTTTAACTTCAAAGTTTCTTTTCTAAAATTGTCATTAGAAAACTGTAACTATAACTATCTCATCTTCAACTACCTCAGAGACCCAAGAAGGAAATAATATTTACCTAAATAACTAGGAAGTGCAAGCAACTTCCAAAAACTAGAAATGACAGAGATGACACCTATCTGCCTGGACAGTCATCCAAAGTTCCTTTATAACATTGGGGCATCCATCTTCAGCCTACAGGCCCAGAGTCTCTTTTCATCTCAATGAAGCAGAAAATCTGCTCTGTCCATTTTGGTGTAGTTCAGTCATTTCTCCTTGTGTCCTGAAGATTGAAGTCTCTCTTCAAAGTTCTTTTCAATTTTCCTTTGGGGTACTTGTTGGTTATCGGTCTCTTGCCGGTATTTAGCTTTAGATGGAGTTTACCACCCGCTTTGAACTGCATTCCCAAGCAACCCAACTCCAGGAAGATCCGGGCCCAGCATGCCAGGGGCCTCTACCGCCTCACCACCCATGGGCCATCTCTGACAGTTTCTCTGAAAAACAGGAACCTGAAGGACCATCTCAGCTTGTTCTGTCAAAGTTCAAAGGCCACTTTCTGAGGGAACCTGCATGTCCAGTTCAAATAGAACACTGTCAAGCAGTCAATACAGGGATAGGTTCTTGTCCAGTGGCTAACCATTACCACAAGAAAAGTAGACTCCATATGGAGTTTCCTCAATGCCCTTTTTTATCTTGAAGTATATTGGGGCTGCCAGAAGCAGACCTGTCTCACTGTCCAGAAAAGTCTTTAAGTTCTAAAAATATTTTAAGTGCCATATTCTATGGATCTCTGAAATTTTTGAAGAAGACCTGTTTATCTAAAATATATTTGTTTGACCTTGAAAACATATGTAACATGACTATGTCTGAATGTAATGTCTAACTACTGACTTGCATTGCTTTATATTCTAATTAATTGGAAATAAAAACTTTCATGGACTAGCAATTTGGATTACAATGTTAGATAAACTTATTAAGTATACTAACTCAAACAAGCATAGAAATATTTGTACAATGACACAATTAATCTCAAGATGCACAATTTGTATACAGAAAACCAATGCAATGTAAAATATTTAAAGCTAGTAAATCCTTTTAAAAGAAGATTCCATAATCTATCCTTATATCCTATATATCTGTATCCCCTTTTCCTTTATATTTTTTTAAACACAAATCTTGAATCTAATCATTCTTGTTTAACTTTTTTCTAACCATAACCATGAACAATTTTTAACCAATTAACCTAAACAATGACAATCATCCATAACCCACTGAACAACCAAAACTAAGCCACCCTACCACTTGGGAAACAAAACCAACCCACCCCACCACTTGGGAGTGTGGGCGCTGGTTCTTAAGTTACTTCCTGCTGACTGGGGGCGATGGCATCTTTTGGGGATCCTGAAAAGAAAAGTTTGTTAAATGTCAAGTCCTGAAATAAGTAGCTGTGTCATTTGTTGTCCAGTCTCTGCATAACAGGAAAGTGCACGGCTTGTCTCAAGTCCTGGAGATAGTAGTCCGTGAAGCTGGTTCATCTCAGCGAGCTTCCACAAAATGTCCTGAGCAGTTTGTAGTCAAAATCTGATCTTTGATTGGTGTTTGTCAGCCTAGTGGCTTTGTCAGAGTTCATGTGAAACCATCATTGTGGGGCCCCATCTTCTTTTTGGATATTTCAAGTTCGCAATTAGGCCTTGTTCTGGATCACTGCAGAAAACTGATAAGAGACTAAAAACCAACACAATGTACAGGAAACTAAACATATAACAATTTATTGAGCATAGGATTAGTAACAATAGAATAGTCCCTTATTTTTTGTTATTCTTCTGTCCCATATCAGGTGGCTCTTCTGATATGATAAAGAGATTTTTTTTTTATTTTCCTTTAACAAGTATACTTGAGTTTAGAGAAGGAGAGAGCCACAATCCAACTCTAAAACCAGCTTTAAATTATAATTAAACTGGGACATTAGCTAACAAAAAAATTTTGTAAAGGTTAAACCATGAGATTTTTACCCTATGAAGTATACTGGTACCAATAGTTACCATATTCTTTTGTTTATAAATTTTCCTGGATAGCCTCTCTTTTGCTTTAGATGTCTAGATGTCCAAGGCCTTTTAACTTCTTGAAGATGGGTATTTCCAGTTTCCTGTAAAGACAAAAACAGAAACCTGCCCCGACCCTTTGTTTTTTCTTACAACTGAAAGAATTGTGATATGGGTGGATGAGCTATCAATTCTTAGTTTCATGAAGTTTCTCTGGTTCAGTTCAAGTCTTTATTAATTTTGATAGTATCCATATCTTTTCCTCACCTGTAGAAATAAATGCAAAACCCCTTCCCCAAAGTAGCACATACCCTGGCTTCCATTCAGAGGTTAGTACATCTGTGAAGTAAATAGGCTGATTTAGTTCAGCTGTTTTTTCTATGGTCCAATGCCTTTCAGCAGCTGTTGTTCCTTTGTCATTAGCATTGAGAAAATTCAAAGTTAATAAAGCACTATGTAGTCTATCTCAACCATTTATTAAAACAGCCCTATAATGAAATTTGGAATTTATTTATGTATTTGTGTACTTGTCCACGAGTTTGCATACTAAGTATATAAGAATCCAAAGAGGCCAAAAAAGGGTACCATGTCCCCTAAAACTAGAATTACAGGGGTTTGTGAAGCTGTCATATAGGTGCTGAAAACCAAATCAAGGTCCTCTGCAAGAGGAATAAACTAGCTGAGCCATCTCTTTAAGCCCCATAAATAGAATAGTAAAACACTGATTCAGAGTACCCTGTCTTCAATCTACAAATTTTCTAAATAGTACAAATATGCTCCACTTGACTAGGTGTGGTAGCACACACCTGTATCTCAATACTAGACTAAGTACCAGGCCAGTGCCGGCTACCTAACCAACACGTTGCATTTGAGCAGAGAAAGAAAAGACCCAGAACTCCGTTAACACTGATCAAAAAGAAAGCACGTTTTGTTACGTCTATTACAGTCTAATCACATAAAATTATAAAGAATGCAGCTAAGATGTATTAGTATATCCTTCATCTAGGTTCATGAAGTATATTTTAGTACAGTTTATAATTCTTAATTGTCAACGTAAGCATCTCGACGACTCACCACATCTTCTCCTCTGTTTCTCTGACCCACTGTTTCTAACCAGAGGAACCATGAATAGGAGTAGTAAAAAGTAGGTATAAAGGAGCTTAAGACTGCAGATTTGTGCAACGCTGAAGTGGAATGTCTCATGTAAGAAGGGTCTTTATAAAATATTCTTACTTCCAAAATTTCAACTAACAAATTAAGACGTTTGTTAGAATATCCATGAATATCATGGATAAACAAGCTCAATTTCATTTTAGTAACTCTACAAACACCTAAAGCAGTGGTTCCCAACCTTTCCAATATTGCAATCCTTGATACAGTCCCTCATGCTGTAGTGACCCCCAACCATAAAGTTACTTTTAATGATATTTCATAACTTATTTTGAGTATGAATCTTAATATAAATACTTTTGGAGACAGCCATTTGTCAAAGAGACCATGTCAAAGGGGCTGTGACTCACAGGTTGAGAACTGCCAAAATAAAGGTTTTCTCTCTTTTTAGATCAAGAGGCCTGAGTCTTACTTTTTAGTTGTCCGAGATTCAATGAAACTAGTAATACACTTACAAGCTGACATTTAACTATAAGCATCTAAAAGGAACAGACTCAGCTATGCTAAAACAACAAAAAAAGTAGAACAGACAAAGGAATTGGGTCTAATTTTAATTAGAAACGTTAAAACTTATGAAATCAGAAAGGGTTTTATATAATGAACACAGAGAAAAACTACAGGGAAATGAAAGGCAAGTGCTTGAACTTACTGGGTTATCTGTGGAATCGTCGGCCAACTGTAAACCAAAATAATCTCGCTCAGTCAAATCAAGGTGCTTGAAGACTATATCCAACAGAACTTGCCCCTGGTCATGTTTCTGGAAGAAAAATAATACAAAACCATCTTTAGTAGGGTGTGTTTTGTGCTTTCTTTTTCTTTTCTTTTCGAGATAGGGTCTCACTAATTAGCCTAGCTAGCCTTGAACTCACAGAGATCCACCTGCCTCTGCCTCCCAAGAGCTAGGACTAAAGGTGTGCACTACCACACTTGGTTTTTTAACCTTGCATAAATTTTTGTCCATTTTACTACAATGGCCATTGTTTCTATATCAATGACTTGGTAGAGAATAAAGCTTCACGTGAATACTTTTTAAGGAAAAACAGTTCATAGAGAAAATAATAAACATTAAGATAAAAAACTTGACAAAAAATGCCTTCTGTAGGCTATTATCAGGGTATTTTTGTTTATATTGTTGCCATAATAACTTGGGCATATGTATATCTGTGTATATCTGTATATGTATATATATGTCCATGCTATCTCTTTATCCCTTTTATTCTTACAGTGAAATATTTCAAGAAAGTTGACTATAGTCTAAAATACAGTATTGTGTAGACGTCATAAAAGGCAGCAGATGGAACATAACTTTATAGAACATAACTTTACAATTACTTACAGAATTTTAAATATCTGACTTTAACCTTATCAATTCAATAATGCAGACATTATTATTCCCATGTTCCACAGCTACTAAATATGGTACAAAAGGCATGATTGAATAGTTTGCTATGTAATGAGTAAAAACTAATATGTTAAAAAAATTAATAAGTTCTTCAATAATAATATAAATTAAAATGGGAAACCACAACAGCATGTCATGATAACAAAAAAAAATAAAAACCAATGAGTAAAATAAAACAAGTTATTTAACTACAGAACTGTAAGATGACACAATTTGTAGGGAAACCATTAGAAAATGTGTCTGCATACAGAACAGGCAAAATGACCCAACCCATCTGTGTATGTGCATACAGAAGAACCCATCTGGCTGTGTGTGTGTGCTTGTGTATGCAGAAGTACCCATCTATGTGTGCATTCAAAATTACTTATCTGCTATGTGTGCATACAGAAGCATGCATCTGGGTGTGTACATGCAGAAATATCCATGAGTGTACATGCAAGTGGAATCACCCTTCTGTGAATGTATGTACACATAGAAGTGCCCATCCTTGAGTGTGCATTCGAAATCATTCATTGGTGTATGTGTATGCAGAAGCAACCATCTGGGCATGTGTGATGTATTTTGTTTTTGCTCTAACAAATAGAGCTTGCCTGATGATCAGAGGGTGGAGCTACCCAATAGTTAACTATAGAAATCTGGAGGTCTACAAAGACATGTGACAGGAAGTGATATGGCTGGGCAGAGAAAGAAAGTGAAAAGGTGGTGGGGAGACAGGAGTTGGGCCCCTATTCGGTCTGCGGTAAAGATAAGAAGTGACTGTGACTGTGTTCCTATATTTATTTGACCTTTCAGAATTTACCCCATATCTGACTGCAGGTGTTTTTATTAAGAAAAATTAGTAGATATACCTGGCATCCAAATTCGGAGCACAATTTTATGAAAAAGCCGCTTGCCTGTGGCTTTGCAGCCACCAGCACAGGCAAGAGCTGCAAAAGGCCTAGTCACTACCCTGTTGACTAGCTTTTTATCTTTTTCCCCTAAACCTCTGTGTAAGTTTGGGACTTTTTTTTTCTGTTGCAGCTCCTGTACAGCAAATTCCACAGGCCATGGGCTCAAAATGCTGCTGGAGTTAGCCCCTTACCACCAGCCAACTCTGCCTGCAGACAGTTCCTGCCATACTGTGCTTCTTACCCAGGATCCCATGTCCCTGGACCCCCTTCACAGGCTGATGCCACACTACATTTATACCCACTCATGTTTTTGAAGGTCAATGAAGCAGCAACCAGCCTCATACATCACCTTCAATCTAAAGTGTCACTGTTGCCAGATTTAGTGAGAGAATTTGGAAATCTTACAGGGAATAATTAGTTAAAAGAGATATTGCTCCCACATTAAAAAATGGGAAACACTACTATAATGAAAGAACTTAGGTCTCTGTGTGATAACACACTAGATGGTTTAAAATGGAACCGTTAAATGAAAGGATAATTAACATAGATGGGATTTGTATAATGTCAATTATAAACATTATCGGCTGGACATTTGTTTTACTCATAAAATGGTTGATTAATATGAATACCAAGATAAAAGTTTTAGAAAAACGTATTAAAACAGATCACAGAGATATTTAGGCCCAGACAGAGAAGGAGAAATCAATCCCAGCATTGCATTATAAAGTTAGAGAGGAACACCCCACAGTTTTAAAACACCAACCTTAATTTATCCAGTAACCTTAAAAGAACTGGAAAATGACAGGTATCTGTAAGGCTGTATAAGAGCTGAATGGACTCTTGTAGAAATGTTAGATTTAAAGAGATTCAAAGAAGTAATAATCTTATATAATATACATTCAACTTGTAACAGAATTATCTCTCAAGACTGGAGAGATTTGGTTCCAATAGTATTAGAATCTCATCCTCAATTACAGTGGAGGACCTCGTGAGAAAAATTAAGATAAAACCACTGCACAAGAAAGTAGGCCTAGAGGTACGGAACTCTCCCAAAACCAGTCCTTTAAAGGGAATATAATGCTAATATACAAAGACAATCTATATGATGACTATACTCTGGCTTTAAGGCATGCATGAGCAGCTTTGAATGTGTAGGACAGAATTGAATAAGTATGAAGGAAAAACTGAGTCATTTACTAAAGTTATCCAGGGCTCAAGAAAAAAACATTAGCTGATTTTATTATAAATATTGACTTTAGCAATTAATAGAATGATACTAAATTTAGAATCTAGACAAATAATAATTAATCACTGGCTTTTGAAGATTCTAATGCACAATTTAAAGGGGTAATTAGGCCATTAAAGGCAATATTAGCACCCACAAAAAATGAATCCGAGATATAATCAATATTGAATCTCATAACCATAATGATATGTGGATAAAAGTGTGTAAAGAAGGGGTGTAAAGAAGAATTAAAATGTCAAGTAAATTATGGTAAACAAGGCCACCTAAAAATGAATTGTATTCCTAGAAACAATGTTTTTTCTAATACTAATCCATACAAAATGCCCCTTCTTTCTGAAGTATGCAGAAAATCTGGCAAAGACAGACACTGGACTAATAAGTATAGGTAAGTAAGGAAGAGAAAAGGTAACCCTTTGCCATAAAGAAATACCTTGAAAGGCCCCTTAAAGGCCCCATTTCAAATATGGTTCAGTCCTTTCCTATGATCAAAGAGAAAACTCCTTTCCAGGGCAATTAAAGAACCTACTGCCTATTGTTTTTTTTTTTTTTTTTTTTAAACTGCTCTGAAAAACAGAACAACTTTAGAAGATAAAACAAAAATTTCAAGAGAAACTGTAAAGCAAATATTCTGGCAAACTTGTATAAATGAACAAAGACCAAAATTAAAAATACAAATAAATGACCTTATCATTGAAGGTATTGTAGACAAAAGCAGGGATGTAACAATAATTGCTACCAAATGCTGGCATCCAAACTGGCCTCTTTGGGAAGTAAATGTTTAGCTTTTAGGGACTGGAACATTATCTTAGGTAAAACAGTGCTTGAGATGGGTCAAATGTATAGGGTCAGAAGAACAGGGAGGAAAATTAAAACCAGATGTGGCTTAACAGTGCCATGAATTTAAGGGGACATGATTTATTACAGCAGTAAGATACTCAGATTACCATTACTCCAATCTCCAAAACAAGACAGCAACTAATGTTCCTGGAAAAAATACTTAAAGTTATTATAAAGAACAGTCAGTGGCCATTCAAGTTGTATAAGAACAGGGCACAATAGCTGATGATTTTTCAAAGGCACCAAGAAGCCCTACCTTTAAAACGGTTAAGGGACAAACCTGTATGGGTTAAGTAATGGTGCCTTTAACATCAGAGAAATTACAGGCTGTAGAGCAGCTGGTACATGAGCAGTTAAATGCTCAGCATATTGAAGAATCAACCAGCCTTTAGAATTTTCCTGTATTTATTATTAAAAAGAAATCTGGAAATGAAGAATGGGAACAGATCTAAGAGCTATCAATAAGGTGATTCAGCTAATGGGCTGTCTACAGCCTCTACAGAACTTCTTTGCTTTCTCTGTTACCTAAAGGATTTAGTTTTTTATTTGAAAAATTGTTTCTTCCCTATATCTTTACAAGAAAAAAACAGAAAAGTTTACCTTAACAGAGCATACTTATAAAAATTCTCTGCCTGTTAAGAGAAATCAGTGGAAGGTTCTCCCACAGGAAACATGAAATGGCCCCACCCTGTGCCAATGTTTCGTATTGGCTGTTGGAAATGATACTTAAGCAGCTTCCTCAATCTATAATTTACCATTATAAGAACAATATTTTACTAGCTGATTCAAATGTAGATACTTTACAGAAAAAGGATGAAGAATATTTTGCTTTATTAAGGATTACAATTTGCTCCTGAAAAGAATATGAAGAGGAGATTCTGTTAATTACTTAGAATATAAAAGAGGTCTTTGGCAAAAAAATGATTGCCAAAGTTGAAAACTAGAAAAGATTAACTACAGACTATTAATGACTTTAAAAATTTCTGGGAGACATTGCTCATCTATCACCCAATATTGGAGTAAAAAATCATGAATTGAGAAATTTATTTCAAGTCTTCAAAGGTGACAAAAACATAAATAGTTCAGGAGAATTATCAGCTGAGAGAGAAGTGGTTTTGGTAGAAAAGAAACTACAAGATGTACATGTGGACCTTTTGGATCAAGAACTTGATTATGTTCTGGTTTTTTTACACTATACATGAATTTTAACGCAGAGGAAAGATATTTAGAATAGATATTTTAACACATATAAACAAAAAAATAAACTTATGTGGAAAAGATCTCTTAGTTGATTCTAAAATAAAAACTGAGAGTTCATCAATAGGCAGGAATTGAACCAGCAGATACTGTTGAACCTTTTACTAATGCTGAAATCAACTCATTATGGGAAGCAAAGAGTTTGCAGTAAAATTTTGAATGAGATTAACAACAAACATCCCTAAAGCAACAGAATCTATTTAAAAAGAGAACTAACTGAATCCTTACTCGCATTGTACAAAGAACACCAAATACTGAAGCCCACAGATTCTACATTGATGCAAATGAATCAGAAAAAGCAGGTTATAAATTCAGAAAGTTTACGTAAAGTGGTTCAAAGTTCTTATGAGTCTGTTGTCTAAAAGTCAAATTTTATGCTATTCTCATAATACTAAAAGATTTTACTGAACCTCTTAACACAGAGTCACTCAGAATGCAGAATGAGTTGTTTTACACATTGAAACTGCAGATTTTATTACTGATGAATCAGAATTAACTTCACTATCTCTACGATTACAAAAAAATAATCAGAAATAAGAATCATCCCTTATATATAACACAATTAAGGTCCCATACAGATCTTGCAGATGAAATTAAGCAACTGATAAGGAAATGTGCTGGAGGCTTCAGAATCTCATTTTAAAAAAAAAAAAAAAGAAAGAAAGAAAAGAAAAAATACTATGTCAATAACAAAGGTTTGGAATTCTTTTTTTTTTTTTCATTACATGGCAATGAATCAAGGAAATTATTAGGAAACAACCTACTTGTTCTTTATATAACAAAATTCTACTACCTGTAGTAGAAGGGTACTTAAAGAAATGAAATCTGTCATATGAATGTTTCATTTTGTAGAATTTGGAAAATTAAAATATGTACACCATGCCATGGATAGATATTAAGGATTTCAATGGGCAACTGCTTTGAGTTCTGAAAAGGCTGATTTTGTAAGCACACGTTACAAGTTATGGCCATTATGGGTATACCTGTACCAATTAAGACTGACAATGCTCCAGCATATGTCTTTAGTAAAACGAAACAGGTGAGTTTTTTGCTTGGTTGTTTGGGGGTTTTGTTTTGTTTTAGTATTACAATATAAAGCATATTACAGGTATACCATATAATCCTACAGGGCAAGCAGTTACAGAAAGATCAAATCAAACTCTAAAAAATATGCTAGGTAAACAGAAACGGATAATAAAGGCCCCCAGAAATAGATTGCATAACACTTTAACTATAAATTTTTTAAGTGCAAATGAGAAAAAAAATGACAGCTATGGAGAGACATTGGATAATAGATAAAACTATGAATTAAATCAGCTGTATACTCTTAAAATGTGTTGATCTCAGAATGGAAACAAGGATATGTGTTACATTCAGAAAGAGGTTTTGTTTTGTTTCCTCAGAAGAAGAAAAGCTATAAATACCATCAATATTAATGAAGATTAGATATGAACAAGAGAAAACTCTTGATTAGAAGAGAAGAGAGTTTATCTACAACCATAACCATTCAAATTTAAACTAACTTATAGAACTAATAAAACTATTCGTTTGATTAGATATAACCTGTCAAAAGGGAACCTCCCCAAAACTAGGGCTGGAAAAAGGTTCTATGTTTGTCTCTCAGGAGAATGAGGCATCCAACTAAAGAATCTGAAGACCACTAGGCAAATGAGACACCTGAAGAAAAAGGATGTAGCATCCAGAAAACATATCAAGAATAAGTGTTCATTGGACTATTGGTATATCACAAATCCATCAGGATTAAAGTTTCATAAATCTTCTCAAATGTTTGTATCTGCTGTTCTCTATGAACATATAATGTAAATGTTATTTTCTAGTCCAGTTCAATTAACAATTAAAGCTGGATTTGGGGTGGGAGTGTAGCTCTTTTCTCACTAAACCCAAGCAAGCTTGAAAAAGTAAAATCCAAAATCTTTATCTCATTTCAGAAGGGCCACCTGATATGGGACAGAAGAAAAATACAAAATTTAGGGACTATTGTATTGCCACTAATCTTATAATCCTTTGGTTTTATTTTGACTTTGTAATACTTTTCCTAAGGTAGAAATACTATCTCAAGATTTATAAAATACACATTTTAAAATTTTTGGTCATGATATTGTCATATTGAGTACTAATTCTAGAAAAAGGCTTCATCTAGCTACCTGTATATGAATTCAAATTTGAGTCTCTATGATTTGAGTCTCTATCGTGTAACTAATTAGGAATTAAGATTTTGTACTCTGGATGTACATAACAAATATTGATCCTTTAACCTCTTTGAGATCTGCTGCATATAACATTTAAAATGTTTAAGTTTTCTACAGTGAACCATGACGACACCTAATAACGACCTTTGAAGTTCTTAAAAGGATGAGGGAACCCACAACGACAATTACACCAGGACTATGATTACACCACTAAGCTGACAAACACTTCTTAAAGATTAACTTTGGACTACAAACTGCTCAGTACAATATCAAGGTGGCTAGCTGAGATGGTTCCAGCCTCACAAACTGTAAAGTCCTGCATTTTTCTGTTACAAAGAGACTGGAAAACAAACTAAATAGCTAGATCTCCCAGGACTTGAGAATTAGTCTTCCCCCCCCCACCCCCAGGGTCCCATAAAGATGCCTCCAAACAGCGGGAAGTAATTTTAAGAACATGACACCCTAGAAGCCTCCCTCTTGGTCCACAGCTAACTAAGAGGGGAGTGGTACCCCAAACCCCAGGACAAGCAGAGAGCATGATCTTCAAATTTTCAGCCCAGGGACACTGCCTCCAGCACCCCAACCACACCCAGCCCCTCCCTAAACCAAAGAAAACAGGGAAATCCCCCTCCCCAAGCTCAATTCCCAGCAAAACACAGCATTAGGGACATTCCACAGGCCAAACCATTCCCAAAACTCAATCTGCATCATTGCCCACCAACAACTGGATACCAGAAGCCTCCCTCTGGGTCCACAGCTTACTAAGAGATGCCTATGAGTTGAATAAGAGCCAACTAAGACCCTACCAAGAACAATCCCTGCGAGAACTATAGACACACAGCTCCTTGACCTACATCCAACTAAAAGCCGACTAAGAACAGCCTCTGCAATTACTGTAGGCACTCAGCACCCAGGCTCACAACTAAGAGCCAACCAAGAGCTGACTAGGACTGAACCGAGGAAGCAATGGGCAGACACCAGTGCAAGAATAAATATAACAATATAAAGAACAACAAGAACCCCCCCCCCCAAATAAGAAGCTGATGGCTCTACAACATCAAGATCTGAGCATAACAATGAAGAGGAAACAGAAGGAAATGATCTTATAAACAACTTTATGAAGAAAATATAAGCTTTAAAAGAGGTTATTAAAAAATTCCCTTAAAATAATAGAAAAGACAAAAAAAAAAAAAAAAAGGAAGAGATCAACAAATCCCTGAAAGAAAACAAAGAAATCCAAAAAAAAAAAAAGAAAACAAACAGGTGAAAGAAACATTCCAGGAATTAAAAATTGAAATAGAAGAAATAAAGAAGGCACAAACCGAGGCAAAGCTGGAAACAGAAACCTGAAGAAATGAACCAGAACCACAGATGCAAGCATAACCAACAGAATACAAGAGATGCAAGAGAGAATCTCTGGAGTAGAAGATTCAATAGTGGAAATAGACATGTCAGTTAAAGAAAACACTAAAGCTGAAAAATCAACACAAAATGTCCAGGAAATCTGGGATGCCATGAAAAAACCAAACCTGAGAATAGCTGGAATCGAAGGAGAAGAATATCAGCTCAAAGGCACAGAAAATACATTTCACAAAACCATAGAACACTTTTCCAACCTAAAGAAGGAAATGCCTATAAAGATACAAGAAATATACAGAACACCAAATATACTAGACCCTCCCCCACAAAAAAAAAAAAAATCTGCTCTCCACATAGTAATCAAGCCAATGAACCTACAAAATAAAGAAAAAACACTAAGAGCTACAAAGGAAAAAGGCCAAATTACCTATAAAGGCAGACCCATCAGAATAACACCAGACTATTCAATGGAAATAATGAAAGCAAGAAGGTCCTGGTCAGATGTTATACAGACACTAAAAGAGCATGGCTGCCAACCCAGACTATTGTACCCAGAAAAACTATCAATCACCATAAGTGGGGTAAAGAAGATATTTCATGACAAAACCAGATTTAAACAATACCTATCCACAAATCTGGCCCTACAGAAAGCACGAGAGGGAAAACTCCAACCTAAGGAAACCAGACGCATCCATGAAACCACAAAAAAGTGATAATCCCACAGAACAAAAAACCAAAGAAGGGAAATACACACAAGATACAACCAAAAATAACAGGAAATAACAATCATTGGTCATGAATGGCCCTTAATATCAATGGACTCAATTCACCTATAAAAAGATACACCCTAACACAATAGATATAAAAACAGAAGCCATCTTTCTGCCCCATACAAGAAACACACCTTAATGTCAAAGACAGACATAGGCTCAGAATAAAGGGTTGGGAAAAGGCTTTCCAATCAAATGGTCCTAAGAAACAAGCTGGTGTAGCCATCCTAGTAGCTAATAAAATAGACTTCAAACTAAAATCAATCGGAGACCAGGACGGATACTATTTATTCACTTCAGGAAAAATCCACCAAGATGAAACGCTATAAAGCTTAAACCCCTCATCAAACCCCACACACTCATAGTGGGAGATTTCAATACCCAACTTTCACCCTTGAATAGGTCAACTAGACAAAAACTCAAAAGAGAAATAAGGGATTTAACAGATGTTATGACCCAAATGAACGTAATAGATATACACAAAACCTACCACCGAAACACAAAGGAATATACATATTTCCCAGCACGCTATAGAACTTTCTCTAAAATTGACCACATACTCAGTCATAAATCAAATATCAATAGGTATAAAAAAATGGCAATAACTCCTTATATCTTATCATATTACCATAGTCTAAAGCTAAAGTTCAACAACAAAAAACACGGAAAGCCTACAAACTCATGGAAACTGAATATCTCTCAATTGAACCACCTCTGGGTCAAGGAAGAAATTAAGAAAGCAATAAAACACTTCCTAGAATTTAATGAAAATGAATCCACAACATACCCAAACTTATGGGATACAATGAAAGCAGTGCTAAGAGGAAAACTCATAGCACTAGATGCCTATATGAAAAACAGTGAGAAATCTCACACAAGAGACCTAACAGCATAGCTGAAGGCTTTAGAACAATTAGAAGCAAACTCACCTGGAAGGGATAGACAGCAGGAAATAATCAAACTTAGGGATGGAATCAATACAATAGAAACAGAACAATACAAAGAATCAATGAATCAAAGAGTTGGTTCTTTGAGAAAATTAACAAGATAAACTCCTATCCAAACTAACCAAGAAGCAGAGAGAGAATATTCAAATTAACATTATCAGAAATGAAAAGGGGGACATAATAACAGACACCCAGGAAATCCAGAAAATTATCAGGTCATACTTTGAAAATCTATACTCCACTAAAAAGGAAAACCTAAAAGAAATGGGCAGGTTTCTCGACAGGTACCACTTACCAAAATTAAATCAAGATCAGATTAAAGACCTAAACAGACCTGTAACCCCAAAGGAAACTGAAGCTGTTATTAAAATCTCCCAAGTTTAAAAAAAAAAAAAAAAAAAAAAGCCCAGACTAGATGGATTCAGTGCAGAATCCTACCAGACATTCAAAGAATACCAATATTGCTCAAATTGTTCCATAAAGTAGAAACTGAAGGAACATTCCCAAATTCTTTTCATGAGGCCACAATCACCCTAATTCCCAAGTCACTCAAAGATGTAACAAAGAAAAAATTACAGACCAATCTCCCTCATGAACATTGATGCAAAAAATACTTCATAAAATTCTGGGAAACTGAATCCAACAACATATCACAAAAATCATCCACCATGATCAAGTAGGCTTCATCCCAGAGATGTAGGGATGGTTCAACAAACGAATGACATCCATCATAGGAAAAAAAAAAAAAAAAAAAAAAAACCCACATGATCATCTCCTTAGATGCTGAAAAGCTTTAACAAAATCCAACACTCCTTCATGAGAAAAGTCCTGGAGACATCAGGAATACAGGGAAAATACCTAAACATAATAAAGGCGATATACAGCAAGCCGGCAGCCAACATCAAACTAAATGGAGAAACACTCAACGCAATCCCACTAAAATCAGGAACAAGACAAAGCTGGCCTCTCTTCCTTATCTATTCAATATAGTTCTCAAAGTTTTAGCTAAAGCAATAAGAGAACAAAAGGAGATTAAGGGGATACAAGTTGGAAAGGAGTAAGTCAAACTATCACTATTTGCAGATGATATGATTGTATACATATGTGACCCCCCCCCAAAAAAAAAATTCTACCAGGGAACTCCTACAGCTGAAAAACACCTTGAGCAAGGTAGCAGGGTACAAGATTAATTCAAAAAAATCAATAGCCCTCCTATACACTAAGGATAACAGGGCTGAAAAAGAATCAGGGTAACATCCCTCATTATAATAGCTGCAAATAGCATTAAATATCATGGCATAACACTAACCAAAGAAGTTGCAGACCTGATTGACAAAAACTTTTAAGTCACTGAAGAAAGAAATTGAAGAGGATATCAGAGAATGCAAAGATCTCCAATCCTCCTTGATAGGTAAGGGATCAACATAGTAAAAATGGCAATTTTACTTAAAGAAATCTATAAATTCAATGCAATCCCCATCAAAATCTCAACACAATTTTTTACAGACCTTGAAAGAACAATACTCAACTTCATATGGAATAACAGAATACCCAGGATTGCCAAAACAATCCTGCTCAATGAGAGAATTTCAGGAGGAATCACCATCCCTGACTTCAAGTTATATTATAGAACTACAGTAATTAAAACAGCCTGGTACTGGCATAAAAACAGACTTATGGGTCAATGGAATTGAATCGAAGACCCCCGACATTAACCCACACACCTATGAATACCTGATTTTTGAGAAAGGGGCCAAAAATTTTCAATGGAAAAAAGATAGTATCTTCAACAAATGGTGTTGGCATAACTGCATGGTAGTATGTAAAAGAATGCAAATAGATTCAAACCTATCACCCTGCACAAAACTCAAATCCAAGTGGATCAAAGACCTCAACATAAACCCAGTCACACTGAACTTGATAGAAACCAAAGTTGGAAATGCCCTTCAATGCACTGGCACAGGTGACCACTTCCTAAATATAACACCAGTAGCATAGACACTAAGAACAACAATCAGTAAGTGGAACCTCCTGAATGAAACTAAGAAGCTTCTGTAAGGCAAAGGACACAGTCAATAAGACAAAACGACAGCCTACAGAATGAAAAAAAGATCACCAACCCCACAACTGACAGAGGACAGATCTCTAAAATATATAGAGAACTCAAGAGACTAGAGCCCCAAACCTAAATAACCCAATTAAAAAATGGGGTTCAGAGTTAAAAGGGGAATTCTCAAAATAAGAATTACAAATGGCTGAAAGGCACTTTAAAAATTGCTCAGCATCCTTAGCCATCAGAGAAATTCAAATCAAAACAACTTTGAGATACCACCTTACACCTGTCAGAATAGCTAAGATCAAAAACACAGATGACAGCCTATGTTGGAGAGGATGTGGAACAAGGGGAACACTCCTCCATTGTTGGTGGGAGTGTAAACTCTGGAATACAGTATGGTAGTTCCTCAGAAGTCTGGGAATCAGTCTCCACAAGGATCCAGCAATACCACTATTGGGCATATACCCAAAGGATGCACATTTATACTCCACAAACCTTAGCTCAACTATGTTCATAGTAGCATTATTTGTATAGCAAGAACCTAGAAACAACCTCAACTAAAGAATGGATTGACAAATCCGTACATATACACAATGGAGTACTACTCACCAGTTAAAAAAAAATGTCAGCCTAAAATTTTCCGGCAAATGGATTTGGAGAGTATCATCCTGAGTGAGGTAACACGGACCCAGAAAGATAGGCATGGGATGTACTTACTCATAAGTGGATTTTAGATAAAAAGCAAATATCCAAGCTGCAAACCACAATCCCTGAACAGCTTGGGATTAGAAGAAACTTAAGAGACACATTTAGAAATTCTCTTAGGAAGAGAAAATAGAGAATATCACCTTAACAAACTGGGGTCATAACGGGTTGCAACAGAAGAGTTGGGGAAAAATCTGGGTTGAGTGAGAGGAGCAACAAAGAGGAAGATAGAAAGAGATGGATATCTCAATAGAGGAAGCCAGTGTGGGGTTGGAAAGAGACCAGTGCTAGGGAAACCTCCAAGAACTCACAGGATGTCCCTGGCTAGGTCTCCAAACAATAGTGGAGGGGGTGCCTAAACATGGCTTCCCCTATAATCAAATGAATAACCACTCTAAGTGTCATCAGAGAGCCTACATATCCATGGCTGAGCACTGGACAGAGCTCATGGTCCAGCTGAGAGCAGGGGAGGAGAGTCTGTATTGCCATAGGATAGGGATTATGAGGAAAATTCCCACAGTGATGGCTAGCTGGAGCTCTGGGGAGCTCCCTGAATCAAAAATAGCCACTGGAGATCCATCGGGCAAAGGAGCTAAGCCCTCCAAGGGTAGGCAACCGTTGACTGGCATGAGCAGTATGTGGAGCCTCAAGGGGTGGGATCAGACTGTGTCCCTATGTATGGGCTGGCACCTTGGAGCCCATTCCTTGCAGAGGAACACCTAACCCAGTCTTGACTTTGGGATGAGGAAATAGGACTTGCCTGGAGTGAGTATGCCATGCTGAGCTGATCTACCTACCTTGGGACTTCTTGCTCTTTTCAGTGAGGGGATATGTGGATGGGGAGGAGTGAGGCTGAAGGCTGACTGGGAGGGATACGGAGGAGGGAAGGGAGGGGAAGCAGGGAGATCATAAATAAAAATGACAAGATTTATTAACAAAAATAAATGTATATATACAAAAATAAAAAAAATTTAAAAAGAACAGGATACCCACATTTCCAAAAGATGAGGTGGATAGTTTTTGACCATTCAATAGTTTTTATGGATATTTGACAATGTTTAGAGTGGTTGGTTATATATTGTTATTGGTAATGATCAGCTCCACAAAAAAAGCTCAACAAAGGAGATTATATTCAGGGATCTTTTTTTTTGGAAAGAAGAGCGTATATAGATATATGACTAAAAGGTAGATTATTGGATCTACTTATTAAAAGCAACTACTAATTTTAAATACCTTACATTGGCTTAGATTTTTATATACTGATCCAAATTTGAGGTTATTTTTATTAAGACATACTGTACATACTTGTCTACTTGTATTCAAAGTATTGTACCTACACAATTAGTTTAACATTGCAATGCGAATTTCCAGTCCTTAAAAGTTATTTTTAGAAACTATTCAGGTTAATAAAGAAACGCAGATTAGTATTTAGTCACATATTACAATTGAACTTGTAGTCATATTGGGTATGTTTTCAAGGTCAAACATTGATATATTTTAGATAGACAGGTCATCTTCAAACACTTCAGAGATCTACAGAATATGACATTAAAGATGCTTTAATAACAATTTTTGTTTTTGTTTTTGTTCTTTTAAATGACAATGAGACATGTCTGTTCCTGGCAGCACCAATCTCCTTCTGAGAAGGTAAGTGCTGAAGAAACTCCGTATGGAGTTTACATTCTTTGTAGTTTACATTGTTTGTTAATAAGTGGGCTACAGTGCCCTTGCCTTGACTGCTAACAGTATGCTGTCCAAATACGACAAGCAGGACACAGGAAATTTACTGCCAAACTTTACCAAAACAAGGTAGGACAGTCTTTCAGAATATCCTGCTTCCCAGAAAAGTCTGTCAGATATACTAAGCCTATAGGCAAAACATGGATATTCCAAAATTTTAGAGGACCCTTGGGTGACTGTCCAGGCAGCCAGCTGTTTCTGTCATTTCTCACTATTTTTTTTTTTTTGGCAAGTCGCTTGCTTGCACTTACTACTTACTCAAGTAATATTATTTCCTTCTTAGGTCTCTGATGGCAGTGAAGACTGGATAGTTATAATTACAGTTTTCCCTGTTAACAGATTCAGAAAAGAAACTCACTAAAGAAGTGTAATGTGTATAGGATTGAAAAGATAAAAAAATACTTTTGGGTTAGTAATGCATGTTAGGATAAAAAATGAATTAGGTACAATACTTTTGACTCATCAAGACAGGATAGAAATGGAGTATTTTCTTTGAATGTGTCAAATGTTAATCAACTAGACATTGCTGACGTACTTACTGCCTATATATATTATATATACTTATTGCACTTATTATATATAGTTCTTTTATATTAGTCAAAACCTTTTTTATTTTAGACAAAAAGGGGGAAATTTGACATTATTTTGTTTGTGTCCTAACAAATAAAACTTTCCTGAAGATCAAAAGGTAGAGCTACCCACTAGTTAACCATTGAGGTCTCAGGGTACCAGCAACTGTAAGATCTATACCCATACATGATAATGTTCAAGCAAACAAACATACTTGTAAAGTTACTGCATTGTGTCTTACTGTTCAAAACTGTGTCAAGACTGACAACCAATGGAAGGAAGTATGTGATTCATATGTTACTACTCAATGCTGGTGACCATTTGGTTATCTGCATTAAAGACAAAATTAAACACTGCTATAATCTCTTTTCCTCTTTTCCCATTCAGATTAGTTGGTCTAGGGAAAAGATTAAGCATTACTTTTTAAAGTTACTATGGTGAATTTAAAGCCCTCTTCTCAACAAGATGAAGTAAGACTCATTTCTGGCTATACCTCCAGTTGAAATGTAAATAATAAACTAATTAAAAACATAAAAGTTCTTAAATTTTAAAACAAAAGCTGCCATATGGCTTGTACAGTGAAATAGAGATGTTAAGAATAAAGGCAGAAGGGACTTCTTGCTCTTACAGAAGATCTAGGTTCAGTTTCTAACACTCACATGGTGACTCACACCCATCTCTAACTTCCAGGGGATATGAACCTCTCTTCTAGCCTCTATAGGTACCAGGCACACACTTGGTACACAGACAAATATGCAGCAAAGTAAATACACATTTAAAAAAAAAATCTAAAATTAAGGACAAAAATTTCAAGTAAGAGATAACTGAATAGTAATGTGACCTAAATTAGACTATCAAAGATGACAAAGTCAAACAGACCAATTCCAAAATAGCAGATTGGAAAAAAAAAGTGACTAATTATGGATGAGGGGAAAAAAATGACACATCAAAAATGCTGTGTTGTGTCTTGATTAGCAAATGGATTCCTGGTGGTACCACTTGCTGGTTTAAAAGGAACAATATAAAAACACTGCAGTCCATGAGAGAGGTTTATTTTCAAAAACAATGAGCTTTGAAAGAAAGAACAGAAAGAAGATTTTAAAAACACAAAACTGAGAGGCTAGTGAAACTATTTAGCAGTTAAGATCACTCACAGGCTGCTCTTGCAGAGAACCTGTGTTCAGTCCCCCATACCCACATGATGGCTCACAACCATTTCTAACTGTAGTTTCAGGGGATTTCATGCCCTATTCTGGTCCTCCCAGGTATTAATGCACATGTTGCACATAAAAACATAAGGCAAAACACTCAGACACATTAAATAAAAACAATCTTTGAAAGAGTTGAATTTGGGGGACTCACTGAATCTCTTTGTTCCTCTTCGAAATGTAGGAGCTTGTAGTAGTTTCTGTTCTGGTGATAAACTCTCAAATACTTCGCAGCTGCTTCCCAAGTAATTGACTCAGAGGCTTAATATTATAATTACTACTGAGCCAGAAGTTCTGGCTTACTATTAACTAGCTTTTATGCCTAAATTAACCCATCATTCTTATCTATGCTTAGCCACATGGCTTGGTACCTTTTCTATTGCATCATTCTTGTCTTGCTTCCTCTGCATCTGGCTGGCATCTCCTGCTCTGACTTTCCTCTTTATGGAGTTCTCCTAGTCTGGTTGCCTCACCTATACTTCCTACCTAGCTACTGGCCAATCAGTGCTTTATTATACCAAAACGAGTAACAAATCTTTACAGTGTAAATCAGCATTATCCCACATAAAATCTTTATTTAAAAAAAAAATACAAATGGAACAAGAAATGATCTGCTCATTCCTCGCTTCATTAACTTCCTGTTGTCAATACCACAATAAGACAGATTGGTAAATTTAACCCAAAAGACCTTTATTTTGACTCATGGATCTTAAAGTAGTAAGTAAAGGGACAGAATATAATGACAGCCTTCTTACTGAAGTGTGCAGAGGTCATGTAGGCATCACAAGAGTGTAAATTTTAAGGTTTAGATATAAAACATCCTCCCCAGGCTCATATGTTGAAGAGATGGTCCTCAGCTGTGGGTGCTATTTGGGGAGGTTCTGGAAACTTTAAGAGATGAAAAAAAAATAGGGTCATTAGGAGCTGCATCTTAGCCTAATTCCTTCCTATCTTTCTGCTTCTTGATTTCCATGAAATAAGCAACTTTATTCTAGTACAGATCCCATTATGATGTCCCTTCTAACCAAAACCAAGACAGTGAAACCAGAATAAGTCCTTTCTTTTTTTTCTCAGGTATGTATTAACAGCTGTGAAAAACACAGAATTGAAGCAAAAAAGTGTAGTAGATGCTGTGTTACCTGACCATAGTGTTCTAAATCATGGGGGGTTGTTTCAGTAAGAAAAGTGGGAAAATTTGGTGGTAATGCTGAAGAGGTGAAAGCAAGGAGTCCTTAAAGGTGGGAGAAGGCTAATAGGAATTCACACAATGAGCACCAGTTTCATCAGGGTTTGGATGCACTAAAGGTACATTCATGGTACAGTGCGGCAAAGAGCTTATTGGCATTTTGTCTCTGCCCTGAGACTTTGAAGGAAGCAGAATTTATAGGTAATAGATTAACTAATCTGTTGGAGGAAATCCAGCACTCAAGCTATGATACAATCATAGTTGCTAGTTGTTTATTGGGGAGGGACGCATTTTTGTTTGTTTATTTTTAAGCAATAAATAAAACAGGAAGATTAGAAAAATATGTGGTTTGGCCAGAAAATTATGTAGTCTGGCACTTAAACTTGAGGGCAATTAGGCTGTGTGTTGTGAAACTGGTATCATTAAAGAAAGCCAAGTTTTTGTACCAGGAGAATAAAAAGATTCCTTGATGATACCATAGATATCAGTGATACTACCTACCACTCATGCCGGGGCAAAGAATATAAAAATAAAAACACATTGGAAAAGATTTCACAGTAAGTAGAGAGTGCTACCCAACATTTTGATTGAACAAGACCACCTAGAGAAGCATTTTCATGAACCCAGCAGGCACAAGGAGGCTACTTCAACCAGGGTCCAAAGGAGTCCAACTGGCAGCAAGATCTTGGTTTTTATCCACATATTTTTGCACGTATACAAATTAATGTTTCTGTGGGACTGCAGAATAAAAGAATTTCAAGGTCACAAAGGTTTCTACCCACATTTCAAAGGAAAGCCTGTAAGGCCAAGCAATGTGCAGAATAGCCATTTTCCTTAGTAGACTGCCACTGAAAGAGTAATAAATAGAGCAGATGAAACTGCCTAGATGAGAATAAAAAGTAAACAGTTGTAGGAGAAACTTGCCATGAAATCTCAGTAGGCTGTTTTAAAAAGCCAGTTAATTAATATTTGATTAGTTGAGTCCGTGAATGACAAAATAGTATGCAGAAACAACTGTTAAGTTTATGTGTGATTTTTAGTCTCTCTTCAAGTGTTGCTAAGTCTTCAGTTCTTATTTTACAGAGGGTCAGTAAAAGAATAAGACATTTGGGTGAATCGCTAAAGTTCAAAGGATAATACTACAAATAACTTAGGGTAAACTGTGTTTTTAAAAGTAAAGGCTATCCTTGAAAAAATGTTTTTAGTTTGTTACTAGTAACCGCCTAACTAAATGAAGATTCTTGTAGTAGACCAAGAACAATAAGAGATGTGTTGAGATCTGGCTGAACAGAAGACTGAGCAACAGCTCTACAGACTTAAGACAGAGCTATAAACTATGAAGACAATTACTTCAACAGCACTGGAGCTGTTTTATAGCACTAGGACTGATGAGTATACTTAGGGACTGATGCACTGAGGAGGAGAAGTTCAAGGACAAACTGGGACTCCTTGAAGTAACTATAACTCGGTCCACTATACAGAGATCATGTGTTGTATCTTCACCGGAAAATAAAAGGATTCTGCATTTTAAAACATAATCATCTAATCTGGATGCTTCCTGAGGATAACTATTTCTAAAGATGCTCTCCTGAAGACCAGTAGGATACTGGGAAGAGTCCCCTCCTTATTTAGCCCAATAGCACATTGTAATAGCTCTTAAAAGATCAAAATCCTTCAGCCATTATCAGAACATAGACTTTGATCACCCTCTGAGGAAAAACACCTCCAGGAATAGATTTTCCTAACAGACAATAGGAACATCAAATGATAAACAGTAATTTTGATAAGGTTTCAAAATATAAAGTAGAATGTGATTGAGAAAGAAAATTTTTACCTCCAGTCTCCATATGCATACACACGCAGACACGCATGCATGTACACGCACAGTGACAATTATTTTTTTTCTACCTTGAACTCATTTATAAAATATAAATAGAAAAAAATAAAGCATAAAGTGAACTTTTTTTAAGCAATCAGGGCCAGTGAGATGGCTTAATGGGTGGGCAAAGAGGTTCTTGCTGCCAAGCCTGCTGACCTGTGTCTGATCCCATGGTAGAAGGACAGAATTAACTCTCTCACAATTGCATACATGATAAATTAAAAGATGTAATAAAGATGCTTTTTTAAAACTCAAATTTTCTATGTATAATGAAACTTTCCTCATAGTTTTAGGGTTGTGAAACTATGTAAAACTACAGAAAAGGAGAGGTCCTCATAAGTAAGTTATATAACAGCTAAATTTCTAATAATTTAACAATAGCTAACACTGAATACTATGACCAGACATTCCTGTTAAGTGTATGTGGTGAGATACTGTTATTGCCAAAACAACCCTAAGGGCTCAAAGGCTTCAGACATGAAGAGGCTAGGGCACAGTCAATGCATACTTTCAAAGACCTTGCAGGTAGTAAGTGGAAGGGTTACAAGCTACATGAGGTTACTGACTCCAGAACTATTTATAGTTGCTTTTCTTTTGTTAAAAAATGGAGTGCTGTTTATATTTAGTCCTCCTACTTAAAGCCAGTATTTAGAATGACAACTCATAGTGACTTTAGATAGCCTACTCTAAAATACCAAGTTCCTTTTCAGGTTCATGGCAAACTAGGTAACAAAAAGTCCCACAACAAAATATCTAGATGTGCTGGATAAAATGTAACTGTCTTATGTTTGTATAGTTCTAATCATTTAAGCTTACTTGAAGTTAAAATAGGTGTAATCAAGTTCTGCCAACTCTTGCTGTTAATGAACTGATTTTTCTTTTGTGTCTTATAATTTTATTTTTGGATTGTGGTCTTGTCTTCCTATAAATTTTAACTCTGAGAATCATTTCTAGTCAGGATTAAGACTAGGTTCATTGGGACTAGAACAGCAATTAAGAGCACTTGCTGCTGTTCCAGAAGAAGCAGGTTCAATCCCCAGGACCCACAGGGTGGCTTTGGAACCATCGGTAACTATAGCTCCAGGGTCCCAACACCCTCTTCTAACCTCTCAAAACACTCCACAAATGTGTACTCAGACAATTTAGGCAAAATACCCAGACACATACATTTTAAAATTCTTTTTAATTAAAAAGAATATGTTCCTTGACTTTTATTTTTAATTATTTCTAATTAAATTTTATCACTTTCAATTTAGAGGCTCTATAATTAGTACAAAATAGTACAAAATTCAAACTTTAGACCCATATTAAGAATCACAGATACAAATTTTCAGAATGACTTTATCTAGATTCCATATAGAACTAGCAGAAAAGCCTCTTCTCCTATTTCCTATATTTTAACTTACATTGAGAATGCTGTCATCTAGAGTATAGGCTTTTCATAGCAACATGTGTTTTTATAAGGTATTTTGCTTCATTAGGATTCACAGCTCGCACATTGTTGCACATGTGGGATAAAACCAAAGCGCTTGCTCTTTAACAAGCTTCAGTACAATATACACTCAAATTTTAATGGTTTTTTATTGTGTATTAGAGTTTTTTTTAGCTGAACTGCAAACACACAAGCATAACTCAAATATATGTTTAAGTTTCTTAGATACATCATATGTGACACGCATAGGTTGAAGGTAAATGATGAAAAATGAAAAACATAAACCATGCAAACAGGAATCTTAAGTGTGCCTAAATTAGGTCAGAGAAAGAAGACCTTAGAGCAAAAAAGATTTTAAGAAAGAAAGAGATAATATAAACGGCAAAAGTGTCCAACCCAACATCAGTACAGCAATCTCTTAACCACATTTATGGTATGTTTGTGTGCATTTAAGTGCAGGTGAGCATGGAAGGAGGAGTTGCAGATGGCTATAAGCCACCCAGCATGGATGCTGGGAACCCAACTTGATTCTCTCCAAGAGAAATATGTTATTAATCACTTGAACCATCTCCCTAGTCCCAAGACAGCAATCTTAAATGTACACGTATAGGAAAAAACAAAAACCATGTTGGAGAATTTTGAAATTTTCTATGAAACTACAGACACCAAGATGTGACACTCTCATAACAACAGACATTCAAATAGGAGAGAACAGAAAGTCCAGAAATCAACTATTGCATTTGCTATTACAAGAGCCAAGAACATCCAGACAAGAATGAACTGTCCTTTCAAGAGATGATGCTAGGAAAAGTGGCTATCCACATACAAAAGAATAAAGTGGATCCCTATCTGACAAGACAAAACAAAACAAAACAAAAACCACCTCAAATCCTAGCAACCATGGACCAGGTATCTTTTTTTTAAGATACAGCAAACTAGAATTCAATTATTAAAAGATACCACCCAAACCATGAAAAGATAACCCAGAGAACAAGGAATGAAAGATATCTGTAAATCGCATACCTAACCTAGTAACTAGTAGCTTGCATCCATTATTTAAAAAAGAAAGAATTCTTATTATTAGCAATAGAAAAGATCTTACAGTGGGGAAGATATCTGAGCAGGCATTTTTCCAAACACATACAAAGCAGCAATAGACTCATGAAATAACTAAGGATAAAGGACAGAAAAACAGTCAAAGAAAGCTACCAGGCATTTTAAAATAAAACAGCCTGGGGCTGGCTCAGTGCCTAAGTTCAATGACTGGGACCCACAAGGCTAAAGTAGACATTTATTCTCTGACCTCCTGGTATGTGTGCTCCCACTTCAAAGGAATTAAACAAATATAATAAAAGAGGGAAAAGTGGGGCCTAGAAAAGAGTGGGTTTGCTGGAGTCAAGTGTGTCAAGTTCATGAAGACTTGCAAACATTCCAGGAGCACTGCAACTGCACAAGTACACTGACATAATGGTTCAAGCTGGAACATGTTATAAAGCTTATGGAAGTGAAAGACATGTTGCTGTCCATGTACCTTCTGGATCTGAACCACCTATCATGACAAAGCCTCGGGGGATCTCTGTAGGGACATCCTGCAGTTCTGAGGCTGCTGGAGATTCACATAGCTTTAGAAAAACTTCAGCCCTTAGACTAAAACTTAAGTATTAAATTAAATTAAACTAGTCAAAACTGCGGTGATTGGTAGCCTCAGTGAGAGTGGCCCACTTCATTTTAAGCCCCATTTCAGCAATACGCTAAGCAGGTTGAGCTCTGAGAATAAAGAGGAAGATGAAGTGGGAGGGCCAGTTTGAGGCTTCAGGGAAGAAATCTGTAAAGGAAGTGTTTAAATACATCTCACCACACTTGGTTCCAGTACGTAACAATGAAACAGAAGCTCAGCAGGAGCAAAGCAGTATAACAAGCCAAGAGATGGCTTCTGAGCAGCTCTGCCATTTGTGAGTTTAAGGAACACTGTTCAGATACCCCCAAAGAAATCCATGATGTTTGGCATACTGACTGTCACTTATCAGTCAGGAGGAACAACACAGGATTAACTACAAAGATAGAGCAAGAAAGTGCATTTAAGTGCTAGCAAGTGAAAGGGCAGCAAAAGCAAGCATTCATTCTCTCACACACTTCAGCAACATCTATGCCTTGTCAGATGCCAAAGGTCCTGGCTTCTTCTTTCTTTCCCCTTCTGAAATATCCCTTTCCTAGAAACCATATTGTGGGTATGACTAAAACTTAAGATACCTCAACACCCAGAATGGGAACTGAACTGACTAGTGCATTCCCTCCTCCTTTATTATCACCAAGGCAGTGGGGCTCACTGGTATCTCAGTCCTGGGGACCCTCCACCCTGTACAAGAACCCTGTCTTCTTTCTTTTTAAGTTTCCTATAATAAATACTTCTTTAAAAACTCACCCTCCATGGTACGTAAAATTCATTCTTTATATTCATAAGAGAAAAAAATAAATAACTGGCCAGCTCCCTAGTTAAGCCCACCTAAGAACCAAGAAAGGTTCTATCACTCTCAAAGACACCCAAATATTTTCACATCACACCTTAATACCTACCCCACCACTTGATACCTACAGGAAGTGCTGTACTTTCAAAAGAGTAAAATAAGGCTGTCAATAGCAAAAGTAATTGAGCTCTGGTATACTGTTAAGATTCTATTGTGCAGTACATTACAAATCACAACTACTGCTTAAATATGCACTATCCCTTACATGCTCTTTGACTGTTTTGAGATTCAATAGCCCAAGCTAGCCTGGAATTTCAGACAGTCCTGCTAGCTTCCAAACCCTTGGCATAAGCCATCATATCCAGTGTTCCTCATATCCTCTCATATTAGGGACTAGGCTACCAGCTGACAAGGTTGTGGGAAGTGAATAGATTGTTGAGCACTCTTAACTTAATCAAAGGAATTGTCCCTTTACAAGATCATAATGTGGAGGAGGATAAAATAGGAGGTTAGACCTATCTGGAGCAAGCAGATCCCTGAGGGCATGTCCTTCGGGTTATATCTTGGCTAACCCCAGCCTGTCTTCCCTGCTGTTCTGTTTCCTACCCAGCCTTTGGAGTTTGGAAAGACATCAAGACATGAAACAATAAATATAATCTCTAGCAAGCAGGAAAAAAGGAAAGTCAAAGAAACAAAAGACAACATACTCAAGAAGTGTTAGTACAAAAGGCACAGGTGACACAGACCCAGAATGTGGCTAGAAAGGTAAGAAACAAGAACGCTTTCCTTAAAGTGAGAGGTGACAGCTCTAAACACTACCTGGAGTCATAGAAGATCAGTCGTAATAAAACTGGTGGATTTCTTATCTAGACAGTAATTACTTAAAGAGCTTCAGGGAGATGAGAACTGGGGCAAGACTGTAAAATATTTAGATACCTGATAGCAAGAATCTAAATATGAATGATAAGAATATAAATAACAAGAATCGCCTCACTTTGTCATCAAGTAAAGGTGGGTAAGGCAATTCATTTGTACTTATCAAGAAACAAAAGGATAAATTTCAAATACAAAAACCTTAATTCCTGAGGTGGAAGACAGATAAGCTAAGTGGGTGAGTAAAAATGTCTGAATTACTAAAAAAACGAGCAAACAATAACAACAACAACAAAAATGACCAAAAACTTAGGTCCAACTATAAAGTAGATGGATCATTGGCCAGGAGTAGTAGCATATGCCTATAATCTCTCTCAAAAACTGAGGAGGGGACTGAAGAGCGGGCTCAGAGGCTAAGAGCACTCACTGTCCTTCCAGAGGACTCAGGTTTGATTTCCTGCACCCACATGCAGCTCACAGCTGTCTGTAATTCTGGTTCCAAGAGATCAGACACCTTCTTTTGGTCTCAGCTATCATGGTGCCCAGACATACAAGAATGCAAAACGCCCATACACATAAAATACATATTTTTGTAAAAATAAATATTTATGTGTATTATTACAATATTAAAAATAAATGTTGTAAAAAAAAAAAATAGGAAGCTAGCAAGATGGCTCAAAGGGTAAGGGTACTTGTCAGCAAGCCTGACAACCTTAGTCCAATCTTTGGGACACACCTGGTGGAGAGAGATGACATTGCTAAAGCTTGTCCTCTTTTATCTATCTTCATGTGTGCTATTGTTACATGAGGGTGTTCATATTTTCATCTCCCCACTAATACCTACACACAAACACACACAATAACCTAGGAAGAAGAAAATTATAGCCTCATCTTTTAAACTAAAAAGTAGTATCACCTGTGACTCTAATGGGAAAGAATTACAAATTACCCTATAATCTGTCCAATTCAACCCTTCCCCATAATAAAACTCTGAGTAGAATGGCTTTCATCAAGTCTGTGGAATAATTAAAATTCAGTCTGAATTTAGGAAACTCCTAAATTTGCAATTGTCAGAAGTTGAGGATGGCTTGGTGGCCACTCCCCTCTAATCTACGTATCTGGTAATTTAAGAGAAGAGGTTAAGAGAAAGAAAAAGGACAAAAAATAGAAGTTCCATTTCAAGAACACCTAACAGGACATTCATTAAGTATTTAATAATATTTATATTCATTTAATTCTGAAATTTCTAACATTAGATGATATTAGTCCCATTTCATCTTCAAGCAAATTAAGGTAAAAAAGGATTGGGAACAATGCCACAGATGACGCAGTAGTAGATGAAGCTACAAATCAAATCTTTCATATCCCAGGGCCCATGTACTACTTGTTTGTGATAGTTTGAATGTAAACGCCCTTATTGGAGAAGTGTGTCACTATGGAGGTGGGCTCATTCCATGCTCAGGACCACAATTCCGTTCCTGTTGCTTACATAAAATGTAGGACTCTCAGATACCTCTTCAGCACCAAGTCTACCTACATGCCACCAAGTCCCTCCAAGTCCCACCATGATGATAATGGACTAAACCTCTAAACATAAGCCACCCAATTAAATGTTTTCCTTTATTGGAAAACATTTGTTGTTTGCCATGGTGTGTTATGGACTATTAATTGAAGATGTATTACACTCATTTATGCTGTGGAATATTTGTTGAATGATACACAGATGTATTGCACTCTTTTACATTGCATTTACTTAACTCTATAAAAACTATGTTACTGTGTCTGTCTAAAACATCCGATTGGTCTAGTAAAGAGCTAAACGGCCAGTAGCTAGGCAGGAGAGAGAGATAGGCTGGGCTGCCAGACAAGAGAATAAACTGAAAAGAGAGGAGTGAGAAAAAGAGGAGAAGAAGCCAGAGGCCAGCCACCCAGCCAGCTACAGAGTAAAACGTAAAGAAACGTATATAGAATAAAAAGGTAAGTCCACAGGCAAAAGTAAATGGGATAATTTAAGAAAAGCTGGCTAGAAACAAGCCAAGCTAAGGCCGGGTATTCATAAGCAAGAATAAGTCTCCATGTATCTATTTGGAAGCAGGGTGGAGAGCCCCCAGAGGAGTAGAAGAGGGAGAACGCGGAGAAAGAAGAGAAGAAGGAGGAGACGATGGCTACAATGCTGTCTCTTCACAGCAACAGCTAACTAAGACAGCAGCCAAGGCTATATTGGAACTCTGTACTATTTTTGCAATCCTTGAACTGAAAATTTTTCTTCAGCCTCCATGTGCTGTATTACAACAAGTATAAACCACATTTTTAAAAAAAGATAATATTTCTCCAGTACTGGGGATCAAACCTACTACCTCAAGCACTGACTCCCTTTCACTAACCTATGTTTTTAGCCCCAAAATTTATTATATTATGTAGTCTCCCTGCACACTGCTTACTGTAGTAACTATTCAGAATATTTAATTTTGACATCAGTAAATGTAGTGGGATTATGTTACATTGTAAATAATTATCCCACTTACTGGTTTAATAAAAATGCTCACTGGCCAAAGGCAGACAGGAAGTGCGGGCAAGGCTACCAGACTAAGAAAACTCTAGGAACAGAAAGAACAGAGCAGAGATGCCACAGACACATCAGAGAAGCAGATGCAGGGGACACCTATGCTGCTCTGAGAAAAGGTACCGAGCCTCATGGCTGAATAGAGTAAGAATCATGGGTTAGTTTAAGGGTAAGAGCTAGGAAGTTATATGCCTGGGCCCCAGGTCAATCAGTGTACAATTAATATAAGTGTCTGTGTGTCTCTGTGGGACTGTGAGTCTGCAGGTCCAAACCTCGAGGCTAGGCCGGAAACTCTGGGCCAGAAACATAACTATAACAAATGGTGCCCAACGTGGGTAAAATATACCCATATAAAGAAAGCTTAAAAACAGTCTAGAGCACAGAAACAGAGCCAAAAGCAGCTTCCAACTTGTGTCTCTCAAGTGGGCTGTGGTAAAGAGACTGAGTGGTGTACTGGATTAAATTAGAAAATGGTGTGTTTGCTGCATGCAACTTAAACTGAACAAGGCCAGTTCCTGAGCCTCAATGTAAGCAGGGAGCTATATATGGTAGATTTAAGGTTTCTGTTAATAAGGACAAAAAACAGAACAGAGTCAAAGATTTTCTTGGATCAGTTCTGTTTGCTGGAGGCAAGCAGAAGCTTGGCTTTTTAAAGAGAAGCCTCCTAATTCAGCCTTAGAGGCAAAATACTTATGAGTCTTTTAAGGGCCCTGCTGCCAAATATTTAAATGGAGTTAATGAGCAGCAGACAGAAGTGCTTTACTTGGTGGTTATATGGACCCTAAAATTCCCCAGAGTGGTAATTGTGGGTCTTACCAGTTCCTCTGCTAAAAAGATAAATCCTAAGAAGCTAGACTAAAAGCTGGGGTGGAGCCAGTCAGCCCCCCTGCCAAGTCTCTAATCCTTAGCCACACCTTGGCAGATTAAAAGTGTGGTCAGAAACCGAAAGAAATAGAGGAAGCTGGGTGGAGTCAGCCACCATAACCAAGCAAAGGTGTAATCAGAAACAGAATAAGATTAGAAATAAGAAACATACAGTAAAGACAGATTAAAAAAAAAAAAACAAAACTCTAAACGGTTTAGAGCATGCTTAAACTATATGTAGGCTTGAGAGAGAAAAGAAAAAAACAGGATAAAGTCCTTAAAAAAGAAATAAGAGTAAAAAATAATAATAATAAGCCACTTAAAGATGGAAATTACAAAGAGTGTCTGGATACTGTATGTTATTGTCTTGTCTTTAAGTTTTCTGACTGAAAATGAAGTAGTAAAAGCCACTAAAAGACATTTGAAATAAACGCTGCTGGATTAATTCAACCTATATATTTTGTAAATGAGTTGACTTTAAAATTGAAATCAAAAGATATGCTACTATGGAGAAGAGGTTTTATTTTTATTTCTACAAAAAATGAGAAGCTGTGGATTTATTTCTTGTTAAAGAAAATAAAGTTTGATCGAGGAAGACCCAATAGAAATAAGACGACCCAGATGATTCAGCATTTCAGAGCACCTCTGATGAAGTTTTTCTAGCTCTGTATCCAAAACTACTTCAAGGAGACTGGCTGAGCTGACCCAGCCTTACAGACTCTTCAATAATCTTAAATTTTTCATTGGGTCCCCAAGGGATTGCCAGTCGTCCATTCAGCAGGAAGTAGCCTAGAGAGCAACGCCCACATTCCCCAAAAATATCTTTGTTTACAGTGTTGGTTACAAGTTGTTATAGATAATAATGAAAAATTTATACAAAGGAAATTAGATTTGGGGTTATTATTTTTAAAAGAGAAATGGAGATATGTAGTGGATTGTGTTATATCGTAAATAATTATCCTGCTTGCTGGTTTAATAAAAATGCTGACTGGCCAAAGGCAGACAGGAAATGTGGGCAAGGCTATCAGACTAAGAAAACTCTAGGAACAGAAAGAACAGAGCAGAGATGCCACAGACACACCAGAGAAGCAGATGCAGAGTACACCTATGCTGCTCTGAGAAAAGGTACCGAGCCTCATGGCTGAATAGAGTAAGAATCATGGGTTAGTTTAAGGGTAAGAGCTAGGAAGTTATATGCCTGGGCCCCAGGTCAATCAGTGTACAATTAATATAAGTGTCTGTGTGTCTCTGTGGGACTATGAGACTGTGGGACTGTGGGACTGTGGGTCTGCAGGTCCACGGGTTTGGGCCACAAGGGTAGACCGGAAATTCTCGGCCAGAAACCAAATATAACAAGTATATTTTTAACTATCTGTCTGATATCTAGATATCAAATAATCCAAGACCAAATCTAAGTAGATGTCCTAGAATTTTTGGACAACTAGTAGACTTTTAATAGAAAGTATAATAGATTAAGAAAAATGTAAGTTGTCTCATAATAGCTACAAGTAATATAATCCAGGCTCAGTGGTGATGCCAGTACTCCCAGCATTCAAGAGGCAGAGGAAGAGGCAAGATTATATCCTAGTTGCTTTTCTGTGACCATGATAAAACACCCTGACCAAAGCAACTTAAGGGAGAAAGAGCTTATTGTAGTTTACAATTCCTAATTATAGTCCTTTATTGTGAAGAAGTCAAAATAGCAGGAACTTGGTGCATCTATAGTTGCGGCACATCCATAATCAAAAGCACGCTCGCTTGTCTCCCTCTTCCCTTTTTGTTGATTCCAGGGCCTAGCTCATGAAATAGTGCTACTCACATTCTAGATGAGTCTTCCCACTTCAATTAACCCATTAGGAAAATCTACCAAACATGCCCACAGACCAACCTAATATAGACAATCTCAAGACTATATTCAGGTGAGTCTAGACTGTTAAAAGTAACCATCACAGATCCCCACAGATTCAAAACCAATCTGATATACAGTGAGTAACACTTTAGTCAGGGCTACACTGCTAATCAAAAGAAAATGAGATAAACAAAAGAAATATACAATAAGAATAAGTGACATTGGAGTTATAAAGTGGCTCATTGGTTAAGAATAGTTGTTCCTCTTGCAGAGGATCTAGGCTGAGTTTCCAGCATTCACATGTTGACTAGCAACCATCCTTAACTCTAATTATAGGGAATCCAATGGCCAATTCAGAACTCCACAGGCAAGAAACATACATACATTTGAAAAATATATGTGTATAGCAAAACACCCATATACATAAAATAAAATTTAAATATCTAAAAACAATTTTAAGTGACATATAAAATACATGATAGCATGGTGGTGGTATTGCTTAGTAGCAGAATGCTTGCTTAGCATGAATGAGACCTAGGGTTTGATATCTATTATTATAAAAAGAAAATATTATATAATGAATCCAAGATGTAAGCTAATATAGTGTTAAAATTAAGTAGTTATTCAACGTAAGCTGTCTATCTACTTCCAGATCTCTTTTTACATGGAAATATTTTAAGTTGCAAAAAGCAGCAGCCAGAACTATCAGCTCTGATGTTTATCATACATCAAAAAGAAATGTTTACACATTGAGAAAAGAATGTCATAATACTATTACTAACTCTTCATATATAGCAGCTGTTGCTTTCTTGTAGAAATTAAACAAACTAATATACTAAAATTTAGGGGGATGGAAAAATGGCACTGCAGTCAACAGCACTAGCTGCTCTTCCAGGGGATCTGCATTGGTTTCCAGGACTCACTGCAGTTCATAAGCATCAAGTCCTAGAGGATCCAATGCCCTCTTCTGGTCTCCAAGGGAACCAGATGCATGTGGTAAACAAACATAAGATAAGACAAAAACACTCATACATAAGTTTAATTACATGTAGACCTCACACTGATGAAAAACGAAGTCAGAAAACAGTACCAAGAACAGTATTTCAAAGGAGAGTATATTACTATAACAAATTGCCACTGAGAGGGAAAAAAGAGTTACCAAGTAAAAACTCTGTATGCCATCTCTCTGTGTGTACGCGGGATGAGGGAGAGGGGAGACAGAGAGAACGAAGATTTTTAAAGTAATATATAAGCATACATGCATATAAATATACAAAGCAAATTAGAGCATTGTTTCAACATTTGGAAGTGAGCCATCAAGAGCAGGTTGATTTTCCCCAATTGGGCACTTTCCATTTATAGGGAGAGGATTAGCTAGAGAATAAGTGCTGGACAGATTACATTTACATAACTTTAACTTATAGAATCTTGGTCCTCTAATCAGTTTTTGTTTTCTGTTGGTGATACATAAAAATTCTTTGCATTCAGGTAAATTCTTTGCATTGTTATTTTTGAAAGTTCTTATGTTCACTTAAAAAAGCAAACAAACAAAAACCTTAAGCTATTCAGATTGACAGGAGGAAGGTGAGTGGCCTCTACTGACAAGAATATGATCCTTCCTTTACACTTGGACACTGGCTGCTACTCCCCACACAAACACATCACTATTAACCCACAACTCTTCCTTACTTATTCACATTAAAATCATAATTTTCCAAGTGCCAGTCTTTACAAATTCAAACACATTAAAATTTCAGTATTTAAGATATCCAATCTAGTCAGAAGAAGTTCAAGTCTTTCTTCTGTGAGCTTCTTTAAAAATAAAAATTAAATACCTTCTTCCAGAAGGAAGAACCAGGGCACTGTCACAATCTGAACCAAGCAAATCCAAACTCCAACAGTATAAATAAATCAATATCTAATTATGTGAGATTCGCTCACAATCTTCTGGACTCCTACAAAGGGCTCGGGTCGCTTCTCTAGCTCTTCTGCAGTACACACAGCTTGTCTTCTAGACTCTGGCTGGGTCCACTCTACTGCTGCTTCTGTTCTTGGTGACCATTCCATGGCATTGGTATCTCCAAAATGCTGGAGTCTTCTGCTGGAACTGAATTGCACTTTCACCAATAGGTTCTGTTCACGTTGACAAGCCTCAGCTTCTGTGCATGATCCCTTCAGTCCTGCGCCTTCAACTACCACTGAAGCTGCACCTTCACCAATGGTCTCTCCTGGTTTCTCACAGTGTCAAACCTCAACTGTACTCCATGACCCCATTATCCCTTTTAAAACCACCTGGATGACGCTTAAACATCACCAAGTCTGGCTACCAGCACAAGGTACAACCTTGGCCACCTATGAAATTCAGCTTCTCTGTGCTCTCAGGAAACACTTTCCCAAAGATTCCACCTCTCTTCTTAATCACTGCTAATTTCTTAGCTCTAGCCAACCAGCATCAATTGTCCCATAATACAAAGATTTTACTTTAGTAGTTCTGATATCTTATTAATCATAGCTGATTCTTAGCCCCAGCTAACTAGAACCATAAAGTCTTAAATCAAAATAGGTCCTGATAGTCTTTAAACTTCCCTCTGAAATTTCACAAGCCAGGCCTCCATTCACACTGCTCTCAACATTCTTAACTTAAGTCTCACAAAACATCCCACAGAGTTCTTAACACTCTATGGCTCTTGTAGATCAAACTTCCAAAGTCCTTCCACAATCCTCCCAAAAGCATGGTCAGGTTTGTCATAGCAATATCTCCTCTATAATGGTATCAACTTGTCTTAGAATTTCTATTGCTGCAACAAAAAACACCATAGCCAAAAAGCAAGTTCAAGAGAAAAGAGTTTATTTGGCTTACACTTCAGCGTTGCTGTTCATCAATGAAGGAAGTCAGGACATAAACTCAAACAAGGCAGGATCCTGGAGGCAGGAGCTGATGCAGAGGTCATAGAAGGGAGCTATTTACTGGCTTGCTTCCCCTGGCATGCTCAGCCTGTTTTTTTTATACAACCCAGGACAAGCAGCCCAGGGAGGGCACCACCCATGGATCACTAATTGAGAAAATACCTTACAGCTGGATCTATGGAGGCCTTTCCTCAGCTGAGGAGGCTCCTTCCTCTCTGCTGACTCTACCTGGTGTCAAGCTGACACAGAAAACCAGCCAGTACACCCTACCCTGGAATACAGTTGCCCCAGATAGTATAAAAATGGGATAAGTTCTGAGCCAGTGCTTACACCTCCCTGGAGCTCCACCCAGCTAGGCTATGACAGGCACTGTCACTACTCCTGAAGTCTCATCAAAGGAACCTGCTATAATTTCAGCATACAGCTTCCACAGAAATCAAAAGAGCTGTCATTACTTTAAATGGTCTGGCCAAGCTGTTGACAGCTGCTATTCTACATACCCAATGACAGCTCCAGGAGACTTCACATCTGCTACCACAGCTTTGAATGTCCCATAACCATCCCAGAAGACTTCTTTTTGCTGCATAATCCAATTGCCACTGGTGTGGAAAAGATTTGGTTAGGCCATGTAGCCACCACTTCAGATATTCCCACTCCGGTCAAATGAAACTCCGTCCCATGACAGCTAGCAACAGTATACATGCAGGCTGCATGATAGTGTAGAAACTGCAGACAGCAGAAAGGGGAATGCAAATATGTGGGCCTGATCTCCCTCTCCTATATATGCAGCCTACCTCTTACTGTCACTGGGTCATGTGGAGACCTCCATCCTAACAATGCCTGTGTATTTAGCATAGGCCCTAATAAAGCCTCACTCAGATGAATTTATTATCATCATGTTTTCTATTGCAGAGAGAAAATACTAAGTTGATTGCAACAAATGCAGGTAACATATGGGATGCTGGTCCAGAAAATGTCTAGTGGCCAGAAGGCAGCTGAAGTGCTCTAGTGAGCTGCCCAGAGCTAAGAAAGAGCTCCTTAAAAAGCTGCAAGATTTGCCAAAGGAACCTGGAAAGGCTATTTAACGATACCTGCTGGGAGCTGCTATTACCTAAGAGCTGAGAGATGTGAACCCTAAAAAATGAGAGCCACTGGCACTCAAAACTCAGAGCTGTAACACCAAGTGAGCTGTAACCAAGTCCCAGTGACAGATTCTGTACTAAATAAACAAGGTAGACTGAAGAATTAATTCTAGCCTCTACCTGTATATACACCCAAACTTGAACCGGCTCATAGACACAAAGAATACAGAGTAAGTCATAAGGTATTGCACTTAACAATCAAGTTTTCCATACAAACTCCGACTATAGTAGAGAAACAAAAGATACAAGATAAAATATTGATGAAATGTTTTTAAGATGGTGGCTATGTAAAACAAAAAATGTTAACTAATTCAGTGTTACCAACTGATCAGACACGAAAAGATGTTTTTCTAACAAAAGCTAAACCTAGCTCAACTAGAGTAAAATTATATCTCAAATCCAGTAAATGACTGCTTAGCTGAAATCTAAAATACCAAATTCATCAATGGCCCAGCTGTTCATGATTCTATTTTTATAAATCAAGGACCATTTTACTCCCTTAATCAAATCAGTGTTATCAAAGCATTTTGATTTTATAAGATGTGTATGTATATCAGTGAAACACAAACACACATCCTTCTATTTCACTCAATAATCTATCTTGATCAAATAAATAATATGGAGATCTATGAACATATGAATATATTAAATGTTTCAAGTAAAAAAAATCATTATTATACAATGACATAGTCTTACATTTAAAAACAATCAGGATTTTAATTTTTGGTTAGATTATCTGGTACTGAAATACTGTCCTGCCATTAATACCTACAAAGGCTAGATATATGTGTAAGGGGGTTATATATACATATATGTGTAATGTGCCTGTCTAAGTATATATATTTTTAAAGAGGCAACAAACAACCCATGGTCTTTGGGGGAAAAAAACAGATGAACCAAGTTCTACAATGGCTCTGTTCTCATGAGCATTTCCTAAACAATGCTATAAGAAAATACTGACCAAGAAGAGAGAAGTAAGCAGTCTTGACTAGTATGATAAAATAAAAAGCATAACTGGGGCTGTTAAAGCAGTTGAAATATGTAGGTTATTAGACAAGAGAGAGTCAAAGAGAGAAATCTAAGAAGATCTACTTAAAAATTCTGAAGTCCCTCATCTGTGTTCTAGGATAGCCAGAGATGCACAGGCTGCATGGTTCTAAGGAAGACAGAGGACTCCAGATTCAATCAGAGGTGAGAGATTCTGATGTGCATCTGAGGCACAAATAGAGAATCCAAACAGCCTATGTTCAGAATAAGAATAAGATGGAATAGACCAAAAAAAATGGATGGCGTGACTGTGACTGAGGATTGTCTTGTAGTCTCCATACAATCAACATTATCACATTAAAACAAACAAACAAACAAACAAATGGGGACTGGAAAAATGGCTCAGGGTTTAAAGTACTTGCTACAGAAGCATAAAAACTTGAATTAAGATCCCTTTATCACATTATTTATAGGCAGGCAGGCAAGTAGATGAATGAATGAATGAATGAATGAATGAATGAATGAATGAATGAATGAATGAATGAATTTAAAAAAAGAAGTTGGGAAGATGGATCAGAGAGTAAAGTGCTTGCTACACAAGCATAAGAACCTGAGCTGGAATCCCTGCCCCTGTAATAAATCCTTACACTGGAGGAATAAAGAGGAGAGATAAGCAGATCCCAGAGGCTTGACAGCTAGCCAGCCTAGCTTGAAATGGCAAATTCCAGGTCCAGTGAAAGACTTTATCTCAAAGGTAAATAAAATATGGTAGAGAACTACAGATTAAAAAAAAAAATACAAAGTTGAACTCTGGTCTCCATATGCATATGTACAGGCAATCACAATCACACATATATGTGTGTGGGGATTTAATAAAAGCTCCAAAAGTTTTAGAGATGTCAGAGGGATCTAGCCACAGTCAGTCTAGGAGGATCAGAGAGTGGTGATTCACACCTTTAATCCCAGCACAGGGAGTATCCCGGGAATGGTGACCTACGCCCTTAATCCAAACTGAGTTGAGGTCATTTTAGTTTACAGAAGGAGTTCCAGGCTCCCAGGCAGGCAGTGATGGGGCCACGCCTTAACTTACCAAGAGAGTATTTAAGGCGGACATAGAAAGACAGAAGCTAGAGGAAGCCAAAAGAAGCCAGGCTGAGGAAGCTGGAAGACAGCTGGGTAAGATCTGACTGTGGTGTTTACTCTCTCTAATATCTCCAACTTTCTCAGAGATCTACCCCTGAGTTTCATTTATTCATGCAACACATGTGCACACCCATATACACCACAAACATACACAGACACACACAAAGAGGGAGGAAGGGAGGGAGGGAAGGAGGGAGACAGATCTATATTTACATCATGTGGAAGTCTTGACGGAAGAAAGAGAACAATTAGAACATGATCACTCTGAGCTATATAGTTAGTATCAAACCAACTAGCACTACACAGCAGGACTGTCTTAAAATAAAGGAGAAAAGAGAGAGGAAGGAAGGAGGCAAGCAGGCAGGCAGATCTCTGAGTTTGAAGCCAGACTAGTCTACAGACCGAGTTCCAGGACAGTCAGGTCTACACAGAGAAACCAGATCTCTAAAACCTAAAAAAAATGGGGGGGGGGGGGGGGGGTGAAAGAAGAAAAACAGTATTTCAAACATTAACACAAAGGTGGACCAACTTGGATAGTGTAACTACCCAGAATTTTTTCAGTAGAAGTAAATGTCAATTTTAGTAACAAATTGATATATTTCAAATATGATATAAAACCCAAGAACAATACTTTCCCAATAAAAATGCATATGCATAGGCAAAAACTAGGTCAAATGCTCACAATATTAATCTGACTAATAGTTTTCTCATGCTTAATATATAATTACAGCTTAGAGAAAAAGGCATTTCAAATTAAAATAATGACTAAGTTCTATCACATAATTCAAAGTTAAATTTCTCAGATATTCCAAAATTCAGCAATTTATTATGTTATTTTATACTAAAATGACCATTTCTATTTTAACACATAATCTTTCTTTTTTTGTAGGGGAGGGTTGAGATGGGGTTTGACTATTCTTGAACATGCTATGTAGACTAGGAGGACCTTGAATTTACAGAAATCCACCTTGCCTTTACAAGAACTGAGATTAAAGGCATACACCACCATACCCAGCTTGAGCTTACTTTTAAAAGTTTTGTATTCAGTAAATTTTTCAAGACAGACACTCACTGTTGAAAATCAATGTGAGGGAGACTAAACAAAAATATCTGCTTAAAATAATACAGTAGCTAATAAGGTAGCCTGCTTCCATTTGGGGCTTAAAAGACATTATAAAGTAAAGACTATGTAGGCTCATTCCTGTTTATGATTAAACCTCTTTTTCTCAAAGGTAGTCTGTCCCATCTACAACCTTAAGTACAGATGATTCTATATCACTTGTTCCTGGAAACAACAACCATGTCTGTTTTAATCCTTTCTTTCAGGAGGTTGTTATGACTAACTTGCTATGCTTATGTACTGCTCCTGTAACCCCATCTATTTTGTCTACCAAACCCCCTACTGGGAAATGCCCTACCCATGAGCTATAAAAACATCTTCCTCATATTCAATGCTAATCTCCTGAACTCCATTTTTAGGGAGAGACAGACTATGTACATGAATAAAATGGCTTGCTTAATTAATTTGGCCATGATAATTTGTGATCTTTTCTCCTAGCATCTTTAAGATTAACAGAACAAGGAAGAAACTATACTAGAAGATTTTCAGAAATTAAATGCAACTTAAGTAGATAAAACAAAGCTAGCAATGTGAGAAAGGCCCAGGAGCAAGCCAGTTTTTCTAGAAAACACAGGTACAAATAATTTTTGAAAAAATAAATCCAGAGAAGACTTAGATGATTCTCCAAGACTGCTTGCTTCCCTTCACAACCCTTGTTATTAAGATACAGGGGTGAAAGCTCTGAGGAAAGTAAAATTCAACTCTGAGCTAAAGGACATCAGGAAGAAGTAATTTTTACCACACTGAAAATAGGCAGAGACTGTAATAAGTTAAGACCTACACACTGACTAGCTAGTAACACACAAACACCTCTGTCTCATTCACTAATATGACAAAATAGTTACTCCCCAAACTCAAGACAGGTAACTGGAGATTTTTTTTTTCCCTCTAGAGATAACAAACACTAAACTAACCAAATATTATTACCTAACTACTATATGTTTGGAAAGAGGACACAAGTGTTTGTGTATAAAAAGGGGATAGAGTTGAGACACATTCTCCAAACAAACAAAGAAAAAAACTCATAAAACTAGAAACATACATAATAACAAATAGTAATAAATAAACATCAATTATGTCTAAGGAATAACAGCAAGGATCTGCTACTTTTGAACTCTAGTTCTGTTAATTATGTCCTTGACTAAATCTATATTTTTTTGAAGTATACATTATATGTAAAAAGTATTTTTGAAAGAAATTAATGTGATGCTGGAGAGATGCCTCAGCAGTTAAGAGCACTTGCTGCTTTTGCAGAAGACCCAAGTTAAGTTGCCAGCATCCTGCACAGCAGCTCACAACTGTCTATAATTTCATTTCCATGGGACAATGTTTCTTTTGACTTCTGAAATCTCCTGCAAGCTCCCACACATAAACAAACAAACAAACAAAAATTAAGAAAATTCATGTATTAAATTGAAGAACAGCTAGGACCATCACTTAGTAAATATTACTTAATATTCAATGAAATAAGTGTTGTAATAAGGTACAAAGAAAGAGGAGGAGGTCCTGTCTCTTTGTAAGTAGCCCAATGACTCAAACTATTTTTGTATTTGTTTACTACTGCAACAATAACTAGAAGAAAGAAGTCCCCAAATTTCTCTTCAAAAATATGACTAACTAGGATGATGACTGGGATGTGTAAAACCATTGTTGTAATCTGAGTGTAATTGGCCCATGTAAACTCATAGGGAGTGGCATTAGTGAGAGGTGTGGCCTTGTTGGAGTACGTGTGTCAGGTGGGGCTGGGCTCTGAGGTCTCCTTTGCTCAAGCTTTGCTCAGTGTGACAAACACTTCTTGTTGCCTGCAGACCAGCTCCTTTTCCAGCACCATGTCTACCTGCACATCACATTGTCCTGCCATGATGATAATGGACTAAACTCTAAACTGTAAACCACCTGAATTAAATGTTTTCCTTTATAAGAGTTGCCATGGTTATAGTATCTCTTCACAACAACAGAAACCCAAACTAAGACAACCACCAACTCAAGAAGTTAAAGCAGGAAGCCTGCCAAGTTCAAGGCCTGAGTAGACTACAGAGCAAGTAAGTTCAAGGCCAGTTCACCACAACTTTGCAAAAGTCTGTCCCAAAATGAAAAATAAAAAAGGAGTCGGGAACAGAGTCGAGTGGCAGAATGTATGTCTTGCATGAACAAAGCCCTGGATTCAATCCACACTACAACATACATAAACAAATATAAAAATATGATTGTAGAATAGATTAAGCCTCAGCAGTTAGTACATGCTGCTTTTGCAGAGGACCCAGGTTATTACTGTAGAATAGACTAAGTAAATATTTTCTGTAATTAAATTAAAATTTATATTAACGTAAAACAAGATTAAATTTATACCACCAAAAGAATCTTAATGAGTTCATTAAAGGGGCCAAAATCTTTATTTTGTCAATTGTCTAATATATAGTTTATATTAATTAGAATTTTTTGTGAAGGAAAATGTTCTTTATTTGTTTGGCAATCTATTCTTCACCTATTATTAGATAATGGAAAACAAGAAAATTTAAATCTAACATTTCAGAAAACACACTGAGCTGCTGGGTTAAATAATCTCATAAACAACGGTATTTTCACGACTTTACAACTTGTTTTCAAATGTGAGCTGAAACAGGATTTTTTTAAGAGGTAAATTAGTGATCTTGCTCTATAGTACATAATATACAAAAAGATGGTAACTGGGACTGGCATGACGATACAGTGCATAGAGGCACTGGCCTCACAGACCTAATCATCTCAGTTGGATCCCCAAACCATACAGGAGTGGGAGAAAGAGAAAATAAGCTCTACAAAGTAGTCCTCTTACCTCTGTATTCATACTGTGGCACACATGCTTCCCCAAGCCCCACGCACATTCTTCATGAACACAGTAAGTAAAATAAATGTTGACTTAATTAGTAAATATCAATACTTTAAATCACAGATTTTAATGTGTAGATAGAGATAATATACTAGGAAACAGTTATTACAGAGACTTTGATATGAATATAAATGATATATTAAATTGTATTATATTTAGAATGCAAAATTTTGGGCTATGACAATGGTATTGTATAAACTGAGAAAACGCTCTAGATGCTAAATACTTATAGATGTGTCTACCACTTACTTTCAGGCAGTTCAGGAAGAAAGTGAAAGTAAATGTACAAAAGTTATTATTAGTTCAGTTTGGGCAAAGGGAGCTATATATTTAGTATGCCATTCTTCCATTCCAACTATAGATTTAAAAGGTAAAAAAGGTGTGTGTGTCCTTGTATATATTACTAAGACATGCATAAGAACTTAAGAGCCCATTGTGTTTGAAACAAAGAAAAAATAGAAAAACCAAACAGAGATAGGAAAATAGATACACTATAGTATGCTTATACAAAAGAATAGTATGTAGCAATAAAAATGAATAAACTCATAGTAGCATACCACATAGGTGAAACTCAAATGATAATGAACAACTGAAGCAAGATATTAATAACAAGAACAGATACTTGTTAGATAAATGCTTTTCAAACAATACATATAAGATCAGTCTTCTTTCTTATCTTTGCTTAACAAAAGTTGTACACACAGACAGTACAAATAAGTCTTTACTGAAACATACTAAGAAGTTATTTAAGATAAAAAAATTACTTTCGTGCACCCTCGTGTACACTATAAAAACACCTGCATACTACTGATCTGTTCATGAACTAGAATGCTTTGCTATTTGTGAACAGAGGGCCACACTTTTTTAAAAAATCTAGCTTGAATGAGCAGGCATACTGGATATAAACTTGTATCAAAACACTTCCTTACCTAAGCATGTTCAAACTGTACAATAACTTAATGGTTTCAGTTTTAAAATAAGTCTAAATTCAGACTAATATCCAGAGGTGATGATAGTGGTGATGATGATGGTGCTAAAGCAAGAAAGAGGGCAAAAAAAAAAAAAAAAAAAAAAAAAAAAATACTCACGTTAACTCTGAAAGCCTGTACAGTGTTATCCAGAAGAAGAATGTTGCAAACCACCTCTGTATGCTGTCTGTCTCGGGCCAACTCTGATGCTCGGACATTGTAGGTTCTGCCAGCAGGCAATCGGAAACGTGCGGTCATTACTGTCCACACAAGATCTGGGTTTAAAAAACAATAATCACTAGATTGAAGGAATAGTAGTAGATGCAGTATAGAATTTTAAATGAAAACATTGACAGAAAATAATTACAAGGTTTAAGACATAAAGATCAAGAAAATTAGGTGTAATATATATGGACAGAGAAAAGCCTATTGAAACCACCCTCCCAATTTATTTGGGACTGAGAGAATGCCATGACACACGTGCAGAAGTCAGAGAACATCTACCAGCAGTAGATGTTCTCCTCGCATAAGAAGTACACAGTAAAGACAGTTTCAAAAATAAAACTCTAAATGGTTTATAGTGTGTTAAAAAAAAATACACTGGCTTGAGAGAGAAAAGAAAAAAAAGGACAGAGAAAGTCCTTAAAAATGAAAGAGTTTAAAAAAAAGTAATAAGCCACATAAAGATGGAAATTACAAAAAGTGTCTGGATACTGTATGTTATTGTCTAAGTTTTCTGACTGAAAAATGAAGTAGTAATAGCTGCTAAAAGACATTTGATTATAAATGCTGCTGGATTAGTCCAACCTATGTATTTTGTAAATGAGTTGACTTTAAAATTGCAATCAAAAGATATGCTACTTTGGATAAGAGGTTGTATTTTTATTTCCACAAAAAAATGAGAGGTTGTGCATTTATTTCTGGTTAAAGAAAATAAAGTTTGATCGAGGAAGACCCCCTGAAAAGGCTCCAAAGGAAATGGATGACCCAGATGATTCAGCATTTCAGAGCACCTCTGTTGAAGTTTCCTCTGAGCTCTGCATCTAAAACAACTTCAAGGAGACTGGCTGAGATGACCCAGCCTTACAGACTATTTCACTAAGGACTCATCCATAATCCTAAATTTTTCTTTGGGTCCCCATGGGATTGCCAGTGCCCCCATTCTGCAGGAAGTAGCCTAGAGAATGATGCCCATATTCTCAAAAAAAATGGATTATGGATGTTTGTGTTTGTTTACAGTGTTGGTTATAAGTTGTTATAGATAAGGGGGGGGGATATTAGATTTGGGGTTCTTGTTTTAAAAAGAGAAAAGGAGATATGTAGTGGGATTATGTTACATTGTAAATAATTGTCCCACCTACTAGTTGAATAAAAATGTTGATTGGCTGAAGGCAGACAGGCAGTGTGGGCAGAGATACCAGACGGGGAAAACTCTGGGAATAGGAAGAACAGAGCAGACATGCCACAGACACACCAGAAAAGCAGATGCAGAGGACATCTATGCTGCTCTGAGAAAAGTTACCAAGCCGCATAGCTGAACAGCGTAAGAATCATGGGTTAGTTTAAGGGTATGGGTTAGTTTAAGGGTAAAGAGCTAGCAAGTTATATGTCTGGGCTCCAGGTCAATCAGTGTATAATTAATACAAGCATCTGTGTGTTTCAGTGGGACTATAGGAATGTGGGTCTGTGGGTCTGGGTCACAAAGCTAGGCTGGAAAAGTCCAGGCCAGAAATTTCATACAACACAATCCCACTTGGGAAAAAAGGCCAGATGGTTTCAGCATGGAGTTCTACCAGACCTTCAAAGAAGCATAACTGCCAATACTCCTCAAATTATCCTACAAAATAGAAACAGAATGAACAATGCCCAATTCAGTTACCCTGATACTAAAACCACATAAAGATCCAACAAAGAGAATTACAGACCAATTTCATGTATAAATATAGATGCAAAAATACTCAATGAAAATACTTTCAAAGTAAATCCAAGAACACATCAAAAAAATCCACCATGACTAAGTAGGCTTCACCCCAAGGATGCCTGCATATATAAATCAATAAATGTAATCCACTACAGACACAGACTAAAGACAAAAACCAAATGATCATCTCATTAGAAGCAGAAGGAGCCTTTTGACAAAATCCTACACCCTTCATGATAAAAATCCCAGAGAGATAATGAAAGCAATTTACAGCAAGCCCACAGGCAACATCAATTTAAATGGTGGGAAACTCAAAGCAATTTTACTAAAATCAGGAAGAAGGCAAGGTTTCTTCATACCTATTCAATGTAGTACTTTCTGAAGTCTAAGTTAGAGCAATAAGATATCCAAAGAAGACCATAGGGATACAAATTGTAAAAGAAAAGGTCTAATATCTTTATTTGCAGCTGATATAACAGTATATAGATAAGTGACCTTAAAAGTTCCACCAGAAAAGTAAGCATTTTTTAGCAAAGTAACTGGATACAAAATTAACTCACAAAAATCGGTAGCCCATCTATACACAAATGACAAACAGTCTGAGAAAGAAATCAGGAAAACACCTTTCATAATAGCCTCAAATAATATAAAATAATTTGGAGTAACTAACCGAGCAAGTGAAAGACCTGTAATAAAAACTTCAAGGCATTAAAGAAATAAACTGAAGATATCAGAAGACAGAAAGATCTCCCATGCTCATTTATCAGTGGGATTGATAAAAGCAATCTACAAATTCAATGGACTCTCCATCAAAATTTCAATACAATTCTTCAGAGATTTTGAAAAGATAATTTCCAGATTCATATGAAAATAATAAACCCAGGTTAGCTAACACAACCCTGAATTATAAAAGAACTGAAGGAGGTATCACTGTCCCATAGTACTACAAAGTTATCTACAGTAATAAAAACAGCAAGGTATTTGGTACAAAAAGAGACACACTGATCAATGGAACTGAATTGAAGACACGGATATAAACCCACAAACCTATGGTTTGTTTATTTGTTTATATGGTGAAACCAGGAACACACACTAGAAAACAGAAAATGTCTTCAAATAGTACTGGTCAAAATGATAGATGCATGTAGAAGAAAGCAAATAGATCCATACTTATGACCATGCACAAAATTTAGCTACAAATGTATCTAAGACCTCAACATAAAATCAGATACCCTGAACCTGACAAAAGAGAAAGTGGGGAATTACCTCAAACTTATTAGCACAGGAAAGGACTTTATGAAATGAACACCATTAGCACAGGAACTAAGATCAACAATTAATAAATAAGAACTCACAGAAATCAGAAGCTACTGTAAAGCAAAAGACACCATTATCCGGACAAAGCAGCAGACTATAGAATGAGAAAACTTACCAATCACACATCTGATAGACTGCTAATATCCAAAATATATAAAGAACTAAAAAAAAAAAAAACCTAGATATCAAGAAAAAGACCCAATTAAAAGAATGGGTTGCAGATATAAAGAGAGAATTTTCAAAAGAAGAAACTCAAGTGGCTGAGAAAAGAGAAATGTTCAACATCCTTAGCCATCAGGGAAATGCATATCAAAACTACTTTGAGATTTCAACTTCCATCCCTCATAATGGCTAAGATCAATAAAACAATTGACAGTTCATACTAGTGAGGATGTGGAACAAGATGAACACTCATCCATTGCTAGTAGGAGTGCAATGGCTTGACTGTGGGTGGGTCTGTACTCTGATATTCCAGGCTGATTTTATTAAATATAAAATATAACACCACACATATCAGTAGAATAATAAAAAACAAAAAAGAGCTCAACAGGCATCCTCTTTAGAGTGACATCTTTAAACCCTATGTGGCAGTCCCTGATTCACCATTGTGATGACCAGGGAAGACAGAGCTGTAAACCCAACTACTTCCTTAAAATCATCCAACTTTTGGATAACTACCTAAAATAGTTCATTTATGAGCAGACAACGTGGAACAGTAAATCCTCATGTCTCTCTGAGGGAAGGCTGTGGTGCTGATGGGCAAGTACACCATGATTCGCAAGGCCATTCAGGGGCATCTGAAAAAAACCCAGCTCTGAACAAACTGTTGCCTCATATCTGGGAAAATGTGGCTTTGAGGACCTCACTGAGATTAAGTACATGGAGCTGGTCAATAAGGTACTGGGAATGCCACACATGGCAGTGCCATTGCCCTGTATAAGGTAACTGTGCCAGCTCAGAATACTGGTCTGGAGCCTGAGAATACCTCTTTCTTCCAGGTTTGAGGTATCACCACTGAAATTTTTAGTGATGTGCAGGTGATAAAAACTGGAGACAAAGTAGGAACCAGTGAAGCCATACTGCTGAACATCTCCTCCTTGTCCTTTGGGCTGATCATCCAGCAGGTGTTTGACAATGGCAGTATTTACAACCCTAAAGCGCTTGACATCACAGAGTAGACTCTGCTCTCTTATTTCCTAGAAGATATCTGAAATGTTGCCAGTGTTTGTCTGAGATTGGTTACCTGACTGTTTCCTTGGTGCCACCCTATTATCAATGGGTACAATAAGTCCTGGCTTTGTCTATGGAGACTGAATACACCTTTCCACTTACTGAAAAGGTTAAGCCCCTTTTGGCTGATCCATCTTCATTTATCCACACGGCCCCTGGGCTGTCATCACTACTGCTGCTGCTGCTGCTGCTGCTGCTGCTGCTGCTGCTGCAGCCCCAGCCAAGGCTGAAGCCAAGAAGAGTCAGAGAAATCAGATGAGGATTTGGGATTTGGTCTTTGACTAATCCCCTCAGAGCAACCAATTCAGCCTACTTAATTTTAAAAACATGGAAATAAAGGCTTATTTCTCTTTAAAAAGGTGGTGGGGGGATGAAAATCAGAGAAAGCAAAAAGTATTTTTAATGCTGCTTAACACTTCATATTAATTTCAAATACAAACTTATGCTACAGGCCAACGAACAGAAATTTCCACATTTGATTGCTGTCCCTAGGGGGCAGCATGCTACTTTTAAAACTTCAGTTCCTAAACTATGAGCTGGGCTTCTAATCCCCATACATGTGAGATAGAGGAAGAAGAATCAGAAATGCTGGGTCATCTACAAAGCCAGGTGAAGGCCAGTCTGACCTACATGACAGACTTCTCAAATAAACATTTAAATAAAAATCCAATGATCTTTAACACAATTAATTTCTTCTACTTACATCTATTGAGCTTCAAAACCGGAGGTGGAAGATATATAATATCTTAGGAATGCAAAGCTAATACTGTCAACCTATTTTTATAAATGATTTATAGAGAGATATTAACTTTATTTCTAAAGATGAGGAAAGGGGCTAACAGAGGGAGTATAACTCATAACTCTGGCAATGTTACATTGCTAGAAAATATAAAATCTAGTGTGCCAGGCATTTGAAGCTGAAATCAACCTATCAGACCCAAAAGATTAATTTGTTTGCTTAATCAATAAAACATCTCATGGCCCAGGAATTATTATTCAAAGCACAGCACTTAATATAGCTCATGTATTACTAACTAAGGCAGTAGGATGTACTTTAGAAACAATCTGAAGGGCTTAGGAATAAAGCTTGCCTAGTATGTTGAAGGAGGTTTAATTGCTAATATTGAAAAAAGGGCCTTGTGAATTCTAGGACCACTAGAGGCTTTATCTTCTATCTGATGTTCTTGGAATACTCATTCTCGGGCACTTCTCTCAAAACTCAGTCAACATGTCCCCCTCTCTTAGCCACAATGGAGAGTTTATAAATAAAGGCTCTAACCTACAGCCTTGGCTGAACCTATGCTTCAATAATCAGACACATGAACAAGGATGGCTGGGAATAGATTCTCCAGCCCCCAAACATTCTGACTCCCAGACATTCCCAGCCTAGTAAGAATATACTGTACTGTAGAAAAGAAAACAGCAATCACTCCTGGGCCCTGCTACATTAGAATTCCCCACACACAAAACCTACAGTAATAAAACGCTGATTGCTTCATGTCACTAAGTGTTGGCACAGCTTGTTAGATATCAATAATAACTAGAATGGCTCACGTCTATCCCTTCATTCTTAAAACAGTTCACAATATTTATCTCTTTGAAGATGCAAAGATGCCAAACTTGCAGCCCACAGGCACATCTAGCCAAGGGGAGCTAGGAATGATGTTACAGAACCATCCAGATGTCATACGGATCTATAGGTGCACATGGCCTGAGGTCTACTTGGGGATTCCCTTGCATATTATGCTACTGAGGCCTGCACCCCACTGTGAACTTCACAGGGGCCTAAAGTGTTATTCTTGCTAGAGTTCACTAGATTGGCAGCAAGTCTCAGTAGAAAGAACATCCCCTTGATGCCAATGGTTTGCTTCAGACCATGACTCTCCTGAGAGTTCTTTAAAAAGGCAATCACAAGCACAGATGAGAAAAACAAAACAAAAACTGCAAACTTATTTAAAACACTGAGTTTTCTTTATTGTTATTATTATTGTTGTTTTGTGTGTGTGTTAACTTGTGCACTACAGTTCTCAAGCATATACTTTGCAAATGAGAATATTGTGTTGAAATGCCAAAAGGTTGGACATGACCGCTATAAAGATTAGGTGGCTGGCCCAAGATTATAGAAGCAAAATTAGGAGAAACACTCAAATACAGATATACCTAATCACAAAGACACCCTTTCCACAATATCTTAATGATTTCTACTACTCCAAGCTAAAATAATTCTTACTGTGTTTTTCTGTCACCCATGGAAGAGCCTAAATTAACTGAAAAAAAGATACCACGGTTTCCGAAACTTCAGTTTGATCCACTGTATAATCCACCACAATGTTACTAGAAAACTGAAAATAGAATGAAGTCACATATTAAGATGTTATTCTAAATGTGGTCACACACCTTTAAACCTAGCAGTTGGAAGACAGAAGCAGATAGATCTTTGAGTTCAAGGCCAGCCTAAAGAGTTGCAGGTCAGTCAGGGCTTCACATCAAGATCCTGTCTTTGGAAAAAGAGGTTAAACTAAGATCCAAGATAAGAACTCACTGCTTCTGATTTTTTTTTGGGGGGGGGGGTTACAGAGAGGCTGAGTTTTGCTATTATATCTAACTTGGGTATTTTTCCCCTTAACATCTCAAAAAAAATTTTTTTAAAAAAGAACAACAAAAAAAAATGCTAAACTGACTTCCTAAGTCACTGTACAACAAAAAAATGTTTTTGATGAAAAATGAATAGATGCAAATGAATGAGCAGGACAGAAAAAACAGGACAACCACTACACCAGAAATAAATGTTCTCAAGTTACTATGTTGAAGAAGAGAATTATCAGAGCTAAGGCAGAGGTCATTCCTTTTTAGTAACAACAGCAACATTTGGAATGCTTAGAAAGCCACTAAGATAATACCCTAAATTTTGACGACCACAGCTTCCTTGAGGCAGCCATTCCATTTTTCTGAACTATGATTTCTTCCTCTGTTGAAGAAATAGAATGTTTTGTGATGTGTGATCTATATTGTCCTTTATAGTAATCATGCCATAGATAACTAAACATTCAAAAATGTGGTGCATATAGCTTAAGAATTGTCTTTAATGAGTACTGAGGACTGAACCCCAAACCTTATATATGTACTCATGGGCTCCAGTGCTGAGACAGTTACTTTAAAGTTGTCACTTCTGATTAATGCTTACCCACTGGATGGTAGAACTCCAAGAATTAACTGCAAGTCTACAAGATCTTCCTAACTGTTTAAAGGTCTAATCTCTCTAAAATTAAATAAATAAATCTAACCATATAATTGGCAATACAACCACAACAAGGGGATAAAACAATCTTAGTAACCACTAGGCATAATGTTCTAGACCAGAACTGATAAAACAGTCCTGCAAGTAGGGGGCTAGAGAGATGGCTCTGTGGTTCAGAGCATTTGCTGCTTTTCCAGAGGACTAGAGTCTAGTTCCCAGCACTCAGAACAGGTCACAACTCTCTGTAACTCCAGTTCCAAGGAGCCAAAGTCCAATTCTGGACTCTGTAGGCATCAGGCATATACATGGTAGTACAGACATGCTATGTTCAGGCAAAAAACTTATATGTACATAAAATAAAAATTTTAAAACTTTTCTTTATTTTTAATTTTTTGATGATTTTGTTAAAATGTGTATTGGTGTTTTTCTGCATTTCCGTGTGAAGGTATCAGATCTCCTGGAACTGGAGTTACCAACAGTTGTGAGCTGCCACTGAGTGTTAGAAATTGAACCCAGGTCCTCTGGAAGAGCAGCCAATGCTCTTAACTTCTGAGCCATCTCTCCAGCATAAGCCAGATTTTTTTAAATTGAGGTTTTACAAGTAAGGTGATCTCTATTGGAACAACTCAATTCTAGTTATTATAGCATGAAATCAGCCACAAATAACAAAAACAAATCCGTGTGTGGCTATGTTCCATAAAATTTTAATGATATTGAAGCTTGAATTTCATATAATTTTCACAGGTCATCAAATATTATTTCTCTTTTCATTTTTTTCAAGAATAAAAGAGGCTAGAGATGTAGCTCAGTACTAGAGCACCTACTTAGCAAAGGTAAAAGGCCCTGAGTTTGGTCACCAGCACTGCAACAAAGAAAATTTAGAAGTTAAAGTTATTTTGCCAGGCTGTGTTGTGTTGGTGCATGCTTTTAATCCCAGCACTTAAGAGTCAGAAGCAGCCAGGACAGATGGGCTACAGAGAAAGAAAGCCTGTCTCAAAAGCAAGAAAGAGAAAAAGAGAGAGGGAGGGGGGAAGGGAGAGAGATTTTTTAAAACTTTTTAAAGCTCTCTTTCTTACAATTAAAGGTAATACAAGATAGATGATCGGACCTGTCTCACCTATAACAGTCCGTCATCAAACGATGCTCAACTCATGTCTACATAACTGTGACAGAATATACTGATGAAAATTCAAAAGTGCAAAAAATGTGTATTATATATTTAAAACAAAGAAACAACTACAAGCTGGACTGATGAAATAGCTGAGCAGACAGAGGCACCTATCACCAAGCTTGACAGCCTGAGCTCAATCCCCAGGATCCAGAAGGAGGGAATGAACTCAACACCAAGTTGTCCTCTGACCTCTACATACACACCCAATTTTCACTGTGGCTGTGGAAATAAGGAAGAAGCCTTTGTCTTGGCCACAAAATCTGAAAGGCTAGTTTAAGTGAGCATTAGAGGATGTGAGGTATAAAAGTCAGTTGCATCACTAAAGCAAAATGCCTGTGAGAACACTAATTCACAAAGAAAGGGGGGGGGTGTAAAAACTAAAATCAGTTACACAAATTGAAGAACCAAACCGGAAGAGCTTAAGTAATTGGAATAGTGACCTTTGCTTTACATGTATTTATATGCCACTGTTGGAAAGAACAAGAGGAGGAGGAAACCCACATCTTAAGTCATGATCTTCAGGGTATATTTTGTTTAGGAAAAAATATAATACAAAACATGAGTACAGTGAGCTAGTTTCTACATGCACAAACAAGTGAACAATAATCTACTTTTGGGTTTTTTGCATAAATACTGTCCAAAAGGGAAAGGAGACTACCCTACTAAGAGTATGAAAGGTAGCAGCGATAGTGTTCAAACTTCTCTACATAGACCTTTTTATATTACTTTGAAGTCTGAACCAAGTAGCCACATTACTGATTCAATAAAGGAAGTGAGATTCTAAAAATAACTGAGCCAGGCATGGTGACTCATGCCTATAATCCCAGAACTTAGGTACAGGCAGATGAGGCAGGACAACTGCAAGTCATGGGTTAGGCTAGGCTATATAGCAAATTTTATGCCGGCCTAAGAATTAAAACATTTGTCTGAAAATAATGAATAAAATAGATAAGTCAGCAAGCATAAAGATGATGTATATTGTTAGTTAAAAACTGTAATTTACCTACATACTTTGACTATATTATTTGCATATAACTAACCATAGCTGATCTATATCACTTATAACTGCACAATAGAAAAAAGAAAGTAACAAATGATACATGTATTACTCTAAAGACTGATAAAGATGACAATCATCTGAAATGGGAGCAAGGAGCCATCCCAGATTGTTGCAGGAAATTTGATCACGTGACATGCTGTGACACTCTGAGACTGGCTAAATAGTTTGCCTAGAATCAAGGAGTTGGCTGAACTGGAGACTAGCCCATTGAAACTGGCCGTAGAGAGCCTGTGATTTGGATATAGAAAAAGCAAGGTCAGCTAGTGGCTAGCTCCACCCGATTCATGGCAAACTTTGTCTGTCAGTCTTAGAAATAAATCAAATTTCCCATAACACAGATAACTCCCAAGTTAATCCAAGAGCATTTGATGATAATAGGTATTGCCATATAGTTCTGCTGACTTGTCATCTTCCAAATAGCCTTTCTTCCCCTTGATCCCAACAAATGTTAAGATATGCACAACTTTAAAAACCGATTTGATGTCTCAATCTTCTGATCAGTCCTTCTCTTTCTTGAAGAACAGTCTGAGTCTGCTTTATATTTACGATGTCTAGTTTCCTCAATTCTGTTTCTTAAAAAGCCCTATTCTATAACTCTTCTGTTAAAGCAACAGCCCTCTAAGTGTAAGTCAGAATAATTTTAACAGTATCTCAAAAGATTTCCTCCGCTATGCTATCATCTCCACATTCCCACCTATTCGAAAAATCTATAGAGTCTGAGATGAAACCCAAAGAACTTAATGTTTAAGCCATATCACATACATCTGGTTTGCCAAAATACACTTGAAAACCAATTAGCTAAGGTCACCAATAACTTTGCAATAGTCCAAATCACAGCACTTCTGGTTTAATCTTTCACATAGCAACAACATTTGACACTTTCCCAAAATTCTCTACTGTACCTTTTAGCCTATAAGCAGATATTCTTAAATTCATTCAGTCCTCTTTCCATTTAAAAACACAATCTTTCAATGATGATGATTAGGACCATGACAGTCACCTTCATAAACTGACAGAACAACATTTCAACAATGAACTATACCGCCTAAGTAACTTTAAACTATTGGCTTCCAAATCAGACTTACACAGGTAGTCAGGGTACTGCAGTATAGGAATATAAAGATGGCTTCAGGAGCAAAAAATATGAAAATTCTTGTCTTGCTATTTATACTTATAGATCAAAAGGCACATAACTTTAAAATGTAGATATTTGTATGTTTGCATATGTTAGGAAGGAGTGTATGTGTACGCTGGTTACACAAGAGGTATGCATATGTATGCACATAAATATAGAAGCCGGAGGTCAACTTTGGGTGTTATTTTTGGGAGCTGTCCACCCTTTGTATTTTAATGCAGGGTTTTTCACTGGTACCTGAAACTTGCCAGCTAGACTAGCAAGACTGGGTAAAAGGTCCAAGAATCCACCTTGTTTGGTTTTCCCAACACTGGGATCACAAATTTGTACCACCACACCTGACTTTTTACATGGGTGCTTGGAACTGAACTCAGATCCTCACAAACCCAAGCACTAATCAATTTACTAAGCTGTCTCATCAGACTGGCACACAGCTTTCTGAATTTTACCTTTGTTCTCCTCCACAACTAGGTATAATACTTCTCTACAATTTTTTGTTATGATTAAAGAAAAAAATTATATGGCAAGTTCCTACCCTATTTTGTGACAGCACCTCCTAAAGAACTATGAGCCTCAGAAGTAGCAGGGAAGGACACACTAGAAGAGAAGACACTAGCCTGAGTTTGGGAGAGTAGCACACACAAGATGATTGGGCAAGTAAGTAGTTATACTAAAGAATGGTAAGAACCAATTTGTTACTGCTGAAGAGTCATAAATACAGAATGGGACATGGGTCAGTGTTTTTTGTCTAGCATGTCTGAATCCTTGGGTCTAAATCCCCCAATATTAACAGCATTTAAACAAAATCTAACATAAACACAGAAAGGGAAAAGGCTGGAGAGAATTCTGGAGAGCAAGACTACTAGTTTAAACGAGCACATTATGTGTCTGTTTTGTTTCTAATACCCCCCTCTATAGAAAAAAAAAAAAATCAAGATTTCTTGGAGAAAGAAATGGTCCCTCAGCTGGAACAGAAAAATATAAGATGAATCTAGAATACACTGGGAAGGACACCAAAGATGGGAGCATGTCCAGAAAATGAAGTGAGCTTCAAAGGGTTCCACTACAAAATCTAGGACAGTGTGAGCAGTGAAATAAAATTTCAAATCACAGTCCCTAATAAAAACCACAAATAGGAATAGAATCCATAAGTATATATCCTTATCAGTGAGTGAGAGAATGCCTACCCTGACAGGGTAAACCTATGTGATAATGTATAAGCTCTGATGAGAGGTATTGTAGTCTTGGGTGTCTCTCCTAGAAACAGTGGGCCTTGGTGTGTGCAAAGAACCTAGGTTTTGATCCTCAGCACAAGTTAAGAGAAGTTATCTCAATGATAGAGCACCTGCCTAGAAAGCATAAGGCTTTTGGTTTGGTAGCCAATACAGATTGGCAGTTTGCAGTTGAAAAGGTATTGAGGCCAAGAGGATATAGGTAGAACCATAAAGGGCAACTGAAGTATCCCGACTCTGTAAATGTCACCATTCTGGATCTGATATTGTGCTGTAAACTTACAGCACAATGTTTACAGTTTATTTACAGCTGGGGCAAACTGGGTAAAGATTACAAGAAATCTTTCATCATAATTTTTATGAAAATTAAAAATAAATTTAAAAAAGAGGACAGGAAAAAACAAAACAAAACCTAACAGGTGAAAAAAAGATGACTTCACGTGATTTACATAGAACACTGAGCAAGCATGAATTTACAGTGTTCAAAGTCAAACATCACAGTGCTGGGCCAATACGGTGTCTTTCCTTGGTAGGCACTCCTGCCAACGATGTCCTCAGTGTGCATGTGAGCAGCCAGTGGGAGCATTTAACTAATGGGAAATATTACAGAATAAAAGGACTGTACTATTTGAAACTGTCAAGGTCATTAAAGACAGAGAGGGTTACTGAAGGAATGTCCCAAACTCAAGAGGGTACAGACAGACTACCAAGATCACTTAGCAGGTAAAAATGCCTGCCACCAAGCCTAACAATCTCTAGAACCCACATATGGAAGGAGAGAATCAACTTACAAAAGTAGTCTTCTGACCTATATACAACTGTCTTAGCACATAGTAAACACGCAAAATAAAGACAAAAAAAAATTTTAAAAAAAACAACAAGAAAGAGTGAAAGGCTAACCATTACATGCTATATATAATCCTAAATTGACTCCTGGACTAGAAAGGAAAAAGAAATACAATTAGGAACATTGGGAAAAATATGACTGGCATTTATGAAGTTAGTATTGGATAAGTGCTCATTTCCTGATCAGGCAATTTCATAAGAGACTGTGCATGTTTTGGTAAATACAGACTAGACTATATAGGCATTTTGTCCATAACTTGCTCTCAACTGGTTCAGAAAATCTAATTCAATTACAAGTGGCGCACTCATCAGAAATGTGAAACCAACGATGAGAATGCACCAGTGAAGAATTAGGTAGTTTTCCCAAACTTGAGAATCCAATTATGTACAGTGTAAAGGGTTGAAGTGAAGACATGACTAGGTCAGTAGAATTTTTATGTAGCATACACCAAGCTCTACTTTCCATCCTCAGCATCACATGAATCTGGCATGGTGGCACATGCTATAATCCTAACATTTGGGAGATACAGACATGAGGATCAGAAGTTCAAGGTTGTCCTTGGCTACACAGAAAAAAGTCATCCTGAGCTACATGAAACTCTGTCTCCAAAAACATCAAAACAGATACAGCAGAATAGAAAAAGTATGAATTCCAATGTCAGAGGGAACCTCTGGACAACTGAAAGAACATCACTAAGTCCACTTTATTAAGAAGTCAAGAATAACAAAATGCCCCAGGCTAATCTTGTATGCACATAATAATAATACAGCTAGTTCAATGTTAAAATGTGATTGAAGGAGTTTCCAGAGTTCTTTATAACTCCTCTAAGAATTTTCATTAGGTGTGAAATTTCTTCAAAGTGTTATTTTTCAAAAGATCAGTGTAAACTCATGACAACCATGGTGCAAAGCATTTGGTTCACTAAATATAATCAAAAGTATTTGGCCCTCTCTTCCCAAAAGAGAGTAGTCAAAGGATAAATCTTAGCACTAGCTTCATCTTTTTTCCTCTTTTCCCCTGGTCTAAATGTATTCTCATTTTTTTATTTCCCTATGTCTAATTCTTATCATAATGCCTCCCTTGCACCATGGTAATGGCATTTTTGTCTCCCTGGTACCCTTATAAAGCTTTGTACCATTAACTCTAAAACCAGAAACCCATACTTTTAAAATCTATACTTATCAAATATCTGTAACCACGGCCTATTGCTAATGTCAATTTACAAGGTAGGAAAATGAAAAGATTTTATATGCATTCATATATTCATACACACAAAAACAATAAATAAGTGCTAAGGGGAGCAAGAATGGAAAAGGGAGAATAGGAGATTTTTGAGCTAGGCACAGCACTGCAAACCTATAAACTCCATGAGGCTGAGGCAGGAGAGCTGCCAAGAGATCAGACTAAGCTAAATAAGAGACCCTGCCTCAAAAGAAAACACAGGAAGACTTGGACTTGACTTTTCTTCATATTTGATTTTTATAATATGGTAGGGGTGCCAAGGTGGAGTGGGTAAAAGTTTCAATATTTAGAACTTCTAAAACTCAATTTTTTCCAACTTGACATCAAATAAAACAATCATTTACCACACTGGGATAAACCAAGGAGATGATTTAAAGTCAAAAGAGATCATCCTAAAGGTCCTGATATGCTCAATAGGAAGCTGCATTCTAGGTAGATATGACCAACTTGCATAAGCACAAGAGTTATCTGACCTGGTTTCATCTCCTACCAGAGTGAACCCAATAGTAGCAAAAACTATGCCCACTCAGAGATGGGCATATAAGATAAGACAACATGCATTTCTTTAAACATGCTACATACCCTTTCTCATTTCTGACTTTTATACATGCTGCTCTACCCTATCAGTTCCAATTCATCCTTCAAGACTATATCCAAATGTGATTTCTCATTTCCCCATATGTGGATAGGTATGATCAGCTTAGAATTGGAACTCAAAGCAAAGTATCAAACTGAATTTACCTTTATACATAACATTGTCCTCATTATATCAGAGATTCAAATGTTTGATTAACAGGTAAAGGAACATTTGCTCCATTGTTCCCCAATAAGAGAAATTTCAAAAGTGTAACAATTAAAAGGAGGTACAGTTATTTTTCCAAAAGAAGACTAGCTACAGCCTCCTTTAAGAAGAGGTATTTGGGATAGTCCTGAATCATTCTCCCAGTCCTCTAGTTTTGGACTGAGGACCTAAACAAAATGTCTAAGAATAGGCAAATGACTTAGTTTTAAAGTAACTCATCTCAATGTTTGTCATTTGAATTATGTTCATAAATTTGAAAATATAAAACAGAAAAATTTGTTACAACTGCCACTTACTTAAAGTATAGTCCTAGATGCTTCAAATATATACATTTTCTTAGTACTCAGCTACAATTCAAGGCCATACTAGCACTCAGAAGCCAGAGACAAAAAGATTGCATTTGTTCAAAGCTAGCCTGAGCTACATAATACATTTCCAATCTGAGTTACAGTATGAAGTCTTGTCTCAAAACAAAGAAACAAAAATCAACTAGCTTAAAAGTCAAATAATTTACCAAAATGTAGAAGATGTTAAACTCCTTTGTCTGGTTCCAGAGTCTGTGATCTTTTTCTTATATTGAGAGACCTGCACTATGCAATGTTTCTAATATATTATATTCAAAATTGTATCTTGATCACAAAACTTTATCAAACACACATGGGGGGGGGGTTGCCCAGAAAGAAACAAAATATCAATTTAAATGGTGACTAGGGTAATTGGTAATAATTTTTTAATTAAAACTTTCTTAAAAAACAAATTGCTAAACAGGAATTAAACTCATGCAGCAATATGAAAGAAAGAACCTTGTTTTAAATGTTATTAGGTAAAAGTTTACAAAAAAATTAAAAAAAAAAAAAAGAGTAAGTGGTTCTGGGGAGAAGGCTCAGTGGGCAAGGTGCTGAATTTGAATTCTTAACACCTAAAGTTAAAAATGGTGACATTCACAGTAACCCAAGCAGGGAAAACAAGCTCACTGGACAGCCACTTTACCCAGAACCCATAAACTCCTATCCAGATACAGTGAGAAACCAGTTTTGTTTTATTTTGTTTTAAAGTAAGTAAAAATAAGGTGGAAAATGTAGTATGAGGTTTCTGGCCCGGACTTTCGGGTCTAGCCTCAAGGTTTAGGCCTGCAGACCCACACTCCTGCAGTCCCACAGTCCCACAGAGACACACAGATGCTTTTCAATAGATTTAGGCTGATTGACCTTAAGGCCCAGGCATATCACTTGCTAACTCTCTACCCTTCATCTAACCCATGACTCTTCCTGTTCAGCCATGAGGCTCGGTACCTTTTCTTAGAGCAGCATAGCTCTCCTCTGCTTCTTCCCGCTTCTCTCTGGTATCCTGCTCTGTGCTTCCTGTTCTCAGAGTTTTCTTAGTCTGGTAGCCCCACCCACACTTCCTGTCTGCCTTTGGCCAATCAGTGCTTTTTATTAAACCAGTGGGTGGGACAATTATTTACAATATAACAACATAATCCCCCTACAGGAGAAAGGACTGAGGAAGATATCCCAGTGTTGACTTCTGGCCTCTACATGAGCCTGCATAGACTAGCACACAGCTGTGAACAAACACATTAAAACCTTTTTTAAACTGATATGAGAATATGCAAAGCTTTATCTAAACAACCATTTGTTAACCCCAAGTTACTTACTGCCACGTTTGAAAGCCAGATCATAATTGGATTAATCAGTAGTATTCTAACAAAAAGGTAAATTCTGAGAAAGACTTAAGAACAGGTAGATGAACTGAAGAATCATAATATATAAAATGAGGAGACAAGGGTGAAGAGAAACATAATGTTTTAAAAAAGACTAAGCAAGATCAAACTGGGAGAAAAGTCTTCAAAGCCCAGCAAACGAGTTAAGAATTATTTCATAAGTACCAAGAACTGCTATACATCTTACATGGGAAGGTGGTAGGATTGTTTCTTTCCTACTGCTTCATGAGTCCAGTGCCATGTCCAGCAATTCTATTTTTAAAAATTGCTAACCTTATGACAAACTTAATGGGATCTTTAAAGATTCAGTTTTTATTCAGTTAAGTGGCAGAGAACTTACCTAGCATTGCTTTGCCTCTGTGTTAGAATAAATAAAAAATAATAAAGTACTGCTTTGGGTCATACAATGCTTTCATCAAACAACTGTGTATGACAGTATACGCAGAAAACAACCCCTTATTCTCTGTGTTCACTTTATATTCTTCTCAAAAATAAAAGGAGAGGGAGAACCTCTTCAGAAATAATGCTTGTGAACATTAAATGTCATTATACATTATTACAAGTTACTGAACTTTAAAGAAAGATGGGGTCTTGAAAACAATCTTTCAGTGGCAATTCACTTCTCAACAGGTATAACTGAAGCTCAATAACTAAGTAAGTTGCCTTGATATCATGACTACACCTGTGGAACTCAGATTTTCTAATAAATGAGATCTAAAAACTATGCTAGTCAAGACTTCATAACCAACAACCACATATGGCTAGAAATTGAAAATGATGAAAATTAAATGAACTTCAAACTCAGTTTCTCACATGTACTAGAGTCATACTTCCAAGTGTTCTATAACCTATAGATAGTTAGTAGCTACCATATCTATCAGGATAGGGAAAAGATAGTTCCCTCATATTTGTCAATTATACTTCAATAAATCTGAAAAGGGGGAAAGTATTCTGTAGTATCACTACAGAAAATGTAATTGGACGCACTGCTCTAAAGAATAAGCTTTAGAGAGCAGATAACACAAGAGTGACATAAAATAATATTCCTTACAAAGTATACTTGATGATTAAGTAAAATAACTTTTTTCATAAGTACATTGCCTGAAATTTAACAGATAATAAATATTAACATTATTCCCCTCAGGATCCTCTTCTTTTTACTACTCTACAAAACATCCTGTTAGAAGATAGAAGTAAGTGAGCCTTCCAAATTAATGCCTTCCTCTGAAGGCAGTCCATTCTGTTTTTACTAACTTCTTCAAATACTCATAACCTTTCTACCAAAGTTTCTATTTGGGAATAATGAAATGAAAGATGACTGTGAACATAGTAAGTGCCCCTTGTACTTTATATGACTACATTGAGTTCTCGTTCAAAGGATATAAAAAAAAAATCTTAATAGTTTTAAACAACTGTTCTGAACTAAGAGAAAGAATATACTATTTCTTCACTATATCACCTCTCACTATCTGTACTAATTGAACATTACATGAAAACATAACAATATGTTTCTCTACAGTATTTTACTGCCCTTCTCACCCCCCAAAAAACCCAACTTCCAGAAGCTAAATCAATCTTAAAGGCTTCACAGTACTTTTACTGAGTGAGTGAATTTAACATCTCTAAACTGTATCATTTTAAAACTTTGTAACATGTAATAATCTAGAAAAAACAACGAAACTCACTCAGCTCAGTTGAAAACCAGTACATTTCTATCAACAAGAAAATTTCATTTATGAGCAACAATTTATATTTAGCTACATTAACTAACATAGACTTGCATTCCTAACAAGTTCACCAATTTTGCATTCCTAAAATAAAGAATTCAAACAGATCTTTAAACCATTTGCCCTTAAACCTCTACCAAACAAGATTCCTACCTTTTTTTTTTTTTTTTTTTTAATATTTCTTGCTTTTTGCCAGGCAATGGTGGCACATACCTTTAATCCCAGCACTCAGGAGGCAGAGGCAAAGGGATCTCTGTGAGTTTCAGGTCAGCCTGGCCTACACAAAGAGTTCCTGGACAGCCAGAGCTGTTACAACAGAAAAAACCTGTCTCAAAAAAAACAAAACAAAACAAAAAAAAACAAAAACAAAAAAACAAAAAGGATTTCTTACCTTTTAAACAACCTAACTTTCAGAGGAGGAAAGAAGTACTCTCAATAAGTGTCTCCTTTAAATTACCTAACTCCTATTTTGTTTCTTAAAGATAGTTTACTCAAAAAAAAAAAAAAAAAAAAGTAACCACTGATCTCCCTTTCAGAGTTAGAAAAAGCCATCCACACTAAATGAATACAAACTGTATGTCATTTTACAGCTCTAAGAGCAATAGATAAAATCAAAACAGTTCAAAGTATACAAACAAGAGTACTTAAGAGTTGATAGAATTCACATTAAGTTTTCTTAAAAACTGAAAAGTTTCTATTGCTATCACATTTTTTATTGCTGTCTCACTTTATACACTAAAAAGGTGTATAATTGACAAAAACTAATTTGTCGGATTCTGTAATTTTTATTAAAGTTCTTAAAAGATAATAACTTCCACACTGGTGAATTTTCCTGAGCCTGCACTCTAAGTACATCCGACCCAGAAAGTATTTTTAGCAAATGTGTTCAATGGGTGCTGGTGTTATGCCTAGCCTAAATTAGAAATTAGTGTCATAAATTTAAAGCAACAATGTTACTAGGGACATTTTAAAGATACCCAGTTAGGACTTGGTAGGGGAGGAGAGACTTGACATAATTTACTGACCACCTAGAAGCTTAGATATTAGAAACCTAAGGTAAGTCCTATCTATTACTACTTTTGAGGAATCTCTGATTTTCTACCTTAACAAATATTACTCCAACTCAATATTAAATCAACTCAATATTTTAAAAAAAAACTATGAAACAATAATGCTTCCTTGTGTGTAAAAAAAAAAGTCTTTTAGCAAATGTTTAAATGTTAAAGCTACTGTCATGTACACACACAAACACACACAAACACACACACACACACACACACACACACACACACACACACACGACCATGTTGATCTTATAAATCAGACTAGATCACACTATTATGGGGCCATCCATGAACATGTGTCAACGCAAAATATGAACAAAGATAAGAACACCATAAAAATGTAAAGAGACACAAAGTAGCTTTTGTGGTAACTGGAGCAGAAATGTATTCTGAAAGCAACAGCAAAGAAGAAAAGAAATAAGTGGTGTCTGCAAGACGTCTAACCTCAGGTAATGAATGAAGAAGACTATATTAACACATAAGCTTTTCCTTTCAAACCGACTTTTTTCTTTAAAAGAACACTGAATTTGTGATTCTCAAATTTAAATCATTTATCTAGCCAGCTATATTGTATTAAGCACATTGAATAATTGTTTAAGGTAATCCCTCCCCTCATACACACTAATGTTCACACACCCAGGATTTTCAAAAAGCTGAGGCATTTACTGCTCCAATCTTCTTTCTAGCCAACTGCCTTTCACAAGTCTGACACATTGGGTTTTTCTCCCCCCACCCCTTCACATCCATGTTTTAAATGTGACCAATGAACTGTTCTTTCATCTGGACCCAAGATCTGGTCACACACTCAGTATTTCTTAATTGCTCATTCCAAAAGTAGCCAGTGTATATGACAGGTCCCTCCCAGAACAAGCAGCTTTTAAAACCCCACACATGTTCTAGTACACACTGATGTCACTCTGTGATGCAAGGCCAGACATAAAGTCTCTAGCCTAAGTTTCAGGGAAACATCTATATGCTTTATCAGTGAAATGTAAACTGTTCCTTTATTGAAGAAAACCCAGCAAATGCATCCAGACATTCATTTAACTACATCTCAACTTTCTTAAAAAAAAAAAAAAAAAAAAATCAGATTCTCATTAATCTCTGAATTGATTTTCAGAATTCTGTCTTGGGACAATTCAAGTGAGCAAGGTTTTGTAAGAACAACCCTTTCATACGCTCCATTTTTCCAGTAAGTAACTATTAACAAATATTGCCACAGAAACAAAAATTTTAAAGCCTGAAAGCCAAAGATTACCGCGCTTACATTTACAAAAGCAGTAACACCGATCTGTGCTTTACTAAAGACTCACATTGAAGCTGAACATTAATGGGGACAGTGAAGACTTCAAAACATCATGAAAATCTAAGTGAAGAATTCAGATCTGCTCTACATCAACTTTTCTGGAGCTCAACTATAGATTCCTTCAAACAAGTAGATATTCGCAGAATCACAAGAGACCTTTAAGTTCAATAGGATGGATCTTGTGCTTATGCAGCATGCAAAAAAAAAAAAAAAAAAAAACACACACACACACAAAACCCGCTTATATGAGTCAATTAACGTAACAATAATAATTAGAAAAAAATGCTACAAATGGAATGCCGAAAATTTTAATCCAGTCTTACCTTGAGTTTAGGAACACTGGAACATTCCATTTTGCATCTACTCCATCTCTTAGACCGTGCATTCATTCCTAGCAGAGATTTCAACTATAACCCCCGGGAAGATCCGAGTACTCGGATCCAGTAAGAAAAGGGTGGTCAGTCGGCTCCGCAAGCTTCAGGGGCGCGCCCACGATCTGCGTAAGGGGACCCAAGAAGGCCAAGCGAAGAACCTCCCCAAGAGCCCCTCTTACCTTCGATATCACAGCCGCGTCCTCTCGGCTGGAGAAAAAAACAAAAACCCAAATACAAAAAGCCAGGAGGCCCCGGGCGCACAGCCAGGGGGGAAGAGGCGTGTGGTCCGCGTCGGGGTGCAAGCTCCTCAGCGCCCCGCGAACAGCCGCCGCCACAGCGGCCGCGCCACGGCCGCGGGCCGCCAGCACCCCGTCATCCTGCGGGGCTGCGGCGGGGCCGGGGTGCGCGGGGAGGCGCGCGCTCGCACCTCGCGGCGAGATGAGCTAATCCCTTCACACGCGCCCCGAAAGTGCCGCGGTCTCCCCAACACGCGGCTCGCAGTCACGTCTCTTTCAAGTCCCGGAGCCCCGATTTCTGACAGGTCCCAGGAGTCCTTAAAGAACAATGTCGCGTGCACGGAGAAGGAAAGCGCGCGGCGTGAAGCGGCGGGTGACTCCAAGGAGGCGGCTCTGTGTGAGAGTGCAAAGGAGAAGCTCGGTCACCCTCCTCCCTCTTCTCCTCCTCTCTCCTTCCTCCTCCTCCCTCGCCTCCGCCGCCTCCTCCGTCTCCTCCTCCTCCTCCCTCAAGCACGCCCCGTCTCCTAGGCCGCAGCATAGCAACCGAACATGGCGGCTGCGCAGCCGCCCGCCAGTCAGAGTCCGGGAACGGCGGCCTCAGCAACAGGAGGCGGTCTCGCGAGAGGTGAAGCCACGCCCCTGCTCCGCCTCCTTTCCTCTTCCCACCCGGCTTGGGAGCGCAAGCGCCTTCTCTAAGAGCGCAGGCACCCGCAGGTGCGAAAGAGGCGGGGTTTATCGGGCTAGGAGGGAAGGGCGTGGCTCCGTGTTCACACCCCAGCCTGGCCGGGATTGGCTCCTTGGCTGTCAGCCCTGCCCCTCCTCCCTCTTCTCGGGTGTCCCTTCTGACTCTAGGGACACAAAAGAAGGAGATGTAGCAAAGTAGAGAAACTTGACCTTTTTGATTCAGGTTGTCCCAACTAAGTGCTGATAGAGGGTATAGGCTTTGAAATGCAGTCTTCAATCATTTCTCCTCCTAAATGTAGGCCCACGAACACAAAGCCTAGGCGAAAGGCGTTCATGGGCGTTCTGTGTGCCAGCAATACTGCTTTTTAAAATCAAATTTGATCATTCGTTTTAAGAATGAGAGTTGGTGGTTTCGTGCCAGAACTTAAAGGAGGGTGTACTCTACTGTTTTCTGGGTGATACAAACACGCTGGTGATAGGACATTCCTAAGGACTGGGTGACCTCACTGAAATGAGGAAAGAGTGGGTGTGGGAGCACCTTCGCATTTCCTTTTTTTCTTTTTTCGTTTTTCTGCATTTTTTTTATTTTGTAAATACCCAAAATATGTGTGTGTGTGTGTGTGTGTGTGTGTGTGTGTGTGTGTGTGTGTTTAATAAAGCAGGAAAAATTCTGAGAGTTGGTAACCCCATGTGGATCCCAGGAATTGAACCCAAGACTTCAGACTTTGCAGCAAATTCCTTTGCTTTACTCTTTGACCCTTCTCAGAGGCCCCTGTCTCTTTTTAGAGGAGAGGGGGTGTCAATGCCCTTTTCTGTGGCCAGGCTTCTTGTTAGTTCTTGATTTTAACCTTTGTACCTTGCTCCAGAGAATTTCTTTGTAAAAAAGAAGAAGAAAAAAGGAAGAAATGTTTTGGGGTAAAGGGGTTGCATGCCTTTAACCCCAGCACCAAGAAGGCAGAGTCAGGCAGATATCTGTGAGTTTGAGGCCAGCCTAATCTACAGGGCAATTTCCAAGACAGCTAAGGCTACATAGTGAAGCTATGCCTTTAAAAGCCAAAATAATAATTATAATAATAAAAATGTTTCTTCGTGGTGGGGTTGAGGAAGGAGCATTTGCCTAGTATATGCCCAAGGTCCTGAGTTCCATCCCCAGAACCCCACACCCACAGGCTACAAACCTTATCTTTTCTCCATGTCCACCAAATTACTTTACCAGTCAGGAAAATTGTACAAAAATTCAGAAAACAGCAATTTCTATCAACTCCTCATTCTCATTCTGCTCCTATTTTTTCTTATTCAGTTGGTGATGAACACTAGGACACTTTGCAAGGATGAAACAAGAGGGTCGGGGGTTCAAGAACATCCTTAGCTACACAGCAAGTTTCAGGCCAGCCTGGGCTATATCAGAGCCTGTGTCAGAATGTAGGTGGGACAGAGACATATCAGTTCCAGCCTGTGCTCTCTCATTCTTTCCTAAGAATGTATTCTTTGCTCCAGCTCTCCATTTTGAAATCCTTTGTTCATGGTATTGCTAAAATGCTTATCTCACCTCTGTCAGCATCCATTCATCCTTCAACAAAAGATCAAAGAGAATTCACCAGAGTTAAGCAGTAAGAAATAATTTCTTCCTTCTGTGACACAGTCTAGGTTTAAACATCCCTCTGGTGTTTTTCACAAGGTTCATTTTCCTGCACAACACTTAGCCCTGTGTGAGTATTACTGATAGTCCATAATCTGATCACTGCTACTGCCCAAGGCAAAAGACTCTTAGTCATCTAGGTAGCCTGCAGAATGCCTGAAGACATTGCCTGGCAGGAAAAAAAAAAAGTCAGTGGAAAGAACAAAATGCTTGAATCACTAGTGGGTACAGTTTCAAGAAAATGCCTGAAATAAGCCCTGGGAAGATAATTCAGCCAGTAAAAAGCTTGCTGTGCAAGCATAAGGACCTGTGTTCAGATTCTCCAGGGCTCACATAAGAAGCCAGGCATGTTAGCTATTCCTGTAGAACTATCACCACCATTAACTCTACTTCCAAACTATCACTACTAATATTCACTACTCCCAAAAGAAATCCCATGCCTGCTGCTCATTCTCTAGTTTCTCCAAGCTTTTACCAGGCTATAATCTAGTCTCTGTCTCTACGTGTTAGCCTACTCTGGATATTTCCCATAAACATAGGAATCTCCTGAATGGAGCCTCCACAGTGAAAGTCACCTAGATGGACCCTTTGAAGTTACCATTACTTACTATCATTCCTATAAAATTCTAAAGTTCATCTTCATCCCTGAAAAAGAAAGAGCAAGTAATTGTCAAGGAAATGAAAAAGAACCAGGCGGTGATGGCCCACATCTTTAATTACAGCACTGGGGAGGGTGGGGGGTGGATAGGAGGATCTCTATGAATTTGAAGCCAGTTTGGTGTACAGAGTTGAGTTCCAGGATAGCCAGAGCTACACAGAGAAACTTTGTCTCAGAAAGAGAGTGAGGTGGGGAGGGGGACCACAAAGTTGCTTTACAGCCTGTGTATCTCAGTCAGTAGAACACTTGACGAACGTTCATGAAACCCCGGGTTTGATCCTCAGCACAGGAAACAAACAAACAAACAAACCCACATGACAATCCATGTGTGAACTTCCAGCACTCAAGAGATGGAAGCAGGAAGATCAGAAATTCAAGGTGATTCTCAGCTACATAATAGATTTTAAGTTAGCCTGGGATACACAAGATGCTCCGCCCCCCTCCAAATAATTTTCTCAATAAAAAAACTGTGAAATAAGTTCATGCTTCTCAAATTGTAATCCATATATCCATCACCTGGACATCTTGTTTAAAATGGAGGTTCTAGGCTGGCCAAATGCCTTAACAATAAAAACACTTGCTGCTAAACTTAATGACCTGAGTCCAGTCCCAGGAATGTTCACTGAGAAAGGAAAGAACTGAAGCTGTCATGTGACACACAGGCCTGCCACAGCATGTGACATCACAGGCCTGCCACAGCATGTGCATATCACAGCATGTGTGCACGAACATACACACAGCACATTTTAAAATGCAAAAATTATTTGCAAAAAGTAGGTCCTAATTCACTATATTTGGGGTGGGATCAGAGACTCTGGGGTCCTGTGTGAACTTGTTAGACAAAATGCTCCTGTACTTGCAAATTCTTTTATTTTTAAGTACATTTTTGCTCTTATTTAAATTATTTTCTTTAAGACAATTAACATATTTCAAAGCCTATTCTGGGCCATCTAATGATAATCTTGCAACCAAACACTGCACTTGACTTTACATTTGACCCTAGTTATAACTACAGCAGTGAGTTTTACACTCTCATCCCAAGAGACAATTTAATCCACAATGTTACATACATAATATTAATAGAGGTTTACATTTTTTTGTTCAATTTATATATTGCTTATACTTTACAGATGTAGGAATTTTGCGAATAAAGATTTTATACCTAACCTAATACTTACACAGAGGAAACTTAATTAAAGTAATTAACAGTTTGGAGTTAGCAAGACTTCTTTTCAACTTAGAACTGGCAAGCATTACTGGGTGTTGGCAGCCACTGCTTCTGACTGTGTCTACAGTCTGCCCTTGGCTATGCTCTGAGAGGTTAAAAGCAAGGCCTCTGTCTGCACTTGGAAATGGTTGGCAGGCAAGAATGACTGGACCCTTTAGACAATGGATAACGGCAGGACTTCTCCAAACCCTGGATAGCTAGGCCCTGGAGGGAACAGACATTTGCTCTATCCTGTACAGCCCAGCCCAGCCACCTCCGCCTTGGCAGCAGCCCCATGCAACAACAGGGCCAGAGGCTTGACTGATTACAGCTGACTCGAAAGCTCTCCCACCATTGGTGACTGGGAAGGACCCCTCTGAATTAAATGAGCAATCCGACTCTGGATAACTTCTGAACTACGGAATAAATTCATGGCCAGGTTGAGAAACATAATGATACCCTCTCTCAGAATTAAAAAAAGAAAAAAAAAAAAGAGAGAGGACTCGAGTTCCATCTAGAACCGCATGATAGAAGGAGAAAATGAACCCCTACAACTTGTCATTCCTGCTGAACCACAAAATCGCACCACACACAAAATATGTAATAAAAACACATAGCCCAGTGGTGAAGGGCCCGCTTAGCCTGAATGTAGCCCTAGATTTGATTTCCAGATCCAGGAAAGGCAGAGACAAAGACATAGAGACACCTTGGTATCAGTGAGGATATCCAAGGAGGTGACTCTCAAGGAGAATTGGACTCCAGTTGCTAGGAGCAGCTCAAAGTGATATGAATTTTAATTTTAAAGCATACCTATGCTAAGAATGGCTTAATTTTGTTGCCTAAACTTCTGATGTGAAGCATACAAAGTACATGAATTTTGAGGGCTGAGAGTAAAGCCTTCAGTAAAGTATAAATGTGAAGGCCTGAGTTTGACCTCCAAAACCCACATAAAGCATAGGTTGGTGGCCTATGCTTACAATCCTAGCATTGACAGGTAAAGCCCTAAGACTTGTTGGCCAGCCAGACTAACCTAATTAGCTAGCTGAAGTTCAACAAAAGACATTATGGCAGATGGCCTTCTTGAGTATGGCATCCAAGGTTGACACAAACATGCACATGTGGACCTGTGTGTGTATATACACAACACACACACACACACACACACACACACAATGCCAAAAACAAAAGAAAGGGGTTATATAGACTTTCAAATGATTATGAGCATCACACAAGTCTCTGGCAAAGGACCTCAGTTAGGTGCTTATAATCCCAGCTCCGAGGATCTAAAGACAACAGGATCTCTGGGACTCACTAGCAGACCAACCTAGCCTACTTGGCAAGCCTCAAGTCCCAGTGAGAGATTCTGTCTCAAAAAGTTGGAAGCTGTTGTAAGAAAAAACACCCAAAGGCTGACCTCTGGATTCTATACAGATGCATGCACATGTATGTGGACTCTGGACTCTCTCTCTCTCTCTCTCTCTCTCTCTCTCTCTCTCTCTCTCTCTCTCTCTCTCTCTCTCTCTCTCTCTCACACACACACACACACACACACACACACACTCATTTGTTATAGTTCTATAATCACAGGAAAGCCGAGGCACATAATTTTGCAGTTATTGAGAAAATGTTGAATGTGCATGTGTGTTTAAGAAACTACCTTTTAAACTCATATGATACACAGCTCTGAGACCATTGGTTCAGATGTGTCACTCTGTCGACATGGCTTCTTTTTCCTGTGTTATCCATTTTTTTCAAAATAGCAATAGAAGCCCCAAGTTAAGAAATTCTGAGATCAAGAACTATATAGAAAGTAGGTGTGATACAGCATGCCTATAATACTAGCACTGGGCACTTCAAAGAAGAAAAATAGCAAATTTAAAGACAGCCGGTACTACATACTGAGACCACTCTGTTCTATATAGTGTGTTCAGGAGGAAATTCTATATAGAAAGTTTTAAAAAATGTTTCTTTCTTATACTCCTAGCCCACTCCTTAAAGATAAGCACTATTAACTATTCTTGTGCAAGTTTCCAGAATATTCTCTGTGTTGCTATAAGGTAGACATTGTGTATCTCTGTCTCCTGGATGTAAGAGGTCATACTGCATATGTTGTATTTCATTTCTTTATATGTGTGAGAGGGCCAAGGAGGTGGCTCAGTAGATAAAGCACTTGCCAGGTAAGCAAGAAAACCAGACTTTGGATTTCCAATGCCCATGTAAATTCTGGGTGGGTGTGGAGGCCCACCTGTAATTCCATCTCTCGAAAGTAGAGGCAGGATCCAAGCAAGCTGCCAAAACTAGCCCGATTAAGCTACCTTTTGTAGTAGTGGGGTTTCTTGGTCCCGGTGGCCAAAGGCCCAGACCCACAGACCCCTTAGCCTCCCACCACTGCTCAGGCCCCAATAATGATTCAGACACTTATATTAACTCCATGCTGTTTGGTCTATGGCTCAGGCACATTGCTAGCTAGCTCTTACATCTTAAATCAACCCATTTCTATTAATCTGTCTGCCACGTGGCCCGTGACTCACCTGTGTTCCTTACATGCTGCTCCTTGGGCGGCTGGCTCAGTCTGTCTGACTCCGCCCTCCTTCTCCTACCTATGCTCTGATTTCTCCTCCTACTTTTTCTATGGTGCCTGTCATGGGCCAAAACAGCTCCTTTATTTAAAGATTGATATTCACAGCATACAGAAAGGCATTCCCGCATCACCCTTTGGGTCCAATTGAAAGACCCTGGGACACCTAAGAGACAGTTCTCTAAGCAGCTCTGTGAGGGAGTCTCTTTCTTTTCCTTTCTTTTGTATTTGTTTGTTTCTTTGATTGGTTGATTGATTGATTTTCAAGACAGGAGTTCTCTTTGTAGCCCTGGCTGTCTTAGAACTAGCTCTGTAGACCAAGATGGCCTCAACTCAGAAATCTGCCTGCCTCTGCCTCCTGAGTGGTGGTATTTAAGCCGCGGGTCAACACACCTACTTGAGAGGGAATTTCTGGACCTGATTAATTAAACTGTGAAAACTCACCCTAAGTATATGTGGCACAATTCCATAGGCTGGTGTGCAAAACTGGGGAAAAGGAAAATAAGCTGAGCTTTGGATTGCATCGGGTCCAGCCATGTGGTCCAGGATAAGATCCTCATCTCAAAGTTTCTAACTTAATTACACTACAAAATCCTTTTTGCTGCATAATGCCACATAATCACAGGTTCTGATGACTAGGCATCTTGGTGTCCATTCATTTGTGTGCCTGGGTCTTTACTACCAGTCAGTTTGGGGCCATTGTAGTTTATAAGTTTGAATATTTAAGAAGGTTAATGATTTTCCAAGGTGAACATTGTAATTTTTTTATCATGTGACTCTATCTATGCATAGATATGTGCACATCAGTACAGTTGCCTGTGGAGTCCAGAAGAGGATGTCATATCTTCTGGAGTTGGAGATGAGAGGTGCTGGGAACTGAACTTGGATCTTCTATAAGAATAGTACATGATACTAACCATTGAGCTTCTCTCCAGACCTAAGATGAACATATATTTAATTATGATTTTAAAATGAGAACATCAAATTGTGACTAAAATATTAAATTACATCAACAGCATATTTAGTGTGCCTAATACAAAATTATTATTTGCCCCAAAATGTGAATGCAATGTGTGTAGGTACATTTATTCATAATACATTGATTTTTCAAAAGATAAACCACTTAACCTTTATCTAAGTCTTTGTAATTAAACATTAATATAAATAGTCCTCATAATCACTGCTCATTTTAAAAATCCCATATTACTCACTTACTTTCTAGATATTGGGAGTACAGACAAGAGGTGTCCTCTGTCCTTCAGACAAGTTCTCTTAGTTCTGCTGCCATGAGAAGACACCATGGCCATGGCAGTTCTTATAGAGGAAAGCATTTAATTGAAGCTGGTTTACTTCGCTGCCATCCTTTTGGGAAGCATGGAAGCACACAGGCAGACATGATGCTGGAGAAGTAGCCTCAGATTTCTATATCCCGAGCCTTGGGCAGCAGGAAGAGAGAGACATGGGCGTGGCTTAACTTTTTAAAAATCCAGGACCCATCCCCAGTGACACATGTCCTCTAACAAGGCTATGCCTACTCTAACAGGGCCATCCCTCCTAACCCCTCTTACAGAGTACCACTCCCTAACGACCACATATTTAAATACATCAGCCTAGGTGGGGGCATTCCTTTTCATGCCACCACACAAGTATTTTCCTTTTTTGTGGTTTTTGTTTGTTTGTTTGTTTTTTGATACAGGGTGCGATATATTATTTGTGATCTAACAAATAAAGCTTACCTGAAGATCAGAGGACAGAGCCGGCCACAGAGCTAACCATAGAGGTCAGGCAGTGGTGTCACATACCCTTAACCCTAGTATTCAAGAAGCAGAAATCCCTCTGGTACAAGGCCATCCTGTACTACAGGAGATTAATCCTATCTGGAAGAGAAACAGAGTCAGGCAGTGGTGGCACCTTTAATCCCATCACTAGCAAGACTGAGACAGGAAGTGATATGGCTGGGCAGAGACAGGAATATAAACTGGAGGAGACAGGTGTTCAGCCCTGCGATTCCCTTCCCCTTGGCCTGAGGATTCAAGGAGACAGAATCTACCTTTCTCATCCTGAGGATTCAGTAGTAGTGAGAAGTTTCTCTAGTGACTTCTTCCTCTGTTTCCCTGATCTTTAAGCATTTATGCCAATATCTGACTCTGGGTTTTTATTATCAGACCAATTAGGATTCATGGAACAACAGGGTCTCACTATGTGTCTCTGGGGTCCCAGAACTCATTATGTAAAGCAGGCTAGCCTCAAACTCACAGAGTTCCACCTGTTTCTGCCTCCCAACTGGGATTAACGGCATGTGCCACCAGGTCCATCATATTTTCCATTTTTAAGAGGGTGACATATTAGTGGGTAGTGGGATCAACTTGGAGAACTATGACCTGCATTTTGAAAAAAAAATGAACTAGAATAGATAAGAATATCTTAGAGTGTATTACATAGAAGATAAGCATTGTCTTCTGGTACTTTATAGGTTGCAATGTGAAGCTTCTTTCTTTCTTTTTTTCTTTCTTTTTGAGTGTGACAGTCAAGAATGTGAGAATATCCCCTTGAAAGGAGTATTAATAGACAGAGGTTTGGAAATGGCTCCTTGGTGAAGTGATTGACACATATTCAGGAGGACCTGAGTTTGGTTCCCTAATACCCGCATAAAAAGCTGGGCATGGAGGTATGCCTTTGTAATCCTGGTACTAGTGGGTAGAGACAGGAAGATCCTGTGGCCTTGATAGCCATCCTAGCCAAAATGGCAAACTCCAGATTCGGTGATAGACTCAATCTTAAACAATTAGGTGTAGGGCAATAGAGGAACACAGCCCAAAGTCAATCTCTGACCTCCAAACTTACACATACATGTATCCCCCCCCCCACACACACACACACATACAACCCACATTAGAACAAGAAGCTTGCTCATTAATGACTCTAAAACCTTCATAAAGACAGGGTCATAATTATTTCATCACACCCTAAACCAATGTCTGAGATTAAATTTCACATTTAATTATTTTCAAGTGAATGAATGAGGTAGGCCTAGGGAAGGTGATAGGAAAAGAGCCAATAACTAATAAATTCTGCATCACTTGTTGGTTGGTTGGTTGGTTGATTGTTCAGAGCTTAGAAGGGAGCCCAGGGCATCACATACATGAGTTAAGTACATCACCACTGAGTTGTATCCCTACCCAGCATTCTTTTTTTTTTTCTTACAGGACTTCCACAGGGAGTCATTAGTTGTAAACATACAATTTAGAGAGAAAAATGTCATATATAAATGAATGGAGGGTCTGGAGATGTAGCTCAATTGATACAATGTTTCTGTAGCATGAAAGAAGCCCTGAACTGAATCCACAGTACCACATAAGCCAGCCACAGTGGTGCAAGCAAGCAAATGAGAAGCAGAAACAAGATGGCCACGAGTTCAAGGTCATCTTTGGCTGAAAAGTAAATTCAAAGGCAGTCTGGGCTGCATGAGTGTCTGTCTCAAAAAATAAAGCAAAGCACAAAAGCAAAAATATAATTGGATGATAGTTAGATCCTTGAGGAGGTAACCATGAGAACTTTGAGTGACATCCATAAATCCTTTAACCACTTTGAAGACAACAACCTGAGGAATTCCTATTAAGTGAAGTTTTATTGTGCTACAGTTGTGCTCTCTTTGAAAGAGAGGTGAGAAGGCAAGCCCCACCCTCCACAAGATGGAAAGACACTTTATTTGCAAGTCAGCAGAGGTTTACGATCTGGGCTCCTTATGTGTTAACCTTATTCACAGAAGCTCTGTCATCAGGTTGGAAAATCTCCACCCATGTTTGTAGCATGTGGCTCAGCACCTCTGTGACATTGTCAGACATGCTTCTGGTGCATACTAAGCACCTGCTGAGTGAGTGAAGGCTATGTGGCTTGCTTTAGTTGCACATATAACCTATGGACATGGATTGGGTACTACCCACACTTAAGATTCTTATTCCTGATTGCATATTAATTGATCAAGGTGGGAATAATGAGGTTTCTTTCTTTCTTTTTTTACTTTTTAAAAAAGATTTATTTTTATGTGTGTCTATGTGTGTGCATGGTACATAGGTGCAATGCCCTTGGAGGCCAGAAGAGGGTGTTGGAACGCCTGGATCTAGAGTTTCATGCTTGTGAGCTGCTCAGCATGGGTGTCAGTAACTGAGTTGGAAGAGTAGTATGCATTCTTAATTCAGCTAGCTATCTGCACTTCTGGTTTCTTTCTCTAGATATCAATGTAATGTTCTCCAGCTTCCAGGGGGTTTTGCTGTGCAGCAGTTTCCATTCGGAGAGGCATAAACCCAGTCAGCATCATATAAAACACATCACTACCCTCTAATTGTCTTTCTAAGACTGTCTAGACCAATCATCTGTGAACCAATATTTTTTGTTTGATTGATTGATTGTTGTTTTTTCTGACATAGAATGACCTTGAACTTTTCATCTTTGGGTATCTTCTTCCCACTTACTGGGTTACAGATATGCATCATCACATCCAGTTCATGTGGTGCTGGAGATTAAAACCAGGGTATGCTAGGCAAGCCAAGCCACATCTGTATCCCCAATAAATCACTGGGTTTTTTTTTTGTAAAATATAAGTACAAATAAATTACCTTAAATGAAAAAATGAAAAGGCAATAACATCTGGTAAAATATAATCCTCCTTTTTTAAGACTAGATTCAAAAGAAATTAATTATTGACAACTTTCTCTAAAAGGTTCTTACTGCTTATTTCAATTCTCTCTCTCTCTCTCTCTCTCTCTCTCTCTCTCTCTCTCTCTCTATCACACACACACAGAGACACACACTCTTACACACACATACTCTCTCTCTCACTCACACACACTTCTGTGGGCTGCTGACAATAACCTTTACAGTGTTGCGTTCTAGTCAGACTACTCTAGGTTACTTTATAGAACTAGGCCAAGGAAGAAACAGAGGAGATGTAAAACCTGAGCATTGAGGCTAGGAGGACACAAGGTGCTTCTTGCTACCTTTAAGGAGCAAGTCTGAGGCTAGAGAAATGGCTCAGTAGTTTAGAGAACATATTGCTCTGGGAGAGAAGCAGACCTCAGTTTCCAGCACCGTCTATAATTTCATCTTCAGGGGGTCCAACAACATTGGCTTTCCTCTGTAGCCATTCATGTGTACATACCCACTCAATACCCAAAATTAAAAGTAAAAATTTTTGAGGAACAGGCATGCTGACTATTCACCAGGGCACCCCTGTCCTCTATGGGTCTCAGGACCCATGTTTAAAAGAGCCGAGATTTTGATCTTATTAAAACAACATGCACACTGAACAGGCCCTGGAATTTGTCTGTGTGCTGAACTTTTAGAGATTGTTTTTTGTTTTGTTTTTAAGAAACAGTCTCCTGTAGCCCAGGATGGCCTGGAACTTCCTATAAAGCTGCGGCTAATCTTGAAATCTTCATTCCTTGACCTTCTTCTTCCTTTGCTGGAATTACAGGCATGTGCCATCAAGTCAGGTTTAAATGGTGTTGAGGACTCATCCCAGCTCTTCCTCTATGCTGGGAAGCATATATAAACAGAGCCACATCCCCAGCCCCAGTGGCTTAAGAGCATATACTGCTTTTGCAGAGAACTAGAGTGTCTGTCTAGATACGCCAGCAGGTAGCTCATATCTGTAAGTGGGGATCAGAGAACAAGGGGGGGGGATCCCCTTATTCCACCTAGAGGCAGTACAGATTCTCAGGCTTGGCCACAGTGTTTTTACTTACTTAGCTATTATTTTGAGAGAGAGACAATATGCCTGTGGAGAATCAAGGAAAACTTAAGTTATATTTTCTCAGGCATCATCCACTATTTATTTATTGATTGATAGATTAGTTAAGTGGGCCAAGCTTGCTGGCCAGCAAAACCCCAGATTCTGCTTGTTCCCACTTCCCCAGCACTGAGACTCCAGGTTCATACCAGCATGCCCAGCTTTTTTTCCTCAAGGAATCTGAGGGATCAATGTCAGAGAGAACTCAGACCCCATTCCAGCTGTCCCTCTAACCCCCTTTTCTCTGATTTTAACAGAGAGTATCTCAAGTGACCTTGACTAGGGAGTGAACTTCAAAGTTTTTATTGGCAACGTATTTATCAACTGTGCTCATGCAAATTTGGTCTACAGATAACCTCATTCACCCTGAACTCATGACTTCTCACTTTCTTTATATATCATCTTTAAGAGATACATATGTGTGTGTTTGTGTGTTTATGTGTGGAGGTGTTCACATGCATAGTATAAGCATAGAGATTAGTGGACAACTTTTAGGAATTAATTCTACCATATGTGTCCCAAGAATCAAACTCAGGCTGTCAGGTTTGGGGACAAGCACCTTAACTTGCAGAGCCAACTCACAAACACCTGGAATCTTGTCCTTTTATCTATAATACCCACGTTCTCTTTCTTTGCCAAACCGTTATTCACCTTTTAGATTCCAGCTCTCACCTTGGCTTTGGCATGATCCCCATCCTCATGCCTCAACTCCGCTCAGCCAATCATGTAGCTGGCGGACACAAGGGACCAGTTTTTTCCTTACCATTGACTCTTAAGCTTTTGGAATAACGGTTGTGTCATTTAATGTTGGTTCCTTGAGTCCTCACATAATACAGCTAAGAGGGAAAATAGTTGATGAAATCAACTGATTTGTCTTACACTTATGTATTTATCTACTTTGTATGTGGATGTGCATGTTGAGGTGTGTAGTGCACGTGGAGACGAGAGGACAGCTTTCGGGAACTGGCTCACCTTTTCCACCATGTGAGTCCTGAGGACGGAATTCAGCTTGTCAGGTTGGTGGCAAGATTCTTTACCTGTTAACCATCTCATCAGCCCAAAATGAATTGATTTGCTAGCTCCGTCTCCAAAGGCTGATGCTGTGGCAGGAGTAGCAGCTAATGTCTGAGCCCATCAAAGGCTGTTGGCAAGACCGTTACATTTGTCATCATCCATTAGGAATAGGAGTTGGACTAACTTTTGTAAAGTTTCTTGAAAGCTAAGCAGGGGTGTAAGAGCATTAACTGGGAAGTGATGAATGGGTGTGAGCAGGGAGAATGACTGGGAAGCCAATGTTTAAAAAAATTAATTTCATGGGTGGAGGAAGGAGAGATTAGATTTGGATTGAGATTCATCCTGATAGACCAGTTACAGCAATAACAGTATCTTCCCCTTTGGGGTGTTTTGGAAGCTCAGTCCTGGCTCTCACCCTCTCTTTTTCTCACAGTCTGATGCATCATCTACACCCTTCTCATGCTACGGAGTCAGTGGTGGAGAGTGAAGTCTGCTCTATGCCTGAGGTGCAGGAAAAGGAGATTCAGAAGTCTGTTGCAATCACCAAGATGTGAGATACTGGAAACCTGCTGTGTTATCATGTCATATGTCACCAGCTTTAAAAAATGGCTCCACTTCTATCTTTGAACTTTTGCTGGAGGTAAAGCAAAGCTTCAAATTGATTGCCATTGGCAAAAGCACACTGCTAGGCACCTACGAAGGTTTATTTTAATTATTATCGAGGCTACTAGCTCCCTATTTATTATATTATTGTGTTCTTTACTGAATATTCAGTAGATTAACATAGTACCTTGCTATTTCCCCATCTGAATTATCGCATAGGCATTTGATAAATTATATAGACCTTTTTTTTCCTGAATCTGAGCACTGAGAGTACATTACAACAAAACTGGAGCGAAAGAGAAGCCTAGCCAGGAAAGTGTTTATCATGCAAGAGCAAGGGCCTGAGCTCAGTCCCCCAGAACCCATATAAAACCTGAACACATTCACCCATAATACCAGAACTTGGGAGGCAGAAACAGGGGGGTTTTGCTAAAGCTTCCTAGATAGCCAGTCTAGACAAATTGGTGAGCTCCAAGTTCAATGGGGAATCTGTCTCAAAAAATAATGCAGATAGATATTGAGGAAGACATTGTATTAGTCAAGGTTCTCTAAGGGAACAAGGTTGATATAAGAAATATCTTACTCATAATATATTCATAAATAAGCATGTTATGTTAAAGGGAATTAGTAGATTGGCTTACAAGCAGTGGTCTGTGTAGTCCAACAATGGTTGTCTCACACCAAATAGGCTGAGAATCTTGCAGTTGCTCTGTCTCTGAGGCTGGGTGTCTCAGCAGCCCCAGTGCAGCACTGAAGGCCTGGAGGATGCCTGGGAGCTGCTGGTCTTGGGTCTGCATTGGAAGCCTGAAGAAGTTGGTTCTCATGTAGCCTAGGGAAAGCTGCAGTAGTTAGAAGAGTTGAACTTACCTGTGAAAGGGACAGCAAACTGGCAAAAAAGCAAAGCTTCCTTTTGTGTCATTTGAACTGGGCTGCCACCAGATGATGCCACCAACATTCAGGGTGGGTCTCCCTGCTTCAGATACACTCACACAAGTGCCCAGAAGCTTGGGTTTCAGTTTGTTATGGGTGCAATAAAGTTGACAACACAGATTAGGGACCATAACAACAACCTCTGGCCTCTGTATGCACAAGCACAGATACACACTAACATGTACAATTCACAAGCATGCACATACACAAATAATAATTATAGTAATAAAACATGGATTGATGCTATACTCCACTCTCTTAGGATTGAATTCACTCAGAATTCAAATATCTTCTCATCATGAAAAATAGCAGTCAAATGTTGTAATTGCTAATTCTACTTCTAGTTGCTAACTCCTCTAGATTCTTTTAATACCAATTGGTGCTTTGGGGATTGAGAGTCTCACAGTTCAGCACGCTGTACAACCCAGGATCTCCCTTGAACATCAGTTTAGAGAGACAGGCAGAGACCTAGACTGAAGGCTTACTTTAAAAAAAAATAATGACTTGTATTTTATTGGTGTGTGTGTGTGTGTGTTTGTGAGTGTGTGTTCATACAAACTTGTGCATGTAGATGCCCTGAAGCCCTGAAGAAGGTGTAATGTCCCTACAAGCTGGGATCATAGGCATTTGTGAGCTTCCTGATATATGTGCTGATCCAAACAGTGGTTCTGATGACTGAACAGCAAGTTCTCTTAAACAATGAGCTATCTTCTCAGCCCACATGGTTTTTTTTTTTTAAACATTATCCTTTCTTATTAATGACAGTGTGACTAATGGATCAGTCCAAACAAGTCTTAGTAATCTTCTGAAGTACCAACCCAGGTGTCCACTGGCATAAAAAAAAAAAAAAATCCTGGAATCAGAAGTCCATGAAAAAACATCTTGGAATCAGAAAGTGCAGGGAACTCACACGGATTTAAATCTGATAGAAACTTATACACTGTTAAAGTCAAATTTAGAAGTAGTGAGAAGGAAATTGGAAATGAGAAATACAGAACACCTAATATGTCAATATCACTTTTTGGTGGATGTGTACATGTTTGTATGGGTGCATATCTATGTGCTTGGAGGCATGCATACCAGTGTGTATGTGTGCGCGCGCGCATATGTGTGTGTGTGTGTATGTGTGTTCCACAATTATATGGAGTCCAAGGGTCAATATAAGTGTATTCTTTAGTTGCTCTCTCTCTCTCTCTCTCTCTCTCTCTCTCTCTCTCTCTCTCTCTCTCTCTCTCTCCTTTCTTCTTTCTTTTTCTTTTTCTTTTTTTTTTTTAAAGACAGCTCACTCACTGAACCTGGAGTTCATCAATTTGGCTAGACTAACTAGCTGCCAGCAAACCTCATGGAGTTTCCTGTCTTCCTCTCCAGTGCTGGGATAACAGGCAAACGGTGCCGCATCTGACCTTTTTGCATAGTTACTGAGGATCTGAACTCAAGTTTATCCTTCCACAGCAAGAGGATCACCAGCTGAGCCATCTTCTGGCCCTAATATCACTTCTCTTTGCTGTTTCTGTGTCTGTTTTGTTTGTTCTCAGATCCTCATTAATCACAGGAAAGCATTCCAGTAACAAAACTGGGTCTGATGTGGGAAGGGAATTAAAAAAAAAAAAAAAAAAAAGGCATTTCTTCTTAAAAGGATCCATTCTTTGGAAATTGAGAAAAATGTTCCCTGAAGGGCACGTGAGGCTTGCTTGGGATGGTGCTAGAGCAAGTGTATTTACTACAGTCTGGAAGGACCTGCAGAATCAGTAGCTTCGGGTTTCTGAAAAAGCCAGGCTAGCTAGTAGTTTATACTTGATGAAGCCTACACCCATCCTTGGAGAATGCACTCTTCTGTTGAGGGTCTGGGTTAAGTTGTTGAGTCCGCTACTCTATGACTTACAAAAAGAGACTAACGAAACCATAGGTTGAAGAATAGGTTGGTTTAGTTTTGACACAAGCATAGACTATTAGAAAATTGAGATTCTGTGGGGCTGGGAGACAGCTCAAAAGTGTAATCACCAGAATCCTGTTTAAAACAAAACAAACACACAAACAGGTGGTGGTGGTGGTGCATGCCTTTAGTCCCAGGGGCTGGGAGGCAAAGGCAAATGGATTTCTGAGCTCAAGGTCAGCCTGCTCTACAGAGCGAGTTCTAGGACACCCAGGGCTACACAAAGAAACCCCATATTGAAAAACAATTAAATTAAATTAAAACAAAGCAAAACAACAACAAAAACCCTGGGGCATGGTGGCATACACTTGTAATGCCAGTGCTAGGGAAGCAGAGATGAGCAGCTCTCTGGAATTCCTTGGCTAGTCAGAATAGCTAAATCATAGAGCCACATGTCCCATGGGTGACCCCCTAAGACTGACCTCTAGCCATTACATGCACAAACACATGTTACTTGTACACAAACATATGCACACACACATGAACAGGCACACACATCTGGACATACACCACATGTATACAAGTAATCTGAGAGAGATTGAAAATACATTTTGTTGACATGCAAAGATATTTATTATGTTCACTCAGAAAATAAATAGGGCAAAAATAGTACATGCAGTATGATCTTTGTTTAGAAATGACATACAGAGGGAGAATGAACAGGTGGTGTGCCACAGGTACTAGAGAGGTGGACACAGAATGTGCCCTGCCAAAGGTGAGACCTAATGTGAGCATGGATTTAATGAATCGATATCAGCTCTCAATTATTAAAAATGTACTCAACTAGTGGTTGTTGCTAATAAAGAGGAAGATGTGGGTTGGGAGGGTGGGAAAAGAATTACATAAAAATTTTGAGTACTTTCAGTTTAATTTTTCTTTTTATATAATATTTTTATAGATTCCTTAAGGATTTTATACATGTATATAATTATGTGGATGACTTTTTCCTGATGTATGTGTATATATGTGTATATATATATATATTTATATGTGCGTTTTTGTCTGAGTATAAACATTTACATGGTATATATGTGGAGGCCCAGGGACAACTTCAGGTAGGGGTCCTCAGGAATCTTCCACTTTTGCCGTGTCAACTTTTATCAGCCTGGAACTTTGTCACATAGGCCAGGCTAGCTGATCAAAGAGTTTGCACGGCTTTACCTTGGTCCAACTCTCATACTGCCAGCACTGGGAATATAGGCCAAAATGATGTTTTTTAGGTCTTCACAACTACAGGACAATCCTCTTGTGAGAAGATTATTTGGCCCACTTCAATTGGGCTCGTTCTTATTTTGCTATAAAGATTTCCTGAGGTCCTAAGTGTCCACCCTGTGTTAGACAAACAGCTGGCATAGATGTTCTCAGTTCTGCGGCATCTCTTCACTCTACATTGTTTCATTTGCTGTGAGAAGCTTCTTACTTTGGTGTAACCTCAAATCAAATTATGCTTCCTTTACTTCTTGTTCAGAAAATTACCTGGACACTTTTGTGCTTTTTTTCCCACCACATCACCAAAATGGGAATGTGCTGCCAGTTCTTCCGCTCTGGCCTCTATCATGTCCTCTTCCCCATCACCAAACTGGACTTGACTAGAGAGGACTGAGGAAGGCCTATGTCGCTACAGAGTCTTTGTCATGTTCCTGCAGCCATCCTATCCTAAAAGGCTCTGACACTGATAGAAATGTGACTGATGGGAAATGACCAGTCACTGGCAAAATTATCTGGAACCACTCACAAGGGAACATTGATTTTCTGAAAACTCAGTTTAGTCCAAAGAACTTAATATTTTCTTCTATGGTTTTTTTTTTTTTTATACCCATAAGCCTCTACGGTTCAATAAAAACAGCTTGGAAAGCTTACCCAGCATTAATAGAGAGCCATTAATAAATACAAGACCAGAAAAGTCCTGGGAGGCTCACAATGGGCGAAGGTTGAGCTTCAGTGATCATTTCCTGGCATCTTCTTAGACCAGTTTCTGAGCTCTCAGGATACTTGATGCATAGACAGAGAAACATATCTGAAAAGCTAAGAGAAGGGGCCATGGTGTGGCTCCGCATATAGCTTAGGTAGCTAGCACACATAGAGCTCTGGCTTAGATCCTCAGGGCTGGAGTGGGAGAGTTCAGAGAACCGAGATGATCTTCTTTGCACTGCACAGAAAACCCCACAAGTCATATGCACATGTACAAGAGAAGTTCATCTCTGTCCTGTGAGACATAAGCGTGTGTGTGTGTGTGTGTGTGTGTGTGTGTGTGTGTGTGTGTGTGTGTGTGTGGTTAGGTAGTTTGAATATTGTAACTGGCTCCCTTAAGTTCATAGGAAGTGGCACTACTAGGAGGTGTGGCCTTGTTGGAGGAAGTGTGTCACTGTGGAGGTGGGCCTTGAGGTCTTATATACGCTCAAGCCTCACCCAATTTCCTCTTGCCTATGAGATATAGAACTCTCAGCTTCTTCTCCAGCACCATGTCTGCCTGCATGCCGCCAGTCCCAGCATGATGTCAATGGACTAAACCTCTGAACTGTAAGGCAGCCCCAATTAAATGTTTTCCTTTATAAGAGTTGCGGTGGTCATGCTGTCTCTGCAGCAGTAATTAAGACAGTGTGGCTAATGATGGCAGTGTGACAGAGTAATGGGTTTAAAGGAAAAATCCTAGTCTCGTGAAAATGATACTTACAGAGTGATGGATTTAACTTTGGTGTTAGGGGTTTGTTCCTGTTGTTTGGTGTCATTAAAGTAATTAATTCCTGGATCGATTCAGTGGAGGAAAGCACCGTCGCCACAGGAGAGGTTTGGCTTCTTTGTTGGAGACCACCCTATTGGCTTTATACCAACTGGAAAAGACATATATATTGTTAATTCTATAACTAGTCCTTAGACTGCATGTCTTCCAATCAAATAATTTATAATAAAGCTACTAGGAATCAATTACCCATGTATTTTCTGGTGCACATAGTTAAATAAATGAAAAACCTCAAATGATCCCCAGTCATAACTATAGCCCTGGTGAGTAAGAATACAGTTTCAAAGGGCTGAAAAGATGGCTCTGTTGGTAGAGTGTTTGCCACACAAGCATAAGAACCTGAGTTTACATCTCCAGCTCACAGGTGATGAAGCAGGCATGATTTCACATGACTGTAAACCCCAGCATTGGAAGCAAACCACGGGATCTGGGGAGCTTCCTAGCTTGCCAGTCTAACCAAAACAGTGAACTTCTTGTCTCAAGGAAATAACTCAGAAAACAGTAGAGGAAGACGTCTAATGTCCTACTCTGGTCTCTGCATGTACAAACACTAGCATACACACACACACACTCACGCCATGCTCCCATCCCTAGGCTGTCAGTTAGGCCATCCCAATGGGTTGTCTCCAAAGCTGCACATCATTGGGAACATATCATACAGCAACTTGGTTTTTCTTTGTAGACTGGACTGTTTCACACCCCTGTTGGAGAGAGAGAGAAAAAACAAGGCGGAGAACAAAATGTGAAAGCCCTACTTTTCCCAGAGGCATGGCCTACACCATAAATCTATAGAAGTCCAGAGTGTGATAAACATGGGAAAGAATATAACTGGCGCTCATTTGTATTAGGAGAAGTCAGGGTGAGAGGTCAGCACATCATTTTTCTTAAGAAGTGGCCTCAAACAGCTAAGTATGGTGATACACACCTTTAATCCCATCACTCAGAAGGCAGAGGCAGGCCTGGTCTGCACAGTAAGTTCCAGGACAGAGAAACCGTGTCTTTAAAAAAAAAAAAAAATGGCCTCAAGAAATTAGATGTCAAAAGACAGAGGACATAACTCAGTTGGTAGAGTTTGCCTAGTGTGCAGGAAGCACGTGCCAGAAGCTTAGGCTTGCCCCTAGCACCATGTAAACCAGGTATGGTGGTACACTCCTGTGATCCCAACACTTAGGTAGTGAGAGGAGAGGTCAGTCTGGGCTATGTGAGACCTCGCCAAAGGTGCTGAGAAGATAACTCAGAATATAGAGAAGATCAGTCCAGAACATAGAACACATATTAAAAAAAAAAAATAGGTGTGGCAGCTGCCACTAACCACTGCCATTGGGAGTCAGAGACAGGAGATTCCCAGGACACGCTGGGTGACCTGGGATTAGTTCTCCAGGTTCAGCAAGAGTTCCTGCCTCAGTAAATAAAGTGGAGAGTGACAGAGACAGCGCTGGACACACATACATGCACATAATATGAACATGGCTAAGACTTGCATATACATCATACACATGAAAAAAGAAAAAAGCTAGATGCTAAAATATCAGGTGACAAACTTGGAAGCTGCCACATGTATGTCCATAACCAAAGAGCAGATTAAAAAAAAAAAAGTTCAAATAAAGAAATTATGGGCTGATAGGTCAATTCCATTAAGTGTCACTTGTTTTAAGAAGACTGTTTCAGGACTCAGCAGATCCAACCCTCTCTTCTGGCTTCTACAAGCACCAAGCCCCAGGCAGGCACATGGTCCACATACATGAATGTAGGCAAAACACTCATACACTAAAGAAAAACAAATACATCTTTTTATTAAAAAAAAAAATTCTATAAGTAGACAGGGCCTTGAGTTTCTTCAGCACAACTCAGACATCTAAAGTAATTTTTATTCCCTGTACACCAAGCACTAGAGAAACTTTGAGCCAAAATATATGGCAGCTTCACACAAACGCTTTTCTTTGTAATGTGCACAATTAGGCAAGCTTATTTAAAATGGATACATTTTTATTTAAAGGATTTCACTTCATGATTCTTTCACTGCCTGTCAAGGTCACTGCGGCTCTGCCACAGCTGAAAATCAAATCTCCTTTCAGTCCCAGCACTCAGGAGGCAGAAGCTGGTGGATCTCTGAGTTTGAGGCCAGCCAACTCTACAGAGCAAGTTTCAGGACAGCCAAGCTTAGGCAGTGAAGGAGACCCATCAAAAACAGCAGGCTGGTGAAGATGGAACTGAATGAGGGGCCCATGTTCTAGCGCTGGTAAACAGCAGAACTTGGCAGCTTCAGCCACAAGTTTCTGGCTTCACGGATAGAAGAAAGGCATTATAGAACATTTCTCCACAGATGAGGAAAGCTGATGAGGCCAGGCACGTATCAGGGGTGTTCCTGAATAGAGGCCTAAAGAGGCCATTATATAAAGCTGGGAAGGTGAAGCCTGGATTGCTTTAGAGACCCCAAAATGTTGGAGATGCCAGAGTCCTGGGATACCTGCCAAGGAAAGAAAGCTGCTAACAAGGAGTGGAACCAGCCCAAGAGAAAGAAGTGTGTTTCAGTCAACAAAGCTGAATGGAGATGGAGATCTGAAGAGTGTTTTGACATAAGACACGGAGATGCAGAGTTTGGAGTTTGCCCAGCTGGTTTTTGGTCTTGCTTTGGTCAGTATTTCTTCACTATGTTCCCTTCCCTATATTTTGGAATAATAATGTATATCCTGTGTCATATTATATGTTGGAAATATGTGATCTCCTTTTTGATTTTGATTTTACAAGGGATTACAGTTAAGAGATTGCATGAATCTCAAAAGAGACTTTGAACTTTAGACTTTTAAATAAGTTTGAGGCTGTTATAGACTATGGGGACTTTTGAAGTTGGACTGCGTGCATTTTTGCATTATGATATAGCTACAAGCCTTTGGGAGCCAGGGAGTAGAGTAGGTATAGCCTTACTGGAGGAAGTGTGTCACTGTAGAGGTGGGCTTTGATGGCTTGTATATGTTCAAGTCACTTTTAGTGTCACAGTTTACTTCCTGTTGCCTGTGATTTAAGATGTAAGACTCTTAGCTACTTCCCATGTCTGCCTGAACACCACCACATCACACCATGTTGATAATTCTCTAAGCTTCTGAAAATATAAACCACCCCAATCAAATGATTTTTTTAACAAGAGTTGCCATGGTTATGGTGTATCTTCACAGCAACTGAAACCCTAAAACCCTTGTTGCACGAATAAAGGAAACTCATGGATAGATCTCTGGGAGAGTTGGAGATATTAGAGAGAGTAAACACAACAGTCAGATCTTACCAAGCTGTCTTCCAGCTTCCTCAGCCTGGCTCCTACTGGCCTCTTCTCTCTATCTGTCTTTCTACTCCCGCCTTAAATACTCTCTTTGCTCAGGTAAGGTGTGGCCCCATCACTGCCTGCCTGGGAGCCTGGAACTCCTACAGTAAACTAAAATGACCTTGACTCAGTTGGGATTAAGGGCGTAGGTCACCACTCCCGTGATACTCCCCGTGCTGGGATTAAAGGTGTGAATCACCACTCTCTGACTCTCCTAGACTGACTGTGGTTAGATCCCTCTGATATCTCCGAAACTTTTGGATCTTTTATTAAATCCCCACAGACCCTATCCATCTGTCTGTCATCTGTCTGTCTACCTATTACCTACCTGTCTGTCTATCATCTATTTAACATCTATCTATTCACCTATCTACCTACCTACCTATCATCTATCACACCCTTATTGACAGACACCCAGGCTAGTTCCCTAACTTGGCAGCTATAAAAAGTGCTACAGTCCATCTTATGCTATTCTTTTTCACTTTTTCTGTGTTGGGCAAAAGATTATATTTTGGCTTTCTTTTCTGTTGCTTTGCCTCAGCTGGCTGATTGTATAAACTTTAAGAATTATGTGCAACACAACACAGATAGCACAGATAAATTAACTTTAAAAAAGTCAATGAAAGCTTTTAAAAAGAATCAATTAGTCAGGGTTGGGGAAAGAGCTCAGTGGTGGAGCACCTAGCATGTATGGGGCTCTCTACTGTGTTTTGGGAATATTTACACTGTAAAGATGTGTCTCTGCCTAAGGCACCTTCTAATTGGTTTAATAAAGAGCAAATTGACCAATAGCTGGGCAGGAAAGAATAGGTGGGACTTTGGGGCAGAGAGAGAGAAAAACTGGTAAGGCTCAGAGGAAGTCCTGTGTATCATACTAAGGAGATAACCAAGCCAAATGTCAGAACATAAATAAAAAATATGGATTAATTAAGTTATAAGATCTATTGGGGAAAAGCCTGCTCTAAGGCCAAGCTTTCATAATTATTAAGTCTCTGGGTCATTTCCTGTGGGCTGGTAATTCAAAGATAGTTTGACAAGAAAGCCTACTACACTGCTCTAGCTGTGCAAACAAATAAGCAAACAAGAAAACTAAAATATGTCTTTCTCTTGATTGTGTGGAATGGATTGTTTTGGTTCACAGTTTAAGAAATAATACACACAGCTCATTGTGGGAGGAAAAGCAGAGTAGAAGATGCCAGAAGCAACTAAGACAGGAAGTGGGGAATGGACAGGAAGTTGGTTTGGAACATCAAACCTCAAGGCCCACCCCCAGCTTGTTGGCTTTGTTTCTTGAAGATGGTTTTCTGTGTAACAGTCCTGGAACTTGCTTTAAAGACCAGGCTGGCCTAGAACTCACAGAGATCTTCCTGCCTCTGCCTCTCGAGTGCTGGGACTAATGGTATGTGCCACCACTTCCTGGCTTGTTCACCCTTGAACTCACAGAGATCCAGAGGATCTGTCTCCAGAATGCTAGGATTAAAGGTTCTGGTCAGCACTCTCTGACCTTCATGGCCTGGCTTGAGTGATCCTGTCCTCTGATATTTCAGACTAATTTTATTAAATATATATAATATATGACCACTTCCTCCCTCCTCCCTCCTAAAGATTCTATAGTCTTCTGTAGTAGTGCCTCTAACTGGGCATCAGGTGTTTAAACTCAGAGCTTGTGCGGGACATTTCACATTCTAGCCAAAACAAGAAATAAACAAATCAAAGAATGATGTAAAGATGTAAATGGTTCAAATTATCAGAGGTAAGCAGTGGGAGGTCCTTTCTAGCTCTTTCTGGCCACCATGATGAAAGCATAAACAAAAAAGTTAAAGACTGGAAATGAGGCTGGCAACAGAGGAGAGCCATGGGAGGTTTTTCAGAGAGTGTGGGGGTGGAGACAGAAAAGTGAATGAAAAAATAAATAAATACATAGATAGATAAAGAAGGATATGACTGCTCATAGTTATGGTGGAGGCAAATGTTTATTGTAAGTAAAAAGGAGAGCATGGCCAGAGGTAGAAACATTGGGACAGTTCAGAGTGAGCATGGCCAGTCTGAGGTGGGCCATGCTCTTTACACCTAATTTATAAATTAAACTTTATAATCCATATGCATGTATCTGAAAAAGCCAGGACACCCAGGATTGAGCACTGTCTGTGGTTTTCAAGCATCACTGAAGGTTTCAGAACTCCTCTTCCCTAGTGAAGGTGATTCAGCAAAGAAAAGAGCCCTGTGGCATGAACTCTGAAACAGAATAGTGTGTAGACCAACCAGAAACACGCGCCAGAGAGCTCTGAAGAAAGCCAAGGGAGACTAATGTACTGGGCCCCAGGAAAGGGAGCCTCCAGAGACTGTGGAAGGGTTGACCACACCATGCACGAGGACCTCCAGTGTCGTTTGCTACTTTCTGTTGATGGGTTACAACGCATCCTGACAGAAGACACTTATGGGAGGGAGAGTTGATTTTAGCACACAGTTTAAGGGATAGTCCACGGCCGTGGTGAAGGGCGGGCAACAGGACTGTGAGGTAGCTCTTCCTGTTGTATTCGTAACCAGAAATCAGAGTGTGGAGTGCTGGTGCTCAGGAACCTTTCTCTGTTCTACACAAGCCCCTGCGATGGGGACACCCACATTCAAAAGTGAGTCTTACACCTCAATTATCCCAGTCTATAAACTCCCTCCTGGGCATACCCAGATCTAACCTAATCCAGATAACCCTTCACAAATGAGCCTAGACTTATTTTTTTAATCTATAATTAAGACCCTAGAGCAGCAGATCAAAACTTTGGGTAGAGTTTGAGGGTTGAAAGGCCCTTTCACAGGGTCACATATCAGATATACTGCATATCTGATATTTACAATATGATTCATTATGGCAGCAAAATTATAGTTACAATGTAGCAATGAAAATAATTTTGTGGTTAGGGTCACCACCACATAAGGAACTACTGTACTAAAGGTTCGCAGCCTTAGGAAGGTTGAGGACCATTGCTCTGAAGACTTACCTCTGGGTGATTCTAGATTCTGTCAACGTAACGATCAATATTAATAATTACTTGAAATGTATCATGGGTAAAGATGTGTTCAGGGGTTAAAGGAGCTTCATATTCGTTTACAACCACAGCCATATGGTTGTATAAGAACTTATCCATTTATGTTTTTATTTATGGTTTCTCTCTCTCTGTGTGTATATGTGTGTGTATATGTGTGTGTGTGTGTGTGTGTGTGTGTGTGTGTGTGTGTGTGTGTGTGTGTGTGGTAGCAAGGGAACAACTTCATGGTGTCAGACCTCAGCTGCTTTCCACCTTTTGCTTGAGACACAGTGAAGTTAGCCGCATAGGCCAGGCTACCTGGTCCAAACACCAGAAATGAAATTATAAGCCCAAACCAACATGGTGGACTTTCTGCCTGGGTTCTAAGCATTAAACTTGGGCCCTTGTGCTTGTGAGGCAAATGTTTTACCAAATCTCCCCAACCTGAATTCCTTCACTGGAGAAGCTATGTAACAGTTTAAATTTTAACAGTCTGGTCTGGCGCTTATTGATCTCTCGTTCCTTTAAGTACTGTGCAGTGTTTCCCTTGCTCTGTGAGAGACTCCATTATTTCTCCTCCTAACGAGGAGGATCCCAGGGCACCTCAAACACCCGAGTTCAGAAATGCCTGGTGTCACAGCTAGTGAGCACAAGAGATACATTTTCTGAGATAAACAGCTCGTCCTGAGAATTGTAGAGTTGCGTTGGAAGCCTTTCTCAGCCCTTTGAAAAAAGTTCTTGCAGGTGTTAGTCCTTTTTAAACTGGGAGCAATCAGCCCTCAGATCTACTCTGGAGAAAGATGTCTGTTAGGAATACAGTGTGTGGGGATTCGAAAGGTGGCTTAGTGGTTAAGAGCACTGGCTGCTCTTCTGGAGGTCAGTCAGCACCATGTAAACTGGCCTGAACTGAGTGCAATGGCATTTTCCTGTAAACCTAATATCAGGAGGTAGAAACAGGAGGATCGGAACTCAAGACCATCCTTGGCTTAGTGAGTTCAGGACTGCTGCAGCTACTACAAGGCAGGACTGGAGCTTCTAGCCAGTTCTTACAGAAAAGAGGGACGCGTTTTTAAATTGTCAGACATTTGTATTTGAATCCATATTGATGGTACCAAGATTATTGAAAGCATGGATAATTTACTTTTACATATTTCATGTATTTTTCTTTGTTAAGCCATCTCCAGGGCTGTTTATGTATTTCTTTACATTTTTAAAAATATGACAGAAGAATAAATTTTAAAAAGAAAACAATTTCAATATAATATGCTTTGAGGGTGTTCTTTATCCTCCCACCCCATCTTCCAGCTACTCTCTACCCATCCAACTTCAAGGTCCATCTCTCTCTCTCTCTCAAAAAATAAAAATAAAAAGAAACAAAAGTGAAAATCAAACTATACTCATACATGCTGTGGAATTATGCTCTTGTACACTGTAAAGATTGGTCGCTCATATTGGTTTAATAAAACTCTGATTGGTCAGTAGTCAGGCAGCAAGTACAGGCAGGTCAACCAGACTAGGAGAATTCTAGGTAGAGGAAAGACAGAGAAGCAATTGCCAGCCAGAAGCAGAGGAAGCAAGATGAGAATACCACACTGAAGTAAAGGTACCAAGCCCTGTGGCCAACACAGATAAGAATTTTGGGTTAATTTAAGTGTAAAAGCTAGTTAATAAGCCTGAGCTACTGGCCCAGCAGTTTCTATAATATTAAGTCTCTGAGTCAATTATTTGGGAAGTGGCTGCCAGGTATTTGAGTTTCTGGCAGGACAGAAACTTCTGACTACACATACATAGTACGAGATAAAAATACCAAAATAAAGCCCCCCAAAAAAGTACATTAAAAACAACAGTACATTGTTGACTAACTACTCCTGGGCGTAGGGCCTGTCCTGCAGTGGGACTGACATGCCCAGTGATATTCCACTGGAGAAAATTGTTTATTTTTCCTTTCCCAGCAGTTATCAATTACAAATAGCTTCGCGGTTAGATGCGGGACTTTGTGTCTACTTAGAGGATACAATTAATATTTCTTTCGTTTTTTTGTTTTTTGGAACAGTGTCCCATGTAGCACAAGATGACCTTGAACTTTCTACGACCTGAACTTCTCTGTTTTCTTCCTCCACCCCCTGAGTGCTGGGGTCACAGGCCTGTGACTTCAGTACTTATTTTTTAGAAAAGACCTTGTTTTTCTGCTTGGGTTAATCTTACATTTCTGGGCTCCATGATGTCACCTCAGCAGGTACTCCAGGCACACTCCAAACCAGGCTGGGAAAGGGTGAAATGTAGGTACCAATTTTGTATGATGTTCCTCACACTTAACTCTAGTGTGTAATTTAGAAGCACACATAAGAATTACTGTTTTGAGAAAGACCCATAATTACTGAAATGAAACTTCTTTCTTTCCGAAATGTGGGAGCAAAGTGCTTCCAGAGCCACCCATGCTGTGAGCTTGTCGGTCTTAGGAGGACTTAGAGGTTTGTTTTACCCCCTCCTTCCGCCAGTCCTTTCTTTCCTCTTTAGGGGGGGGTTCTTTCTCTTTCATTCTAGATGCTTCTCCCCAACCTGCCTTTTGAAAGAAACCCAGGATTATTTTTAAACATAATTTGGAGACTTCCAAAGAAGACAAATATCTTAATTGCCTGTGGTTACAAGTCTTAGGCCGATGGTGGTGTGTGCGTGGGGGGAGGGGGGAGACCAAGGACACGGAGCCAATAAGGCAGGCTCTGGGGACCTGCGGGCCTCCAAGGCTGGCCAGAAGGTCCTGGCTGGACTCGGTCTCTGCACAGCATCTTCCTCTTCTCCTTTTCTTCTCCCTCCTCCTTCTCTCCTCCGTTTCCTTCCCTTCTTACCAATCGGCTAGATTGGCTTCCGAGCAAGCTCCAGGAATCTGGCTGTCTTTGCTTCCTTAGCACTGAGGTTGCACGTGTGTGCTGCCATGCCCAGCCCAGCTCTCTTATGTGGGCACTGGAGACTGACCCAGCACTTTAGAAAGAAAAAAAAAAAGGAAGGAAGAAAAGAATGCCATACAAGTTCTATGACAGATGATAAGAATTGTCTGGTCAAAGTTTACACTTCAGTATAACAGCTACTGAAAGGTAAACAAGTCTCGGCCTATTCTGACTAAATAGGCAGAATAGTAGGGCCCCAAGGATGTCCACTTTCTAATTCCCAGAACCTAAGAATATCTGAATTTGTAGTTTGCAAAAGCGACTTCGTGGATTTGATCAAGTTAAGGATTTTTAGACAAGGAGATTATTTGTGTTGGCTCCATTGAATCACACAGGTAGAGAGAAGAGCGTTAGGGGCAAGGGAGGACACTCAGCAGGTAAAACACTTCTGTGCAAACTTGAGGACCTGAGTTCGATCTGCAGCACACATCTAAAAAGCTCGGCATGGTAGTGTGTGTCTGTAACTCCGGTGCTGCGGAGACAGGAGGTTTGCTGGCCAGCTGCTCTTGCTCAGCTGCTGAGATACTGGTTCAGTGAAACAGGTGGAGAATGACAGAGGAAGTACCTAACACTGGCGCGCGCACGTGCACCTCCCCCCATGTATGTGTACCAGTAAACATATATACAACCTCTGTCCCCAGAAAACTAGGTATGATGACATGTGTCTATAATCCTAGTGCTGGGAAGCAGTGACAGGAGTATCCCTGGGACTCAGTGGCCAGCCAATCTACTTGGATCATTGAGCTTCAGGATCAATGAGAACCCTGTTTCAAAAAATAAATCTAATAAAAAGTATCAGTGACCAGAGTATGATTCCCAGAATCCACGTGGTAGAGAAGGCAAGAATTAATGCCTGTGAGTTGACTTCTGATCTCCGAATGTGCATGAACTTGAGTGCACACACACACACACACAATATGCGTATATATGAAAAATATGTGTGTGTGCATGTAAAACAATAGGATTAGGAGAAACATAAATCCCTTTCCTGCAATATCGAAGTCTAGTAACCAGTTTTCACTAAACAACTCACCTATAGCAAGATGTCAATTTGCTTATATAGCTGCTCTGGCATTAGAGTCCATGCATTTTAATGTAATAATGAGCTCTCACAAGCTACTACAATGCAATGCAAAACAAGTTATTAGTAAACAAATAACACAAGAAATAAAAAGATAGAGGACTTCTGAGGAAGGCATCTGACAACAGCTCTGACCACACACACCTGCACACGTGTTCACACACAAATAAACGAATAAAAGCTAGAGGATCCTGGCTGGCTGGTAGAGTTGTGACATTGCTGAGAAAAAGAAGGTACAGACTTAGCAGCATGAGACAGGGCCTGGTGCCTCTTCGGGGATGTTCAAGGACCTGAGAGGTGTCTCTGACAGAGCTGAGAAGCCTCCCCAGCTGCCTGCAGCCCACAGGAAAAGAGCCTCAGGGCATTGGATTCCTCTCACTGACAAAGAAATGAATATGTCCCCCCAACATCTCCTGTGGCCCAGGAGCCGCTGGCCTACAAAACTGTAATAATAAACTGTGCTGTGGGAAGTCACTGAGTCCGCAGTGTGTAGCTGTGGGGAGCATTGGAAAGCAAAGACCCTGTCCAGAACAACTTTCCCTGTCCATTTCAGAGAAGGGCCTCCTGTCTCCCAAAGTTGTCACACCCAGATGCTGAGTACTTGCCAGAAGCAGTTGCCATTTTCTCAGAACAATGGTTTGCCTGTATGCCTGAGAAGCAAAAGGGGAATGCACTGACTTTGGAGCTGCAGGTTGGTTTTGGAATGGTCCCTGTGTACTTTGTCCCTCCCTTTTCTCCCTAGGCTCCAGGGTGGCTCCTGTGGCTTTGCCTAAATGTCAAAATGTCAAATGTCTAAAATGTCATTCCAAATAGTTTTACTTTATTTTTAAATATGTCCTCTCTCTCTCTAAGTGTGTGTGTGACAAAGGAGAAAGGGGAGGAGGGAGAGAGGGAGAGAGGGAGAGAACAGCACAGATGAGTGCAGATGCCCAAAGAAGAAGCTAGAGGCATTGCACCCTCCTAGAGTTATAGACTGTTATGACTGGCAGGAACAGAATTCTCATCTTCTGCATGAGTAGTACATGCTCTTAACCACTAGGCTTCCTCTCCAGGCTTTGATTTTTGTTTGTTTGGTTGGTTGGATTTTTTTGTTGTTGTTTTAAGTTATTTTCCTTAACTTTATTTGTTTCTGATTATGGGGAGGGGGAGCAGGTAAGAACAATCTCAGGTGTCTTTCCTCGGGAGCTTTCCACTCTTTGCTTGAGACAAAGTCTTATTGGCCTGAAACTCCACCAAATAATTTGGGCCACCAAGCTCCTAGGGATCCATCTCTCTACCTCAGTCTCTGCATCTCTGAGGTACGAGCGTGTACCGCTGCCCCTGGCCTTTTACTCTGGCTATAAGGGTTGACCCCATGTCCTTGTCCTTCTGTAGCAATTACCTCACTGGCCAGGCCATCTTAGCCTCCAAGTTTTATGGAAGAAAAGCTAAGGGGGACATGTTGTCTCCCGAATAAGTGCCATTCTGGGCCTTATGGCCCATCCTCTTCCCCTAAGGACTAAAACCTTGTTTACAGGGGGAAAAAGGAACTACAAATCTCCTTATCGCTGCCACCTGCTGAGTGCTAGTCTCTTGGGATCCTCTATGACCTTGGGCGTGCCCGGATGAGGAGGCAGGGTGTGTAAGAGAGTTAAGGTGACAGAGAGCTGAGACAAAAAGAGACACGAGGAGAGACTCAGGCAGAAGCGGCAGAAGAGCAGAAGCTGGGGACAAGCATGGATTAGAGTCAGTGTGAGTGGAAGGGGCAGAGGGAATCCAGCATGGCGGGAAGCTAGAGGGGAAAAAGCTAGGCGAGATGCAGTGGCAGGAGAGAAGCATGGCTAAGGGACAGACAGGTCTAAGATATAAGATGTACTGAAGAATAAAGCTCAGGTCTCTCAATGTCAGAGAGAGCCTGAATGATGGAACCTAAACGACTCCTGAGTGTAGACTTATTTAATCTTGACGCTCCTCGCCTGAGACAAAACTCGGATCACAAAGAAACCGGACGCGGTAAGTGGAGGTCATAACCGAGACCCACTCGGTAGGGACACACTACCACTGCTACCATCCTGGAATCTGAAACTCAGCAAAACACCTGCTCTAATAACTAATAACAAAGAAAAGTTTGCTTTGCCCACCGTTTCAGAAGGTTGCCTATGTTGCTTGGCTCTGTTTCTTTGGGCCTATAACAACACAGTTAACCACGATAGGACAGTGAGACTGTTTGCCTCATGGTGGTCAGGAAAGAGCAAAGAAAAAGAGTGGTTAGGGTCCCAGTATATCTGTCAAGGACATGCCTTCAATAACCCAACTTCCTCCCATTAAGTTCCACTTCTCAATAGTATCATACATTGGTGCCCAAACTTTTGACATATGGTCTTCAGGGGACATTCAAAGCTCAGACTATAGTACAAGGTTTATTTTGGTTCTTCCTTGGCTCAGTAAACACAGGGACAATGCCAAAGAGCCTTATAGGCTATCCCCTCCCCCATGCCATCTTCCGGTCATTGGCCTTGGGATATGTTTGGAACTTCAGTCTTGTTTCTGCAGAGAGAATAACCAACAGCGTTCACCTTTGGGAACTGATTCCAAAAACCCGCTCCTAGATCCAACAGAAGCCTCCACCCAGGAGTCTTCTGACAGGAGGCTCCCAGCTTCCAGTGTTCCCTGCAGTCCATGTCTCCCCTGCAAAGCTGGTTTGTGTTGTTGTGGGCTGATTAATGCTGATCCCCTCTTTCCATTCTGCAATGTGCCTTTTCAAGCTGTGTTCAGAGAAAGGGCTTAGCCATCTGCAGGGGACCTGTGCGGAAATGTGGGGAAATGACCGTGCATTTATTTATGTCGTCCATTGTTAGCTAAGAATATCCAGGTGGTCTAAGAATGGAGGTACCAAGAAAGGAAAAAGGGCCAAGTGGTGGGAAGGATGCTGGGCTTCGGGGTCAGCAGAAGCCCCACAACTGAGCAGGAGAAACTTCCACAAGTTGCTTTAGTTTTTTGGCCCCCAGTGTCTTCCTCTGGGGAAAATAAAAAGGCAATTATCACTGACTCTTGCTGACTATAAAAAGTTGTAATGAGAATCTGTAGAGAGGATGTGCTAGCTAAGTCACCCAGTCTCCCCAGCCAAAGAGCCAGAGAGACAAATGAAGACACACTAAGAGATGTCAGTATTTTAGGCTTCCCAACTGCAAGCACAGAGCCTATGGAGCGACACCCATCCCCCACATATTTGAACCTACATGCCATCCTTTCTTAAGAGACCTCATAGAGCCTTCCCCGTAGCTTCTACTGTTAGCATTTCCGGCATCCCCAGTGCTCAGTCACCTGGCGCAGAGGCCTTTGTGGGTTTGAGACAAGGTGCCCCACCCCACGGAGGGTGAGAGAGACACACCATGAAGATACTGCTTTTGGCAGTCAGTCAAGGAGAGAAGAAGAAAAGAGGAGAGAGAGAGAGAGAGAGAGAGAGAGAGAGAGAGAGAGAGAGAGAGAGAGAGAGAGAGAGAGAGAGAGAGAGAGAGAGATGGGGAGGGGCTTGCCTTTAATAATGGGATTTAGCACCTGCACATAGACTGCATGCACACAGACTACCCTGGGCTGTCTAGGTATTTGCCTGAATACTGGCAACACATGTATGTCTGTAGGACTCTGGAGGCTGCTACAGATGCCGGAAATGCTAACAATGACTTTACACCAAGGGGGACCGTATCTTAGCTGCCAAACTGAAGAGGTGCCTGTTGTTAGGGTCCTAGAGAAGCCCCACAAAAGACCACCATCCACACATGCAGTCAGCAAGAGCGTTTATTATTCCATCATGCTGGGGCCTGCCGTCCTTCACAAAGGCAAGATGGCAAAGACCCCGGGAGGGAAGTGAGGGGGCCTTGTAAGTCTAATGGAAGCTAGTGTCCAATGAAGTTAGGTCACTCTAGATTGGCTCAATCAAGTGACAATGATTAGTATGTTCTAAGTCGCTAGGTCTAGTTAGGAGCTGGTCACCCATTTGATGGCAGGCCTGGATAAATTACTGTGGGGGCTGGCTCAGGGGCCCAGGCTTGGTGTGCCCTAACTCCCTTGTCCCTATTGTCAGGGGCACCAGAGATTAATTGCCTTTTGTTCACAGCTCCCTCAGAAACTCGGTTTCAGGAAGCCTGGTCTCTGAGAGAAGACTGTATTGTCTGCTCAGTCCTTACCCAGTCATGGTGTTTGTTGTTCACCTTTAACATGTGCCCAGGAGACAGAGGCAGGCCAAACTGTGAGTTCCAGTTCAGAGCTACACAGTGAGATCTTGTTTAGAAGAGAGAGGGGGGGGATATAAGAACACAGAGGAGGTCAAAGCAAGTCCTCTTAGGGCTGTTGAGTATAGCTTGGTAGGTAATGTGTTTGCATACTTGAGGACCTGAGTCAGATTCCCATCACATTCAAAAAAGGCCAGATACTATAACCCCATCAAGATAGATGGAAATAAACTAGGCAGTGGTGGTGGGTGCCAGTGGTGCACACCTTTGATCTCAGCTCTGGGGAGGCAGAGGCAGGTGGATCTTTGTGAGTTCCAGACCAGCCTGGTCTACAGAGAAACCCTGTTTTGAAAACCAAACAAAAAGATAGATGGGGGCAGCACCAATTAACGTATGAACATGCACAAAAATACGGATGTGCAAAGATGTAAACAACATATTCATTTAAAAATGTTTTTGGAGAGTTGGAAGATGTGTCAGCTCGAGGGGGTGCTAGCTGCCAAGGCTGATGATCTGAATCTGATTCCCTAGAACCACAAGATGGAAGGAAAAAAGAAATCAATTCCCGAAGATTGTCCTCTGATCTCCACACATGTTCTGTAGCATATGTGTGCCTCCTCACAAAAGAAATAAATGTAATAATACCTTTTGAGACAAGGTCTCACTATGTTGTCCTTGGCTGGCCTTGAACTCAGAGATACACCCACCTCTGCCTTCCTACTGCTGGGATTAAAGTTGTGGGCCACCATGCCCAGCCATAAAAAATTTCTGATAAACTTCTCTAATAATAAATAATTGTGATGGTTAGTGTTGTCAGCTTCACAGACTCTAGAATCACCAGAGAGATGGGCCTCTGGTCAGGCCTGTGAGAGACATTAATTCAGGTGGGGAGCCCCACCCACTGTGGGCGGCACCATTCCTTGGGCTGAGATTCTAGCCTGTGACAGTTGAGTGAGACAGGTGACAATCCTTCCTCTTTCTCTGCTCTTGACTGTGGATGTCATGGGACCAGCTGCTTCAAGCTCCTTTTCCCCCTAAGTTGCGTTTGTCAGAGTACTTTATCAAAACAGGAAAAGAGACTGAGACAGTGACCAAATCAGTCAGCATCACTTTAATGATTATTTTTGCTGTTGAAGCTTGTGGAAAGTTTGTTCCAAGGATAGAATCTTTCCAGCATAGGGCTTGACAGCTGACTCATCAGGTAAGAAAACTGGCTGTTATTCTAGAGAACCAGGGTTGGATTCCCAGCTTCTACATGATGGCTCATAACCAACTGTAACTCTAGTTCTAAGGGATCTGTTACTTGCTTCTGGCATCTGCACTCTAGCAAAACACCCGAACACATAAAAAAAAAAAAAAAAAGAAAGAAAGAAAAATAAAAACATCTCTTGCATGATGTTAAGTGAAACAAAAGCAAGACATGAAATTACACAGACATTTTTTTAACTTCAGACTATAGTCTCTACATTCTGGAAAGCCTGAACATAGAATATTTTAAAAGGAACAGTCTAAGACTAGCGATGTGGCTAGTAATGTTTGCCCAGCATGCTCAAGGCCTTAGAGACAACTTCCTACTCAATGCCTAAAAAGTTTTTGTCTGTGGGTCAGCAAGATTGCTCAGTGGGTAAAGGCACTTGCCGTTAAGTCTGATGCCTGATAACTTGAGTTGGATCCCTGGGATCCACATTTGGAAAAAACTGATTCTGACCTATACACATGCTATGGCAGCACCTTCCACCTACCATATAAATAAATAAATATAATAGAAATTAATTTTCTATATGATATATGCACTGTATGTTATGACTACCCTTCATGTCAATGATAAAGAGCTTGTGGGTGATTCTCCGTGTCTCTTTCTATGTCTCTGTCTGTCTGTCTGTCACTTTCTGTTGTTTGATATATGTACATCCAAGCACACGTGGAGGCCATTGGAGCAATTCAGGTGCCCTGGGTATCACTCTCTTCTTTATTCATTTGTAACATTGTCTGTTACTAAACCTGGACATAGGCTAGCAGTGTAAGCCCCACCCATGCCCCTGTCTCTGTCTCTGACAGCAGGTTAAAAATGTGGATGGATCCTTGCCCAACTTTTTAACATGCATGGTGGGATTTGAACTCAGGTCCTCAGGCTTGTGCAGCAAGAAATTTTACTCACTGGGCTAGCTTTCTGGAATTAGTAGTGGCGTGCTATCTCATGGTTTGTATGAAACAAAATGTAACTGTTCTCCTGTGGTCTAGAGAGTAAGTTCCAGGATAGCCAGAGCTGTTACACATAGAAACCCTGTCTCAGAAAACAGAAACAGAACAAGAAAAAGATATTCAAATGGCTTCTGGTGGTTTACCATTCCCAGTATACTTCAAAGAATAATTTTCTTATTCATATTGAATTAGTTCTTCACTTATTTCCTCAGGATAAATTCCTAGAAGTGAAACTGGTTGCTCAAAAGCATTTTAGAGCTTTTGAAATGTATTGCTAAATGCTCTTCCCAGGAGACTCTCAATTTGCCCTCTCTACAGCAGCATGTAAGTGCATGCTCTTGCTCCAGTGCCTCTGACAGCATAGCTCACCCATTTGCTTTAAAATTAAGAAAATAACTCATGAACATCTGCCTGCAGCAGACGTGGAACTTTAAAATGTTTCGTTATGCCATCTTAGCTTGCTATGATGTTAATAGCAGGTAACATTTATGATATAGTCATCACGTCTCAGGTATGATAGGAGTCAATTCCTTTAATGTTCCAGGTAATCCTGCCTTTGAACCTTCAGAGCCATAAGACAAAAAAACCTCATTTCTTTATAAAATATCTGGACTTAGGTATTTCACTGTAGTAATAAAATAACTAAACCAACAAAGGTAACAGAGACTAAGGTAATAGGGGGGGTTCACTAAGATTTTACTCACCCCAGGCTACAGCCTACTCCAAACTATACAGTTGCTTTTTTGCAGGTCCTCGTTAAGTTATTAAGTACTTAGGGAGACTTTTCAGGTCAAGATTCATGATGGCTCCCTGTATTAGATATTACTCTCTAGAGAGAAGAACAGCACAAATAGACTTTGTGTATATATTGAGCTGAGGAGATAGCTTAGAGCATAAAATGTTCATCTCACAAACAATAGTGCCGCGTCCGGCTGAATGGACCGAGTCTAGACAGGTGAGGGGCGTCGAGGTTAAAATCAGCACTCAGGACTCATCAGGTTCCATCATTCGGGATCACAAAGAGAGACCCGAGCTTTATTCAGTACACTCTTACATCCTCCGCCATGCTTCTCTCCCCGCTTCCCTCCTAGCTAGGACACACCCAAGGTCTTGGAAGATCCCAAAAGACTAATGCCTCTGGGGGGGTGGCAGCGATAACAAGAAGACTATAGAGCAGGAAAACGTTATGTTTATCCCCTCTAGTTATCACAAGGTTCAGTCCTTCGGGGAGGAGGGGCCATAAGAGCCAAGGTGGAATTTTCCATAGGCACAATTACTATCCAGCCTGATGTCAGGAACCAACACAATAGGACCGGAGTTCAATACCAAGAACCTGTGTATGTGTGTGGAGGTGGGGACAGGCATGGTTGGTGGCATGCCCTTGTAATCCCAACACTTGGAAAGTGGAGACAGGGGGCTTCTTGGGGCTTGCTGACCAACCACTCTCTTTCAAATTGGTGAGTTCCAGCCACCACATGCCCTAAGTTACTCTACTTTGTTTTGGGGGCAAGTCTTAGTTTAGGCGGTTACTGCAGGTGGGCCCAGCCCACAGTTTGGGAGACAGAACCTGGGCAGGTAGTTTGGGCATATATAGGACAGTAGGCTGAATGAGCCACAGGAGCAGAACACTGCTAAGGAGCAGTGATTCTCCACGGTCTTTGCTTCAGTTCCTACACCCAGGTTCCAGCCTTGAGCTCCTGCCCTGTTTCCTCAGTGACGAAATGTGAGCCGAGAGTTCTAAGCTGAAACAAACACGAAGTTGCTTTGGTTATGGTGTTTTATCATAGCAACAGAAACCTAAACCTAAATACCATGTTTTTTTTTTTTTTTTTTTTTTTAAATAAAAAGTCAGATGTGATGGTGTGTTAGGGTCCTAGAGAAGTCTCACAAAAGACCACCATCCATGTATGCAATCAGCTGGAGGGTTTATTTCCTAGCATGCTTCGGCCACCCATTCTACACAAAAACAAAATGGTGTTAACCCTGAGAGAGGCTTGCAGGCTCCTTTTAATCACAGCTGTTGGGGCGTTTTTTACCTACAGCTGGCTTAAGCAGGTGACAATCATATTAATACATTCTAATTGGCTAGGGCTAGCCAAGGGCTGGTTAAGGCTACAGTTTTTCCATTTTGGGGGAAAGCCTGTGAGTTGTGGAGGCTCAGGCCTGATACTGAATGTACCAGGCCTCCTCATCCCTTAGACCAGGGTGTTGGAGATTGGTTGTCCTTTGTTTATTGTGGCTTCCTCAGAAACTGTCTAGTTTCAAGAAGCAGAAATTAAAGCCTAATCCTTAATAGAATTATTAGGACAGGTTGTCATGATATTTGCCTGGCCCTCCCAGGGTGCACTTGTAACCTCAGCATTGAGGAAGTAGAGATTGGTAGATCTATAAGGCTTTCTGGCCAGGCAGCTCCATGCCAGTGAGAGACCCCATCTCAAACAAACAAACAACACTCCCCAAACATAAATACATCAGCAATAACAACAACAACAAAAGTGGACAACACAGTAAAAAACAGACAGCTGAGATTGTCCATCAGCCTCCACATGCCTGTGTTCCTGCCTGCACACACTCCCACACAACGCGTACATAAAACCCCACCTTACAGGGACTACATCACTTACGGAGGGCCAGCTTGGGGGACAGAGCTAGCCTTTCACCTCTAACCCGCACCACCCCTGGGGCTGGGGAGATGACTTAGTGAGTCAAAGTGTTTGCTATGCCAATGTGAGGGCCTATATTAGAGCCCACAGAACTCACACATGAAAGTCAGACACAGGAGCGTGAGCCTTAATCTCAATGTTTCTACAGCAAAATAGGTGGAGACCATGGTACCTGGATGCTCTGTGTAGCAGCTGAACAAGAAAATAAGCAACTGCCCTGCCTGAGGACCTATACCTGATGTCAGGGGAGGAACGAAAGGGTTCTCTACCACACCCCTTAGGTCAGGCACCAACTTTCCTGGTTTCTGAAGACTGTCATTGCTTCAGGACCAACAGCCCATGTTGGGAGAAGGCTGTGCTGTTTTCTGCTCTCTCCAAGACAGTGTGTATGTGTGTGTGTGTGTGTGTGTGTGTGTGTGTGTGTGTGTGTGTGTGTGTGTTCCAACGGTCTACTTTTAAGCCATAAGCCCCAGAAAACATTTAGTATTGGGTCCCAAACACCCCAGGGACCCCTTGCCAGCCATGCTACTGTGTCCTACTTCCCCATTGCTTTCTCCCTCTGGACCTGACCTCAGAGGATCCAAAACTCAGCTAGTGAGGATGAAGGTGGGGCTTGGACAGAGAAGCTAGCTAGTGAGACCCAGTCCCTCTCAGGAATGTCAAGGCCTAAAGTGGGCTTAGCTTGTGGGAGGCCGAAGCTTGGCACATTACATGTTCTAACAGTTACAGTTTGCTTGTATACCAGCTTGGACATTTTTAAGTCACTACAAAGTGATTTAAAAGGACACAGAAGCACTGTGGGAACTGCCAGAGAGTCCCTGAGGGACAAAAAGGAATGCTGGCATAGGGCAGTGTGCAGATGAGGCTGCTGGTGACTGTCCACTGCTGGAGTTGCCATTTCTGTGGCAGTTACACGGAAACAGCACTGTGTGCCCCTCCAAGCCTGTTTCCCTTCCCTCAGCCCACACCACTACTCCAGCCACCTTAGCTGACTAAGGAGATAGTTTAGGAGCTCAAAACCCCAAGATCCTCTTGCTTCCTCCCACCTCAGATTCCTCTTCCTCCAAGGGAACAGTCCATATCCCTCAACCAGCACAACTCATTCCCCATCACGAAGCAGTCATATAATCCCATAGTTGCCTGCCTCTGAAGTCTGCTGGAATACATGATATCTTCTTCATTTGTCCTTATAAATCACCCATGAGATGTCATTCTCAGGCTCCAGAGGCTGAGGGAGGAGAGAGAGTTTGTCTAGCTTTTAAGCAATGAAAGTGACTTGAAAGCAGCTTTATCTGTAACTTTTATTGTCACCCCTGCAGGGTTTCTGTACATTAGACACACGCTCTCACTGTGTTGTACCCAAGCCCCAGCCTCCCAGCAATTTCATCCATGTACATTATATATTTCCATTATATTCCTCACATTAATTCCTCTTACCTCCCTTACGCCCCTCTTCTTCCCAACACATTTCCTACTACCTTTATGTCTTTTTTGTGTATGTGTGACCCACTGAGTTTAATTAGGGTTGCTCACATGAGCATGGGTTGGGGGTGGTATCATGGGCAACTTGCCAGTGACTCCACCCCAGCCACCACTGACTGCCCTGAGTTCCTCAGAGAGGGGTGGAGACTCAGGAGCCCCTTACCCAGCTTCTTCAATTTATGTGATCAGTTTCCAACTCCCCTGGTAACTGGGCATCTTCACACTGGCTATTTTCACTCTTTCTAGACTGTAACTACAATGCATGAAGTGTGTGTGTGTTTTCTTCACAGAAATAATATGATAAAGAGTTGCTTGGGGTTCAATGTGGTTACTTTTTAGTAAAATTGACCGCATGACCTTGCCTGGGGTTCTATCCACACTTAATCATGTGATTTCCTGGGAAGAAAAACACATCCTGGATTCTAAATAGCACAATTCCAAACACACTGTTAGGATGCAGGCTAATTTGTGAGTTAGGGAATGTCTGCTGTAAACTGTTTATTTTGCATGACAAGAAAAAACAAACTGGGCTCTTTTGTTAGGCTATTTGGGGTGTCTGTTTAAAATAAGACAGAAAGGCTCCCTTTATCCATTTGAAAAGGCATCAACATTGGAATCATTAACTCTTATGAGGCTTAGGGGCTGCAGTCCTGCAGAAAGAATGCATGCCTTACATATTTGAGGCCCTGGGTTTGAGGTCCAGCACTGTATAAAATCTATTAAGTGTTCTGGAAGTGGAGGCAGAAGGATCAGCACCTCATCCTTGAGCTACATAGTGAGCTTTAGGCCATCCTGGGTTAGTGATACCCCGTCTCAACAAACAAACAAACAAACACACACACACACACAAAAGTGTCTCAGGAGAGTCTGTGAATAAGGGTTTCTACTGCTGTCAGAAAACACCATGACCATAAGCAACTTGGGAAGAAAAAGGTTTATTTCATCTTACAGACTACAGTCCATCATCCAGGGAAGTCAGGGCAGGAACTGATAGAGAGGCCGCAGAGAAGTTATGCCTACAGTGGGCTTGGCCCTCCCACATCAGTCATCAATCAAGAAAATACACCATAGATGCCCACAGGCTGACCTACCTGATGGGGGCATTTTGTTAGGTAAAGTTCCCTCTTTGTGTCAAGCTGACAAAAAAGACTAGGCAGCATATATACACTACTGAAAAAAGTGCATGGTCTGGGACTGGGCAACGCTCAGATGGAGAAGGACTGGCTTGCAAACGCATGAAGAAGACCGAAGTTCAGATCCCCAACATCCATGTAAAAGTGGACAAGGCACACACCAGTCACGGACAGCATTGGGATAAAGACAGGTGGATCCCAGGATCTCATTGGTTAGCAAGTCTAAGCAACTGGTGAGTTCCAACTACTTTCAGTGGGAGATTCTGTCTCACAGAATAAGATAAAGAGCATCTGAGAAAGATACAGGAAATGGACCTCTGGCTCCACCTCTCTCTCTCTCTCTCTCTCTCTCTCTCTCTCTCTCTCTCTCTCTCTCTCTCTCACACACACACACACACACACACACACACACACACACACACACACACACACACACAAGTACATGCACACATATACATATAAACCAGGTCTAACCTTAGTCTTCCCGTAAACCAGGTTTTTATGACCTTGGTGGGATGTATCACTTTGATCCTCTGGGCATCTGCTTCTCAATCTGAAAAAAATATAGGGATGACTCTAGAAAACTCTTGTATTCTCCTTCATCTCTCTTATTCTAGAAACCGCAGAGATCCTCAGGTATAGAATTACAAATGAGAGGTCTGCTTGGAAAGCCCAGTACGTTCTTCTACTTCCATTTGTAAGCTTTGGAAGAAATCTCTCCTCAGCAATGCTCTTGAGCTAGGACAGAAGGTAAAAAGGAAAAGTAAGGTTCTTTTGGGTGAAATGGAGCATTTTATGGCGGATAAGCAGAAAGATGCTCGATAGGCGTTTTTCTTAAAGATACGTGTGATAGGCCTTTTCTTGTTGGGTGTTTGGCTAATCTATCAGAAAATCCTGGCATGCTAGTGACAACCCGTATTGAAAAGGGCGGAACTTGGCTCCCCTGCCCTTCCAGCTGTAAGAGCTTGGAAGAGGAGCTGTAGGGAAAGCGTCTTTCATTTCCCTCTGGAAACTGGGGGAGCACTGGGCTTAGCATTTGCCAACTGTGCAATGTGGGCTGCCTTCTAAAAGAGGCCTTTTTTCGTGGACGTCTTTTAGGCCGCAGTACCCTGTTGGCATTCATGGCCTCTTGGAACAAAGCCTGCTGGAAAGTCTGGTACTAACGGCACCAACATGGGAAGAAACTCATTTGCTAATGGGGGAAAGGCTTCAATATGTCCTCGGGGTCTCTCGTTAATCTCAGATCTGATTTGTCTTCCTGTCTGCTTTCCCTCCGTCTCTCTCTACAAGTATAGCTTATACCATGTGAAATTATCAACAGGACACTGGGAAACAAAACCAAAAAGAGATAAAGAGAACCCGGCCCAAGGAAAATAGGAGCAGATAGAAGAGGATCGCAGCTGTGTGGACAAGGAAGGTCAAAGAGTTGTGATAGCTGAAATTCAAATTTGGCTACGTAAAATATTCTTAGTGTCAAAGCAAGGATGGGCTATCCCGTTCTTCAGCTACTTCTAGTATTAGTGAGGAGAAAGGGATCTGATTACTGAGAGGAGCACACATTGGGCTATATATTAAGTATCTATTAAATGCTCACCACATGCTAAAGCCTATCAGAGATGAAGAGGCTGTGTGCACCCTGCTGAAGCTCAGTATCCCAGGACACCGGGGGAAGGAAGTATACCTGCATACCCACTGAATGTCAAACACTGTGTATTTAAATATGTGCCTACTGTGTGCACAGACTATATACAACTGTTATGCCAGACACTGTTTCTGTATGCATGTATTTGTGTGTGTATGTTTGTATGCTTGCAGATGTGCCTGCTCAGGGACACCAGACAACCCCAGCTGTTGTTCCTCAGGTGCCAACTCCCATTTATTTTTAATCTTTAAAGGAAAAAAAAAAAAAAGCAGAGTCTGGAGAGATGGTTCAGTAGCCAAGAGTGCTTACTTCTCTTATAGAGGACCAAGGTTGTGCCCCCAGTACCCACATTAGACAGCTTGTAACTCCAGTTGCAGGGGGTCTGACACCCTCTGGGCTCCTTGAGCAGCTGCAAGTCTGTGACACCCATAGATTCATGCAGCAAACACACATATACACCCTGACAAATAAACCAATCTTTTAAAAAAGTTTCATTTAAATTTTATCATATATATTTATTTGCTTGCTTGCTTATTTATTTATTGGTTCATGGTGTGTGTGTGTGTGTGTGTGTGTGTGTGTGTGTGTAGGGCAGAGAACAACTTGTCAGGAGTTGGTTCTCACCTTCCATGTGGGTCAGGAGGCAAATGCCTTTAGCTGCTGAGTCATCTCATTAGACCTCTTTGCCTTTTGAGACAAGAGTTTTTCACTGGCCTAGAACATAGCAAGTAGGCTAGCTTAGCTGGTCAGTGAGTCTCAGGGACACACATATCTCCAGACCTTGCTAGGTCTGGAATCACAAGTCTTAGCCACTACATCCAGTCTTTTTTTATGTGGGTTCTGGGGATTGAACTCAGGTCTTTGTGCTTGTAAGGCAAGCTCTTTACCAGTTGAGCCATCCTCTCAGCCTGATACTATGCTTCTAATTATGCATTCAGAGACTATACACTTAATTACATATCTGCAATATGTCAGACACCATACTTTTAATTATGTGCCTACTGTGTGGCAGGCATGATGACTTTGTTTTTTACCTTTCAGAAAAATTATTATCTCCCATTAAAAAAGAACAAAAAACAAACAGGCTTCAGCTGAAGTCGGGATTCAAGTGTAAACAAAAGTTTCCTGTCCCAACTGTCTGTTCTTAAATAACAACTCAGAAGCTGAATATGAATTATAAATAATTGGCTGATAGCTAGTCTTGTTACTAGCTAACTCTTATACTTAAATTAACCCATATTTCTATTTATGCTTTATTAGCATCTCCTCCTGTATCTGGCTGTTGGCTCTCTGACTCTGTCCTTCCTCCCAGAAATCTCTCTGTGTCAGGCTGTCTCTACCCAGCTATTAGTCAATCGGCTTTTTATTAACAATGACAGCAATGCACATTTACAGCGTATAAAGGGTGTTCCACAGCATCCAAGTCAAAGCCAGCAGGTTTTATGTAGTACCATACCATTGGTAGTTCCCCTGGTTTCCATGATCAATCAGTCTCCTCTTGCCTTGCTAATGAAATCTCAGGATGCTTTGGATTTTTTATTATATTTTTGTTTTTAAGATTTTTTTTATGTAAATGTCTGTGGTACCTGTGTTCAGTTCCCACAGAGGCCATCAGATCCCCTTGAGCTGGAGTTTCAGGGCGCTGTGTGCCGCTGCATATGGGTGCTGGGAGCCAGACTCAGATCCTCTGGAAGAGCAGCAAGTGCTTTTAACCACTGAGCCATTTCAGTTCCCATCTTTGTTCAAGTCCCTGTTTCTTAAAGTAGCAGAGTCAAGGGACAGTGACCCACTTCCAGCTAGCTCTTGGGATCAAGACTAAAGAGCATGTGACATTCTCCTCAGGTATAAGCTAAGCTAGGTGTATGATGCAGCTCATTTGCAAGATGTTTGCTTAGCATAGCTGGGGCACCAGCCCAATCCCCGGCATCACAAAAAATAGGAAGACTATCTCTCCCATGTTTAGGAAGGTCTTTCCCTTCCTTGCTGGGTATAAATTCATAGTGATAGATAGGTATCTATCACTGTTGGACAGCATTTCTGTGACTTCTGTGGTTAGTGACTTCAGGTTGATACCTTCCCTTCTGGAAAGAGACTCCTGAAAGCTGTGAGTCATGACCTTTCCCCAAAGTCATATAAGCAGTAACAGAATCTGAGGAGAAAAGTATTGGTGTTGCCTGTAAGTTATGCAGGGACCCTGGGGATGCGCCTTTGGTGTACTGTCTGTCATACAGGGACTCTGGGACAAAGCTTTGGTGAGCTGTCATGCATGCCAGAATCCAGCCTGAAATACATGTGATCCTGTCTCAAAGCAACAATTATTTATGAAAAAGTACTAGTATCTCACCCTCTGAGCAGGTTAGCAACAATTGCAGCCTTAAGAAAAGAACTTTTTAAGAAAACTAAAACAGTCTGCAAATGACATCTAGTTGCATTTCCCCCCTTCAGCTTATTCATGTGGTATTTATGCTGTGAGCAGACCAAACGCCCTTGAATTTGGTTGTCCTTACATTCCTTTCCTACAGGTCCTTCTGGCATCTGGAGGAGGGGCTCAGAGGTTAAGTGCCAGTTTGTCCCTGTGTATTCCGTATACCCAATTCCTCCCTGACTGGGAGGCAAGCATTATGAGCTAGCACCCTCGGGCGGACTGCTAAGAGAAAAATTCTGGCACAGAAAGAGCTGCCAGCTGGTCCCATACCCACATCTTTTCAGTAAATTTCCCTCAAGCATATGTACACATACAAATACGCCTTCTGTTGAATGCAGTGAACTAATCTTCCACAGAGGCTGGAGGAAACGAGACCACGAATTCAAACTGTGCTTTGGGACTAAGTATAATTTTTATGCAGAGAGCCCTATGTCACCCTGGATTTCAGGTGTGAGATTTGATTATTCAACAGATTTTAATAGCCTCAGGATGCTTAGCTGTCAGTGTCCAGTGTCCTGGGAAAAGCTTATTCATTCTGGCTAAAATGCTACTGTTAAGCTTCTCCGCTCCAGCCAGGTTGAAATAGTCCTTCTTGGAGACTTAAATATAAAAGCAGCCAGGCATGGAGGCACACGGCTTTAATCCCAGCACTAAGGAGGCAGAGGCAGGCAGATCTCTGTGAGTTCAGGTCACCCTGAGTATGCTGATTAGTTTTATGTCAACTTGACACAGTCTAGTCATCTGAAAGAATTGGCTCAATTGGGAGAAGCTCTCCATGAGATCCAGCTGTAACAACGCATGCTGGGCATTTTCTTAGTTAGTGATTTATGTGGGAGGGCCCAGCCCATGGTGGGTGGTGCCATCCTGGGCTGGTGGTCCTGGGCTCTATAAGAAAGCAGGCTGAACAAGCCACAAGGAGCAAGCCAGTAAGCGTTACCCCTCTGTGACCTCTGCATCAGCTCCTGCCTCCAGGTTCCTGCTCTCTTTGAGTTCCTGTCCTGACTCCCTTCAGTGATGAACAGTGATGTGTAGGTATAAGCCAAATAAACCTTTTCCACCCCCAAGTTGCTTTGGCCCTGGTATTTCATCACAGCAATAGAAACCATAATTAGGACACAGGGCTACACAGAGAGACCCTGTCTCAAAAACAAGCAAGCAAAGAAACAAATGTAAATAAGACATACAAGGTTCAGAAAGTAAAAGAAATTTAGGAGACACCAGAAACTCTACAGTTTCAAGATTCACAGGACCCCTCCCTTTCTCAACGCACAGACTCTTCTCCAACATTATGTTATTTGTGGTGTGTGTGTGTGTGTGTGTTCATGCACTTGCATGACTACACAGTCATTTGCTGGAGATTGAATGCACAGTCTCACATATGCTAGCCAAATTCTCTATCACTGAGCTACATCTCCAGCTTGGATTACCTTATTGATTTGTGTCTATGTGGTTCCATGTCTCATAGGTATGTAAACTATATGACCTTACCTTTTGTCCACAGATGGATCCCTAGCACCTGGTCCTTTCTGCCACACACTGAGTGCATTTGGGTTTTTCCTTCTCTTGGACTTGTTGGTCACTGCACCTGTAGATTAGGCCACATGTAATGGTCTCCTTGCTGTGACAAAAAATACCTGACAGCAGCAATTTAAGGAAGGAAGGGTTTATCCTGGATTACAGTTCAATGGGAGATGATCCTGAGGATGCATAATGACAGAAGCAGGAGGCTGGCTGGTCATACTGTATCTACAGCCAGGAAGCAGAGAGTGAATAGAAAGTGGGGATGGGCTATCATTGTTGGGCTATCATTCATTTGATCTGGCATGATACAATAATGCTTTACTCATTAGCAGGCAGATGTTTATAAATGGAGAGGCCTCATGACACAGGACACTTGATGAGAGGCAGTGGTGGGCAGGGGACACTTAGGCTGTTTTTACAAAAAAGAACTTTATTGTTGTAATAACAGAAAGAGAGAGGGAAAAGAAGGAGAAGAGATAGAGAGATGGAGAGAGAGAGAGAGAGAGAGAGAGAGAGAGAGAGAGAGAGAGAGAGAGAGAGAGAGAGAGAGAGAGAGAACACTCTCCAGAGAAGAAAGAAGCAAGGGAAGGGTGTCCTCCATGGGAATTCTTAAATGGGGCTTGATGTCAGAACTCGGGGCAGAGTGTGGCTTCAGAGGCTAGAACACAAGCCTAACAATCTTGCTTGAATGAGCACCCCTAGTCACCCACTTTCTCCAGCAAGGAAGGTTCCAGGACTTTCCCAAACAGCACCACCAAATGGGGAACAAGTGTTCAAATGTATGAGTCCTTATGGAGGACATTTCACATTCAAGTCACATCCAGCTTGCCTCTTGACTTTGCTGCTTCTCCTGTCCCCGTGGAAGGCTGACCTAAGACACAGACCAATCAGAGGTTGCCTTGCAGGAGACCTGGGGAGCACAAACTGTAAGCACATGGGGCAGCTGTCTCCTGTGTTGGCTGAGGGGCTGTGAGGGGCTGTGATTCCACTGGCAAACAAGCAACAAGGTACCTACAATTCAGTATGATGGATGGTCTTGATGAAGCCAGTTCTGGGCTGCTTGCTGGGGACACAGAAGATCTAAACACCCTCTCCTGGGGATAGTCATGGAAGCTTCCAGAGAGAGGAATGTGGACTAAACTTGAGGAATGAGTAGGAGCAGAGGTAATAGCATCAGCACAGGTGGGTTTGGCTCAGCGCTCACTACTGCTGCCATATGTGATGGTCCCCTATAACAGTTTGGTTTCTTCCTCTGTGAAAGACGGACTCTGAGCTTTAGCCTTTAGACATGCAAGACTCAACAGCATTGGGAACACAGACAGTTCTTAGCTCCTCCCAACTGTGGGGGTGACATATACATACCATTCATCTGGTGCTCTCCATCTCTTCCTTGCCACCTGGTCTCCTCCTGGCAAACACAAAAGAGGAAGCCATAGGCTGAGTTTGTATGATACTTTTCCAGCATGCACAAAGCCCTGGAGCCCACCCCAGTACTACATAAGCCTGAGTGTGGTACAGACTGGGCTCCTGGCAAACACAGAGGCCTGTTTCATTCCCAGCTCTGCATGAATGAGGCATGATGGCACACTGATGGTCCCAGCCCTTGTAAGGTGGAGGCAGGAAGATCAGAAATGAAAAGTTGGGCTGAGGAGTGACACATTTGCCCCACTAGCATGAACACCTGAGTTTGTATCCTCAGAGTCCACTCATATGGGGGACTCTTTAAATATACCGAGTCTTTTTCTGGACTCTTTTTCAGAATGACCCCTGATCAGCCACCCAGTTAGTCTTTTGTTTTCTGGCCTCTGTCACCTGGATCTTAGGTCCTGGGCTAGTGGTGATCTGGAACAATTCCTGGTACTGACTGCTCTGTGGCTGCTCCACCCATTGTCATTATACATCCAAGCCCCTAACCAGAAGTGAACATTTGGGAGACGCCAGTAGCAACATCTCTGGTGGGAGTCTGCTCCTGTGGAGAAGTTGCCCATGCTCTGCCTCTCCTCTCCTCACTGTCCTGTTCCCCTGTACTTCTCTGGGAGGAGGAGGAGTCATGAGCTCATGTCTCAGAAATGCTTTGAAGATGAGAATCACTGAACATTTCCCCAACAGCCCTCAATTTACTTTTTCTGCATTCTCTCTGGGTTGTCAAGCCTTTGTAGTTATTTTTATAAATAGCAATCTCTGGCTGCTTCCATTTTTACCCAGGACAGTTCCACCTCCGGCTGGATCGGATGTCATTTTGCAACTGACAGCTCTCCAGGCTTGTCTTGCCCTTGTTTCTTCTGATGATATCTTCTCTGTATCTCCCTCCTGCCACTGCATAGCCCACCCTCATTGTCACTTGTACGTTTGCAATGCCACCCAGTCTGTTTACAGCCAAGCTTTTGTTCTGTCTTGGTTGCTTCTCTCTTCCCCCAAGGTCTGAGTTCTCCAATATGGTACCCAAAGCTGCAACCTTTCAGCCATTGGTTGCCTGCTTGGCTGCATTCCTGACTTTGTCTTACCATACTTGGGCCCAGACATCTTGAACTCTCTGATATTGCTTAACATAGAAGGCTTAGTCATGGGCTGGAGATGTAGCTCAGTTAATAGAGTTCTTGCCTAGTGTGGATGAAGTTCCACCCCAGCACTGTATGAACTGGGCATGGTGGTGCAGTCCTACAATCTCTGAACTTGGGAGATGGAGGCAGGAGGACCAGAAATTAAGGTTGAACTAGGAAGACGACTCAGTGGGTAAAGCACACATATGAGGACCTGAGTTTAGATCCCCAGAGCCCATGAAAAGGCTAGATGCAGTAGGGCATGTCTGTAATCCCCTCTGGGGTGAGATGGAAGGCAGAGACAGGAAAGCCTTTGTGCTGTGGGATATTGCTCTTGTACACTGTAAAGATTTTTTGCTGGTTACGGTTTCATAAAACTCTGATTGGTCAATAGCTGGGCATGAAGGTGGGGCAATTGAACTAGAGGAATTATGGGAAGAAGAAAGGCAGAGGAGCAGATGCCAGCCAGACACAGAGGAAACAAGATGAGAATGCTGCACTGAGAAAAGGTACCAAGCCATATGACTAAATATAGATAAGAAATATGGGTTAGTTTAAGAGTAAGAGCTAGATAGTAATAAGCCTGAGCTACTGGCCCAGCAGTCACTGTAAAATTAAGCCTCCAAGTCAATTACTTAATAAGCAGCTGTGGGACTAGCCAGGTGGGATACAGAAACTTGTGACAGCACCTTTGCAAGCTCATGAGCCAGTTAGCCTGGAGAACACAGAGGCAGTAAGACCCTATCTCAAAGGAGAAGGCTAAGCCTTACTTCTGATATTGCACACACCTGCTTCGGCTTACACATACAAAATATTCACACACACAAAGAAATTGAAGATAATAATTACTAGAGAGTTAGAAGCAAGACTGGATACACAAGACCCATTTTAGAAGAGGAGAAAAGAGGTATGGAAGGAAGGAAGGAAAGAAGGAAGGAAGGAAGCAAGCAGGCCGTGCCTCTAGGTTAGGAGAGGGTCAAGTTCATAGAAAACAAGGTGAATTTAGGTAATAGTCTTACTGTTGTGTTGGAATTACAGACAGGCACCTCCATGCCTGGTCCATGTGCTGCTAGGAATTGAAGGCAGGACATTGTGCACATGAGGCAAGGGTTCTACAGAGAGAGCCACATCCCTAGCCTCTACTCATTATTTCCTTTACTGCCTAAGTGTTGGTGGTTTTCAAATATTACTCCACTGAACATTTCCAGTACTCAACAGGAAGGCATGACTAGTTGCATTTAGTAGATGAGAAATTAAGCAATTTTATTTAAGAGCCGTCTCCATGAGGAGCAAGCATGACATGATTCTTTTTCTCCATATCTTTCTTGGGATTGATATTGCATCTCCTGCTCACAATCTTTAGTGACGTCTTCAGTGTATGCTGAAATGACTTTCTGGTCATTTTTCAATTCTAAAAGCCTCTCCATATGGTCCAGAGCTGGTAGCTTGGACAGCACCTAATGCCATGGTCTGCCCAACACCAGGCCCTCTTAATTCAAGAGCTTGGAAGTTGGAACATGGAGCTGCTTGTCAATCTCTCTCTCTCTCTCTCTCTCTCTCTCTCTCTCTCTCTCTCTCTCTCTCTCTCTCTCTCTCCTCTCTGTGTCTGTCTGTCTGTCTGTGTGTCTGTGTGTGTATGCATGCATGTATTTATATCTGGAGATCAGTCGTCTACCTCAAATATTGTTCCTCAGGTGCTGTCCAGCTTATTTTACTTTTTTTCTTAAATTACATTTATTTGTTTATCATGTGGGATGTTTCAATTTTTTCCTAAGTTACATTTATTTGTTTATTGTGTGGTAAAGGAGGATCACAGCCCCCATATGGAGGTCAGAGAATAACTTGAGGGAGTTGGTTCTCTTCTTCCACTTGGTAAATTCCAGGGATCAAATTCATACCATCCTGCTTCTGGCAAAAGCCTTCACCCACCGAATATCTCGCCAGCCTTACCTTGTGTTTTTGAGGCAGGAGCTTGCTGATGTGCCTAGATCATCTAACCAGAGACCACCATGGATCCACCTCTTTCTGCTTCCCATGTCTGGCATTTACAAGTATTTGTACCACCACACCCAGCTTCTTTTGTGTGGATTCTGGAGGATCAACGTAGGTAAGCTCTTCACAGACTGACACTCCCCCCCCCCCCCCCACCTTGTGACATGAAATGTACCACTTGAAAGCAAACAATTCAGTGGCATTTGGGACATTCATAGTGAACCCCCCCATCTTGTTCCAAAGCCTTTTCATCAGTCTATTCCATCACCCTACGCATCCATCAGAGGCTTCCCACTCCTCCCATGAGTGACCACCCATTTGCTTTCTGCCTTGACAGGTTACAAGTATGATGCATAAAGATTTCACCTAAGATTATCTGGGTGTCCCTATTAGTCGTCAAAGGCTTCTAGTACTTGTAGTGATCAAACTGTATATGAAAATTCAAAGAGCTTGGGATGTTGGGTAGGAGTTTTAGTGGGAAATCACCAGTCATTAGCTAACAGTGATACTCTCTAAATGGCCATTGTCACACAAGAGTCTCTGTTAGGCACAGACATCTCTAGAGCAAAGTATACAGGTATGTTTTAATTTTTAAAAAATATTTATTTATATTTGTATGTGTGTGTGGGTATAGATGAGTGTGGTTATAAATGAGTGTGGTGTGTATGTGATGATGCTTGACATTTGCTGGCAGGGAGACTTGAGATGAACAGACACTGAGCTCTGAGTTCCTGGAGAAAAGGCACACCTACCAAATTGGGTGAATCTTGCTTAAACTCAGATTCCAACAAACTGACAGCAGTTTATGTTTCTCTGGAACATTTGGGAGACTGCAAATACAGCCTGTGCATTAGATGCCCCCGAGGAACTCAAATTAAGTTTGAACACAGGTGTGAGGGACTTCACATATGAATTGTGCAAGCATGAAAGCAATCTTGTGTTTTGAGGCACATGCTGAAACCATTCAGCAGAGCCAGGGTGGTTGCAATTTTTTTTCCCAACAAAAATAAAAATAGACAAAGTGAGAGTGGTAATCATTGCTACATCTAAGTGATGGGTGTTGGAAGTTTACTGTGCTGTCTGCATGAGTCAGGATCTACCCAGGAGGAGAAACCGCCAGGAGATATTTAAAGCATACAGATTCCAAGGCAGAATTTTGGTTATGCAGTAGATGAGACCAGGAGCCAAACAACGAACTCAGAGTTGGGATAGTCACTGCCAATCTGGGACTGAAGAGCAGAGCCAGGAGATGCTGCCCCTGGAGCCAGGGGGTAGGGTCACTTGACCAAGTGGGAACCCTAGTAGGCCTTTCAGATGTGTGCAGCATCTTAGTGACAGTGAGGACACCTCTGGTGTCTGTCTTCCTTCCACTCTCAATTCTTTTGACTCCTGTTGGCATTCCCCCTGGCTACTGGCAAAGCTATCAGGCCCAGTCCACAGTGGAGAACACGCCTAGTTTTGTGTGGTGCTGACAATCAAACCCAGGGCTTTGTGCATATTAAACAGGCATTTTACAAACTGAGCCACATACCAGCCCAGTGCATGCCTCTTAATGCTCTCACTGTTAGGATTTCTGGCCTGTGGTAGCTGCGCTGGTAAATGCAATATTTCAACATGGCTCCGCTAAGGCACGCTGTGCCTTTCATCCTTATGCAGAACGAGGCGTGTCCATGTAAACTACGCATGCGTGCTACCCGTGCCCTAAAAGCCAAGACCCCACATTGCTCCTTTCTTCTCCTTCCTTCCCACACACAGCCACAGGTGTCGGCGTCACAATCCTGCTAACGCTAGTATGGGTTACCTGTATTCGTGGTTTGTTCCCTGAGGGCATTAACAACACTCAACCCTAAAGCCCTTTACCCATCATGGCATTCCACTGTCTGAGGTCACTGTGGAGACTCTTTGAGGCCTTCGGAGAGCCTTGGACAGTGCAGCTCTGGGGCAGACCCCATCAGCACTGTTTGACAGCAACCAGCACTTTTAGATAAGTCCTTTCAGGCAAAGGAAAGCAAGAGTTATACTGTGTCCACAGGCCCTGTCAGTGAGGACCCAGAGTGAGTCAACTGCTGTTGCACAGAGCCGTCAACTCTGAGAACCTGGGGAGATTTGGCCTCCTTCTCCACAATGGTCCTGCTGGTGACCTACCCCAAATCCATTTCCTCTGTGATCCTATGAATAATATTGAGACTTTGTTCAAACTGACAATGTACTGGGCAGCTAAAAAAGGCTTCCTTCATGGGTCTCTTGAAGTTACCAATGACCTCGTCATCAAGCTTAGGCCAATGGAATAGGTGAAAGTCCTTGGGCAAGGTGATCCTCCCAGAACAAGAAGGCAAGCCAGCTATGCTTGGTGGTGTTCCTCTGCAGCCACAGTTCTGCAGTAATACAGCCCAGGATGGGCTGCATTCTGCTGAGAACATAATTGTTGCTCCAAGCAAAGTAACAAACAAAACAATTCCCCCAGACAAAAATATAATCAAATTTTTGCTCAACAAAAAAGAGTTAGGGCAGAAGTAAGTTATCCAGCTATGACATAGCACTGCAGCTCAGCAGAGGGAAGAGATTCGTGGAGAGTGGATGTGGAGCAGTGAGTGGCCTTCTGAGCAGAACCAGGAGTATGAGGGTTGTTGTGAGACAGCCTCTTTGTGTCTCTAAGGAAACCAGGCTTCCTGATGTCATAACAGATCTAGGGTTCAAAACAAAACAAGACAAAAAGCAAGCAAGCAAGCAAACAGCAACAACAAAAACCCACTTTCTAGGGCTGGTGAGATGATTCAGCAGTTAAGAGCATTTGCTCCTCATGGAGAAGACCCAAGTTTACTCCTCAGAATTCTCATACAGCTCACAACCGCCTATAACTCTAGCTTCAGGGGTTTTGATGCCCTCTTCTGGCCTTCACAGGCATTTGCACTCATGTGCGCATGACCCTCTTCTCAACATACAAGTATATGTCAGGTGTGGCTAGTTTCAGTCCCAGCACTTGGGAGGCAGAAGCAGGTGCATCTCTGTGAGTTTGAGCCCAGCCTAGTCTACACAGCAAGATTCCCGCTAGATCCACATATTAAAGGCTTATCTTTAAATAAATAAATATATAGAATAAAACAAACTTTGATTAAAAATAAAAAAAAACTACTCAATGAATGTCATGGTAAAAATGAGAATGGCTAACATGGAAGGGAAACACAGGTGAGTGTGTGCTCATCATCCGAAAGCAATACTCTGAGGGGACAGGCACAGGGGACAGACCCTAATGGGACCCGCAGCGAGTCATACCTTGTAACTCCTATCTTTGTTATTGGAGTAACACCAGTGCTTGATCCTAGAACATGACAATGGTGATGGTCAACTGTCACTCCCTACATCAGGTTATGCCACGTGACCAAGGTAATATTATATATGTGCACACACCTAAATACACATTCACCCAGCTCTAGCCAACTAGAGGAGAGTGAGAGAACTTTGTGGCTGGGAAGGTACCTCTGTCGGTAAAGTGCTTGCTGTGTAAGCAGGAGGACCTGAGTTCAATCCCTGGGGGGAATCCCAAACATTCCGCGTGTTTTAGTTTAGTGTGATTTTATGTTGGGCAGTGTCTGTAGGTCCACACATGTCACATGTGGCCCGTGGGCTGCAGGATGGACACACCTAGTGACAGAGAGGAGGCTGGCACTGGGCTGTCTGGTCCTATACCATGGAGGGCAGATCTGAGTAGCACATTCACATGTCCATTCACTACATTTCAGCTGCTTACGAAAGATCATGAGTAAACCACCACAATATGACGCTTTTGTCTCAAAGCCTTTCTTCTTTCTTTAGCAACAACTACAACAGCGACTTTCCATGATGAGAGACCAGTCACTTTACATGCACATGTACGCACATGCACGCGTGTGCACATACAAACACGCACACACACATACACACATGCACACACATATATACAATGCACACTCAGACACACATATACATATGCACATGAGTGTGCATACACATATGCACAAGCACACACATACACATGCACACACAAGCATTCACGTTTGCACACACATATATGTACACATATGTATACATACACACGTGTGCACACACACATACATACACATGCGCACTCATGCAGACACACACATGTACACACATATGCACAAGCACACACACATGCACACAGCTCCATCTGCCATCACAATGAGCATAATGGGTGTGCTCATCAGCCCATTCCACGGGTGGATAAACTGAAGAATTCAGGTAGAGAGCACAACTTCTAAGGAATGGCATCTTTTCTTCTAAGCTGGATGAGAGCCTGGCTGAGGAGAAACCAGGCCATCTGAGCTCATGTGGCCTACTTTGTGTCTCTGCCTTCCTCTCCTGCCTGTTCTCCTCTTCTGCTCTAAGATGCACATCCTCATAAGCTTTGTATTATGAAATTTCAAAATACAATTCTGTGGGTATGCATGGTGATTTCTAAGTGGAGCGAGGGTCCAGAATGCCTCCTCTTTCTGCTTTTTGCCAAACTATCCCTCCCCTTCCAAGCAAGCGTTTTTTAGACTACTCCTTGAAAACATTTTCTAAATTTGAACCCGGTGTCACTTTTCTCCCTTCTCAGCACCCCTGTACATGGCTGTGACTGTTTAGGCCCACAAAACACCAGGCCGTTCTCCCCATGCAGATTCCTGCAGTCTCTCTGTTCTTAGGTGAAGGGGTGGTTTACTGAGAGGTAAAGTTAGGGAGAGTTAAGGGAGATGCACAGCCATCAAGGGACCCACAATGGCAGAATGGCAGAAGCTGGTACCAGCACTGAAGGGGAAAAGAGGAAAGTCATGTCAGTGGAGCCCCAAGGAGATTGCCCAGTGCAGGTTGTAGGCAGGGGGCAGGGGAAGGGGACAGGTGTTGTCTCCTGAACAAGTGCCATTCTAGCCTCTACGGCTCACCATTCTCCCCTAAGGACTAAAACCTTATGTTTACAAGGGGAAAGAAGCTTCTTGCACTACAGACGCTGCCACCTGCTGAGTGCTAGCCTCTCGGGAGCCTCCAGACCTTGGGTGTGCCCAAATGAGGGGGCAGGGTGTGAAAGAGAGTTAAGGTGATAGCGGAGACAAAGGAGAAGCGAGGGAGGGACAGACAGATCTAAGAGATAAGATGTGCTGAATAAAAGGTTTGGGTCTCAGAGAGAGCCAGAGAGAGAGCCAGAGAGAGAGCCCGAATGATGGAACCTAATAAATGACTCCTGAGTGTGATTATCTTGATATTCCTCGCCTGGGACAAAACTCGGACCACAAAGAAACCGGACGCGGTAAGTGGAGTTCTCACCGAGATCCAGGAAAGTAGGATTAAAAAGTGGAGAAGACTCACGGTACAGAGACCGGAAGGAAATCTGGGAAAAGAATACCCAGGGTTAGGCGCCTAATAGATAATAGATTATAAATAGAAATATAGAAATATGGGAAACTCAACCTCGCAAGTTCGGCTGGCTTCCGAACTCCGAGAGTTATTAAAGCAACAGGGACTTTTAATAAAAAGTCAGACCGCACTCGCTTTTATAAAGACGATAGGGGAGATTAGTCCATGGTTCTTGACGGGAGGAAGTTTCAACGTTTCTGATTGGGAACAAGTTAAGATAGACTTACAAAAGACATTGAGAGATCAGGGTCCCAAATCTCTTCCAATGTTTACTTTCTCTCTCTGGAGATTTGTAAAAGACGCGCTGCTCTCCAATCAGGTTAAAATAAAACAGCAACTGGCTGACCTAGAGCGTACGTTTGGAGAGGAACAGGAAATAGGGACCCAGGAATCATTTAAAGAAGCCTCAGATTCAGATTTGTCCGATCTTGAATCGGAGAAGGGGGTTTCCACTGCCTCATCCAGTAAGAGTAATGGATGGACGGCGGCTAATAGTTATGATTCAGACAATGAAGGGGAGAGACATTTTGAGGAGCGCTCCCTTGTTAAAGACACTCACAAATTGACTCGAAAATTAAGGCATTTAGAAGTGACTGAGGCGAAGGAGCCAGTCGCTCCCTCTGCGCCTCCACCGCCCCCATATAATTGGGACAGACCAGAAAAGCGGCTGATGCAGGGGAGACAGGACAGGGAAGAATATAGCCCTAAGGGAGTAGTTTTCCCAGAATTGCAAGCTTACCCGGTTACCGAGATACAAGATGCCCAGGGCCAGACTATTCGGCAGCATGAGCCGCTCACCTTTAAAGACATGAAGCAGCTCAAAGAGGCTGTTTCCAGTTACGGCCCTCATGCTCCTTTCACCCAATCTCTTTTTGAATCTTACCAAGGGTCATTTTTGACTCCTAGTGACTGGCAACAATTGACTAGGGCTGCTCTATCGGGCGGAGATTATTTAATATGGAAAGGAGAATTTCAGGAAAAATGCATTGAAATTGCCCACTTAAACGCCCAGGCTGGAAAACCTGAAGTTAACGTAGAGCTGCTGACTGGCACTGGAGCGTATGCTAGTATACAAGCACAGATTCAGTATGATGCCGGCACTTATGCCCAAATTGCCGCTGCAGCATGGAAAGCCCTGCCTAATACTGCGGCTGGTCAACAATTAACTAAGGTCCTACAAGGTCCTTCAGAGCCCTATGCAGATTTTGTTTCTCGACTGTTGCAATTAGCAGAAAAAATACTTGGAGATGTTAAAGCAGCTATGCCAGTAGTTAAACAGCTGGCATTTGAAAATGCCAACAAGCATTGTAAAGAAGCCCTGAGACCTCACAAAGGAAAGCGTCTTGATTTTATGATTAAGGTCTGTAGAGATATTGATGCAAGCTTTGTGCAGGCACAGGTTATGGCTGCTGCGATTAGCAAAGGATTGAGGGCAGGAAGAGCAGAAAATGAAATGAGGAGAAAAAGGAAGTCAGGAAAATGGAGGCTGTTACAAGATCTTAGAGCAGTTAATGCCACCATGCAAATTATGGGGGCGCTGCAGCCTGGACTTCCTCATCCTGCTGCTATACCTAAAGATTGGCATTTGATTGTTTTAGATTTAAAAGATTGCTTTTTTACCATTCCTCTTGCTCCTCAAGATTGCCAGCGTTTTGCCTTTTCTGTCCCCTCACCAAACTATAAGGAACCTTATAAGAGATATCATTGGATAGTTTTACCCCAAGGCATGGCTAATAGCCCCACATTGTGTCAAATGTATGTTTCTGCAGCCTTAGAGCCAATTAGAAGCCAGTTTCCTGAAGCCTATATAATTCATTACATGGATGATTTACTTCTGGCACATTCTTCTCAAGAGGCATTGATGGAATTGTATGATAGATTACAAAAAGGATTAAAATCAGTGGGTCTCGTTATAGCTCCTGAAAAGGTTCAATTAATACCTCCTTATAGTTATTTGGGTTATGTTATTCAAAGAGTGGGTATTGCCCCTCAAAAGATACAGTTGGCCACCTCCCAGTTAAAAACCTTACATCAGTGGCAACAATTCCTAGGAGAAATCCAATGGCTAAGGCCCTCTTTCTCAATTTCTACAGGGGAACTTAAGCCTCTTTTTGAACTCCTAAAGGGAGATGCTGAACCCACATCTACCCGGATTTTAACTCCTGAGGCCAAGAAGGCCCTTACTAAAATAGAACAGGCATTACAAGATATGTCAGTACAGCAGATAGATTATGAACAGCCTTTGCAATTTTTAGTCTTGGCCTCTAATTTTGCACCTATTGGTGTTTTTTGGCAAAAGGGTCCCATTTATTGGGTACATCTTTCTGCATCACCTGGGCGCACAGTTATTCCTTATCCTGAATTAATAGTTCAATTGTTATGGAAGGGTAGATGCTTAGGGCGGGCTTTATTTGCCAAAGATGCAGATATAATAGTTTTGCCCTATACCCAAGAAATGGTTGCTAATTTGATTCAAAATGATGATTCCTGGTGTTTGTTTTTGTGCACCTTTAAAGGACAGATAGTTCAAGCTTATCCTAAACATAAAATCATTCAGAGTTTTAAATTATGCCCTTTTATCTTTCCCAAGATAATAAAGACTCAACCTATAGCTGGGGCACGTCTACTTTTCACTGATGGCTCCAAGACTGGAAAAGCAGTAGTTGTGGATGGGGATCATATAGAAAGCGTAGTAGTGCCTCAGGCCTCTGCTCAGTTGATAGAAATTACTGCTATGATACTTGCCTTTCAGTTATATCCTGAAGAGCCCCTTAATATTTATACTGATAGTGTCTATGTGGCTAATATTATGCCCCAACTAGAAGTGGCCCCTCATGTGGGAGAATCATCAAAAATTGTTACCCAGTTACAAAGCTTACAGATTTTGATATGGTCCAGAAAGCAATCTGTGTTTGTAGGACATATTAGAGGACATTCTGGCTTGCCTGGACCACTTGCCAAAGGCAATGCGCGAGCAGATGAAGCTACTCGAATAATCTTTGCCTCCCTAGAATATGATCGGGCTTTACAATTACATAAAAAATTTCATCTCAATGCTCAAACGTTAAGACATCAGACACAATGCACCAAAACAGAGGCCCTTTCTATAGTTTCCACATGTGCCACTTGTGCTCCTTTTATTCATGTTCCATCCTTAGGAGTAAATCCTAGAGGTCTCAGACCAAATGATATATGGCAAATAGATGTCACTCATGTCAATGGTTTGGGAACCAAACATTTTTTACACGTGGCTGTAGACACTTATTCAAAAATGATCGTGGCTACCTTACATTCAGGAGAGAAAACTAAACAAGTAATTGAACATTTGCTAGCTTCTTTTGCCGTTATGGGAGTGCCTAAACAAATTAAAACTGACAATGGTCCAGCATATACTAGCAGAAAATTTTCCCGGTTTTGTGAACTCTGGGATATTAAACACAGTACTGGTATCCCTTATAATCCACAAGGACAAGCTATTGTTGAGAGGACCCACCAGCACATCAAAACTTATTTAAAAAAATTAAAAGAGGGTGACATATACCAAAACTGTCAGGGCCCACAGGCCCTTCTTTCTCTTACCTTATTCACTTTAAATTTTTTGCTGCTGGATTATGAAGGATATAGTGCTGCCCAGCGACACTATTCTGTTCCCCCCTCCACAGAAGCTATGGTTTGATGGAAAAATTTATCCTCTGGACAATGGCAACCGCCAGCACCTGTCCTGGCCAGAGTTAGGGGGGCTGTCTGTGTTTATCCACCAGGTGCTGAAAAGCCAATCTGGATACCTGAGAGGTGTGTGCGTCCTGTTCAACATGAAAAGATTGTGGTTCCTGAAGCTTCTGGTGAGGCCAGTAAATAAGTAAGTAAGTAAGTAAAAAAAAAAAAAAAAAAAAAAAAAAAGCCCTTTGTTTTCTACTGTTTTTGCCTTCAATTTAGGCCACTGACACGGCTGCCAATACGGTGCCCATACAAAAAGCTTTCATAACATATGATTGAGGCAGTTGCTTTCAATAGCACTGCTAAGTAGAATGCCAGCACTCATTTTTAAGCTACCCCATACCTCTTGGTCACTTCACACAGATTCAAACCCTGGAGGGTGGGGAGGGTTTCTCTTTAAACTGTTCAGCTCTAAATTTCAGCTTAAGCAACTGATTGGAGTAAAGAACATCCCAGTGCCCTGTTGGTACGAGTTCCAGCTGCAGTGATGCCAGTAGCGTTTCGTCAGACCAAGATCCATCTCCCAGGTGCAAAGAGAAACTTCAGAATAACTACACAGTCACCCTGCTGCTTTTGGAGCTACAGCCTCGGAAAATGCATTGAGCCAGACAGCCAGAGCTGCATCCTTGCTGAACCAGCTATCAGCCAGAGTGGTGACTGCCTTTGAAATTCCAGAGACTTTTATGGACAAATACATTTTAAAATTTATCTCTCAACCAACAAACTGCCCTATTGACATTTTGCATATGTAATAATTGCTATTGTGTAACTTTGGATATTCTGATATTTGTGTTACCTCAAGTAAGATATTCTGATATTTGTGTTACCTCAAGTAAGATAGAAAATGTTAAGTCAGCAGTTGCATATTGTTAAACCAGTGCTTTTGGGGTCCCTAGAATGCAATTTTTAAATTACACCTTGCAGTTAGCATATATCTTTATACCCCTTGAGACTAGTGGCTTATAGAATACCCTGACTAGTGGCTTCCCAATGGTCTGGATTTATATCCCTTCTTAATATTTTGCCTCAAAGGTTGGCATGCTGTCTTTTCATTCTAATACGCTGCAAAAGCAGCAAAGTCATCAGCAGAAAATAACAAAACAGGCTTCTGGCCTTGTAACTCCTGACTGATGCTCAGATATGCATATCAATGTTAGAAGGACTCACCCAAAGACGGGCAACTTCCCCGCCTGCTATATCTACCTAAGACAGGAGTTGGCACATCCAATGACGGGTTCTGTAGCAGGGACTAGGGGTCGAACCTAAGACAGGGGTTTCCTTCTCTATATTTCTTTTTAATAAAGGGGAGTGAGATGTTGTCTCCTGAACAAGTGCCATTCTAGCCTCTACGGCTCACCATTCTCCCCTAAGGACTAAAACCTTATGTTTACAAGGGGAAAGAAGCTTCTTGCACTACAGACGCTGCCACCTGCTGAGTGCTAGCCTCTCGGGAGCCTCCAGACCTTGGGTGTGCCCAAATGAGGGGGCAGGGTGTGAAAGAGAGTTAAGGTGATAGCGGAGACAAAGGAGAAGCGAGGGAGGGACAGACAGATCTAAGAGATAAGATGTGCTGAATAAAAGGTTTGGGTCTCAGAGAGAGCCAGAGAGAGAGCCAGAGAGAGAGCCCGAATGATGGAACCTAATAAATGACTCCTGAGTGTGATTATCTTGATATTCCTCGCCTGGGACAAAACTCGGACCACAAAGAAACCGGACGCGGTAGACAGGGACAGGGAGCAGGGAGCAGGGGCAGGGAGCAGGAGCAGGAGGCAGGGGGAAGGGGGTAGGGGTAGGGGGCAGGGGCAGGGGACAGTGGCAGGGGAAGGGGACAGGGGACAGGGGCAGGGGGCAGGGGACAGGGGACAGGGGCAGGGGCAGGGGCAGGGGACAGGAGGCAGGGGGCAGGGAGCAGGGGCAGGAGGCAGGGGGCAGGGGAAGGGGACAGGGGCAGGGGACAGGGGCAGGGGCAGGGAGCAGGGGCAGGGAGCAGGGGCAGGGAGCAGGGGCAGGAGGCAGGGGGAAGGGGGTAGGGGTAGGAGGCAGGGGCAGGGAGCAGGAGGCAGGAGATGGGGGCAGGGTGCAAGAGGCAGAGGCAGGGGCAGGAGATGGGGGCAGGGTGCAGGAGGCAGGGGCAGGGTGCAGGAGGCAGGGGGAAGGAGGTAGGGGTAGGGGGCAGGGGCAGGGAGCAGGAGGCAGGAGATGGGGGCAGGGTGCAAGAGGCAGAGGCAGGGGCAGGAGATGGGGGCAGGGTGCAGGAGGCAGGGGCAGGGTGCAGGAGGCAGGGGGAAGGAGGTAGGGGTAGGGGGCAGGGGCAGGGAGCAGGAGGCAGGAGATGGGGGCAGGGTGCAGGAGGCAGAGGCAGGGGCAGGAGATGGGGGCAGGGGACAGGAGGCAGGGGCAGGGGGCAGGAGATGGGGGCAGGGCAAAGACATATCTCTGCCTTGCCCTCCTCCCACCTTCCATCATACACTGGTGTCCTCTATGATCTGAAACCAACTACTGTTTAGGATGCTGCAGACTGTGATGGTGGCACTGTGGGATGTCCAACCTTGCAGGGTACAGGGAAGAACAGATTCTGAAAGGTCAAATGAAGAAAACCAGCACACTACCTGTGGGTATCGGCCCAGGCCATTAAATATCTTTGATGACAAGTTCTTTTTTTTTTTTTTTTCCTCCCAAGCTGGCTTTGAAATCCTTAAGAAGCCAAGTATGACCTTGAGCACTTGATCTTCTCTCTACTTCTGAACGCCATGAACCAACACCATGGTGTTGACGTGTTGCTGGAGATGGAGTCCAGAGCTTCATGCATGTTATACAAGCACTCTATCAACCGAGCTACATCCCCAACCAAGGCAGAGTTCTTACCATAACAGGGCAGTTCCACAGTTTATTATATTTCAATTAGTAAAGTCAGAAGGCATTTGGATTGATCTCTCTGATAATAGTTATTTTTCAACATCTGTCATTTCTTGTGCCCTAGTTGACAGGATTCTCTTCACAGCTTACAGGCTTAGAGAATCTGAGAAATACCAGAGGCCAAGCCTTCCTCAGGTCATCCCAGAGACCTCTGGAGACCGAGAAGACCACCAAAGCCTGCTTCAACTTACCTGGTTACAGATCCGGAGGATGCCAGGGTGACATGGGGAAGACTCTGTGGAGGGAATTTAGGGCTGGGTCTAGGAAACCTTGGTAGTGCTGAGGGGGGAAGTGTGTCGTGATCACAGGTGTCCTCTCCTTCAAGGGCTATTAATAAATGCTGGAAGCTCTCAGTGGGCCCGGGCGGGCCCGGGCTTCCTGCTATCCTCCACCCTGAGGCTCCTGGGAGCATGCCAGGCCCCTGACCACAGGGAGATTGCACCCCCTGCTGGCCAGAGGTGCCTCTGCACTAAGTTGTGCCCAGCTGGCTTCCAGAGATTGTCAGGATTCTGGGCATTCAGGATTTGAGAAGTCCCTCATTGCCACAAAGTCTGAATAGGCCTCTGAGAACCTTTAGATTTATCTCCCTGCAGTACAGAACAGGGTGCAAGAGAGGCTGACACAGTGGTACTTTAATTGACAAACATAACAAAAAACTTTAAACCTAAGTGTTGCTTGCATGTGTACACATTTGTGTATGTACGTGCGTGCATGGATTTATGCTCTTAGGATCCATCTGTTTCCACCCCCAATGCTGGGGGCACAGGCACGTGCCTCCCTTTTTAAATGAGTGCTGGGGATCCAAATCCAGGTCCTCAAGTTTGTACAAATGTTCTTACCCACTGCGCCACCTCCCTCGTCCCTTCGTCTTATTTATTTATTTAGACAGGGTCTTTCCCTGAGCCTAGAGCTCACCAAAACAGCTAGACCAGCTGATGAGCCCATATCAGAAGTCCTTCTGCCTCACCTCCCCAGAGCTATGATTACAGGCGAGTGCCACCATGCCTGGCTGGCTTTGTAAGCCCGTGCGGGGGATCCAAACTCAGCTCTTTATGCTTGTCTGGAAAACACTACTAATTGAGCCATCCCCTCTTCCCTGGACCAAGCATCTTTGCTGCAGCCTCACCTCCTCAGGAAGCCTTCCATCCCCAGACCTATGTTCCTTTCCCATCCTATGCTACCGTTTTGCTTTGTTTGTCTCTGACATAGAAAAGTTGTTTTGTTTTGCTCTAAATGTTACACGTCTATTTGGAGCTCCAACTTCATCAAGAAGTTGTGTCAACTTGCTTACAGTGACTTCAAGTTCTCCGCAGCCTCTCCTTGGCTCTAGGGAGAAGAGGGGGAAGGGCATCTTATACATGCCACATCTTAGGAGACAGGTGGATCCCTGAGCTCAGTGGTTAGCCAATATAGCCAATCAGTGAACTCCAAAGTTCAGGGGGAGACCCTGCATCGTAAACAAACAAACAAACAAACAAACAGTAAATAAATAAATAATAAAGTGGAGAGCAGTTGAAGAAGACCCCAGAATCTAGTCTCTGCCCTCCATACATAATGCACCCATCGTGTACCCCTCCCACAATCACAAGAAAAAGTAGCTAATACGAAGACCATTCTAAAGCAGACTGGGTAGGATATGCACCTCTAGGAGCCAAGTTTTTGGTGCCTCTTAGGAAAGCAGCACAGCTGTCAGCAGCACCTGGGAAAACAGCTAGTGAGGCCTGGATTCAGTCAGAAGCATCTCATCCCTGAGGGATACTTCTCAGAGGATCATGCTCTTCATTGATTCTTCTCTTGATGGACACCTAGGCTGGCTCCAGGACTTGGCTGTAGTGAATAATATTGCAATAAGAAAGGTTGAACAAATGTCTCTGCAGTATGTTGACATAGAGTCCCTCAGAGGTATCTTCAGGAATGCAGCAGCTCAACCATGTGGCAGCTCCATGGGACCAGTTGCCTCATGCTTCAATGCCATGGCTTTCCCTTTGACTACAAGCCTGAGGACACTGTCCTTCCTGAAGTTGCTTCTTGTCAGGCACTTGATCACTGCAGTGAGAAGAGTAACTGAGGCAGCAGCTTTGTGCCGCATTTCTTCCCTGTTCTGTGGCCTATGAAACGAGGGACAAAGTAACACTAGTAATAGGTCCCCTTAAAACTCACAGCACTGTGGCCAGTGGCCAGCAGATGTTCATGCAGACAGTCTTGGCTCAAATACAATGTCATCAAGGACCTGTCAAAATGCCTTTCACAGCCCGCTTGCTTTATTTTTTAATTAAGTTTTACCGTGTGTGTGTCTCTGTGTGTGTGTCTGTGTGTGTGTCTGTGTGTGTGTCTGTGTGTGTGTGTGTCTGTGTGTGTGTGTGTGTGTGTGTGTGTGTGTGAGAGAGAGAGAGAGAGAGAGAGAGAGAGAGAGAGAGAGAGAGGTCAATGTTGTGGTGTGAGCTCATGCAGTGGCCAGGAAAGGGCATCAGATGTACTGCTCTATCATCCTCCACCTTATTTCCTGAGACAGAGTCTCACTAAGCTCCTAGTCAAGCAGGCAGCCAGCAGGCCAGAGGATCCCCCTGTCTCCATCCTTCACAGCACTGAGCTACAGCTAGCTGTCACTCCCAGATTTTTATATGGGGGCTGGGGGTTTGCACTCAGGTTATCATCCTTGCACAGCAAGGAACCATCCCCTCCTTCCTTAGCTGGGCTTTTGGGACATTGCCCTCATGCAGGCAACCTATTCTTCACTTTGACATGTGCCTCCTGAACCCAGCCCTGTTGGATGCTCTGTGGACACTGAGATAAGGCAGTCATGCCTCTGGTCCATTTCCTGGGTGTACTTTATCTCTAGAACTGAGCCTACCTGTAAGCTGGGGCACCCACACTCAATAAAGGAAGCAGTCTTGGGCTGCAGGCTTAATGCTGCAATGTGTGGGCACACAGCCACCCTCTGTGTAAATTACGGCCACATAGTTAGCAAGAGTAGAGCCAACACTCAAAGCAAGCTTCAGGCCCAAGGCCATTGCCCTTCTTGCTACCCCACTCAGACATTCTATATCCCATGACTTACAAGTAACTTGCCTCTCCAATATGCCCTGAAGTTTAGAAACAAAACAATACACCCAGTGTTTAGAAACTGCATGGGCATCTTACAAGCTGGCCTCCTCGGAGCTTTGCACTGCAATTTGCATACAGCAAGTGCTCAAAAAACGCTCTGGGACCACAATCCTCCCCTCAAAGCCCTTTTCCCACCTCTCTGCCCTGGCTCCATCTTGCCCACCCACTCCTACCCACTCACCCGTCTCTGGGACCTATATCGGACCAGGGGCCAGCCAGGTGTGGAGAAAGGGCCCAGCCCAGCCCGCCAGCCCAGCCTGCCAGCCGTTCACGGCACAGTTGGGAGAGCCAGACAAGTTGCCAGACAGACTGCCATGTGGAACGAGAAAAAAGGCAGGCAGCATGTGCCAGGCTACCATGGGAACTGAGGGCTGGGCCTGTAGAACACAGATGAGAGCGCCTGACATCTGCGCATGCCTTTCAGCTTCTCAAAGACATGATGTGAGGGGAGGGTTAAAAAAGAGCTTCCCAGGCAGTCCCCCAAGCAGGAAGCTACAGAGACATTCTTGAATACTCATAAAGGTGATGTTTTTAAATTTGCTTTCTCTTTTGTATGTGTATATGTTTGCATGTGTATGACGACACAGGTATGGGTTCGAATGAATATGCTTTCAGGTGGAGGCTTGAGACTGATGTCAGGAGTGTTTATCACTCTTCTACATTATCCAGTTAGGGTTTTTAAATCAAACTCACAGTTCACTGACTGGCTAATCTCAGTACCCAGCATATTCTCTGTGCTCTCTTCACAAGGATAGATCTACAAGCAGCCTCCGTGTCCTAGAATTTACCTGCGTTCTGGAGAATTCAAACGTGGAACAAGTGCTTTAACCAATGGTCCATCTCCCCAGTCCAAAGAGATAATTTGTGCAGTTCAGTGTTTCCTGATGAGTTCTTGATATTTGGTATTTGAAAAGCTCTAGAGTATCAGCTAGTACTAGGCAGAGCTGCAGGGTTGGTCAACCCTCCAGTTCTCCCTCATCCTCACCACCAGAGTGCATCACCCCAGCTAACTCACCCTTGCAGCAATGAGGAGGGTGGGGCAGTTCTCCAGCTTTCAGGACCTCAGGGTGGCTCTCTCCCACCGACACCACCAGGGCCAGCTCTATTGTGTTGCCCAGGTGAGGTGGAGAGCCCACACTCCTGAGTGCTGCAGTTGGGGAGGGGCAGGAATAGCTCTCTAGGTCTTAGCACCCGAGCTAGCTCCTCTACCTGTCTCTGGCATTGGTGGTGGTGTGAGGGGAGGATATAGCTTCTCTGCCCATGACGACATATGTCAGTGAGTAATAGGGACAGCTCTCCCTTGCTTGCAACACTGGGGCTGGGTCACCCACATCTCTCACAACAGCACCACCTCTGCTGTGCTGCCTAGGCAAGGAGCAGGGCCAGCTTTCCCAGTGCTACAGCTGGCAAGGTGGAGGGTCATCTCACTTGACTTGCAGGTAGCAAGGGACAGAAGGGTGGAATAAAGGGGGCATCTCTCCCTCACACACACTGCCGCTTGACAGATGAGGAGTGAAGACAGAAATACTGTTTCTTTTATAGGGAGGTTTCAAGTAAGATGTCAAAAGAGCAAGGAACAATGCTTATGTCCTAAGTATTAAGACTTTCCTCTTTCCCTAGCTGTAAACCTACATCCTCCCCAACCCCCACCCTCCAGGAATCTCACAAGAAATAGCATTTACAGTAAAAGGCATGTCATAATCCTATTGTGCAATCCTATGGCCCAGTGGTTTTTACCTTACCATATTTCAGTCCTTCATAAGGTACCTCTGGAGCCACCTATGACTCTCTTTATCAAAAGAGGGAGAAAGAGCTGCAAGATGGCCAGCAGGTAAAGCCACTTGCCACCACCCTTGGCCACCCCAGTTCAAGCCCCAGAACACACATGGCGGAAGAAGGGAACTGACTCTCAAAAGATGTCCTCTGACCTCCACACTGGCACTGTGGCAGTCACATGCTGTGGCAAGCATGCAGCATGGCATATGTGGGCCCACATGTTCATACAAGTAAATAAATATTTGTAAAAGGAGTAAAAATCTTTATTCGTGACCTTTTGAGATAGACATGGAGAACTACCTGAATGGTATAGGGTTAAGCCTAGAAGATCAAACTCTTCTTTGAGAAGCCCACACTCACTTGGATATCACATCACATCCTTTCCTCCAGCCACTTCCTTTTAAGCCTTGTGCTGAAATCTATGTTAAACTTCCTTCCTGCTAAACTCTAACACGGCTCCATGCTTCCTTGTCCTGAAATTCTTCCTGTAGAATCCCAGTTTTATCAAGAAACTGCCTCTGAAAAGATCTACAAGGTCAGTAGTGTGGAGTTGTGTCTTCGGCCCACCTCACTCTGCTGAGGTAGTCCCATGGGACAAGTGGCCCAATAGCTGTACTTTGAGACCACCGTGTGTCCCTCAGATGGTGGGCTGCGTTCCAGCACTCTGACTTGAGAACTCAGGATCTGAGGTCCTGTCAGAGGCAGCACTCTTGAGTCTCCATGTCAGAGACCCTTCATTTATCCCAAGTCAGTTAACCCTGATGTAGGGCTATTCAGAGCATCACTCTCTACTTCCAGAGTACTCACAAACCACCAAGGGAGAAGTTGTGAGGACCACATCGGCCTGGGTCTCAGGTGGACCTACGTGTCTGCACTCAGGTCCCAGATGGGTTAGAACTTCCTCTAAAGATGACCTAATTCTGCTCCTCACTGTCCTCTGTGTGGATAGATTTTAGGAGTGATACATTGGACCCTAGGGATGAAAAAAACGACTGAAAATCCCTCAAGACTCCTGGGAAACCCATCCACGATACTACTTCCTGACCACTCCTCAAGGCCCTGGGCAGTCTCTGGTCTCCAGGAATCATTGCTATCCATGAAAGGGTGCACTGGGATCCCTCCTAGGCAAGCAGCATGATGCGGCCATGGCTTCTTTTCCTGGCCCACCCTAACAATGCAACATGGGCAAGCCACTTAACTTCTGTGAGCTGCTGCCTCCCCACAGTATCCAAGGAAAAACACCCAATTTCTTTTGTATGTACACACATGTGTGCATGTTGTGTGTATGCAGATATGCATGAACATGTATGTGTGTGCACGTGGAGGCCAGAGGGCAACCTCAGGAGCTTCCATATTGATTTTTGTTTGTTTATTTGCTTGCTTTTTGTTGTTTGAGACAGGGTTTCTCTGTGTGGCTCTAGTTGTCCTGGAACTTTCTTTGTAGACCAGGCTGGCTTCGAACTCATAGAGATCCACCTGCATCTGTCTCCTGAGTGCTGGGATTAAAGGCCTGTGCTACCACTACCAGTTTAAATTACATCTTGATTCTGCTTTTTTGAAAAAAATATTTATTTATGTATTCAATGTACAATGGTGTTTTGCCTGTGTATACTCTGTGTGAGGGTGTCAGATCCCCTGAAACTAGCGTTACAGACAGTTGTGAGTTTCTATGTGGGTGTTGGCAATTGAACCTGGGTCCTTTGAAAGAATAGCCAGTACTCTTAGCCACTGAGCCATCTCTCCAGGCTCAACATATTGTTTTGTTTGTTTGATTGAGGTGATGTCTCTCACTTGTCTGGTGATACTGGGGAAGCAAGGTTGGCTTCCCAGTAGCAAGCCCTCAGGGATTGTCCCTTCAGGCTGGGATTGCAAGTACACACCTGGCTTTTTCATGTGGGTGCTGAGGTTCAAACTCAGGTCTTCAGAATTGAAGCTACTTTAGTCACTGAACCATTTCCCCAGCCCAGATGCCTGCCTTTCCTTGGGTTTTATGGTTATTATATGAGGAAATAGCCTGTCTCCCTGTTTGATAGTTATAGTATTGTTCCAGTATTATAATAAATTCCAGTGTTCAGCTGGGCAGAATAAGGTGAGGTAAAGTCACCTTCATGGAATGTCAAGAGCCAGCTCTGCTGAAGGCCATCTTGGCTTTGGGCTTGTCAGAGAGACATGGGCCTGTTCCTCTCATAGGCACACAGGCTCGAGGCTGCAACTTAAAACTTCAGTCTGAGGTCACAGCTCACTGGATCTCATTGGTTAAAACTTCAGTCTGAGGTCACAGCTCACTGGATCTCATTGGTTAAAACTTCAGTCTGAGGTCACAGCTCACTGGACCTCATTGGTTGTCTCAGGCCTACCCCTCCCTCTCCTCTCTCTTTCCTCCTCTTTCTCTGGGTTGTCGGATCTGTTTTCCTCAGGTTAATGTGACCCCTGATTAATTTAGCAAACCCTTTCCTTGCTCGCTAAGGCCTCATGACAAAGTCAACCAAAACAATTTCACACATATGCAAGATGTTCCCAACAGCTTCCACAGGCTTAGGCACAAGATGGTATTTAACATTTATCTGGTTGGCAGAGACAGCCTCAGGCCACTCAAAAACAGGTGGAATGGGAGTTGTGGGGGTGGAGAAAACAGTGACTCTTCAGGATTAGCTGGAGTGGGCACCAAAGGCAGGGTGAGGTGGTTTGAGGGCACTCCTGGGACCTCTCTCAGCTTGTGAGCTGGCTGAGGCCATTTGCACACACATCTCCTATAGGACTTCATTATTGAGACACTTCCCCCAAGGACCAGGCAGGACAGTCAGTGTTCCAGATACCACCCAGGCAGGTCTGGACTTGAGGAACAGCGGTTGAGGAGCTGGGAACAGGGTCTGAAGATGGTGGTTCCCTTTTGAATTGCATTCTGGGGTTGGGAGAGGCTGGAGTTGAGATGTCTGGCTCTGTGACCCCTTGATTCTCACAGTTCAGTCACTGTTGAGGCTTGGATTTGGAACCATGTCTTAACTACCCCCATCCGGTGGGGATATTTTGGACGATGACAGCCTTAGTCATTGAGGCCCAGCTGGCAGGAGTTGCTCACTCAGAGTGAGCCTTAGAAGGTCATACCCAGTCCCTACTTCCTGTTGTTCTCTGTTTCCTGGTCCACTGTTCCAGTCTTAAACAGAACGCCATGGCAGAAGCAACCTGTGGGGTGGTCATTTGGCTAATAGTCCTGGGCTACAGTCCATCATCACAGGGAAGCTATGGAAGAAGGAGGCAGGACATTAGTTAGTGACCAAGGCAGCTGATAGAAGAAAAGTTCTCCGAGTTCTATGGATTTACAGTTCCAGAGGGTGAAGAGTCTGTCACTATCACAGTGAGGAAACATGGCGGCAGGCAGGCAAGCATACCAGCTGGAGCAGAAGCCAAGGACTCACATCTTGAGCACAAATACGAAACAGAGAGGGTGAATTGGCCTCTTCAAACTCCCAAAGCCCACTGCTGTGGGATAATGTTCTTGTACACTATAAAGATTTGTCACTCATTTAATAAAATGATGACTGGCCAGTAGCCAGGCAGGAAATGTAGGTGGGGCAACCAGATTAGGAAAATTCCGGGAAGAGGAAAGACAGAGATGGAGTTGCCAGCCAGATGCAGAGGAAGCAAGATGAAAATGTTAGACTGAGAAAAGGCATGTGGCTAAACATAGATAAAAATTATGGGTTAATTTAAGTGTAAGAGCTAGCTAGTAATATGCTTCAGCTATTGGCTGATCATCTATAAATAATATTAAGCCACTGAGTCAATTATTTGGGAAGTAGCTGCTGGGTTTGAGAGTTTCTGGTGGGACAGAAACTTGCAGCTTCAGCCCATTGTGAAGGCTATTCAGAGCTAAACCCCAAAATGGAAGGCACATCTGTGAGAGTTTTTAGTTTAGTTTAGTTTAGTTTTATTTTGGGCTAATTTGAAGTAGGGAGATCCACTTCTAGTTCAGATCTTTGAGGTAAGAAGACACAACTTTTATCCAGATCTTTTGAGCTGGGAAAAGACGTAACTTTGATCCACATCTAGGAAGATGCACCTAGATCTGGATATCATCTGGCCACGCCCTCTAAATAAAGATGTTGTAGATTATTTTAACGAGGCAAAGATGTGTTACTTTTATTGATGCTGCATTTGTTTAATTGTATAAAGATGTGTTGCATCTGTTCCACCTTACCTGCCTAAGGCACCTGATTGGTCTAATAGAGAGCTTAATAGCCAATATTAGGCTAAGAAAGGATAGGTGGGGCCACCCAGCCGAGAAAATAAATAGGTGAAATTTAGGCTCAAAGGGAACTAGAGAAGGAGAGAACCAGGAACAAGCTTGGGGCAAGATGCCAGACAGACAGACATAAAGAAACAGTGGAAGTAAGATCTACAGAAATAAGAAATGTAAAGGGCCCCAAGGCAAAAAGCAGATAAAGAGAGGTGGGTTAATTCAAGTTAAAGGAGCTATCCAGAGATGTGCCCAAGCTAGGCTGAGCATTCAAAACTAGTAACAAGTCTCTGTTTCATGATTTGGGAGCTGGCTGATGTCCTCCCCCCCCCCCCAAAAAAAAACTGGTACATCAGATATAGAAGAAGGAATAGGAGTCTCATTGTCTGCCAACTCTCACCTTGCTGACAAGTTCTTTGCCTCACTGCTTCCTCGGGGTTCAGTGTATACTGACCACCAGTTGAGCCATCCAGCTTCATAGACTGAGCAACTGCTGGATTCTTGGACTTACTTTTCACAACCAGCCATTGTGGAATTACGTGGACTGCAGCCTGTAAATCATCCCCCTTTCTCTCAGTAAGTACACAGAGATCCAGCTCTGTTACTCTAGAGAATTCTGGCTAATCCACTCACCCCCAGTAACACACTTCCGCCAGTAAGGCTGCACCTCCTCAACGACACAAACAGTGTCACCAACTAGGGACCAAGTATCCAAATACCCAAGAATATGGGGATCACTTCATTCAAACCACCAAACAGCTGGCTACACCACAGCCACAGGTCAGGAGCAGGAGAAACTAATGCCTCCTTGCTTGCTTTCAGCCAGCTTTCCTAATTCCCTCGCAGCTCGCAGCTTGCAGCTCGGACCATCTGCCTAAGGAATGGCGCTACCACAGTAGCCTGGGTCTTACATCAATTAGCAAACAAGACATGCCCCCTCCCCCCAGACATGCTCTCAGGCCAACCTGATCTAGACAACTCCCTGATTAAAACTCTTCTAGGTGGCTCTAGATTGTTAGAATTAACCCACACATCCACAATGAAGTGAGCAGCTTCTCACTCTCACTACTTAAGCCATGGGCCACCACACCTTCAGAGGCAAGAGGGGCTGAAAGCCTTCCAAAGAATGAGCGCCAATAAATTTATCTCCCTTATACCACTTCCACCTATCAGTCATCTCACTTCCATTTAGCGAACACTTCGTGAACAGGAGGTCAGTGATGCTTTGTTTTTGTTTTTTTTTTTTTTTGGTTTCTCAAGACAGGGTTTCTCTGTGTAATCCTGGCTTAGAGCTCACTCTGTAGATGAGGCTGACTTCAAACTCCAGAGATCTGCCTGTCCATGTCTCCCGAGTGCTGAGATTAAAAGTGTGTGTCACCTGGTGACCACTGCATCTTTTTATAAGGGTATCATGCCAGGGATCCAAACACATAAATAGATTAGGGAGATGGGTCAGTTAGCAAAGTGCCTGCTATGCTGGTTCGAGGCCCTAAGGAGAGCCCACAGCCAACCAGACTCTCATAGACGTGGCTTTCCCCCTCATCTGCCCATCGTGGGATTAAAATATGGCTGAAGGTAAGTCTCCTGGTCTATCGTCAGATTTTGTTGGTGGGCCTCAAAGCAGCTGCAAGATGGCCTGCAAATTTACATAAGGTCTACAATGTGAACAGCATTCCTTGAACGGCTCCAGGAAGTCTTCAAGAAGTACACGCCCTATGATCCTGAGGCCCAAGAAAATGCCGATGCAATGTCCTTGGCTTTCATTAGCCAATCAGCTTCTGATATCAGGAAAAAAGTACAGAGGCTAAAATGTCTAAAAAAAATACTAAAAATTTAATAAAACTAACTCAAAATATACAATAAAAATAGTGTAGAAAAACAAAACATTTAAAAAACAGCATAAAAACCAACACCTCACTAGTGTGCTGCTGGCATCTACTGCAGAACCACAAGAATGCCAGAGGTGACCACAATGGTTGGCAAGAATAGAAGAAAATAAAAAACCAAAAAATAACAAAAAAAACCCTACTGAAAAAATAAATCAATGTACATACTGCAGAGAAGTGAACACTGGGCTAGAAAATGCCCCCAGAAGGCTCCTAAAGACAACCCCAAAGTCCTTAGCCTAACGGACAATGACTAAGTTCACATGCCCCTCCCCCATCCCAGAGTAACTCTAAGAGAGGAGGAAAGACCAGTTGACTTCATGGTAGACACAAGAGCTTAGAACTTGGCATTACTAAGGGCTAATAGACCCATGACAGACAAAAAAAGCTTAGGTTCAGGGTGCCACTGGAGTCAAGCCTTATTCATAGACTACCCCCCCCCCCAAAAAAAAACAGTAGACTTGAAAACGGGCCAGATAACCCACTCTTTCCCGGTGATTCCAGAATGTCCATGCCCATATCCCTTGTTAGGCCATGATTTTGCTAACTAAAATAAAAGCCCAAATATATTTTTCTAATAAAAGGGCTAAATTGATTAATAAAAATAAGAAACCCATTCATATATTAGTGACCAATAGTTTAGCTAAAAAATACAAGTTACATGAGACAATGACTGCGGTGACCCCCAGCTATTAAAGTGGCTTCAGGAGTTCCCATCAGTCTGGGCTGAAACAGAGAGAATAAGATTAGTGATGCATTGGCCACCTCTACAGTAAAAGTTAAGCCAAAGGCAGATCCGGTTAAAGTCTGTCAGTACCTCATGCCCTTAGAGGCCAAGAAAGACATCACACCATCACACATTTAGTGCCTGAAGACGAGTCCCAGGTCTCGGAGTGTGTCTGACAGCCAATAGATTCAAAAGTTAAGTTCCTGCCGAAAGTTCAGCCAGCAGATTCAGGGCTTAGATGTGCACCAACGAGTTCGGCCAATGGCTACTGCACCCAAACCCCTTTGCCCAATCCTCAAATACCAAGATGTACAGCACCCCACTTACAAAGTCTCTTCTTTAAAACTCCTTCACCTCAGGGCTCGGGCCAATAACCCCCTGGCTGCATCACAACAAAAAATATCCACCCAGGTTCTGTTTAGAACCTGTACATAACAATAAAAACCCTCATGTATTTGCATCAAGTCCAACTCCCTGGTGGGCTTTGAGAGTCCCTCGACAAGGGTACAACACCCACATACATAAATGAGATGCTCTACTGTAGTTTGGTCTTAGTTGCCACTATATTCATTATCACAGCCACCTATAATGATTCTATAAGTGCCATGCCAGGCTAGTTCTGACTTAGTGACTTCTGACAACTGTGTCTTCAGCAATGACAGAACCAAAATGATGCTCAGCCTTAGACTTCAGCGGTGGGCCAGGCACTGTTAAAGGTACTTTATGAATAAAAGCATGTGATAGAAAAAAAAAGTGGATATTGTCATTATTTCCCCCTACTTTCACATGGGGGAAACTGAGGCATGGAAAGGTTAGCATGCCCAGAATATCAAGTTGCAGAGGCAGATGTTTCTGTTTGTATGTTTTGTGTATGTGTGGTATGGTATATGAGTGTGTGCAGGGGTAGGTTACAAATGTCCATGCACATATGTGTGGAGGACAAAGGACAATGTTGGGTGTCCTGTCATTCTCTGTCTAATTCCACTGAAACACGGTCTCTCACTGAAGCTGAAGCTTGCAGGGCAGCAAACCCCAATGATCTTCTTGTTTTCATCTTTCACAGTGCTGGGGTTCCAGGTGCATTTGGCTTTTTAACATAGGTTCTGTTACCCACAGAACCATCTGCCCAACCATAAGCTCTCCCCTGCCCTGTGTGTGTGTGTCTGTGTGTATGTGTGTGTGCACATGTATGTATGTGTGTGTGCACATGTGTGGAGGTACTTAAGGAGGCCAAATGAGGGTATTGTCAGATCTCCCATAGCAGAAATTACAGGTAGTGTAAGCCACCTTGTGTGGATGCTGGGAACTGAATTCAGATCTCTGTAAGAGCCGAGAGCACTCTTCACTGCTGAGAGCATTCTTCACTGCTGAGAGCACTCTTCACTGCTGAGAGCACTCTTCACTCTTCTCCAGACCCCAGAACCTGCATCTTAAATTAGGCTTTCCTGCCTTCAAGACCAAGGCTGCCTAGTGCGATACCTGTAGACTTTCTTTTAGGGCAAGCCAGGACCCTGGTCCCAGTTGTTCTCTACCTTAGCAATTTGACAAATACATGAAAGTTTGGACCAGTAAGGTGCTCACAAGCAACAAAATCAGCAGGGACGTCCCCACTTGCTGGGTTAGCATTAGCTCTGCAATGAACTGGCACAGGAGCTTAAGCTGAGAGAGAGAGAGAGAGAGAGAGAGAGAGAGAGAGAGAGAGAGAGAAAGGGGGAGGGAGGGAGGGAGAGAGAGAGGGAGAGAGAGAAGAGAGAGAGAAAAGAGAGAAGAGAGAGAGAGGGAGAGGGAGAGGAGAGAGGGAGAGAGAAGAGAGAGAGAGGGAGAGAGAGAAGAGAGAGAGGAGAGAGAGAGAGAGGGAGAGAGAGAGAGGGAGAGGGAGAGGGGGAGAGAGAGAGAAGAGAGAGAAGAGAGAAGAGAGAGAGAAGAGAGAGAGAAGAGAGAGAAGAGAGAGAGTGAGAGGGAGAGGGAGTGAGAGAGAGAGAGGGAGAGAGACAGGGAGAGAGAGAAGAGAGAGAGAGAAGAGAGAGAGGGAGAGGGAGAGGGAGAGAGAGAGGGAGAGAGAGAAGAGAGAGAGAAGAGAGAGGGGGGGGGGAGGGGGAGGGGGAGGGGAGGGGGGAGGGTGTAGTAAGAGGTTTCTGGCCCAGACTTGCGGGCTTAACCTCAAGGTCTAGGCCCGCAGACCCGCAGACCTGCAGACCCGCAGACCTGCAGACCCGCAGTCCTACAGACCCACAGTCCCACAGAAACACACAGAGGCTTACTATAGTTTTAGGCTGATCAGCCTCAGGCCCAGGCATATCACTTGCTAGCTCTCTACCCTTCATCTAACCCATGTCTCTTGTTCAGCCATGTGGCTCGGTACCTCTCTTTAGAGCTGCATGGCTGTCCTCTGCTTCCTGTGGCTTCTCTCTGATGCTCTGTCTGGCACTCTGCTCTCAGAGATTTTTCCTAGTCTGGTAGCCCCACCTACACTTCCTGCCTGCCTTTGGCCAATCAGCTCTTTTTATTAAACCAGTGGGTGGGACAATTATTTAAAATGAAACAACACAACCTCCCACAGGAGGGGGAGGGGGAGAGGGAGAGGGGGAGGGGGAGGGGGAGGGGAGGAGGAGGGGGAGAGGGAGAGGGAAAGAGAGAGCATTTCTTGTGCAGACAAAGTTGGCCGGGGACTGCTTGCCTTACAAGCATGAGAAGCATGAGGTCCTGAATTCTGTTCCTTAGAACCCATGTTTAAGAAAAGAAATAGCTGATCATGGTGGCATGTGCTTGTAATTCTAGAGTTAGAGAGGAAGGGACAGGAACATCCTCAACACTCTCTGACCTGCCAGCCTAGCTCACATGGTGAGCTCCAGGCTGATGACTGACTATCTCAAAAACAACAAAGCGAAAGATCCACGAGGAATGACACCTGTGGCAGTCTTCTGGCCTCTGAGCATGTGTGCATTTACATCTGCGCACACATATGTACATGCATGCACAGAGACAGAGTTAGGGAAAATTCACCAAGAATCATTAGATATCTTGGAAAACCAAGTTTGTGAGTAGACAGTGTCCTCTTGGCTAGGCAAACTGTGAACTGTCCATGGAGAACCATTTGGCCTGTGTCCTGCCCTGGATTCTTCTTGGCCCTGTTGAGCCTTGCAGCAGTGAGCTTTGGTGAGACCCCTCTTTGTCCTGTGAATAGCTGCCTCAGCATGTAGTCCAGGCTGGTTTTGAACTCATGCATTAGCCTCCCAAATGCTAGGATCACAAGGATGAGCCATCATGGTTGGCTCTGGCTGATTTTGTATGGTGTTCTGAGGACCTTCTGTAGATGGCTTCTTTGTCAACCCAGAGTGCACGTTTTCAGCAAGTTCTGTTGGAGTCACACTTCAGTAACATCTCAGCACCGTGATTCATGGGCCAGACCACCTGGCTTCAAACTGCATACACACACTGGCTGCTGGAAGCCACTCGGCCTCTCCCTACCTGATGTCCTGTGTGAGGCAGAGGTGTCATGGTGCATTTGTCCTGCTGTGATGAAAATGACAAAGTAGCAATGTTTGCTCCTCCCTCTGGAAGCTGAGAAGCCCTAGGTCAAAGGGCATGCAGATTTGATGTCTGAGGAGGGCCTGCCTATGTGCCTCTACACAGCAGCAGGGTCAAATGGATATCCTTGGTCATTTTATGAGCGCCCAACTCCAGTCTGCCTTCATAGTGAAATCATTTCCCGTGATGGTTGGTTTCTGTAACTCATTAAAAATTAGAGACACCTGGAAAGAGGACACCTCAGTCCAGGAATTGTCTCCATCAGACTGGCCTGCAGGCATGTCTGTGGGGCATTGTTTTGATTGCAAATTAATGAAGAGGGGTCAGTCCCACTATGGGTGATGTCTCCCTTGGACAGGTGATCCTGGGTTAAGGTGGCTAGATTGAACCAGGAAGGACAAGCCATTAAGTAGTGCTCCTCTACTGCCTCTTCTTCAGCTCCTGCCTCAGGTTCTTGCTTTCATCCTGCCCCGGCTTTCCTAGATAATGAGCTGTAACCTGTAAGCCAGTGAAATGCATTCCTTCCCAAGTTTATTTTGATCAGTGTCTTGTTCCAGTAACAGATAATCAAACCAGGACACCTCCAAGGTGGCCTTACCATTTAATATTACCAGAGAGAGGCCTGGATCTCAAAGCACAAAATTTGGGATGACACAGACATTCAGACTGCAACAGAGTAATATGACTAATGTATGCAAAACACATGACATGTATGAGTGTCATACAAGGACATGGCATTATTATGTCAGTCAACCCTTAGGGTTTGGGTAGCAGGGCATCCCTCCTAAGAAGTCTCAATCCAAACTGAGTTAGATGCCCTATCCTGTTCTTTCAAGCATTTTTCACATTCTGCTCTCACAATGTGGGGCCCATGAGCAGACACCATCCATAGAGGGGCCAGAACCTAAGGGGAAATACCTGACATTCTAAACTTTCCCTTCCTGGGAAGGAGACAGATAGTCTCTAGATACACCCACTGATCTGCTGATATAGACCACTGCTAAATGTTGAAATATCCCTAGAATTCAAAGCAGCCAATGAATTCATAACAGGTACTCCTACCCCAAGCTTGAACCAATCTCAGGACTGTACACCTGAAGCTCTCCCCCCAATACAAACCCTTGCCTCGTGTTGCTCAGGATCACTCCTACCCCACCCCTGTGTCAGATGGATGGAGTGACCCAAACTAGCTTGTCAGTAAAGAGACTTTTTGCTGTTGCATCGGACCAGTCTCTTGGTGGTCTTTTGGACATCTGGACTCTGGGCACAACAACATGTTATCACTGCAGGTATGACTGTAGAATTGAGAGGTACCCCTGAGGGTAGGGGGGAGACCCTAGGAGCTTATATACCTGCCTGGATGAGGAAGCAACAGTGTTCACTGAGGTGCTCTGAGAGTAGATAATCAGGTGGGAGAACACCGGGTGGGAAGGCCCATGAAGGACTAAGGGGGAAAGAGTCAGGAGAGGTTGGAAGTATGTATGGGGTGCAGTGTATGTGTGCACATGTGAGGCCAGAGGTTAGCCTTGGACATCTTCAGTCACTATCTGTTGCCAGGCCCTAACAATTCTCTTGGGGGAGAGGGTGAGAAGATGCAGAATCAATGACACAGACCCCAGGAGTCAATTGAAAAGTGAACTGCAGACTCATTTATTCAACAATGGGGAGAGCCTTGTATACCCTCCTCCCAGCACCCAGGCTGTGTCATGAGCTGTGTCGTGATCTGGTGATATTGTTTGGCCATCCCTCTCTGGCTGGGCAAGATCAGGACCTCTAACAGCATCTGTTGCTAGGCCCTCAGGCAGACTCCAGGTTCGCTCACAAGGAAGTACATTATGTGCATGCCCTGGCAAGAGCCAATTTCCTCATATGGGCCTGTCTTGCTACCCATCTTTTTTTTTTTTTAACATATATATATGTGTGTGTATGTATGTGTGTGTATGTGTGTATATATATGTATATATACTATGTATATGGGTGCCTAAGAATGTCAAAGAAAGGTGTTGAATTCCCTGGAGCTTGGGTTACAGGTGGTTGTGAGCTGCTCAGTATGGGTGCTGGAAACTGAACTTGGATCCTCTGAAAGAGAAGCAAGTGATTTTACCCACTAAGTCATCTCTCCAGGCCTGCTACCATCTTTTAAAATGATTTAAAAATTACATTTATTTTATTTTTTGTATGTGCTCAAGTACCATGTGAGGAGGCCAGAGGACAGCTGTGTATGTTGGTTCTCTCTTTTTCTCCATGCATGGTGGTTGTCAGGCTTGGTGGCAAGTGTCTTTATTCTGTCTTTGTCTTTAATCTTGCTTCTAGAGGAACTGTCTTTCAATTTACCTGGAAATAAATGAATAGCCTAGGGTGATTGGCCAGTCCCAGGGATCCATTTGTCTCTGTCTCCTGGTGTCAGCTGATAAGGTCAAAAGACACTTATACAGGGCACTGCCCCCCCCACCTGAAGGGGGCGGGGGAAAGGCCCATTGAAAAGGGGCTGCGGAAGCACGAGACGGTCTCTTCCTGGTTCCTGGCTGTTGGAGAGAGGGTCCCATCGTCCGTCTCCAGGCTCCAGTCCCTGTTCAGGTGCTACTGTAACCTGTTACCTTTACCGTGAGTGTTGGTTTATATTTTAATAAATATCTATCTGGTATTGGTGTCCTTATAAGTAAACTCCGCCTACATCTGGCGCCCAACGTCCCGGGCTGGCGGACCCGCGGGTCGGGCTTAGAACGCACTCAGGTCAGGTTTTGAGTGTGGGCAGGTTGTATCCACCCCTGTGCGTGCGGGTTTGGTTTTGAGAGGTGACTTCCAAACGGCTTAGGCTCCGGCTCCGGCTGTTTGGTTCGGCCGCGCTAGCGGTAACTCCGCCCCTCATCCATGCTGTGCTGTGGCCCCACTGCGAGCCCTTCCCCCAACCTGGCTGGCTGGTTTTGACCCAGGAACTGCAGATTCGAGCGGCGGCTCCGCCCCTAGCCCCAGTAACCTGGGACAATTGTAAATTACTCCTGTAGTTGAACAAAGGAAACTGAAACCATTCTATCTTGTAATTAACATCCTGTCTTGACTTGTGACAATTTGCCTTTTCCAAGGATTCTATTCTGTCCGCTGAGACCCTTTAACACCTAGGATCTGTGAATAGCGTGCTGAGTGTCTCTGCATCCGCCATACAGCGGGGCACTAAACGTTATTGTGACATCTTCTGACCACACAGCATCATTGCACCTGGATTGAGGTAATGGCTGACAACTATTCTTTTGAGGAATTCGGTATATATTTTTCCACGATGGTTGACAAGTTTTTAAATGAGTATCTTGAGGTATTCAATACCCCAGTTTTACTATTTTTTGGTCTGTTTCTGTATGTTGTGTTCCACAATAGAAGGGTGATGACTGAGGTCACGAATTTAAACCTTCAATTACAGTCCAAACTTGGTATTATAGAATTATCAAACGCTATGGTGTCAGATGAGGTTAAGCAGATGCAGAACTTAAATCGGCAGCTGTTGTCCAACGTATGTGAATTACAGCTTTCAAACTCTGCTATGTCAAAAACGATAGATGCTCTACAAATTGATTACAACAAGCTTTCACATTATGACAGCACTATACGAGAACAATATAAACTCTACGTAACTGATGAGAACAAGAAACTTGTTGACCACATTAATAAAGTGGACGAGAAAATCATTAATTATGTTAATGATGTAGATCTCAAAATTGCTAACTCGGTGAGGTCTTTAGAAGGATTACTTCATCAAGAAAGTCAAGCTCTGAGACAGATAGTATCCGAAATGCAAGAATCTGAACCTGCAGTATCCAAAACCAGAGAGAGGTTGCATAGTGCCTTATTGACTTTAAATTTTCTTAACGCTGATGAAAAGGGAACATCAGCTGCTGAGAGACATTGGGTAGTAGAGAAATCTTCTGAGTTAAATCAACCCATTTACTTCAAAGATGTGTTGACTTCCGAATGGAAGCCAGGGTATGTGCTTCGATGGGGTAGGGGTTTTGCTCTTGTTTCAACAGAGACAAAAAAGATATGGGTACCGACAAAACTAATAAAAGCCCGCTTCGAAAAGGAGTCTCTTCCTGAACAAGAAAAGTAACTGCTCATCCTTGACATGACAAACGGATGCATGGTAAGGAAAACACACTTAACAAACCTGGGACAGGGTCTCTCAGTTTTGTCTTTACAGGAAAATGGATACAACTATTTTTACAGCATTGACTAAACATTAAATAATTACTCACCTGCAATAGAAGACAGACTGATGATTAAAGAATGTACAAGACAGACTACGAGACCAACTGATACACACATGCACCACTGGGTAATTTCTCACTTTTTACTGCTTTACATCTTCCATCTACACCTCAAAAAAAAAAAAGTGGTCCTGATTTGACTATTAATAAGGCTGGATTTGGATTGGGAACTTGTGGCTTTCTCCCTCTCTAAACCCAAGCATATTGGTAAAGAAATATGAAAAATTCTGTCTCACATCATAAAAGCCACCTGGTGTGAGACAGAAGGCAAAATATTTAGGGACCAATATTACTGTGACTTCATCTTAAACCTTGTTCCTCCCTGTTTCTGTACCTACATCTCATTCTGTCTGCTTCCAGTCTCCTAAAGTCATAAAAGATATAAATATCTTTTGAATATCAACAATACTTAAGTTTTCCACTGTAAATAACATTTCCTCCTATCAGCTACCTACAAAGAATCTGGAACCAAGATGGGGCCTCCACCGGAACAACTCCCGCTAGTAAAACAAAAATAAAAGAAAGAGTATGAGAGAGAGAGAATAAGAGACAGATAGACAGACAGACAGAGACAAAAATAGAAAAATCAAGAACCTGGTGCGCACCAATCAATAATTGCTTTCAAAAAATAGGTTATTCAAAAACAGCTGCAAGATAGCTCCTTATGATTATCCTTCAGATCACACTGCTAATTAAGTTTCCAGATGGAGTTAACCACTATCCTAAAAATGGTTATAGAGGTATGTGGTCAGTCCATTAAGAACTAACCATTGTTTTAGCTTTTACAGGATCCCAAAGAGATGCCATCGCCCTTAAGTCAGCAGGAAGCAACCTTATAGACGACTACGCCCCCTTTCCCAATAAGTTTTATGCTCCAAAGATAGTGGGTAAAACTGGGTAAAGGACAAAACTATAATATAGCATCAGAGATCTTTTTTGAAGAAGAGAGGGGGAATAGATAGGATAGATAAAGGTAGACTGTTCTACCTACCTATACTCCATTTTAGCTGAATGTATGGGCTAAGCTAAGGACAATTTGCACTGTCATAGATATTTGTATATTGATACTAATGCGAAATCATTTTATATGTTTAATTGTGATAATTTGTACATTGGTACAAAGTTTAATCTGAGATTGTTTTATATAACCAAAGCAACTTGTACTTCGATATAAATCTGAATCTGTAACTATTATGTAAAGCTGAATCTGAAATTGCTATATTTTATGTATGCTTCTACCTTTGTTTAAAATATTTGCACATCATTGTCATGTATACTATGCAATTACTACCTTCATTTAACTATACTAGATATAATGTATGATTGCACTAGTTATGATATATGCACAAGATGTTTTATATACCTCTGTTTGGATGATATATATGTATTTACATGTCTAAAATGCTGTGGACACTTTACCTGGTAAAATACCCCTGGCTAATGTTCGATAGTTCTACTAAGGGTCATTGTTCAGAGATTGTACACCCCTTATATAGGTATTCTAATTTTTAGTACAGGGTTTATTCCTTAAGACGATAAGATCTGCAGTCAACACTATTTAAGGTATCATATCCCAGTCATGTTAGATACAGGTTAGAATATCATAGATAGACAAAAATCTTCAACCGTTTCATAGACCCAGAGAATATGGCATTTAACATTTAAAATTCGGCCACGAGAGACACGACGACTCCTGGTGTCACTGCTCCCTTCACGAGATGGTGTTGAGCATCAAAGATACTCCATTGGAGTTGGTCCTTTTGGCAAACAATGGCCGGTTGAGTAAGGAACTGTCCTTACCTTGATTGCTGACAGTACACACATGATGTCAAGCTGGATGAACAAATTGATAGATGGAGACTGACGAAACCTGCCTAGACAGGATAAGACAGTCCCTTCAAAATTGTTCTGCTTGTGAAAAGATCTGTCAGATACCATAGGCCTATAGCCAATCCGATAGATGCTCTAACGGTGCACAAATCCAGAGGTGATTGTCCAGGTAGCTGTGTTGCTGTCCTCTCCCAAATTTTGGAAGTAACTACTTCCATATACTTCTGTCTTTCAGACAAATTCACCTTCCTTCTCAGGTCTTGAAGAGGTTGAAGAATAGATGTTTAAGGTTTTCACCCTAGTATCCCTTAGATAAGAACACTCAGGTGTTAGATTCTCACTTTCCCAGATTAACCCTTTAAAATAATCTATACACCCTACTATCTACCAATATTCTAGAACTATTAGATGTACCTTATATAAGTTAGGCTTTGATTAGCAATTGTACTTTGACCTCTCCTAGATACTACCTCATAATAATTCCTACTGTACATAGTCTTAGTTTAGAACCTTCTTAGTTAGAAAAAGGGGGGAGATGTTGTGGGATTCAGGTGTCAGCTGATAAGGTCAAAAGACACTTATACAGGGCACCGCCCCCCCCCCCCCCGACCTGAAGGGGGCGGGGGAAAGGCCCATTGAAAAGGGGCTGCGGAAGCACGAGACGGTCTCTTCCTGGTTCCTGGCTGTTGGAGAGAGGGTCCCATCATCCGTCTCCAGGCTCCAGTCCCTGTTCAGGTGCTACTGTAATCTGTTACCTGTACCGTGAGTGTTGGTTTATATTTTAATAAATATCTATCTGGTATTGGTGTCCTTATAAGTAAACTCCGCCTACAGTCTCCCAAGTTACAAGCCTGGCTTTTTTAAAACGTGAGTTTTTGGAGATCAAACCTCATTCCCCATGCTTGCAAAGCGTGTACTCTACTGACTGAGCTATCTCCCAAGCTCAGACACCAGAGAGGGCAGAGGAAGAGTCTCTGACACCAGAGTTCTCTGGAAGGCTTCCTGAGGCCATAAGGAATCTCAGAGCCAAAGTCTCTCACTGGAGAAGAGCTGCCCTTAGAGGTATGTTCACAGTTCTCAGACACAGCTTCGTGTGAATGTGGATCTGGGAAAACAGCTGGAGCTCCCTGCAAAATCTGTTCCCACAGCAGGTTTGAAGAGGCTTTCATGGCTTCCACATCTCCTGACAGACAGAAGGTTGGCCATACCCCAAGAATGCAGGGCCATAAGCAGGGATGCCAGGATCTGTCACCTTGAGGCAGAAAGGTGTAAAGTCCCCACCCCTTTGAATATAATTATTATTCATTCTCTCTCTCTCTCTCTCTCTCTCGTCTCTCTCTCTCTCCCCTCCCATATATAATTCTGAATTTTCTCCCAGGTCTTATGTGTTTCCATTGCTGTGGCTGTCATACACAAGTCTTCTTGAGTTTTTTTTTTTTAGTTCTTTTTTTAACTATCAATATATATTTGACATGTGTCAGTTATAACTAATATTTCCACACATTCCTACTAGTTCTTATCTCTTTTTTTCTTTTTCTTTTTTTTGGAGATGGGTCTCATCTATTCCAGGCTAGCCTCCAATTCATATCCCTGAGGACAACTGTGAACCTCCTGGGCTTGCCTCCACTTCCTGAGGGCTGGGATTTGCAAGTGTGCACCAGGATGTCTGGTGCTGAAAATCAAACCCAGGTCTTTGGTTGATAGGCAACCACCTACCAACTGAGATGTGTCCTCAGCTTAATTACATTTTGAATACCATTTAATGCCTAGACAACACTCATGGGTTTCCTAAGTCATTGCTATTCAACATTTCCATTATTTCTATTTTTAAAACTACTTTTACAGCATATGCATGTTGTTATGTATATCTTCAGACATATACTATTTAAGCCTGTGGATTATACTTCTAGCACAAATTTTATTGTTTGCACTGACTGGGACAAAAGAGTCAACTGTCACCGACACTATACACTTGTATCAATTTTATTACAACTCAGGAACACTGAATATTTTTCACTGATATAGGATTAGTATAACTGTCCCTCATATTATGTATGCCTATGTGGTACACACCCATATGTGTGCCTCAAGAGGCCAGAGGAAGATGGCAGGTGTCCTGTCTACCACGCTCCACCTTATTTTATTTTTTTAATTTTCATTTTTAGTTGTTTCTGTATGGTATGTGTGGGTGCAATACCTGCAAAAGCCAGAAGAGGGTGTTGGATCCTCCAAAGCTTATGTTACATGTGGTTATCAGCTGCCCAATGTACGGGAACCAAATCTAGGCCTTCTCAAAGAGCAACACACACCTTACCTGCCCAGCCGCCTCTCCAGTTCTCTGCCATTGTCTTGAGCCAGCAAGCCTGTGACCCTCCTGTCTCTGCCCCCTCATCAGTAATGGGGCTACTTGCACACATGCAGCCACGCTCAGCTTGTGATAACTCAGGTCCTGATGCATGAGCCACTCTTACCCACGGAGCCATCTTCTCTGGTCCTTCCCACACCTACCTCTCACTTTAATGTCCATTTCCCACGCACCCACCACCCCGGAAGGAAGGAAGATCATATGGGTCCTTCTTCTTTGTTCCAGCCAACGGCTGGAAGGTTAATGACCTAAAAGCTTCAAGCGGACTGAGACGTTCTGGGCAGGAAAGGACACTGGACTGATGACACCCGTGTGCCTCTTTGATGGTAGCTGACACCGTGTGCCTCTTTGATGGTAGCTGACACCATGTGCCTCTTTGATGGTAGCTGCCACACTGCAGGGAACGAACTGACCAGCAGGTAGAACTGTCCCAACTGCCCCTTTTCTTCGTGTATCACCACAACTGCCATGCAGTCTCCACTTTGTCAGGGACTGTGGCCCTTCAGTCACACTGATTAAAATAACAATTCTGTTTCTGGAGATGCCGGTAGGCTTTTCTATGTCACCACCACCAGCCCCGACCTAACAATGGCAACCTAAAGAACTGCCAGGAATGGTGGCAAGTGCTTTTAACCCCAGCTCCTATGAGGATCTCTAGTTCAAGGCCGCCAGAGCTACAAATCGAGTTCCCACTCTAACTTCCCCACCATACACCTCACCCCCAAATCACCAAGACAGGCTTTGAAAGGATCTGAGGAGAGCTGCATGGGCCAGCAGTGAGTTCAATGAAAAGGACACTCAAGGATTTTCTAAAATGGCCAAAGCTCCAAGTCCTGAACATCGTGGTATGTGCAATATGTGCACCATGCAAAAGGCCTAAAACCAGGGACCCAATCTTTAAAGCCCATTGTATCACTTTTCCACGCTACAAAATGGCTTCTGTGCAAATGTCCACTTTCAGACATGGCTGGATGGCCCTGAGAAGTGGACAATGGAGGAGACAAAAGCAGGCAGGAGGCATGGGCAGAGCAGAGCCATGCCATACCATCCACCATCCATGTCTCTCAGATCTGGTCTCTGTATTCTGTGACTTCTGATGGTGTATATTTGACTGTGAGAGAAGGGGGCAACACACACACACACACACACACACACACACACACACACACAGAGAGAGAGAGAGAGAGAGAGAGAGAGAGAGAGAGAGAGAGTCAGAGAGAGAGAGTCAGAGTCTCTGGCAGTGTGAAAGAAGTGAAACCTGAGAGGCAGGGCCCAATGGGAGGTGATTAGGTCACTTGGGGCATCACCTACAGAAAGGAACTGTGGCTTTGGTTTGCTTCAGGATTTAAGGTGCAGTCTCAGGGTGGCCCAGGGTGTCTCAAACTCATGGTGTTAACCACCGCAGCCTTCTGAGAAGCTGGCACTGAAGGTGTACCATCACACCCCCAGCACAGATTGTTAGAATAAGCCCAGTGCAGAGAGTGAGTGGCACTGCATAGCTGTAATCCCAGCATTTGGGAGATTTGGGCAGGAGAATTACTAGTCTGAGACCAGGCTGTGCTACATAGTGAAATTCTGTTTCAGAATAGCAAAATCCTGGTCAAGGTGGTTCACATCTGTGATCCCCATCACTTGGGAGGCTGAGGCAGAGGGATGTTTCAGGTAAGACTGAGCTAGGCTGAGACCCTGGCTTCCTATTGTGCCCTTCTCTGAGATACCTCCCATGAGTTCCCACTAGAGCAGAAAACACCAATACAGTATAGGAGAGAAAGCTAGTCCCTGAGATAGCTCCTTATTTCCTGGGCAAAATCTTTGTCTCCACTCTCCTGCATGTTTTACATGGCTCCCTGTGCCCAGGCTGCGGTGGTTAACACCATGAGTTTGAGACACCCTGGGCCACCCTGAGACTGCACCTTAAATCCTGAAGCAAACCAAAGCCACAGTTCCTTTCTGTAGGTGATACCCCAAGTGACCTAATCACCTCCCACTGGGCCCTGCCTCTCAGGTTTCACTTCTTTCACACTGCCACAATGGGATTTAAAGCCAATGAACCTCCAGCACTTGAGCAAATAAGCAGAGGCCTGCTGTCACCATCTTGGATCCTGGCAAGATGAAAGTAGCCAGTGTGAAGATGGAGCCTATGGTGTCCAGACTCTCCCAACTAAGAATGAGGTTGTTGACATGGCCCTTTGGTCCTTGGAATACAGCAACAGCAGCACTGAGATGCCCCAGGAGAACCTGTGGAGTGTTCTTGGCCAGGATGGAGAGCACTTATCCCAGAACTGTCCATCTGTACTAGTTAGACAGAGCCTAGAGTCACGAGAAGGGAAAGCCTCCAAGGAGGAATTGCCTAGGTCAGATTTCTCTGTGTGTGTGTGTGTGTTGCCCCCTTCTCTCACAGTCAAATATACGCATGGGGATTATTTCAATTGTTAACTGATGCAAAGACCAGCCCATTAAGGATGGTACCACCCATAGGCAGGTAGTACTGGGTTACATAGAAGTAGCTATGCATGAGCCCAAGTCAGAGTGAACCAGCAGGCAGCGTTCCTCCATGTTTCTGCTCTGATTTCCATCAAAGGTGGATTATGACTTGGAAATGTTGTTTTTGGTCAGAGGATTTTTATCACATGAAAAGGGAACTAGAATACCATCCATTTTTCAGGCCCATACTGTATGTTGTCCCAAGTACTAGGGACCTGTGAGATGTGAATTTGGCCATGTCCAGGGGAAGGACCTGGAGTTGGCAACACAGTGAGCTCTAGACCACATCCAAAGAGCAGAAGCCAGTGGTATCCCACGCTATCATTCTTCAGTCTGGCCTGGTTTACCCTCCTATGAGGAACAACCAGATGCCAGAGTGCCTGTTGCAGTGTGGGTTTCTTGGTCCCGGGCGGCCAGAGGCCCAGACCCACAGACCTGCTGCGCCAGACCCATAGCCACCTGCCTCTGTTGCTCAGGCCCCAGAAATGACTCAGATGCTCATATTAACTTTATGCTGTTTGGCCTATGGCTCAGGCACATTGTTAGCTTGCTTTTACATCTTAAATCAACCCATTTCTATTCATCTGTCTGCCACGTGGCCCATGGCTTATCTGTGTTCCTTACATGTTGCTCTTTGGGTGACTTGCTAGATCTGCCTAACCCCGCCCTACTTCTCCTACCTATGCTCTGATTTCTCCTCCTACTTCTTCTATGGTGCCTGTCATAGCCCAAAACAGCTTCTTTATTTAAGGATTGATATTCACAGCATACAGAAAGGCATTCCCACATCAAGTGCCCCTTCCTCTATGTGGTCTAATCCCCTTTTTCTGAGTTACACTGGTCCCAGGCCACCATCCTTGAAGACTGCCCCAAGGAAGATGTAATTTCCAATAAGAAGATAACACAAATGGCTACGCAGACCTGGCTCTCTGACCACAGCTCTCCTCATCTTGCCTTGCTTAAGGATTAAAGGAGAGGAATGAGTTAGCTATCTGACATCAGGTGGACTGGGATAGTTCTTCACTGTAGGAGAGGGTTGATATACCAGAAACGTATTCGGTGGTGACTGATGCTCTGACTTGCACAGCCCCTTGGAATTCAGAGACCAAGAAAGATGAACACCCTATTTATTTATGTTTCTCTCTACCGGGCCCTAAGGCTCACAATCTCATGCAACCCCACAACCAATCCTTCCCACTTTACAGTTGATGTAAATAAGACCCAGACTCATGTAGGGATTCACCCACAGCCACCAAGTTCACTCATGGTGAGGACAGAATTGAGCAGGCCACTGTTCTGATGCAACCATAATCAAGAGATTATCCCAGAATTCATCACAGGGTGGTACCTATGTGAGCCAGGAGTGCCCTGCTGACTGGCTTCTCAGGAGCGCCCTGGGTTGAGGGTCACCTTCCCCATCTGTAGTAAAGAGTCCCGGCGGGTGGTATAGGGTAAATGTTTGATGCGGAACCAGTGTCTGGGGACAACGTTTCCACTTGGTGTGTACAGCTTCTCTCCTTGTCTGCCCAAAAGACTTCGGAGGGCTAGGTTGCCTGACAGGATTTTCTCATAGAATTCCACTCCACCCTGGGCATAGGCTGCAGACAGAGAGGCTGTGCGGCGGTCTAGCCAGCCTTCCAGGGCAACAGTGAGGGAGTCCTGTAAAAAGGCATAGGCCACAAAGCCTGCCACTACTGCCACCAGGTTGAAGGCAGCTCGAAAGCCAATGGGGCCTCCATAGAGCCCCAGGGCATGCCTGATACTCACACTTAGTACCCAGGTTCCTGCTAGGCAAGCTGAGGCTGGTAGGCTTTGTAGGGCAGCCACATTGCTCTCTAGGTATACCACCTCTTTGGCTAAAGCAAACTTCTGAGCATTCTGAGACAGGGTCAGGGCATCTCTCAGCCTGGTGCCTGCTGGGCTTTGCCAATTTACTCTTTGTCCATGTATGATCACAGTATGGTCAGCGGTGGTCACAGGACCACCCAGGTAGATGGCAGGGATTCCTACCACAGCCCCAACAGAAAACCTTGGGAAGCCAGCACTCACAGGCTGGAAAGTAAAGGTGGTAAAAGGCTTGTAGCAATGATCTGAGGGGACACCCATGTCTTCTAGCACTTCCTGGAAGAGGCTCTGCAGCTGAGGGTAAAGAGGAGCCGGCTGGCCCTGAGGCCAGTACTGGTAGAGCCATTGGACTACGGGATCCGAAAAGAGGTGAAATGAGATCTGAACCCCAAACAGGGTGGCACAGGAACCCACCAACAGTCCTGTCCTGTGTTTTGTAATAAAGGCTGCAGCCCTCCACAGAGGACCAGCCATGAGTTTTGCTTCTGTGATAATTTGGCCGAGAATAAGAGAAGTTAGTCAGTGGTTCTGTCAGGGTACAGACTGAACAGCCTCCGGGGCCACACCTGTCTTAACTGAAGTGATACTGCATTGTGACTGAGAATATGGGCTCCAGAGTCAGACCACCTGGGGGCTTCACTGCATCAATTCTCCATCTGTCGGGCAGGGGTGTGACGGCCTCAGTGGCTGTGGGGAGTAAAAGATACAGAAAACATCTCAGTGTCTCATAGAGTAATGGACATCCTACTGGCAATGGCTGGAATGACTTTTATTGCCATGGCTAGACACAGCAATAAGTATTCAACAGCCTCACTTCATCCACTACTCATCCCACAGTGAATTTCTAACTGACTTAAGAATGAACCTCATGTATAATTCACAGAATGCATATATGCTAGACACAGTTCTGCTATCATAAAACATACAGCTGTCCCTCAGTGGCTTCAAGGATTCCAAGATCCTGCAGATATCAAAATCCAAAGACCATCAGCTGCTTTATATAAATAGCATAGTATCTGCATATAGCCTATGTACATCTCATATAAATTATCTTGATACTACTTATAATACCCAATGCAACAGAATGCTACATATAGAGTTAGATTTTCCTAAATATAAGCTCAACAGACACTATTTGTCTTATATATTTTTAAATTTTTGGCTGACTGATTATGCATCTGTGGACACAGAAGGCTAATTGTACTAGGAAATACCTGTAATACTAATAAACAGGGAAATTTTAAACATTATACATAAACACACACTATATATGTATATACTTAGGGGATTAGATTCAAGACCCTCACAGAATCCAAGACCTTCAGATGCTTATCTCTTACAAAAAACAGCTTATTATTGGTACATTACCTATATTCTAAGTCACCTTTAGATTATTTACAGTACTTATTACAACTCAAATGTTACATATGTCGCTGTGACACTGTATTGCTTAGGGAAATAACACTATATTTAGTACAGATGAAAACTCCCCTAAACATTTTTGATTTGCAGCTGGTTGACTCAATACAGTCAAAGAACAATCCTCCTAACTCTGGAACCTATACCACAACGGTGGATTTTCAGTTATAGTTGGGTCAGGTTTACTGACCAAAATCCCAAGTGGCAGTGTCACATGCTGAACTGTGCCCCCAACCCCAAGTTCCCACGCCTGAGGCCAAATTTCCATTATCTTAGGAGGTGGCTATATTTGGAGGTTGGGTCTGTGAGGTGGAAACTGAAGGTTCTTGGGATGGCTCTAATTAAATCTCACTGCTTCCATTCTAAGATTAGCACACACACAGAGAAAATACCTCATGAGGATATAGGGGGAAAATTGACATTTGAGCTGAGGAGAAAGGTCTGAGGTGGCTGAGCCCGGCCAAACCTTGGTCATGGACCTCCAGCATCTCGAATTAAGGGAAAATAAACTCCTGTCAGGACATTGGTTGTGTGGTACTTTGGCATGTTAGCCACTGATGACAGGCTGATCACAAGCCATGAGGGCCCACAGCAAGCATTTCACTTCAAAAAAATGTGGTTATTTTACATGTACACAAACAGACCAAAACAGCCCATCAACCTGACTCATTATCAGTCAATACTGTTTTGGTTTTTGTGACAGGGTCTCACAGACGCACTTTGGAACATTCTGGGCACCTTATTTTGTCTATGGCTATGCCACTAATTATCACTGTTACTTATCTTTGGATAAAACTTCACTAAATTCCTATCTACGCAGAGCGTTTGATTAGCAATGTACTGCTGCAAACAGAACGCAGAATCCTGCAACACATCATCTAAGTCATTCTTTCCAAGAGGAAACTGAGGCTAGGAAAGGCAGGGGCCTGGAGGGAGCACCAAGGAACTCTCCCCAGGTCGGCCTGAGAGGCCGGCAGCTGGCCCAGCAACGGGTTTAAGATTCCAGCTTTAGAAGGGTCCCCCACCGGGCTCCGCCATGCCCCTCAGGGTTGCTTCCTACAGCCGGAACCCTAGAGCACCCGGAAGCTGCGGGTCGCGGGACAGCTCCCGACTCCGGGGCACGGGAGAGGGCTCACCTCTGCAGAATCCTCGGAAAGCAAGACTCCCGCGCTGATACGGCAGGCGCAAAGCACGCCGGTCAAGGGCTTTCGGGGGCGGGGCCTTGTGGCCGGGGCGGGGCTTGCTGGGCGGGGTTTGGACTAGAGCGTCTACTCTGGTCCTGGGGGAGCCTTTCGCGACTCTGAGCTCTCCAGGGTTGTATTCTGGCGGCGGAGGGCCGCTCAGGGACTGTTGTTATTCCCGTTCACGTGTCGCGGACTCCATCGGAGCTAAGATAGAGACGTTCTCGTCATCTGGTCCTGATTTCTCTGTCAGTGCAGAATAAGTATTTGTGCTGTACTTTGGGTGGCAAGCAAAGCTTAGTGAGAAAGGTAAGGCCAGGCTGGAAAGGTCTGGAATTTGCTACCAAGGACCCCTGCATTCCAAAGGTCAAGTGATCTTACTAGGCCTGCAACAAGCGAGTTAACTGACTAGATTAGGGTTAAGCAAGAAATACACACTGGAAGGCATACCCAGAAAATTGTAGGTGCGTGGACAGAACATGCGCGCCAATCCGTGTAAAGACCAGACAGAGGTCAACCTGGGACGTTGCTCCCCAGGAACCAGCGACCCAGTGTTTGGAGACTGGGTCTCTTACCGGCACTTGGGGTTCAACAATTAAACTATCCTGCTTGGTGAGTGATCCCCAGGGATCTGACTGTTTCTGCCATCCCAGTGCTGGGATTACAAGCATCCAGCTTTTTATGTGGATGCTGAGAACTGACCCCAAGCCCTTTGTGGTGAGCACTTTTCCAACTGAACCATCTCATTAATAATCTGACAAATTTTCTAAAAAAACAATCCTAAGGGTGTTTTGGGGTATGAAAGCAATAGAATTACTAGTGTTTTAATTACTATTCTGTAGGTTAGAGTACTGTGCTTAACTATCTCATCTTTTAAGCCTAAAAGTCTGTTTATAAATATTACCTTAATAATCTAGAAATCTTTGTGTAGATATACTATTCTACTTGGTTATGGTCAACTTTCAATTAGCCCAAAAGCCTTACAAATTATCTTCCATATTTATATTTCACAATTTTCATCTTTAACTGATCATATTTCCTGAGACTTCTCAAACCACACTTTGATTGAACTTGGGTTGTTCTTTTTGCGGGGTTGGTTTTGTTTTTCTAGACAAGGTTTTTCTTTGTATTCTGGTTGGCCTGGAACTCACTGGCCTGGAACTCACTCTAGATGAGGCTTGCTTTAAACAGAGATCTACCTGCCTTTTAAATCCAAGTGCTGGGATTTAAGGCCTGCACCACCACTGTCCCCAACTCCAACACCCTTGCCCATTAGTTTGTTCTTTTAAATACAATAACCCTCAGGATTAGTTAGGATTCTCCAGAGAAAGAGAACATACAGTGTGAGAGTGTGTGTAAAGAGGTTTAATAGAGAGCACTGTTTCCATGAGCATGGTGGCATGGATCTTCAATTTCAGCGCTTGGGAGACAGGCAAACAGTTGCTTATGGTCTTGCACTGGTCAAATCAGAAGCCCTTAGAGCAGCAGCAGGACCAATTGCAAGAGTTCTGATCCAAGTCTTACTCCAGAGCCAGGAAAACATCTACGTCTGGTTGTTTTTTGTTGTTGTTGTTCGTTTTTTGTTTTTGTTTTTTTTCTTTTTTCTTTTTTAGTGTTAAGGACTGAACTCAGAGAAGATCTCTTGGGACACCCCTAAACATGTCCCAGTTTTAAGGTGGATAGGGGATAACTCTTTATTAGCCTGACTCTTGTTCTGGTCATGTTAGGCAGGAGGTCAGCTGTGGAAGGGACTAATTCACTGTCCACTAACACAGGACATAAAATCAGTGGATGGCCACTAAAACAGGGCATAAAGAAAATGGTGGCGATTGACTCACTGGTGGCCAAGATATCAAGACAATAATGTTCTCCATTGCATTTCTCTAAACTAAATGGTAAAGTTGATGCCCTGACAGCAGCTGTGACTACCTGTATAGATTGGGTCTGTCAACATTCTATCATGGAGCAGAGAGGTCCTCACAAGGCCTCAGCCCTCTCTGAGGACTTACAGTTTCTTCAGTAGTGTAGCCACTGGTAAGAGGCCCACACTTCTCTGAATAACTCCTCAGCCATGCTCTTGTAAGGAGCCCTCATAAAATGCATTGCTACACACACAGAATGGAGGTAGAGGAGAGAGTAACTAGAAAGAGGAAGGGGATGGGTGGGAGGGGAGGGGACAGAGATGGCGAATATGAGCAACATATATTTTGAACATGTGTGAAAATATAATTGTAAATCAGTGATTTTGCTTAAGATAGGCAAAGAAACCTTTAACAAAAAGGTCCCATGTTTATTGGACTGGACCCTGGATGGGGTGTGTTTGTGTGTCTCTTGTTAATGTGACAGATGTTAGGAGAAAGCCCACAGACCTAAATCATGATGGCCAAATTAAAGCGAGCAATTAATTAAAGCAAGCTTTTTAAATTTGTGTACATGGGCTGCCTCTCCCTAAAGATGGGGTTCAAGAGACTATATTAAACATGGGTAAGATAAGATAGGCTTTTTGCTTGTTTATTATTTTTTATTTGTTTTCTAGACGGGGTTCCTCTGTGTAGCCCTGGCTGACCTGGTGCTGTGGGATAATGCTCTTATACACTGTAAAGATTTGTCATTCAAACTGGTTTAATAAAATGCTCATTTGTCAGTAACTAGACATAGATAAGAATTATGGATTAATTTAAGTGTAAGAGCCAGTTAGTAATAAGTCATAGGCCAAACAGTTTATAATTAATAAAAGCCTCTGTGTGTTTATTTGGGACTGAACAGCTGCAGGACCTTGCACGACAGAAACTTCTGCCCACAACCTGGAACTTGCTATGTAGACCAGGTTGGCCTCAAACGCAGAGATTTACCTGCCTCAGCCTCCTGAGTGCTAGGATTAAAGGAGTATGCCACCATGCTCAACAAGATAAGTGTTTTTATAGTTTGGAGTAGGGAGGTTCCAAATGGAGGATTTGTCAGGCAGATAGTTAAAGTTACAGAAGCATAACATAAACATAACAAGTTGTTCATAATAACCTGTTGAAACAGACATGGTTGCAAGATGGTCATAAATTAATCATAACAAAGTGGTCATAATAGCCCTTTGAAAAAAAGGCATGGTTACCATTTCCTGAAACAGGCAGTATAGAACCATTTGTAATTAAAGTTACAGTTGCGGCAGAGCCCTCTCTTTGAGAAATAAGATTTAATTATAAACAGGAATGAGCCTAGTTTATCTTTACTATAAGATGGCTTTCAAGCCTAAGATGGAGGCAGGCTGGTCCATCACTCTGTGTAAGGTCTGCATTGTTGGTTACTGGGGGTAGGGTCCTCTGACTTTTTTCCATATGCATCTCAAGATTTACTTTTGTAAATTGTTGTATGTATATGTGGTGTGTACATATGTATATGCATGTTTCTATGTGTGTGGATGTGCATGTGTATATCTGTATGTGTGCATGCATGCATGTTGAGGATTAAGGGTGATGTCATGTGTCTTCCTCAGTCACTCCTTACATTATTTACTGAGACAAGGCCTGTCACTGACTCTAGAGTTTGCCAGTCTCATGTGGGAAATGTCTTTCTCTATGCTGTGAATATCATTCTTTAAATAAAGGAACTGTTTTGGCCCATGGCAGGCACCATAAAAAAAAGTAGGAGGAGAAATTAGAGCATAGGTAGGAGAAGCAGAGTGGAGTCAGGGGGACTGAGCCAGACGCCCAAGAAGAAGCAAGCATGTAAGGAACACAGGTGTAATTCTTCTGGCTGTACCCAGGGCAGCTCATGGCTGGGCATACTCCAGCTCCACCATGGCCTGTTTCTTGCTCTATGTATTCGTATGGGCATGTGCAGGGAGACTAGATTCAGAGGTCAACATCCAGATGTAGTTCTGTATTGTTAGGCCCAAAACATTTTCCCACACCCCCATGGCAGTGCTGGTAACATTGTCCTAAACAGAAGGACTATGACATAGTAAACTGTCGTTTTTCCATTGTTGCAGTGCCTGCACCTGAATCTACTGCTGTTTCAGCCAGCAATTTCTATTCCATCGTTATTGGTCAGCGGCCCAGCCCAATTGCGTCCTGTTGCTACCACCAAATGTAGTTTAATGTAAATATCTATAGCTCTATTTATCAATAAGACTCGGGAGTCAGAGGCTGGAGTGAAAATCTGCTAGCTCAGAAAGGTTGCATCTGAAAAAGAACATCCTTCCACTCCACCAAACCAAAAAAGACTGCCACATTCCAAGTCCCTCCCTACTACTTCCTGTGCATCTCTATCATATTCCAGACGCCCTCAGGCTCTCTATGATAACTTTCTGTCAACTAGTTGCTGGCTCCACCTCCTAAGTTGATCTTATTTAATTAATGTAAACACCAACTCGGGGTTCACAGTGTGATAGAAACACAGTAAACAGAAAGCCTGTTACTAGGTAAACAAACCTGAAGATGGGGTTTCTGTTGAAAAGCAAACCTCTGTTTTCCAAGAACCAATGTTAATCCTCCAGAAACAGTGACTAGGACCACATTGTAGAGGACCACTCAGACACAGTTCATAGCCACTTGAAGGTCTTTATTACAGCCGGCTACACTCAGGTATTACAGGACCCACGTGTAGTGTTGAGTGTTTTTTAAAGGCAGAAACATCCTGATACTTCATGTGGCAGTTGCAGGGAAGGTTTCGCACAAGCAGACAGTTCAACAGAAATGAAGCTAAACTAGCTGGGACATCTTACCCTTGAGTTCCTAGACTAGAGTTGGGTAGTTTCCCACAATGTTTTCCATCAAGGAGATCAAATTCTAGTTAAACTTGAAATGGCCTTAGCAAGAATACAAGATGGAGGAAGTTCTGCATACCTTCTCTGAACCCCATAAGCCTCTCTACTGATGCAGCAATTCAAATCAGACCAAATCAGACTGAATTAGAAAAAGTCCTTGTTTAAAAGGTAAAGCACTCCCAGGTGATCCCCCCAAGAGGAAATGAGAAGAGCTGGGGTCTTTCATGTAAGATAATAAGCCGCGTGTTTTCACTCCATAAACAAGGTTGGTTGCCCCAACTGCATAGGTATGATTGATTGCACATAAACAAGAGGTATAGGAAATACATCAGGATGTCTGCTTGCTCCAAGTTGGACGAAGGCAGGAGGTTGTGGGGTTTGCCTTTATAAGCACCTAATGGGAATCCTGGGTATGGACATGGCCAGTGTCCATTATGCTGTCCAGTATATAATAAAGCTTGCTTCAAATTAGGCTCAAAAGTTGTGGTAGTGGTCCTATTCTTGCCACCAGGTAACAGCAATGTATCACTTCTTTTCTGCCCAGAGGGTGGGAGCAAGAGTAGTTAAGAGCCTGGTGACCCTGGAGCTATTTGTATGACCGAGACCACACTAGCTTCCCCAGATACTCAGGATGTTACAGGTAGTCAATCTATAGAACCCATCTTTATGGAAGAGGCCATGTGTATTTTACAAAGGGATCCCATGTAGTCATGCCTTAAGCTTTATTTTGTACCTGGGATTGTGATAATTTTTAGAAAGATTTTTTTTTCCAAATTGTGCTATGCTTAAATATGCCTAAAATAGGCCAGGCAGTGGTGATACATGCCTTTAATCCAGCACTCAGGAGGCAGGGGCAGGTGTATCTCTGTGAGTTCAAACCAAGCCTGGTCTACAGATTAGGATCCAGTACAGGCAGAGCTGTTACAAAGAGAAACCCTGTCTCAAAACATAGCAAACAAATATGCCCCAAATAAACTGCTCAGTGTCAGACTTTTGAGATTTGATGCAGCACCAGCTACTGGTTGTGTTGAACCAGACTTCCTCATTGCCACTCTCAGGTTGACACTCTGTTGGCCATGGTGGTTGCAGAGTCTCCCGCACCTGGAAACTTAAAACAAAGACCTTTAGGACCTACCCAACCCCCTTCCTCACACACTAGTTGAAACCTGCTCCTCTCCTAAATTCAAAGCAGATCAGGGCATGTTTATACAGCAGCTGTGGGCCAATCCACTACTAACCCTAAGTTAGGGGAAGAAGGCCCTTTAAAGACCTTATTGAAAGAAAAGACTTGTATATGATGCGGTATTTGGGGAGATCTACATCTGTATTCCCAAGCCACAAACATGTTTTTGGCTCCAGAATAACCCATGTTTTATTCTTTGAGGTGAAAGCTGATTTTCTGTTGACAGTGGCCAAACTTGGTTTGTTGGAGGCATAGGCAGTGATCCCCAAGTTCTGCAACATTGTGTAGAAAATACTTCACCAACTGAAAGTCCTTGAGAGAAGAAGCAGTTATAACTGTCTGAAAGGAGAGAGTTGTTGAGGTTACCCTCAAGATCTTTGGTTCTCTATAGTCCATGAGTCTTAAGAAACTATAAGGTCTTGAGTTCAATAGCACACACTGAGGCAGATTATTTCTTGAAGCCACAGGAGAGGAAAGGCTCACAGGCTCTTAGAAGAATGCCTGTGCCTCTCTGTAGCAGCAGGGATTGATTCTGGAATCAACTATGAGGACAGGTGTAGGAGGCTCCATCTGGAGCCTTGAGCAACATCTGGTCTGGAACTTAGCATTTTTTCCTTGGAGTCCCGGTACTGGATACTGGGAGCCTCTTACAGATTCACAGAAAAGCTCTCCATAGCTTCAGGTTAGCACAGCCCGTTAACCCCTGGTTTAATTCTAACTGGAATGGCACGATAATGTTAGTGTGAGAGAGAGCTGCCAGAGCTTTAGAACCAAGTGTTGACCTGAGATTCCCCAGTCACAATGCCAACCCTTGTTCTATTGACTATCCCTTAGAACCTAGGTGACTGATCCCAATGCCTGGACTGAAGGAATTTTATCCATGGCATTAATTTCAGAATAAAACACAGGTGATGTTTTCCTGCTTCTTTTTATCTAAAGGAATCTGAACAGAGAGGGGAGCTCTTTGGACTACCTGGAAGGTGATTTGGTTCAGGTGGAAACTGAGGTTACAACTTTCAAGTCAAGAGATGTATTTGTTGTAATATCCACTAGAGGGCACAGATTTCCCCAACACAGTCAACACAACCATTTCAAGGGTGGTAGGTAGTCTTAGGAAGGCCTGGAAAAGCTCACAGTGAAAGAAATTGGTGCTTGCTTATAGGTGGAGAAACTGAGGCTGATGCACACACCCTCCCTGACATGTGAACAAATTCAAGTTCATATTACAAAGCCTGAGCCAGAAAAATCAGTGTGATGTTAATCTTGATGGGACCCAGCATCTTCAAGTACAGAAACCCCAGAACTGTCTGGGAGGGATTTTCATGCTGGGATGATAGAGGTGGAAAGACCCACCGCAACTGTGAGCGACACAGTTCCATGAGCTGAGGTCCCAGATTGAATAAAAATGAGAAAGTGGGCTGAGCACTGGTATTCATCTCTCTCTGCTTCCTATGGAGGCCATGCAATCAGCCGCCATGATGACTGTACCCCGGTACCATAATTCAAAGCAAACACTATCTACCTTAAGCTACTTTTGTCACAGCAATGAAGAAAGTTACTAATAAATACAGTTATGAATGCAATGTTGGGCACCTGGGAGAAAAGAGGATGAGGCTGTGGGACCAGGCAGAGGCTTAGAAATTGATGGCTGGGAGCTGCTGAATGGAGTATACAGAGTGTTAAATCTGAACTTTGAGGGAATCGTATCCTGGAGAAACACAGTCTAGACTTGTCCTCTGTGGTGCCAGAGGCTAAGTGGACATGTTAAATGCAAAGTCTGAGCTTCACACATGCTCAACAGACACTCCACCAGCCCAGCTGCATCCTCAACACAGCAGAAGCCAACTTTCTCTGCCAAACAAATTCAGATGAACAGGCTGCCTACCCCATGAGATGAGAAATGAGGGGCTGCCCTGCAGATGATGAGCAGCTGAAGAGTTCGTGAGCAGTGATGGTCTCTTATGGTTTTCTGGCAGATAGTTGCTGTTCTGTCCAAAGGGGTGAGTCCTGGAATGTGTGTGTGTGTGTGTGTGTGTGTGTGTGTGTGTGTGTGAGTGAGTGTGTATGTGTGTGTGTGAGTGTGTAGGAGAGATGGAGAGGTTTTGACAGTTTCAAATTATATATTGTTGTTTGCTAATTGGTTGTTAATTTAGGATCTAGAATCACCATGGAAATGAGTCTCTGGGCATGTCTGTTAGAACAGGAACTTTATACAGGAATTATATGGGTTAGATTGAGATGAGGAGACCCATCCTACATGTGGACATTGCTGTCCCTGGTCTGGGATCCCAGACTGACCAAAAAGGGGAAAGTGAGCTGAGTACTTCCTGGCTGTGAATGCTGTGGGACCAGTTGCCTCAAGCTCCTGCCATTGTGTCTTTCTCATCTGATGGCATGCCTTTCCTGCCACGATGGACTCATTTCCAGGAACCATAAGCCAGAATAAAGCCTTTTTCCTTAAATCGATTTTGTTGGGTATTTTGCTTCAGCAACAAGACAAGCAATTCACACACACACACACACACACACACACACACACACACACACACACAGAGAGAGAGAGAGAGAGAGAGAGAGAGAGAGAGAGAGAGAGACAGACAGACAGACAGACAGACAGACAGACAGAGGGATTAGAAGGAATCCATCCACCTCACTTGGATAATTGTATGGCAGAATTCACACACCATCAATCTTCCTGGCCTCTGTTGACAAACACAATGAAAAGGCCAGGATTCCTGGTGTCTTTACAATGACTTTCTGCCTCAGGTGCTTCTGGGAGTTCCCAGATCAATACTGTCCAGTTATTCCCAAGTGAGTCTTCAAGCTCCAGTTGTGCCACAATGTCCACCCCAGTGCTGGTCTAGTCAGGCTCTGCCACCAGCACAGCTACTCCAGGAGCCAGTGTTCCTGCCCGTGTGCTGTTTTTTGAGAGTGGTTGCTAAGGCCAAAGTCCTAAAGAGGGTTTGGACAGAGGTGGGAAGTCAGATCCCTCCCAGATCCATGTGCACTAACAGTCTCTCAGCATTGCCCTCATAACAATGACATTTTTATTTTGAGAAAGAAAAATTAAAGTTTAAAAACAAGGCATCTACATTTAAATTCCTGTCTGTAGAATTGTCTCAGAGGGCCTCATGACCTTGTGAGGCAACCGGGGACAACTGATACAAGAGCGGTTTATTCTAGAATTAAGTATGTGTTGAGAGCTTTGACTCGAAGATTCTTCATTTCCTCCAGCACCTTTTCTCCTACCTTCTCTGGTGGCTGGGCTGAGTCTTTGACGTCCCTGGATATTAGAAACACAACAGAGATACACTAAGCCACTTACTAAGATACGCAAGTCAAGCCAGCTAGATAGTTCCATAGGTAAAGGCCACACAGTCCTGGGGTTGATGATCTGAGGTCCCATCCCTGAGACCCACATGGCGGAAGGAGAGAGACAAATGCCCTATGGCCTCCACTGTCTGCTTACATGGCACATGCAGGCCCATACATGTATTCATATGAACACACATGGATTCAATCAATGAATGTTCTGGGGAGATGTCTCAGTGGGTAAAGGCACTTGCTTCCCTGCCTCCAGACATGTGTCTGATTCCTAGGACCCACATCATGGAAGGGGAGAAGCGCGCTCTCTCACACACACTCACACACACACACACACACACACACACACACACACACGCACACGCACGCACACGCACACGCACACACACACAAAGTAAACAAACTTTTAAAAACCATACAAATTACCCTGATGTTCCATGAAGACTGTAAGTTCTGCTTTGATACAGAAAGAAGGTTTTGATTATACTTTTAACATAGTAACCAGTGAGAACCTCTAGGTGACTCAAACTGGACCTGGGTCTCAGCTACATTGTTTCCTATAGATTCCACCTCCCATTCTGGTCATTCCTGTCACTCTGCACCGCCCCACCCCTACCTGTGAAGGTGAAATGAGAAGCCAATCACACAGATTCTACAAAGACACTGTCTCAATGCTCGGACAGCAAATAGCTGGGTTTACATCTTGTGTATTTGGATTTGGATGGGTGAGTGCAGGTGTGTGTGTGTGTGTGTGTGTGTGTGTGTGTGTGTGTGTGTGTGTGTGTGTGTAAGACAGAGATTCATGTTGGGTGTCTTTCTTGGGGAGCTCTTTGCCTTATTTTTTTGAGACAGAGTCTTTCATTAAACCTGGAGCTCACTAATTCAGTTAAATTGGCCAGCCAGTCTCAGCAATCTTCTGTCGCTGCTTCCCCAGTCCTGAGATCACAGGAACACACTATCATGCCCCCCCCTCTTTGAGACAGGGTCTCTCTATGTAGTCCTGACTATTTTGATATTCACTATATAGATCAGAGTGGCCTTGAACTCACAGAGACCATCTACCTCTCAATTGCTGAGAATAAAGGCATGCTTCACCACATGCAATTCGCCTCTTTACAAAAACAAAATAAAATAAACCGTAGGTTCTGGGGGATCAAATTCAGGTCCTATGCTTGCTAAAAATGAACTTACTGACTGATCCTCCCCATATTTAATTTCAAGTTTTATAAATATTTTATTGTTATTTTTTAAAGAATATGTATATATGTACACATGTGGGTTTGTGCATTTGAATACGGTGCTCAAAGGGCCAGAAGAAGGTAGTGGATCTCTAGAAGCTGCAGTTACAGGCAGTTTTGAGCTGATGTGAGTGCTGGAAATTGGTCTCAGGTTCTCTGGAAGAGCAGTATGAATTCTTAACCACTGAATCATCTCTCCAGCTTGGTGGATTCCGTTTCTAAAGGCTTCCTTGCTTAAAACATTTGGGGGAGATGACTGTGTATAAATGGTGACACACATTTAAATATTTGAAGCATTGGAGATATGCCTCTTTCAACGCTTGAGATGCTGCAATTCAGACATTATGGCAGCGCTGACCTTCACTTAGGAAGAACCTTATTCAAGGTAAACAGACCCACTTACGTCTCTTTCTTGGCTTCCTTGTTGTTGAGTATGGGGAATTCCACTTGGATCATCTCTGGAGTCAGCATGATTTCTATACTCTGCTCACAGAGATCTCTGGAAAAGAAGAAGGTGTTGGGTGGGAATAGTACTTTCTTAGCACAAAAAGAGGATGGATCTTAGATCATTTGGGAGCCTTCCTCCCTGGCAGTTTCCAGTGTTACAGAGAAGCAGAGGGCAGACAGCTTGCCTCCACCAGCCAAGGATGCAGGGTGGAGATATTTATAACCAGAGAATAGAAAGCTGTTTGTAAAAAGGGGGTCACAGATTTGGCTTCTTTCAAGTGCACCTGGAACATTTATCCGATAGCCCATGTCTCCCCTGTAACGAAGGCCAAATGATTTCAAAAGATTGGATTCATTCAGTGACGTTCTCTGGACACAATGGGATTATAATAGAACCAAAGCCTCAGATAACTAAAGAGACCACAGCTGTTGTGAAATCAAACAGTGTATTTCTTCTGAAATTTTTATTTTTAAAAACATCTAATGTGTTACATATTATTATGCCATTTTAGAGCAGTGTGTCTTTGTGATTCCCTCACCCATCTCCCTACCTCCTGCCAACCCTGTGGCCCCCTTGAAGTCTCCCCACCCTAGATTAGTCTCTTTCAAGGCCTATGTATCTTCTCAACTGTTCCCTCTCCTTCCTCATCTCCTGTTATTGCCCTTCCCATCTCCTCTTTGGGCTTCATTCACACTCACATCTGCTTACACATAATTTGTGTGCACACTCTAACTTAGGACTTCATGTGAGAGAGAACATTTTTGTCTGAGTTTGGGTCGCCTTGTGAACAACTTATTTCTAAATAGTCTTTAGTGAAAGAAATTCAAAGGATCTACTTTATTATTTATCTCCCCCCCCCCCCCCCCCCCGTGTGTGTGTGTGTGTGTGTGTGTGTGTGTGTGTGTGTGTGTGTGTGTGTGTGTGTGTGAGAGAGAGAGAGAGAGAGAGAGAGAGAGAGAGAGAGAGAGAGAGAGAGAGAGATGTGAGTGCCATGAGATGCACGTGGAAGTCACAACCTTGCCTTCTGTCTTGTTTGAGCAACTTCACTTGCTGTTCATAGCTGCTCACCCCAGACTAGTTGGCCAATGGAAATCAAGCTGCTCTCTTGTCTCCACCTTCCACACTGGAGATTAGGGAACAGATGATAGGGGCCAATGTTTGCAGAATCACCAGTGTAACAGATGCTCACTCCCAACTATGTGACACTCCAAAAGCTTTGTTCAGTTTTCAAGGGTATTTCCTGTGGGAGTGGTATGTTCACATGTCAAGGATGATTTGATTCCAGACATGTATGTATGTTTCTGGGGACCCGGACAATGCAATCATGCTTGTATGGCAATCACTTTGCTTGTGGAGCTATTGTCCCAGTCTGATCCAGTTTATTTGTATCTTCCGGTTGCTATTATTATAGTTCAGATTTAATGTTTGACTGTGAAGTATCTCCCCAAAGGTGTGGTTCAATGCAGTGGAATTCAGAGGTGGGCTTTTTGAAGTGTTGGTTCATAAAGGGCTCAGACTAAATTGATAGATTGGTCCATTGATGATTCCTATTTTGATGGCATTCCTGGGTAGTGGGGGCTGGCTGGATGAAGCTGATCACAGGTGGCCTGCCTATGAGGGATGTACAAACTCCAGGCACTTCCTGTGTCTCCTCTCTCGGCTTTCTGGCCACTGAGCCACAGACTCTGGCCTCCAGGAGGTTTCTGTCTTGCTTTGGGCCCAGAGAAATAGATCCATCCAACCATGGACCTCTGTAATTGGGAGTCAGAATAAACCCATTCTCTTTGAAGGTGCTCTAGTTTGGTGCTAGGGACAGTGAGTGCCATGAGGGCAGCAGATGTTTTCATTGAAGACTTCGTGGGTCGTGGGTCTCAGTTCTGACTATTCAGCTTTGCCATGTGGCATGGAAGGACTTTATTAGTAACTAATTAGTAACTATGACAAAATGCTTGATAAAAGCGGCTAAGGCAGGACGGGTTTATTTTTGGCTCACAGTTCAAGGGGACAGGCCATCATGGTGGGGCAGGTGTCAGGAGCTTGAGGCAGATGGTCACATCACATCAGCAGCAGGATGCAGAGAGAAATGAATGCTGGTCTGGTGCTCAGCTTGCTCTCTCCTATTCAACCTGGGACTCCAGCCCATTGAAAGATGTCACCTCCAGTTAGGGTCCTACCTCAATTAACACAATCTGGAAAGTCCCTCACAGGTATGCCCACAGGGTTGTCTGGTTCCATAATTCCAGATCCTGTTACATTTAAAACCAAAGCTAGCCCTAATAGGAAGCATAGAATAATATGTAAATGAAGAGGTATGATTGGTTACAACAAAACTTGACTTACACACGGGTGGCAGGCCACATCTGCACATGGGCTGTTGTTGGCTGACCTGTGTCTTCTTGGCTTGTTCATCTTGGTCACTGACTGCTTGGGTTTCAGCCAGAGAAAGTGGGGAGCAGGAGTGTGATGGAGATACACTTACCTTGTTAAGCAGCTGCGTGAGTAGCCTACATGTTATCTGCTCATGTCCCATTTGCAAAGGCCTATTCAAATGCAGGACACGGTGGCAAAGGAGGCTGGGAAATTTAGCCTTTGCTTTCAAATATTCAGTGTTTGTAGGAGAAAAGGCATGTCATGTTGGAAACAAAGTGAAATGCTTCCAAGACAGTAAGGCAACAGTAGCTTCAAGGCATGGGCTTGCAAACAGAAGCACTTTATCCAGCCACCATACATCGAGAGGTGTGGCCTGGAAGTTTCCTGTTAGGGGAAGTATCTTTCAGGGTTAGGGAGATGGCTGAGTCGGGAAGGTGCTTGCCTGGAAAGCATGAGGACCTGAATGTCATCCTCTGCACCTAGGTGAAAAGCTGGGTGTTCTGGTGAGGCAGAGGCAGGAGGAGCCTAGTCTACTTGGGTTCAGTGAGAGACACTGTCTGAAAAAAAAGGTAGATAGTGATCAAGGAACCACACTTCAGGCTGACCTGTGATCTTCACATGCCCCCACACACATGTACACATACACCTATGCACTCCTGTGCATTCCTGACATGTGAACATACCACTTTCCACAGGAAATACCCTTGAAAACAACAAAGAGCTATTATAGTATCATATAGAGGGAGTGAGCATATATTACACTGGTGATTCTGGAACATTATCCCTTTATTGTTATTATTAGCTGCCTCATCACTGGGAGGGGGGGCATAGCAACCAGACCTCAATGTGAACCATGCATGATACTGCTTTCCAAACACTGCCTGATATACATTTAATACTTGGAGAACTTTATATTCTGATCATTGGCTCCCTCCTCAGCACCACACCGTCTCATTCAATTCTGATGCTCTACTCCCATGAAGTGGGTACCAATTCAAAGACGATGGAACTGAGTTACAACAGTGTGCACACCAGTAATGAACAAAGGAAGGGGTGTTTCTGTTCTGGTCTGCTGTCTCCCTAAGTTGGCAAGGTCATACAGGACTCTTTCTCGGCCCGAAGCAAATAGAGACCATCCTACCATGCCTGCAGCAAGAAAGGGCTTTCTATATGGGCTGGAGAGATAGCTCAGCAGGCAAAGGTGCTTGCTGTGGGGCCTGGCCATCTGCATAGGGTCCCTGGGACCCACGGGGTGGACAGAAGTGACTCCTGCATGTTGATGCCTCATAAACACGTGGGGCGAGTGTGAGCACACACACTCTCTCACACACAATTAAACACTTATTATATCAAAAAATTAAAAAGAAAGGGTCTTATGCAGTGTTTTCGGTAGAACTTTCCTCCTCAGAGCACACAGGAAGGCTTCAGAGGAACTGGCTACCTGTCTTGGATATTTAGGATTCCATTAATAAATTATTTTGCATGGCAATGTGCCATAGTATGTGGATAAGAGAAAGACATAAGTAATTCGTTTTGAGTGTATACTGGGTATGAGATACTGCATCTGGAAAGGACAGACCATTTACGGTGCTCAGCAAGCAGACCGGTATGGACTCTGGTCTACAGCACTGATGGATGGCCATCAGAGGTGGGATTGTCAAGATTTCTTTGCTTCATTGAAACTTAGAGTATAATTCGGAACAGGAAAGTGAGGGCTGATTAAGAATGAAATGAGGGTTGAGAAGATGGCTCTGTCAATAAAGTGCTCACCGTCTAAGCATGAGGACCTGAGGTCAGTCCCCAGAAAACAGGGTGGAGTAGTGCATTTTTATGATTTCATGGGGAGGCAGAGTCAGGCAGGTTCTTGGACTTGCTGGCCAACCAGCCTGATACAACCGGTAAGCTCCAGGCCAGGGAAATATCCCATTTCAAATGACAAACATACCTGGGAAGATATCAGGGGTTGGCCTCTGGCCTCTGCATACATATGCAATGTGTCAGACACAAGCAGGCACACATGCACGCATGCACACATGCATAATGGAGAGGCATTTGCAGAGTGGGCAATGGCAGCTGGTATAGCTGAAGCACACATGCCCAAGGAGTTTGGTGTCACACCCAGAGGCGCACAGTACAGAAGAAGCTTGGGGACCTGAGGCTGTGCCCTGCTTGGTTCACATCTCCTGTTCTCATGTCTGCTGCTGGGACTCTAGCTGGATTTAAGGTCACATGTTAGATGCCAATTAGTAAAAGAAAATGCAAGCACCTTGCTAGCTTATATTTCTTGTGTATACGTGAGTGCGTGAGTATGTCTGTGATATATATGTATATATATACATATATATATCTATAAAATGTGGTATCCATGTGGTATATGAATCTGTGAGTATGCACAGAGTCCAGAAGTCAGTGTCTGGTGTCCTTTGTTGCGATCTACATTGGTTTTTTTAGAGTCAGGCTCCTTCACTGAACCTGGAGTTCCTTGATTCACCTAGACTGGATGCTCTGTAAGCATCATGGATCTATTTGCCTCCATGACCTCAGCCTCAGCCTGGGGTTACAGATACGTGCTACCATGTCTGGCTTCTGGCTTCTCTTATCTTCTCTTTCCTCCCTTCTTTCCTCCCTCCCTCCTTTCTTTCTTTCCTTCTTCTTTCAATTATGAGTGTTTGCTTGCCTGTATGATGTATACCATGTGTGTGTCCGATGCCCACAGAGGCCAGAAGAGGATAGATTCCTACAGCACTGGATTTACAGGCAGTTGTGAGCTGCCATGTGGGTTCTGGGAATCAAACTGGGGTCCTCTTCAAGAGCAGCCAGTACTCTTAACTACTAAGTCATCTCTCCAGCCCATGTCTGGCCTTATGTGTGAGTGTGTATGTGTGTGCTGAGGATCTGAAGTTGGTCTTCATGTGTGTAGCAAGCACATGACTAGCTAGCCATGTTTACTGTTCCTAACATTTTAGACATTCTGGGTAGTCTCTTCTGCATTACGAGCTCGTATCTCAACGTGGCACAGTTGGACACTGATTGGCTTTACCTGATCCTTTAGGGTAGACACTCAGGTGTTATGTGTGCTTATGCAGTCCCTCACAGCACCTCACATGGAAAACATGACCCCTTATACACCAAAAGCCTCCAAAATAAAATGAGAAAATACCTCTCGTTAGTTTCCAACCTGTCTTCCTCTGGTAAGGCGTCCAGTGGGGCAGGGACATCTTTAGGCAGCATCACGGTACTGTACCAGTCACTTCTATGGAAAAGAACACCAGCAGTGATGCACCGGCACTCACATCGGCCCTGTGTTACACAGGGTCTCACACACCCCAGACTCACCACTTATCTGAGGATGACCTTGAATTTGTAATTTTTCTGCCTCTATCTCCCAAATTCTGGGATTATAGGTCTGTGGCATGGCACTGTGCCTGATTCATGCTGTGTTGGGGATGGAAACCAGAGCCTCGTGCATGTTAGGCAAGCACTCTACTAACTGAACTACATCCCTAGCCCCTAGAATATATAATCATAGTATGCGTGTGCATATGTATATGCATGTTTGCATGTGTGGGCACATGTGTGAGTATAAATCTCTATGCATGTGCGAGTGGAACCCAGAGGTTGATTGCAGGTGTCTTCTTTACCACTCTCTACCTTAAACATTCAGATAGGGTCTCTCAGGGAACCCAGCTCACTGATCTGGCAAGCCTAGCTAGCAGGTTTACTCTGGGGAGTCTCTGTCTCTGCCTCCCAAGTGCTGGGATTGCAGGCACATAGCAAGGCTCAGCATTTTTATGGGTGCTGGGCATCTGAACTCTTGGTTTGATATTTTCATGGCACACACTTTACCCACTGAACCATCTTCCCTGCCTCTAGAAATATAACTTATTATTTAAAAAGTCTTGAGTATGGAGGACATTAAAATAGTTGTGAAAAGGAGAATTTTGAAAAAAAAAGTTTTAAATAGTTCTGAGTTTGGGACACACATGGTTATTGTACATATCGAGAAAATAACATTGCTAGTAAGAAAAGGGAGTTAGAAGCTGAAACAGTTAATTCCATAGTTCCAATAGAGGGGAAAGAGAAAAAGAAAGATTGGAGAGAGAAATTAGTGGTTAAGTGCCCTTCCAGAGTTTGGTTCCCAGCACCTAAGTTGGGCGACTCACAACTGTCTGTAGTTCCAGCTCCAGGGAATCTGACACCCTCTTCTGGGTACCTAGTGCCCCCCCCCCCCCCCCGACAAGCACATATACACATAATCAAAGAAAACACATCTTAAAAAAGAGAGAGGTGGGGAGAAAGACAACAAAACAGCCCAGTAATGTGCAGGCCTGGTGTGTGATGCTACCCAAACACCCTCAGACTTGGTCAGGGTGAGAGCAAAGGGCAATTGGGAGTAACTACAGGAGGCAATTCTGAGACCATTCAGATGTGCAATTAGCTCAAAGGTTCTGACAGCCCAGAAGAAAGGAAATACAAATATGCCTGGTCTCTGCAGAGACAGCTGAGGGCTGAGTGCCCCTGGAGCCCTGGGTAGCACGAGGCACTGTGTTCAGTATCACACTGTGGTGGTTTGCATGAAAAATGGCCCCTACAGCTTTATGTGTCTGAACCTTTGACCTCAGCTGTGGCTCTCTTTGAAGACGAGGATGGTTATGAAACCTTTAAGAGGTGGAGCCTTGCTGGAAGGCCGACTGAGGATTTACAGCTCGGCCCTACTTGCCTCTCTCCCCATAGTTCTTGTGGGTGGATGGATGTGATCTCTGATAACTGACTGCCAGACCGGTCGCATGTCTTGCTTTCATGCTTTCCTGCCATGCTGGGCTCTCTCATTTTGGAACTGTGGCCAGAATAAGACCGCTTCTCTTCTAGATTACTTTTGGTCATGATATTTTAGTACAGCAACAGGAAAGTGTTTAACATGCTCTCTCTCTCTCTCTCTCTCTCTCTCTCTCTCTCTCTCTCTCTCTCTCTCTCTCTCTCTCTCTCTCACACACACACACACACACACACACACACATTCTGAGATGAATTGCTAAAATGGTCCTTTAAAGGTTGGAGCAATGATTCAGTCAGTGAAGTGCTTGTTATGTAAGCATGAGGACCTGAGCCAGATCCCCAGCACCCATGCGAAAAAGCCGGACCTGGGCCTATAGTCCCAGCGTGGAGGAAGCGGAGAAAGAACCCCTGGGGTTCACTGGCCACCCAAGGTCGTCTAGCCAGTGAATTCCAGGTTCGGTGAGGCACCCTATCTCAAAATATATGTGGAGAAAGATTGAGGAAGGCAGGAGATATCAACCTCTGGTCCCCACAGGCACATGCGCACATACGAACACAAACGTACAAAATATGAAGTGGTGGAAAGCAAGTATTTTAACTATATGTGTAAAGCACTGATGTGAATCTGTTACTTCTAAAATATATACACCAATGCAGATGTGCACCTATGTACACACATGTGTTTTCACACAAGAAGCATGTGTATGTGTTTTGCAGCTTCGTCTGTTGAAGAGGTTATGACACCCCCTCTCTAGAAGGGATTTGCACATGTGCACATCCCATTCTCCATTTGAGACACCCTGGCCTCTTCCTTCCAGAAATTAAGCCTATTACTGACTTTCTGAAAAAGATCCCAGGTTTTTTCTTGTGGGGGTGGAAAGTTTGATTTTTCATATGAGTGTGTATATGCACATGAGTACAGGATCCACAGAAACTGGAATGCAGCATGAAACACCCTCCCAAACCCCCCACCCCCAGAGCTGGAGTTACATGTAGTTGTGGCATGGATGCTGGCAACCAAACTCATGCCCTCCATGTTCTTAACCTTCAAGCCACCTCTCCGGCCCCAAAACTTAGATACTAATGGAAAATTCCACCCAAACAGTAGAACCTGTGTAACCAGAGGGGGTCTTGTCCAAAAGAGGGATGGGGATGTGTGGAGCTGGAATACTTTCCAGCATCCTCACTGGCCTGGGATGATGAAATGGTAGCAGACAAGAGACTCTCATGGAATAAAAATGTAAAATTCAGGCCAAGTGGTGGTGACCTTTAACCTCAACACTTGGGAAGCAGAAGCAGGCAGATTTCTATGAGTTCTAGGCCAGCCTGGTCTCCAGAGTCTGGAAAAAGACCCCAAAGCTACACAGAGAAAACAAACAAAGAAATAAACAAAAAAAAAAAAAAAAAAAGAAAAGAAAAGAAATCCAGGAGATTGTGTCTTGTTGCTTTTTTTCTGGCATTAACGTTTTGTTTTATAATTGACGTGGTGAGGGTCATGGGTAGATGGTGGTGGGTGGTGGGGTGTCTGAATTTAATTGTGTTTATTTGTTTGTTTCATTTTCATGACCTTGCTGAAGTAAAAGTGATAACCCCGGGTTACTTCCTGGAGTTCTGAGTGGTTCAGTTGTCAGTAAATTTGAGAATTACTGACCATGTGGCAATTACTAGATAATTTCTCCGGGTATTGTTCATGCTTAAATTTCATGGATGTCTGGAGGGACTGAGCACATTCTCAGTCAACAGAGAGTAATGAAATCAATGAAGTGCTTCGGGGTGTGTGTGCATTTGAGTGTGCACTTGTGTGGAGGCATGCACACGTGCATGTGGGTACAAGGTACAAAGTAGGCACATTCGTGTGAGGCCAGACTTTTGACATCAGGTACCTTTTTTTTTTCTTTAAGTTTAGGATAAAGGTGTTGTTCTTATTTTTCTCTTAAAATATTTATTGATTTTTACATACGAACTGCAGTTTCGGTGTCTTCCTTCCCTCCTCCCTCCTCTCCCCTCCTCTCCTCCCTCCTCTCCCTCCCTCCTCCTCCTCCCTCCTCCCTCCCCCTCTCCTCCCTCCCCCTCTCCTCCCCCCTCCTCTCCTCCCTCCTCCTCTCCTCTCCTCCCTCCTCCCTTCTCCTCTCCTCCCTCCTCTCCTCCCTCCTCTCCTCCTCCTCCTCCTCCTCCCTCCTCTCCTCCCTCCTATCCTCCCTCCTCTCCCCCCTCCTCTCCCCCCTCCTCTCCCCCCTCCTCTCCTCCCTCCTCCTCTCCTCTCCTCCCTCCTCCTCTCCCCCCTCCTCCCTCCTCCTCTCCTCCCTCCTCCTCTCCTCCCTCCTCCTCTCCTCCCTCCTCCTCTCCTTTCTCCTCCAATCCTCCCTCCTCTCCTCCCTCCTCCTCTCCTCCCTCTTCCTCTCCTCCCTCCTCCCTCCTCCTTTCCTCCCTCCTCCCTCCAGCTTCTCTCTACCCTGCCCATCCACTCTTGCTGTTGTGGGTATTTGGTTAGCTTGTGCCTTGTCTTTTACACAGAAGTTTACCAGTTTGACTGGACTATTTGCTCCTGAGTTTTGGGATCCATTGTCTTCTCCCTGCACTGGGATTACAGAAGTAGCTGTGGCTTGAGCACTGCAAAGCTGAATTCAAATTCTCTTGCTTTTTCACGCCCCTCAACACTGCTTTGGTTTTTTGTTGCTGTGGTGGTGTTTTTTGTTGTTTGTTTGTTTGAAAGGTTTCGAGACAGGTTTCTCTGTGGAGCCCTGACTGGTCTGGATCTCACTCTGTAGATCAGACTGGCCTTGAACTCACAGAGATCCACCTGCCTCTGCCTCCTGAGTGCTGGGATTAAAAGGCCATGCCCAGCCTTCTTTGATTCTTATGATACAAAATGAGTCAGGGGCTGGTCGTCAGGCAAAGGTGCCATCAAGCCTGCCCACTGGAGTTTGATTTTGAGGACCCACACAGTAGAAGAAAGCTGTCCTCTGACCCCCAATATCAGCACTGTGGCCTTCGGCCTCAAAAATAAAAAATGTAAAAAAACAATTTAAAATAATTTGGAATAAATAAATGATAAATAACCATACTGCATGGTTTGACAATGCACAGATAAAACTCAGGCTTAAAAGACTCAAGGGTAACTTTGTCATTTTTTTTTTTCAGATCATTGTTTTTTCCAAGCAGAATGGCTGCTGAATTTGAGGCCAGCCCGGTCTACAGAGTGAGTTCTAGGACAGCTGAGGCAACATAGAGGAACCTCAGCTACAAATAAATAAATAAATAAATAAATAAATAAATAAATAAATAAATAAATAAAAAAAAAAAAAATAGTGGAGCCTTATTAGGGAAGGTAGGGAAGGCACCTCAGCTTGCTCCTTGTCCAAAACAGCTCCTGCCACTAAGCCTGATGTCAGGAGTTTGATTCCTGGGACCTACATGGTGGCAAGGGAGGCCAGATGTGGCCCGAGTGCATCCATACCCATGCACACATTCATAAAATAAATAAAAATAGAAAAGAAGGCCCTGTCTGTGAACCAAGAAGTAAGCCCTCACTAGACACAAATTCTTCCCGGTGTCTTGACTTACGAGAAATATATATGTTGCTTATAACCTACAGAGACTATAGCATTTTGTTAGAGCATCCTGAATGTATTAATACAGAATTTAGAAAAAAGAATTATCATTATTATTTGTTATTATTTGTAACTGCTTTCAGAAACAACAACATAACCTTTAATCCAACAACCAGTATAAACCCGTAATAGAAAATTAAACATTTTTTTTTTTTTGAGACAGGGTCATGTAACCCAGGCTGGCCTTAAACTCACCTCCTGATTCTCCTGCCCCTACCTCCCAGTTCTGAGATTACAGATGTGTGCCACCTGGTTCAGTTTCTCGAAGCTGGAGATGGGGCCCAAGGTTTTGTGTATGTCACACACATACTCTATTAGCTGAGCTGCAACCCCGCCCAGGCCCTGCTCCTGATTTTTGAGCTATTATGCAATGGCAGTTTATGTTGAAAGAAACTGACCTGACAGAGCATTCAGGCACAGAACCTGAAGGCAAAAAGTTATGGCAAAGGGCTTTCATTGCTATGGCCTTTATGTAGCTATTTAGGGCCAAGACAACCCCCTCAACCCCCTCCTGACTTCCCATTAAAGGAACAGCCTTGGGAGATGTTTCTGAGGACATTGCTTTGGAAAATGAATTGGCTTATTTTTAATACTTAGAATCAATGTATGTTAAAAGTGGGTGCCCTGGAGTCCAACACAACCCATACCCAGCGGAGTCTAGTTTACTGATTACATGCGCCCCCCCCATTGTAGGGGTGAGGATGTTTGGCAAGAACTTCAGCACTAAGTTGTGCACCAGTCTTATCAGGTTGTCTGTGAGCTTGCCTGATGTAGGAAGACCCCGCCCATTGTGGGCAGCATCATCCTATAGACTGTGAACTGTGTAAGAGAAGAAAGCTAGCTGGGAACAAGCAAAGATTTTTGTCTCTGCAGAAGTGATGCTCATGTTCCCCAAGCTGCTTTTTGTTGGGGTATTTTATCATAGCAAAGGAAATGAAAAATGGGTCAATTTGAAAGCATTCCAGTCTTCCTGCAAAATAAATTGGTTTAGAGGGTCTGATGCTGCCATCTAGTGGTGAGAGAGTGATTGCACAATCCTGTGAGCTCAGTGGAAAGTAGAAATTAACAAGAGCCAGCACCAGACAGATCCTAAATACTTCTTCATATAGCCATTTGTGACAGCCCAGTGAAGCTGCCATCATAGCTCCTGAGGAGATACTGCATTAGATCCTGGGTGTGGGGTGTGGGAGGATAACTCAAGAATGTTTTTGTGGTGCAAGCTCATGGACCTGAATTTGATTCCAAGAACCTGACTAGCCCAGAACACACTTAAGAAATCTGGATTTGGGGGTGAACTCTTGTAATCTCAGAGTAGAAGAAGCAGAGCCAGGAGGCTCCCTTGGCCTCATGGCTGGTTACGTTAGCAAGTTGGCGACCTTCAGGTGCTGATGACCTCCAAAACCAAAGCAAACCAAACCAAACCAAACCAAACCAAACCAAACCAAACCAAACCAAACCAAACCAAAAACAACAAACAGGCAAACAAAAAAACTACCACCACCACCCACAACAACAATCAAACTTGCAGTTTCTGATGAGGAACACTCAGGATTGTCTTCTGGCTTCCATAAGCACGTGGATACATAGACATGTGTACCTGCACACAGGTGTACACACACACACACACACACACACTTTCACATGAATGCAGGAACCATGAATATTTCAAAAAGAAATAGTCTTCAAAAGAAAAAAATAGACCATGAATATTTCAGCAGAATTATATGATCAGTTAGTTCTCTGTGCTGAAACCCTGCCAATTATCTAGGATTGCATTAGTTTTAAAAACTGTGTGTGTGTGTGTGTGTGTGTGTGTGTGTGTGTGTGTGTGTGTGTGTGTTTGGTTTTTCCGAGGCAGTGTTTTTCTGTTCAGCCCTGACTGTCACGGAACTCACTCTATAGAGCAGGCTGGCCCTGCCTCTGCCTCCTAAGTGCTGGGATTAAATTCTTACACCATCACTGCCCAGCTAAAAAGTGTCTTGATTAAGATAAGCTTAAATATGAAAATCAGCTATCCACCATCATAGCTCCTTGGCAAGGAAGCCCTCTCTCATATTTTAAAAGTACAGTTTGAAAGTGTGATTTGTCACTGCCAGTCTTTGACCCCCCCCACCTCTGTAACTCTCTGTGCGAACACCCCAGGAGGCCAACCTCTTCCCAGTTTACCTCTGAGTATCTTCCGCCCTAGAGGACTCAGACAAGGAGGCGAACACCAGGGGTTGGAACCTCTTCCAGTTCATGATTCCAGGAATAATATCCTGTGATGGAAGTTGTGCAGGAGCAGGGTGTGAAGAGAGAGGGTTAGGTGGCTGTGAGCTAATACTGAGGCAAACGCAACAGTTTCTAGAGTCACCTAAGGGTCGAAACTCTGAGAATGTCTCTGATGATTTTTAAACATTGGATTAATTGAAGTGGGAAGACCCACTCTAATTGTGGGCTGCACCCACAGTTTGGAGTCCAGGACTGCACAAACAGGAGGAGTGAGCTGAGTCCAGCATTCTTTCTGCCTCCTGACTGTGGCTGCCCTGCCTCCGTGCTGCCCTTCCTAAAGTTGTCTTTGTCACATATTTTGTTAAGGGACCAAGAAAAGTAACTAACACAGCAGGAAAATATCTCAGAGAACCTTCCTTTCATTCAGCTATCTAAAGTTTCAAAAGGCAAGATCCAAATGTATCATTTCATTAAGCTTGACCAACTTCTAAAGCAAAGACAGTTGCTCTGGTATAGGACATGTGGTGGTGACATGAGGGCAGATGTGGTTTTCCAGTTAGTCTGGACCGCTGTGAAGTGGTGCTGATGCAGCATTTAAAGCGGATGGGTGGCACTCAGGCCGGGAGGACAGAGCAGTGGGATACACAAGCCGTATTAGGAACCAATGTTGGAACAATTATGTCACCAGCAGTTCAGCTAAGTGCAAGGAACATGACAGGGATTATACCTGTGGGCAGAGAGACAAGCAGGTCACCAAGGGACTTGAGGTCCAGGCCAGCTCTGTGGGCAATGGATGCATACTGAGGATGTGTGTGTGTGTGTGTGTGTGTGTGTGTGTGTGAGAGAGAGAGAGAGAGAGAGAGAGAGAGAGAGAGAGAGAGAGAACAGAGGGGAGGGAGGGAGGGAGAGAGGGAGGGAGGGAGAGGAAGAGATGCCAGAGACCATTGTTCCTTTCTTCCCTCAATCAAGACTTAGCATCTCTCATGGAACTTAGAGCCTGTAGTTTCTGCTAGACTGGACAGCCAATAACCTCCAGGGATCCCCCTATTTCCATAATCCCAGTGTGTTGGAATTACATCTCTGTGCCACCATGGTTGGATTTACATGGGCACTGGAGACTTGAACTCAGGTCCTCATGCTTGCAGGGCCTAGCCATCTCCATAGTCCCCTGATCCACTGAGGTGTTTCAAGCAGGATCAGAAAGTTCCTGTGGCAGCCCGGCAGTTGAGGCGGTAGTGGACCGCAGCAGAGAGAGGGGAGCTGAGGTCATGTAAGAGCTAGGCTGGCGGGATATGGGAATGTTCCAGAGCTAGTAGGTCAAGGATTGTGGGAGTTCTGTGCCTGGGAACAAAAGGGCAGGTGATTGATATTTGTGTATGCAGAGGGCCCAAAGAGGAGACAAGAGCCCGGAGTCATAGTATCACGTGACTATTTTCATATGGCTGAAATATTAATGGGTAGTTAATTCTCCCTTTAAGTCAAGATGAGTGTTGGTAAAAGGGCAGCGGGTGGGGGGCACAGATGAGCGACAGTGCTGAGAACAGACCTGTCTCCTTCACAGCTGCCGCTGTGAGGACACTGCTCACTATTCTCACCCAGGGCTAAGGCTACAAGTCCTCTTTTTGGTTGTTTAAATTGCTTCTATTTATTTTGAACGTGTGTACGTGTTTGTGTGTGTGTGTGCCCACATTGTCAGAGGGCAACACGTACAGGTCAGTGATCTTCTTGGTCTCCGCACCTGTGGGTCCCAGGGACTGAACTCAGACCATCAGCCTTGGCGGCCAGCGCCTTTACCCACTGAGCCACCTTGCCAGCGCTTTCTTCTTTTTCTCGGTTCCCACTGTTCCCAGCCCTCCCCACAGCCCAAGGCTGGCTCCACCAAGGGAGCCTGATGCTGACATTACCGTATGATGGAGAAACTGCCTCTGGGTGAGAGGAATGCTGGAGCCTATGTGGCACTCCTGGGTGAACTTGTACTTGGGGTGAGAGCACAGATGGTAATCTATCAGAGTTTCTGCATAGGTCAGAGGATGCTTCACTGAAAACAGTCCTGGGTTGGGATTCTGTGGATGAGAGGGAGATCAGATTGATGGTGTTTACCTATCTCCCTACCAGGCACGGGCCAGGCGTCAGCAATGCTTTCCGTGGCTCCCACTAGCACTAACAATGGGGCTGCATATCAACTCTTGTAGCAAACTGGGCCCAGGAACAGAGAGCTTCAGGTTGGGCTGTCTTTGCAACATTGCCATCTTCATGTGTGCATTTTCTGGCTGGAGGGCTTCATTAGATGCCATTTAGATTTGCTGACCTCACAAGGAAGAAAATGTCACTGCAATTACAGTTTGAAACTGCTTCTAGCCATGATCAATGAGGGGGTTATTAAATAAGCAAACTGGATTTAAAGAGCAAATCCATTTCTGGGTCTGCCTTAGTTTCTCTTCCTGTTGCAATAAAATCGTCCAACAAAAGCAATTTAGTGAGGAAGGGTTTGTTTTGGCTCCAGTCCACCCTGGTGGGGAAGTCAGGTGGTAGGGAGCTAAAGCAGTCTGCCATATCATATCATCCAGAATCCGAAGGCAGAGGGTGATGAATGCTCAGCTGGCTTGAAACGGCTAGAAGGAAAACATTTCAGGGCTGGGATACAGCTGTTAGCAGACTGGCACACATCAAACATAGTTCAATCCTCAACACCACATAAAAATGGATGTGGTATCCTAGTACTTGGAGGTAGACGCGGGAGGGTTATAAGTTCAAGGTTATTCATGGCTCTGTAGTGAGTTTGAGGCCAACCTAGGCTATAAAACCCCCCTTTTAAAAAATGAGGCTATTTTTAAAAGGCTCAGGGGTTAAGAGCACTTCTGGCTTTATCATGAAGACTGGAGTTCCCAGCATCCATGATGAATGCCTCACAAACACTGCAACTCTAGCTCCAAAGGATCTGGGTCTCTCTCTGCTCCTCACCCCCTGGCATACATACAAATAAATAACAAAAGTAAACACAAATATTTAGTAAAGAAACATTTAATTAAAAAACTAAAACAAAAAGAGAAAACATATTTCCAACTCATGCTTTCATTTTCATGTAGGGTAATTGCTGAAATAAAGGCACACAGAACACAGGCATCTGCCAACTGGTACTTACGAAAATATAGAGTGGGTCATATTCCACAGACATGGCTAAGCCTTCAGGTGCTTTCATACTCAAGATAGAGGGCTTGGCCGAGAGCTGTATGGTGTCCTGCTTGGGTGGAGCTATGATTGTGGTGACTTCATCCTGTGTGAAGATAAAGAATGACTTATTAATCTTATTTTCTTCTTAAAGAGTTATTAATTTTACTTTATGTGCATGAATGTTTGTCTGCATGTATGTGCACTATGTGTATGCCTGTTAGATCCTGTGGAACTGAGATTAAAGATGGTGGGAACTGAACCTGAGTTCTCTTCAAGAACAAGAAATGCTCTTAACCACTTAGCCATCCCTCCAACTCAATGACCTGTAATTTTTAGTAGTAGGGACATGAGTGGTGAGAGCAGTTCTTGAGGCTGCAGTTGTATTACCTCTGCACCTTGTTTCAGGGGTCGAGCAAGCTTCTGAAGTTTGTAATTAGTTGAGGACTTGTTGACAGAAAATGGTTGATATCCCTTGATTTTGTATAGCTGAGGAACCTGAAAATGAAAGAAGACAGCAGTTTGGTGACACTTAAAAGCCTACTTTCCTTAGCTACTTCCTTCAAATGGAAACATTCCTTCCTGGAGGAAGCCTCACTGAGGATCAGGTAGTGAAAGAAACTCACAAGTCTCAAGTAGTCCCTGAAACGTACAAGATTCACCGAAAGCTCCTCTTTAAAGTGAATGATGCTTGGGAAGAGGAGACTCTTTGACTAGCTGAGCTGCCTGCAAATTGCCCAGGGTGTTTCACAAACACAGCTTTATTGAGTCCTCATCTATGACAATGTGAGGTTTTAGTGATGCAACTGCTTTTGAGTCATTCATGTTTCTATATGAATACCCTCACCTATGTACCTGTAAGAAATCCCAAAAAACATTCTAGATCATTAAACTACACTGGGGAAATTACTTTGGTCTGATCTCAGTGGCCTATCTAGGGTAAATAGACAGCTGTAGTTCCTTAAAAAAAGAAAAAAGACCCACAAGAACCCATTACTGTTTGGTAGGATTAATGTCTCAATAACAGCTGCCTAACAGGGCTAGTTCTGGGCCTCATTCTGAGTCCTGGTACATGTCAATATTCAAATTATTTTCTCATGCCATATGGCTTCCCTGGAGACATACATAAACACATTTTTACTTTCAAAAGCACAAATAGTCCTGCACTTCAAGAAAGGCTAATTAGATAGGCAGTGGTGATACACACTTTTAATCTCAGCACTTGTGAGGCAGAGGCAGGTGGATCTCTGAGTTTGAGGCCAGCCTGGTCTATCAAGTGAGTTGGAAGACTGTCAGAACCACACAGAGAAACCCTGTCTCAGAAAACCAAAAAGAAAGAAATAAAAAGAAATAGAAGAGAAAAGAAAGGCTAACTTGTGGCCTGAGTTGTCTCATAAATCATAGAGCCACTGTTTTCTATATGTATAATATATACTGTACCCATAGGAAAGAATCAGTTTCTATATTTACATTAGAGAAAAAGAACCTGAGGTAACTCAACACACCATCAAATAACAGAGATAATTAAATGAGTCATTCTGTATAAGCTAGAATTGAATAATATTAACAAAATAATGCAATTTAAAGCAAGCCTGTTTTGGTGGCTTCATAAGAAACCTCAGGGCCAGTGGGATGGCTCAGTGCATCAAGGTGCTTGTCACCAGGAGTGATGATCAGAGTTACATTTCTATGATTCTCATTCTAGAAGAAGAGAACCAACCCCCCAAAAGCTGTGCCCTGACTTTCACACAGGAATAGGCATGTGTGCCTTCTTAGTGATAGATGATAGATACACAGCTAGGTAGTTGATAGCCATAAGCACCCAGAATAATTTGTTATATGCTGGTCTCACCTTTAAAGTGAAGTAGGAGTAATTGTGCTTGATTTGAACATCTAAAGGTTTAATCGGGACTAGTCCAAGGCCATCAAGAGCCTACATGGAAAAATAAAAAGAAAAACATAAAAGGATAAACATCTGTGAGAACAAACAGCTGTGTATGTTTTCACTGTTTTGAAACATTATCTGAATCGTTCTAGGTTCAAAACAGCTCTTCCTGCGATCACAGTTGCTTATCTGAGCTGTGGGCAAAAGGCAGCCCGCTAACCCACCCATGCCTTTTTGTGTGTGAATCTTATGGATCATCATGGAGACTGCAGCATGTACTTCTGTGATGGTTAATTCTGGTTGTCAAATTGACTGGATCTGGAATCAACTAAGAGATAAGTTGCTGGGCACATTAGTGAGGGTGAGGGGTTTTCTTGATCAAGGTATTTGAAGTGGGAGGTCCTACCCTAAATGTGGGTGGCTTCAGTGTCATTCAGACAGAAGGAGATCTGAGGGGAAGCTTTGACTTTTGCCTCATTGCCTCATCTCTCCAGCAAGCTCACCTACTCTATTTTCTGCACTGCTGATACATTCCTTTACTGAGGTCAGAACTCAGTTTCTTTAAGTTTTTTTTGTGGATTGAGGGCCAGTGGCTCTCCAGGAATCCTCTAGGTCATCAGTGGCAGGTTGGGACTGCTCATGTGTTCAACCTGTGGATCAAGTAGCTACCAGGTTCTCAGCCCCTCTAGTATAAAACAGCCAGTGTTATACCACCCAGGTCATATTGTGTTGACAAATTTAATAATCTAATAAATCCTTTCTCAATAATATATATTCATTTCATTCTATCAACTCCATAATTCCTTCAGGCTTAAAGGATTTAACTCATGAACTCTTGGAAGTTAGCAACTGGTGAGGTCAGTTCTTCTCAGGAGTCACCTTGTCTGAGGGAGCACCTCATAACCTCCTGGTCTACTCCTAGGACAGTTTTAAGTCAAAGTTCAAAGGATAATTTCTCTCAACCTGTGAGAGCTTCAGAGCTCCTCATGGGCTCAGGTGAGTTCTTCACCAAGGAACAAGTGGTCTCACTTTTCTTGCCAGGCTCCACCTCTGTGCTGGCCTTCTGTAGGTGCTGGTTCCCAGAGACCGTCTTGCATAGCCATCTGCATCAGACACCCAGGGATCCTGGGGCAGGGCTCGGTACATTCTAGCACCCAACACATGTCAAATGTCATTTTTTTACCTTGTCCAACCAGGCCCAGCATACCCCAAGTGTGGAGGATTGCTAATGTGCCGTCATTTTAAAGAGATGTCTCAATTTCAAATTTGCTGAATGTTCTTTTTAAATGTGCATCTTAGAATTGATGAAGTCTAGTTCCCAAAGCCCTACAACATGACTCGTGTAAGTGCCATGTAAGAGTTAATTAACTATCATCATTATTACTTATTACTATTGGGTGAATGTGCTGATTTGTGTACAGGTTCACGTAGGTACAGGTATGCATGTATTTGTGTATCTACGCATGTGGAGGATAGAAAACAATCTTGGTTGTATTGTTCCTCAAAACTAGTTTATACTTTTTAAAAGATTTACTTTTTAATTTTACTGTGTGTGTCTGAGTGTGTGGCATGTACGTGTGGGCACTCTCTGAGTCACCAAGAGGACACTGGATTGCCCAGAGCTGGAGTTAAAGGCTGTGGTAAACTATCATGCATGGGTGCTGGGAACCAAGCTTGAATCCTCTGGAAGAGCAGCCAGTGTTCCTAAGTGCTGAGCCATCTCCCCAGCCTTCTGTTTTGTTTTTTGACACACGATCTTTCCTTCTATCTGGAACTTACCATTTAGCTACACTAGCATATGCAGGGATCTGCCTGTCTATACCTCCTCAGTACTGAGATTACACGTGGTTTAAAAAAAAAAAAAAAAAAAAAAACAAACCCTAAAAACCCAAACAAACAAACAAAATAAAACAAAGCAAAGCAGAAGTGGATTCTAGAGATCAAACTCAGGGCTTTGCATTTAACTGTGGTGTGGGGATATGTTTCAAATTTAATAAAAACCAGTATGAGACATCAGAGGGATCTACCCACAGTCAGACCAGGAGGATTGGAGAGTGGTAACTCACACCTTTGATCTGGGAGTGGTGACCTACGCCCTTAATCCCAGTAGATCTGAGTTTGAGGTCATTTTAGTTTACAGAAGGAGTTCCAGGCTCCCAGGCAGTGGTGGTGCCACGCCATTAATAATCTGCATGTGAAACAACTGTCTGAAAAGGGTATTTAAGGCAGGCATAGAAGGACAGAGCAGGGAGAAGAAGCCATGGCTCGCACTGTTAGTTCCAGCATTTGGGAAGCAGAGGCAAGAGAATCTCTGTGAGTTCATAAGCCAGCCTGGTCTTCAAAGCAAGTTTCAGGACAGCCAGGACTGATACACAGGAAATTCTGTCTTGAAAAAACAAATGAAGACAGGAGGAGGTGGATCTGTCCTCTGACATTCCAGAGTGGTTTTTATTAAATTTGAAACATATCCCCACACTGAGGTATGAAGTTCCCAGAACAATTAACTATTTTTTTTTTTTTAATAAAAGAACTACTTTGCACATAAGGGAAGAATATACCCAAAGAGAGAGATGGGTGTGTTATGGAGACCCTGATGGGTTAGCTTGTCTGATTCTGGTGTCACATGCCCTCCTTAGCAAATAGGACTCTGACTTAAGGGCTACTGTAATCTTGGCCTTCCTTGGCCAGGCCAGGAGGCTCATTTGAGCTATCTTCCCATCTCCTCTCAGGCCCACTTGTTTCCAGGGCAGTAGGCTGAGGCTCTGTGCCCATGCTGGGCTTCAGACTGGGAATCAGGTCACCAGGAAGTTCCTCCAGGTTCCCATGGATACAATAGGCATGGGGCAGACAGCAATGGATGCCCCATCATTTCCCATTGCTCATAAGTCCTGAGGAACAAGTCTCCTTCAGAGCTTCTCAGAGGAGGTGGAGGGACCTCGAAAGACTTGTCTATGCTCACACCCATGTGATCCCCTCTGCTCCCCCAGCGGAGGAGAGACACCCACCAACTCATTGTAGCTCTGAGAGTCTGAGGGGAAGGCAAAAGGCAGAACTTCCTCCGGCTGTATTGAATAGTGGCAGCAGAATTTCTCATCCAGACTCACCCGGCTCAGCAGGTATTTGTAACGATTCTTAGCTAGGAAAAGACAAACATTTTTTAGGGGCTCTGTGGGGTATTTCTGTGTGAAAGCAGCATCTTTAGCTGTGTACTTACCAAATGCCACTTGGAACAGAGCATTTGTGTTTATTTTCTTCAGTGCTGGTGGCTGATACGCTCCTTTAACAGACCTAGTTAAATATGCAACACACACACAACATACACACACATAGACATACAACACACCACAAACATGAATGACATACACACCATACACTACACACACATACAATGCCCCCACTGATACATGCACACACATACATAAAACACACAACCCCCTCACACATACACAATCACATTCATACACCTATGAAGCACACACATACGCCTCACACAGCGCTCACCACTCTCACAACACAGCACACACCATTATCACAACACAGCACACCCACAAACACCCCCACACAATACACACATGTACACACACACACACACACACACACACACACACACATGAAGGCAGAGAGGGATTAGTTAGAAATGAAGGGATCTACAAAAGTGGGGGAGAAGGGAGAAAAGGATGGCTGTGGGGTGAATATGGTTAAAAGACTTTACACATATGAAAATGTCATACTGGAGGTCATTGCTATGAATAATAAATGTTCATATAGATTTTAGAAAGAATATTCAGATTTAGCATATTCCAGCATGTTTGCACACATGCACGCGCACACTAACATGTACATTCTTAGTTTCCTTGTGTTCATTTCCTCTTTCCCTCCCTCTTATTTTGAGACAAGTTCTCATATAGCCCAGTCTGGCCTTGAACTTGCTATGTAGCTAAGGATAACCTTGAATTTCTGATTCTCCTGCCTCCACTCCCAAATGCTGAAATTACCAGTGTGTGCCATTAAGCTATGTTTATGGGGGGCTAGAAATGAAACCCAGGGCTTCATGAATTTTATACAAACACTAACTGAGCAACATCCTCAGTACTCTGTTTTTCCCTCCCCTCCCTATCTCCTCTCTCTCTCTCTCTCTCTCTCTCTCTCTCTCTCTCTCTCTCTCTCTCTCTCTCTCTCTCTCTCTCTCTCTCATTTTGGGACAGGGCTTCTCTGTGTACCCTGGCTGTCTTAGAACTCAGTCTCTAGACCAGGCCTCCCACTCAAGCATCTGAATGTCTCTGCCTCGGGAGTGCGGAGTTAAAGATGTACACCACCGCATCCACCTATAGTAGTGTAAAACCTTTTATTTTAGTTTTGTTTATTAAGTTCCAGTTTTCTTAAATTTAAATTTTATTTTTAAAAGATGTTACTGTTATTTTTAATTGTGGGTTTGCCTATGAGAGCTAGAGGTGCCAGAAAAGGGGTCAGAAACCCCAGAGTTAGAGATCCAGGTGACTGTGAGCTGCCTGATGTGGGTGTTGGGAATCAACTCTGGTCCTCTGTAGGAGCAGCAAGCTGAGCCACTTCTTCAGTGCCCAGGGGACAATTTCTTCCTTAAAACACCTCTCATGAGTTTAACAGAGAAAAAGTTGAATTCTAGAGAGCTTTTATTGATAACCACATTAATTTTCATGTAAAGTTTACTGTTTTGTTGTTTAAAGCACTTCCCTTGTTAGAAACTTGGGTATTAGAAATAAAATACTTTACGAGGGCTAAAAGAGTGATTAAAATGCCGCAAAGCATTTCGGTAGGAAGTAAGGTAGTTTTAGTGGAGGGTGTGTCGTCACTGCTTGGGGAGGTGGGGGACTGACTGAGGCAGGCCTGGAGGGATGGGGAGTGGCACAGGGGCCACAGACTGGGAGGAAATTGTCATGTGGCTTTTGTGTTCTTGGAGGCAGCTTGTGGATCAGGGGTCAGAGAGAACTGATTTCTTTCTCTCTCCTTTAATGTCTTTGCTGAAGAACAGTACTTTAAGGTGTGTTACTTTTGTTTCTGTTGCGTTTGTTTAACTCTGTGAAGCTGTGTTACTGTGCCTGTCTAAAACAACCGATGGTCTAATAAAGATCTGATCAGCCAATAGAGGGGCAGGAGGAAAGATATCTGGGCTGGCAGACAGAGGGTAAATAGGAGAAATCTGGGGAAAGGAAGAAGGAGCCAGAGAAGAAGGAGGACTCCAGGGGCAAGTCACAGAGTAAGAAACCACGAAAGGTTTACAGGAATAGTAGAGGGAAAACCCAGAGGCAAAAGATAGATGGGGTAATTTAAGTAAAGCTCACAAGAAACAAGCCAAGCTAAGGACAGGCATTTATAAGTAAGAATAAGCCTCTGTGTGTGATTTGTTTGGAAGCTGGGTGGCAGGTCCCTCAAAAGAGTAAAGAATAAAAAACCAACACTGCCACCTTCCCCCCTTTCCACTGTGGTGTACATGTCTATGCTCTATGGTACACATGTATGTACAAGACAGTATGAGGTTAGAAGCTTTGCTTGTAAATGCTAGTTGAGCGTACACTAGATTCAAACAGCCATTTGGTAACTATAAATGATAAATAAGTATCCTTGTGCCTCTGCTGATGAGACAATAAGAGGTTGGGCTGAGGCCAGACTGCACAGGTGATATCAGTCTAGGGTGGGCAGACCTTTGTGACTAACTGGGCAGGCACTTGAGCCAAAGCTGGCATATCCAGAGGTATCCACAACCCCACCCTCCAGGACAAACAATACACATGGTAATTCACATATGGTGAAATGGAGCTAGTAGATGTAAGTAAATTAGGCATCCCAAAGTGGAGAGATGACATCAGGCAGGCCTGAAGAAATCACAGGGTTGGTGTAACACAAAGATAACAGTGATGTGAAGAGGAGTCAGGAGCCAAGGAAAGCAGCAGCCAAGACAAGGAGCTGCCAGGCTGACACCTTGGTTTTAGACTCCTGATCTCCAGAAGCTGTGATATTTGTCTGTTCATGTGTGCATACACATGCATGTTTGTGCACATCATGTAGAGGTCAGAGGACAACCTTGGCTGTCAGTCCTCAGGCACTTACTACATTTTGTTTGTGATGGGGTCTCCCATAGAACTTCACCAAAGACCTGGCCAGGGAGCTTCTGAGGACCTTGCTGTCTCTGCCTTCCACCTCATTGTCACTGGGATGACTGCACCTGCTTTTTATGTGGTTTTCAAGGGCTTGAACTCAGGTCCTTACATTTTTCAAGGACTTTACATTTTCCTTTGCTTTCTAAGTCATCATTTCATCCCTGAATTTGTTTAATTTTAAGCCACAAAGTTGGTATTAGTTTATTTTAATGGAAACAGGAAACTGATGTATAGAATTCATGATGAGATTTGACATCGCCAGAGCTGAGTTCATTGACGAGAGACCTCTAAAAGGCTATGGTTATCAGCATCTCTCAGCTCCCCTTACCTTGTAATTTTGATCCCTTGGCTTGGATAAGCTTTCTCTTTATGCCTTCTTTGTCCATTTCACGGATAGCCCACAGAATAGTCAGCAACCTTCGTCCAAGCATGATCTGGAATTGGAAAGAATGACTTCAGGTTGGGAGTTGATACACAGCCCTCTTGGTGCTCAAGAGGTGAGCAGCTTCGAGCCAGTAGACATTGTCATTCTGATGCTTCGTGCTGTCACAGGTTCCAGTGCAATGGGATAAAAGCTCTGGAATGGAGCTGACACATGCCTACTTTTGTGTAGGGAGCCAGCCGCACCCTAAAGATGGCGCTTGTATCGGGCCTATGACTAAGCGGTTTAAGGAAGCTCCTTAGTAAACAAGTCACTGCGCATGACACCTTGTAATTTTCCAGCAAGAAGCCTGGCCCCCAGACAGAGACATCATATCGGGTGAGGGTGTGCTGACCAATGGGAAAGGCCCACGTCAGAGATAAACAATGTTGCCTATAAAAGCGGCCTGCCTGGGAGGCTCGGGGTCTTCCGTTCTTTGCCCTAGTGTGTGAAGCTTCAATAAACCTGCTGCAGAAGGATCCTGTTGTACTGCGTCTTGTTTGCGGGCAAAGAAGGCGCGGGACACTTTTGTTCCATGTTGATTACTTCAGGGATTTTTGTCAGGACAGCAGAAAGCTGAATAACACACCCTTGCTTGAGGATATCATTGCTTGCCCTTGCTTGAGGATGGCTTTGTCCCCTAGGGAAGCCACACTCAAGAGGAAGAGATGAGAGGTCAGCAGGTGGCATAGATGCCAGAAGGGCTCAGCACACCCATTGTGTCAAAGACCAGAAAGTTTACTCTTTTGAGAACTGGTAGACCAGTTGGTCCAAAGGACAGGGGTGAGCCATAGGGAGGCTGGGAAGTGTTTTGGTCAGGGAGGAGGGATGGAAACACAGGTCCACAGCAGGGGATGGTGTTCATGGAAGTAAATGGGGACATCATAAAGGACAGGGGTGTGACTGCAGCCAGACATAGCACCTCACACCTGTACTGTATTTGAACTGCAGAAGCTTTTGTTCTTTATTCCTTCCCACTTTTCTGTTTTGTGTGGTGTGTATGTGTTCATGCATGTATGAGTATACATGTGTGAGCAGTATTCATGTGCTTATGAAGGCCAGAGGTCACTGGGTATCATCTCCAATTGTACTTCCACCTTATTTTTGAGACAAGGTCTCTCACTAACCCCAGAGCTCTCATATTTGGTGAGGCTGGCTGGAGACCCAGGATCATCCTATGTCAGCAGCTCTAAATTAGGATTACTGGTACATGCTGCTACACCTGACTTTTTATATAAGGACAAAGGATCTGGACTCTGGTCCTCATGCTTACATGGTAAGTGCTTTACTGACTCAACCATCTGCCTAGCTCCATCAGATGCTTCCTTCATCCTGACAGTAGGAAGTCCGTGGAGGCTGAGGATTTGCTTGGTGGAAGATAGATCTGAAGGGGAGCAGCAGCAGGAGGTGACTCTGAGGGAAAGCAGTGAGCCCAATGTCACCTCTGAAAGTCCCCATTCTCCACTGAAATAATTACCCCCAATCCCATAGCTTTAGAGTCATTTGTGTGACCTTGGAGAGTAAGAAACCATGTCTCCTCTAACTTGGGTGTGAATATTTATATCAGCATTGCTCAGAATAGACAAGAAAATTGCTGGGATGCCCTTCAGTTCATGAACAGATAAAGAAAACCTGGTCTACACCAACAGTGGAATGTTATACAGTGATAAAAAGAATGAAGTGCCCATTAGGTCATCAGTGAACTTGAAGGTGCTAATGAAAGGAGCCAGTTAGAAAAGGCCATATACTGTATGATTCTATTTACATGAAATGCCCAGAAAAGCCAAGTCCATAGGGCTAGAATATAGATTTAGTGGCTGCCAGGGCTTGGGAAGAAGGGGTAATAAAAATGTTCTGAAACTAGATAGCAGATAGGCGTATAGCCCAGTCTGTAGAAGGCTTTCCTGGACTGCCTGATGCCTTCCATTCATAGCATAAACCTAGTGTGGTGGTGTACCCCAGTAGTCCCAACACACAGGAAGTGGAGGCAGGAAAATCAGGAATTCCTTGGCTACACAATGAGTTCAAAGTTCCCCTGAGGTATAGACCCTGACCAAATATGTATCAGCCAGCAGTGATGACTGTCTAAATGTCTAACCTTATTGTCCTAGTAAGCTTTAGCTCTGTTTTAGCTGAGGAGGCAGTTTTTGGGATTTCCCAGATCAGACCCTCTGTGGAAAGATTGTCTTGGTTGCTAGCTGATGTGTGGCCCACAGCCAAGTGTGAGCCTGAGCAAGCCAGCAAGTAGCATTTCTCCATGGTTTCTGCTTCAGTTCCTGACCTAATTCCCTCATGATGGACTGTGGCCTGGAAGTGTATGCCAAAGCCCTTTGCGCTTCCCAGTTGCTTTTGGCCAGAGTGTTCTATCACAGCCACAGAAAGGGAACTGGAGTGCTTACTCAATGGGACACATTGCACAGGTGATGTTTATACCATGTGAACTGCATCTCTAATACTCTATTGCTTAAAAGACATCATTTGATGTTTCCCTGATGACAACGAGGCAGTCACAAACTAAAGAAGGCAATCTGGAGCTGAGAGTTACCTTGCGAGCTGCTTGCTGAAACTGTCTTTGTGCCCGGAATCTGCTGAGCCACATGTTATTAACGAGTGGATCAAAGTTAGGATGGAATTCCTGGATTTTCTGTGAATATAAAACCATAGGCATATCTTATATTTAAATACAAACTCTTTAGCATAAGCATTTAATAAACATTTTAGAGTTTGATCTTAGGCTGGGTGTGGTGATTCATGTCTGATGTATCCAGGAGGCCAAGGCTAAGCTCAATCTCTGGAACTGCCATGTTGGTGCTGGGAATCCAACCTTGGTCTTCCTGGAGAAGAGCATTTAGTGCTCTTACCACTGAACCATCTCTTCATCTTATTTATTTATTTATTTATTTATTTATTCATTCATTCATTCATTCATTCATTCATTCATTCATTTATTTATTTATGTATTTGAGACAGAGTCTTTGGCTGAGAGTGGGGCTCACTAATTTGGATAGACTGCCTCTGTATCCCCTGTTCTGGGGCTACAGACACATGCAACCATATCTGGCTTATTTTGTGGTTGCTGGGATAGAACTCAGGTCTTCAACCTTGTGTGCTGGGATGCACTTTGCCAACTGAGCATCTCCTCAGACCAGAATTATTATAAGTTTGAACATTTTACTTGCAAATATGTAGTATCCTGGTTCACTTTAGCTTGTCGCTGTCTAGAGACATTGGAGAAGAAAGTCTCTGTGTCGTAATGGTGGAGTCACTGGCATCCGACTCCCTGTGGGCAGGTCGGGGGTGGTGTTGAGAGTCTAGGGGCTTGTCTTGATTGTTAAGTGGAATGAGGGCCCAGACCACCATGGGCAGCACCATACCTTAGAAGTGGTCCTGCATTGTTTAAGAAAGTTAAGTATAAGCCTGCCTGTGAGTCAGCTAGCAAGTGTCCCTCATGGGTTCTGGGTATTTCTTTGGCTGTGAAGTGAGTTTGCGGTCAGAGGTAATGCTGTTTGGAATAGGGAGCAGCCCTGCCTGTGAGCCTTGCCTTGAGGCCCCTCAACAATAGATTGTGATTTAGAGCTGTGGGCCAAATAACCTTCATTCTTCTAAGTTTTTTTTTTATATAAAAATTTTTATTTTGCTTTAAACTATGTGCCTGTGTGTGGGTGTGTGCTCCTGTGAGTGAAATGCCCCTGGAGTCCAGAAGAGGGCACGGGCACACTAGAGCTGGAGTTCCAGGAAGTTTTGAGATGCCTCACATAGATATTGGGAACTGGACTTAGGTCCTTGGAGAGGGTAGCATGCACTCTTAACCACAGAGCTACCCATACAGGCTTCTTAAGTTTCTATTGGTCAGAAAGGGCACCAAGACACAGTCAGCCAGTACCCTGGAAGTATAAGCATACTAAAAACACTTGTTCTTTCCTGGTAAAGGGATTCATATAAGACCCAGTGGTGCCACTGGAAATGAACGGCTACAGAGTCAGCATTTGGTTATTTTTCAAGAGAAGTTGCTTACCTCCTCCAACTCACGCACCACCCGCTTGCTGGTCTGTTCAGGCTTGAGTCGTTGAAACTCTTCCTCTAAAACAGGGTCATCTCTGTCTTGCTAGATTTTTATGTGAGTAGACATATTAAAGTCAAAGACAAATGCATAAGACGTTCTCTTGAAAGCTTGTAGGAAGCTGGGCAGTGGTGGTTCACCCCTCAACCCCAGCACACAGGAGGCAGAGGCAGGCAGATCTCTGAGTTTGAGTCTACCTGGTCTGCAAAGAGAGTTCTAGGATAGCCAGGACTACACAGAGAAACCCTGTCTCAACAAACAAAACAACACAACACACACACACACATATACACACACACACACTCCAAAAACAAACAAACAAAGAAGCAAAGCTTGTAGGACTCTCCTGGACAATGGGTCACCTACGCCCTGCTGTGGAGTCTGCCAGGGTAAAGTATTCACTGTTCGTACTGTTCAGACATGGGGAGTTTAAATAGAAACAAGGGTCTTGTGTTAGCCCAGGCTGGCCTCAACTTTATTATGTGTCTGAGGATGACCCTGAATTTCTATCCTCCACCTCACAGAGCACCCCAGGCTAGCTAGGAATCAGTCCCTCACAAAACATGGGACTCTTTTTCTTTTTGGGGGTGGGGGGCATAACTTGATAACAGAGGTCCTTCAAGTGTGACCTCTGTATATGACAACATACGGTAATGCCTAGAAGACCATAATGTCCCAAAGGCAGCAATGCCCAAAAGGCTGGCCACAGGGGCTGTGGAGGTAGCTTGGTAGTGGAGAGTGCTTGCTGGGCTTGCAGAGGGGCCTACCATTCATTGTGTTGAGTGGCTCACAACTGCCTGGACCTCCAGCTCAAGCGGGTCAGACGCTCTCTTTTGACCTCCACAGGCACTCCACTCACGGGTGCGTGCATACTCACACTCACTCACATGTACGTATAGTTACAAATAAAGTAATCTAAAAAAAAGATTGACCATGTCCACATCCTTCCTACTCACTGAGATCTTGAAGTTCACACAACTAAGCTTTGCTGTGGTTTTTTTTTTTGGGGGGGGGGGGTGAACTGGGTCTCGTATGATTCATATACCAATGCTTCAACCCCTAGCACCTTGGCACACAACTATATTTGACATCTGGCTCTGGGGTGGCTCCTGGTAGCAGTATGGCCTCTCATCTTCATGTTCTGCAGACCACAGGACAGGTACCTCCCATCCAGAGCCCCGGACTGGTTCCGAAGGTCTTGTCTGCTAATTTTTGCTTTGGCTTCTGACTGTCCCCAGCAGACCCAGCATAGGCCTCTTGTATCATCTATAGACACCCTTGACTTATAATTAGCAATTTCTGTGAGATCAGTCCCTGCCCTCACAGGTTTATGCCCGCCCCCACCAGGGCCTCACACATACAGTGCTCTACCATTCAGTGGTAACTCTCAGCTTTCTATGCGTTTTCTTTGTACTGGTTTGGCATCTTGCACAATAGAAATTAAAAAGATGTAGTGAGAGAAATGATAACAAATGAGCAGCTATTCTGACCTTGTACTTCTCATATGCCTTTTGCCGCTCCTCAGTGAGATCTTTTCTATACTTAAAATTTAGGTGGTCTTCACCAAGGTGCACCTGCCTGTGGAGGAAAAAAAAAAACCTTCCAGAAGCCATTATCATCTTTGCAAAGAGTGTTTTAGCTATATTTTGTAACCAAAAAAATAAATAAATAAATAAAATGAGGGAGAAACCAGAAGGAGCCACCTTGGGGTGAATAGTATTCCCATGAGATAAAGCTTATAACAGGGTGTTGGTGGTGCACACCTTTAATCCCAGCATTTGGGAGACAGAGGTAGGCAGATCTCTGAGTTCAGGCCAGCCTGGTCTACACAGCACGTTCCAGGATAGCCAGGACTACATAGAGAAAGCCTGTTTTGAAAGTGCAAAAGCAAACAGAAGGAGGAGGATGAGGAGGAGGAAGAAGAGGAGGAGGAGGAGGAAGAAGAGGGGGAGGAAGAGGAGAAACGTATGTTCTAGTGGTTCATGCTAAAATATTTATAAATTAATACAAGGGCCTGGGAGATGGTTCATTCAATAAGGTGTTCACTTAGCAAGTATGAGGGCCTGAGTTCAATCCCCAGGAGCAGGAAGGAGCCTTGTACAAAAAACCAGGAGTGGTGTATGCTTTTGTTATCCCAGTACTGTGGAGGTGCAGACAGGTCCCAGAGATAACCCAGTGGTTAGAGAGCAGGGGCTGTATGTCCAGAGGACTGGGGTTCCATTAGAGCCCCTCCACACCCCACCTTTACTCCTGCATGGCAGCTCACAAAGGGCTGTAACTCCAGTACCAGGAGATCTGATGCCCTCTTCTGGCCTCCACTGGTACCCACATGCAATAACAAACATTCAGGCAAAACAGAAATACACATAAAATAAATCTTTAAAACAAACAAGATAAGGTGGATGGCACCTGAGAGCAACACTAAGGCTGACTTCTAGCTTTCACAGGCACACTCTTCCCCCCTCTCTCTGCCCCTCCCTCTTTGTCTCTCACATACGTACACATGCTCCACTCTCTCTCACACACTATAACACTATCATACACTGTATCTCTCATATCACACTCAAATTCTCTCACACTCACACACATTCACACACTGTCTTACACACACTCTAACACACACACATATTCACAAACATACTCACATATACTCTATCATACACACTATCACTCATACACACTATCATACTAATACACACATTCATTCACACTATCACACACCATATCACACACCGTATCACACACACCTATCTCTCACACACATTCTCTCTCTCTCACACACACACACACACACTCTCTCTCTCTCTCTCACACACACACACACACACACACACACACACACACACACACAAAAGCACTCACACGTGTTCTCTGAATGCTCAGCATCACTTGTAGTCAGGGAAATGCAGATCTAAGCCATATAAAGCAACAGGTGTTACTGAGGATGCAGAAAAACTGCAACTCTCCAGTGTTGCTGATGAAAACGTAAAAATAACCTAGTGGTTGAAATGTGGAATATCTACACAATGGAATAATATGTAGTCACAAAAGGTGTTGAACTAGTCATAAGTGCTGAACCATGGATGAATCTTGAAAATGCTTTAAGTGACAGAAGCCTGTGACTAAGCCTCACACCGTTGGATACCACATTAATTTAGTATCTATTTTAAACTGTAAGTTAGAAGAGATTAAAGATTGAATATGGGCAAGCAATATGGCTTAGCAGGAAGAGGGGCTTGCCACCAAGCCTGACATCCCAAGTTCAATCTCTGGGACCTACGTGACAAAAGGGCAGAACCAAGTCTTACGAGTTGTCCTATGCTTCCACATGTGTGTCCCAGCATGTATGTACTACATCCACAACGCACAAATAAATGAATAATGTTTTAAGAAATACACAATTTAAGATATCAAATGTTTCTAGGGAAAAAAATCTATGGTACATGCACATTTTCACTGACTCTTACAGAAGCTGAACACATGGCAAGGCACCTAGGGTTTTCTACTTTAAATTAATGTAAAAAGAAAAAGTCTATTTGACCCCAGAAGCACAAAACTCTTCTATCTAAACTTCTGCTGCCAGGACTGTCCCCAGCTGCTTCCACTGCACAGGGGCTCGGCCCAGCTCTGTCTGAGAATAGGGGCTGGGGTAGGCAGCTCTAGCTGACAAAGATGAGGGGCCAAGCCCAGCACGCTTTACTGTTATGTTGCTTTGTCTGCTATGTGTAGGAAACAACATGTCTTAGTTACAATAATTTATTTCTAATAGCCACCCATTCCGAGCTTGAAACACCGGCTGGGGAGAAGGAATAAATGAAATCACCAAGGGAGATTATCAATAATTGCATGTCATTGTGTCTCTGGCATCAAAGGCCATCCCCCAAAGGCATCACCTTATCACTTGCTACACATTAACCCTTGATATTTACCACTTAAGATGGTTCTCACTCTCTTCCATGATGTTCTGTCTGACTTTCTGTTCAAAGAGCGCCTCCTTCATCTGTCTGGTTTTAGAGATTTCGTCACCCTGGTCCAGGACTAGAGGCAGGAATGGGCAGAGATCATGGCCATAATCAAATCAGTCATTTGCCCAGACAAACACAAGTTTCTAACCATGCCGCCTAACAGACATCTAACTGAGTTTTGTTCATACATAATAAATGTGGCTGGACACATTTCTTTCTTATTCTGCCCCAGGGACTGGTTTATGCAGACCAAGTGGCTGTTACCTTGTTTTAATTCTTTTATCTTTAACTTCCCCGGTTCTTGGTTTAGGACACTTGCCACGGCGAATGGATTCGACAGATCTGCTGGAAACCGCAGATCTTGGTACTCAATTTCCTGAGGGCCACATTGGAAGGGACATGAGTTCTTTTCTGCCTGGCTTTCCATTGCACCGGGGGTGACCCCACCCACGTACCTTCATCTTCTGAGGCTTTGGCTTTGTAGAAGTTGGGTAAAAGTGTACATATGCTGTTTTTTCTGGAGGAACATTTACTTTCTTAGAACGAGTGTTTAATCTTTTGAACTCTTTTAATCTGGAGTTTAAAACAGATATGAAATTAGTGTATAATCCAGCAGTTCAGGTTTTGCTTTAGTGACTTATCTTTATTTTAGGATTGTTGCTTACGTGCTGTCTTACGTGGAAAAGAGTGCATCTGACTACCCGGAATTGGAGTTACAGACATCTGTGAGCTGCCATGCTGGTGCTGGGAACTCAACCCAGGTCCTCTGGGACAGCAGCCAGTGTTCCCTCTGGCCCATCTCTACACTCTCCAGCTCAAGGCATTTGTTTTTGTGTTCTTTCTGATAAGCTATCACTTGTGGGTCAATATTATAACTGAACTAAAAGTAAGTTTGTGTATCAAAAGGAGTCCAAGAAAACAGATTTCATATCAGTATATTAATACATAATCTCATATATATGTAGATGGACTTACGTATACACACATATATAACTAGTGGTTGTCTTCCCTACCATTCTTTTAAAATATATTTATTTACTTGTAAATTTAGTTTTTGTGTGTGCATGTGTGTGTGTATATGTATATATGTGCACATATGTGTGTATGTGTATATGTATATGTGTGCATGTGTGTATGTGTATACGTATATGTGTGCATGTGTGTATGTGTATATGTATATGTGTGCACGTGTGTTTGTATGTGTATATGTGTATGTGTGCACGTGTGTGTATGTGTATATGTGTGCACGTGTGTGTGTGTGCACGTGCACCTGTGCCATGACATGCACATGGAGGTCAGAGGACAACAATACTCTCCTTCTTCTGTGCGGGTTCCAGATATGGAAGCCAGCAGGCAAAGATGCTTGCTGACAAGGCCAGTTCTCTCTTGCATTCTTCATGAATATGACAAGTGGAAAGACAACAGGCCAGGGAATGCTCGGGTGGTTTAGTATAATTTATTTCTAGCCTGTAGCTCTTCAACAGCTTAAGCTGATTATTTTAGAATCCACGACTCTGATTTACTTTCCTAGCAAAAGAATAATCGCACTATCTGAAACACAAAAGCAAACCAGGATGGGATCCAGCTCTGGCGGTAGAACACCTCCCCTATCCTTTAAAGCATTTTATGTAGACTCATATTGCAATATACACGTTGTTTGTGTAGTGCTGGGTTGAACCCGGGGCTGTGTACATGCCAGGCAAGAGGTCAATGACTGACCTGCATTTCCAGGCTAAAAAAAAAAATAATAAAAATAAAATTGGGGGGCAGGTTACAAGAAAAGAAAGAAAATTTGGATTTTTCTTATTTTTTAAAGGCAGATTCTTGCTATGTAGTCCAGGCAGCTAGCTTTGGACTTGTGATCTTCCTGCCTGAGCCTCTTCAGTGATAGAATTCCAAATGTGCACCACAATGCCCATAACTGGATTGGATATTTGATGAAGTGTTAAGACAAAAAAATATAGCTATAGCTCAGTTGGTAGACTGCTTGTCTAGAATGCACAGAGCCCTGGATTCCATCCCCAGCACCATATAAAGTGCTGCAATTCCAACACTCTGGAAGTGGAGGCAGGCAGAAGGTCAAACTCATCTTGGTTCCATAGTGAGTCTGAGGCCAGCCTGGGCTACATAGTAGACAGAAACATGAGGAAGAAGCCGTACGGTAAGGCCATGCTGGGGTGGCAGGTTCCAGTGAAGACACATTCGTACGGTTGAGAGTTGAACTGTGAGATCCACAATTGAATTTTTATTTGTGCCATCCCATACTGGATAGGTGTGAACATGACAGTCACTTTTGCCTTCCCATTAGCTGGAATTATTCCTGTAAGGAGAGAGAGAGAGAGAGAGAGAGAGAGAGAGAGAGAGAGAGAGAGAGAGAGAGAGAGAGAGAGAGAGAGAGAGAGAGAGAGAGAGAGAGAGAGAGAGAATGAGAAAGAAGAGGAGGGGGATGTGATTGTATCAGTTACTTTTCTTATTTCTGGGATAAAATGCCTGACAAAAGCAATTTAAGAGCAGAGGGGTTGTTTGAGTCACAGTTCAAGGGGACAGTCCACTATGGCAGGAAGTCACGGCAGCAGGAGCATGAGGCAGCTGGTCACATGACATCCAGAGACAGGAAGCAGAGAGATGGACGCTCTGCTCAACTCACTTTCTTTTTATTTTATTCTGTCTGGGACGGCAGGCTGTGGGATGGGACTGCCCACTTTGATGAACCCATGCCCTGGCCAGAAGCCCGCTCCCCCCCACTGCCCACCCCCCTCCACCCCCGCCATTGCCAGACAAGATTAACCATCACAGAGGAACCTGCTCTGCTCACCAAGAGGCAGCACAAACCCCATCATCCCAGCACAGCATGGGTGTGCCTCTGTTTGCCTACAACCTCCTCATTAAGTGCACACAATTCAACTTCAGAGTGTTGACCCACACCCTGATAATTGTGACTACACAAATCCTTGCCAATGATCATCTGATCATGTAGTTATACAGATATGGTCAAAGCTGTCTGTGTTAGTGCCTTAAACGTATGTTCTCAGAATTCTGACCCTAGAGCTAATGACCAGAATGCATGCCAATGCTATAAGCAACATGGAAAATTAGGAATACACACCTGGGAGTTTCGGCCTAGACAGTTTACTTCCCCATTTTTCTGTAACTTTGTTTCCTCTCAAATCTCCCTCCCTCCCCCTCCCTCCTCCCCCTTTCTCCCTCCCTTCCTTTAATGCTGGGGCTGGAGCTCAAGGCCTTATCCGTGATTGGCAAGTAAGTGCCCTACCATAGAGCCACACCCCCAAACCTCCTCCTTTCAAATCGGAATGGTGTTCTTTCTGCCGTCTGTACCACATTACTCCTTTGTGTCTCTGGTGCCAATTGGGCTAAGAACACTATGTCTTGGGGTGTCAGAGTCACAGCCTGGGCCTTTATAGCCCTAACAAGTCACACTGTACCACTCATCCTCAATAAGTCATTAAGAGACAAACTAATAGTTAAAAACAGAAAAAAGAGACTTAGCCAGTGTGCTTACACTGAGAAGGGCAATGAAGAGGTCTAATGACCCCCTAAGTTCACCCATGGGGTCCTGACATGAGTTCAGGTTTAAGTAGTAGGCATGAGGTGTGTGCACAGCTAAGCTGCCCTGGTCAAGGTGTGGTTCTACCCATCACTGACCCACCATTATCTCAGCCCCAGTCTCCCTGCAAGGTGGTCTGACAGGCTGTCAGAACTGTGTGGTGTCTCTGTATGGGTTCTACCTGAATATTATCTTCCAGGGAAACTGCAAGTTCCCAAGACAGACAGCAGCTCACAGCTAATTTACCTACCTGAACCCCTCCCAGGATACTTTAAAAACTGGCAGTTAATAGTTTCTAAGAGAGACATCCTCTCCAAGGGTGTAGCCACTGGCAAGGTACCCATCTCCTGAACCCTCACGAGACACATTGGGACACACAGACATGGAAGAAGAAGGGCAACTGACTGGCATGAGCAAGATCAATGGAAAGAGTAGGGGGCAAGGAGGTGCAGTAGGGGTGAACCCAATAAAAATACATTATACACATGTGTGAAAATACCATCAGAAACCACTATATCATATAAATAATATGGAAGACTGCGGGGATGCTCAGCGAGTAAAGTGCTTGCTGCATAAGGATAAGAACCCTGGTTGAAATCTCCAGCACCCATGTAAATCCTGACAAAGCAAACACATCTGCAACCCCAGCACTGGGAGGGATGGAGACAGGTGGATGCCTGGAGCTCACAGCCTAGTAGAGACAGTGAGAGATCCTGCCTCAAAAGGTAAGTGGGGGAATGATTAAGATAGGCATCCTAATGCTTGGGTGCACACATGTGTGTGTTGCGTATGTGCGTGTGTGCATGTGTCTGTGTGCTTGTGTGTACGTGTGACACACAGAAATATCTTTGTTAATTTTTGTTAATTTCCTGAGCATAGACAGATGCCAAATTTGTTAAGTGATGCCCTATGTTTTATAAGTGAGAAAGGTATTCACAACATTTAATCTCATTTGAAAAGTCTGCCTCAGGGCTGGAGTGTGGTTCAGTCTGTACAATGCTTGCCCAGCATGCCTGAAGATCATTAGCCCCACACAAGCCATCATCAGTGGTTCTAACACTCAGGAGGTGGAGGCAGCAGGATCAGAGATTCAAGGTTATCCATGCTACATAGTGACTTCCAGGCCATCTGCAAGCAAGCATGTCTGTGAAACAGGCACTGAGATGGCTCTCAGGAAGAGTGAGTGCTGTCAGCCTGATGACCTGAGTTTGATCACCACACCCATATGGTAGAAGGAGAGAACCAACTAGAAGGTTGTCCTCTGCTCACAATACAAACATCTGCATACACAAGTACATGAAATAAATACATCAAAAGGTAATAAAACATTTAAAGCCCAGGCTACTATTCTTGGATCAATTACAGATCACTTTATTCAGCACAACCAGGAATAATGAATAATGTTAAGTCCCGGGGCGGGAAGGTAGGTGTGGTGATATATGTGATGTATGGATGTGGTGATGTGTGGTGATGTATTCCAGGGCTGGGAGACCAAGGCAAGAGGATCTCCATGTCTAGGCAGGTCTGCACTACTTAGAAAAACAAACAACAGAAAAAAAATAGCAACAAACAAAAACTCAAAGGCAAGAAAGTCCTGGTTTCAGTGATGGCTCAGTGGTTAGCATCGTTTACTACTCTTGTCGATGGCCTGAGTCTGGTTCCCAGCACTGACATCAGGCAGCCTGAAGGGGGATCTAATGGTGTCTTCCAACCTCTATGAACACAGTGTGCAGGTGGCATTCACACACACAGACACACAACCAGATTAAAAAAAAAAACATAAAGAAGGCTGCAGGTTATCAATGTAAGCATTACGAAGAACACAGAGCAACACTGAGCAATGACATCACCACCAGGAAATACTGCTGTGTCTTTTCCTAGGTGACACTATATAAAGCAAACATAGATAGATTCAAATATGTAAATACGGTAATATAAACTTATGCAAGAACATATTTAAATATGTTAATAAATAATAGGAAATATAGGCATGGGCAGTGACTAAAAGAAGATGGAAAATAAAAAATCACATTATTTTTTAGAGCACTAAGGCCTAGATGGGGAAAACTTATAAAAAAAATCATCCCATACTGTCTTAGCTGGGGTTTCTATTGCTGTGAAGAGACACCATGACCACAGCTACTCTCCTAAAGAAAAAGAGCTAATTGGGCGGCTTATACTTTAGAGGTTCAGTCCATTATATCGTGGTGGGAAACACAGCAGCGTGCAGGCAGGCGTGGTGCTCCTAAGGCAAGAGAAGGGAATTGTGTGCTACATTGGGCATAACCTGAACATCAAAGTCTTCCAAGGTCCCCCCCCACACACACAGTAAGGCCACACCTCCTAATAGTGCCATTTCCTATGGGCCAAGTGATCAAGTACATGAGTCCGTGGGGGCCATACCTGTTCACACCACCACATTCACCTTACTTTTGGACACAGGCCCTCTCACTGAACACAGAGCTCACTGGTTGGCTATATTATCCAGTCAGCAAGTACCATGGCTCCTGTCACTGTATCCCTAGTGCTGGGATTGTGGGCAAACATCTCTATGCCTGGCCTTTACATGGGTGCCAGGGTTTTCATGAAGAGCAAGTACCTTCCTGCCTGACATCTCTTCAGCCCCCTGAGTCATTTTGAGCTCTATTTCATCGGCCTTAGTTACTCTACTGCATTTACTCCCTCTAACTGTGACCTGCTACATCCCACCTCCTGGCCCCAGCCTTTGGAAACCACCAGCCTAGTTTCTTTGTTTTGGAAACAGGCTCTCTGTGTAGTCTTGGCTGTTCTGAAGCGCCCTATGTGGACTAGGCTGGCCTGGACGCTCATCATCTTCCTCTGTCTCCTGAGTGCTGGGATTAATGGCACACATCAGCACACCTGGTGAAAACAAAATTGAGGCAGGGTCTTATGTGTCCAAGGCCTTTGCTTTCTATATGATTGAAGATGATCATAGGTGCCTGGTCATTCTGGTTCTATCTCTCAAGTGCTTGGATTATAGGTGTGCAGTTATGCAGAACTGAAGGTGGAACACAGGACCCCTTTCATGTCCGGTAAGCCTTCTGCCAACTGAGTTATGTCCTATGAGACAAAACTTCTTAGATTATACACATGTGAGGTCACCTATGTTACCAGAAGTTTTAAATATGTCCCCAGCTCAGAAGTACAGATTACTCCTGATAAATTGTCTTTGGAGCCATCTAAACTTCATGCTTGTAGTCTTGTGTTTTAACCTTTTGAGATTTAGGGGCCCACTGACTGTGGAGTTTGGTGTGAACTAACTTCTATAAGATTCACTAAACAGCTGCATGGTTTAAAAGTCATCTACAGCCAAGCACTGGGGTTGTGGAAGAAGGTACCAAGAAGACAGGACCTCCCTCTGCCTCAAAGTGAGAAGTCCCAGGCCACTGCTATTACCCAGGGCCTTGGGCAAGAGAGTGGTCTCAAGGGTCATTGGTCACTCAGGAATCTGCAACTCAGCTTGAACACCTTTACCGAGGCTCAATTTTTTCATCTGTAAAATGGGACAAGGCTTAAAGGATATACTGATCTGTGGGTCTTGGATGAATGCTGGTGCATACTTTCCTCTGAAAACTGAACTTCCGAGCCTTTAGGCCACACAAGCTCAGTTACCACCAAGCTGTTTGGAAGAGGAAATGTGTCTTGAAACAATTTACACTTGACCCATTTTATCCCTTCCCCATGTGTGTGTGTGTGTGTGTGTGTGTGTATGTGTGATGCACATATATGTACAAATGTTTGCATATGTGTATGTGTCATACATGTATATGTACAAATGTTTGCATGTGTGCTAATGTTTATTGTCATCTGAACTGGACTTAGAGTCATCATGTAAACATGCTCTGAGTGTCCTTGAGAGTGATTCCAGAAATGTCTCACTGGGATGAGAAGACCTGTTGGATGTGAACAGCGCTGTTCATGAGCTGGGGTTCTGGATTGAACAAAAAGGGGAAGATGAGCTGAGCACTAACATTTATCTCTCTGCTTCCTGACGGTGGATTCCACATGACCTGCTGTCATGCCTTCCCACCATGATGGACTGTCCCCTTAGACTGTGAGACAAAACAACCCTTCCTTCCTTACCTAGTTTTGCCAAGGCAACAAAGAAGTGACTAATATTCCAAGCCCTACCTCTGACCTGAGAGCGCTGGGGCAGTTGGGCGTGTGACATCACACTATTCTCACCTGACTTTGGTGCAATTGTAAAGGCCTGATGAGACCGGAGCAAAGTGATATGGAATTCAAAATCCACGGGACAGCTGCACTGCAAGGGGATCACATAGCTTTTGCTGAAAAAGAGTAAGTACAAGAAGGAAATGGAATGCGTCATTTTTCTTTCTAACTTTCTTCTAACTGACCTAGAGAGGAAGAGAGCCCCAGGAAGCACAGCAGCAATATGGACACCCAACAGCAACTGGCACTTTCTGTTTCACAGTGCCAAAAGGATAGGTTCTCACGTACCCAGGCTGGCATCAAACTTGCTACCTAGCCAAGTGTCTGGGTTGTTTCAAGAAAGTCCCCCAACAGAAGAAATTTAAGGGAGAATGGGTTTATTCATCTCTCAATGCCTGGTTACAGTTCATTGTCATAGAGAAATTGAGGAAGCAGGAACTTAAAGCAGCTATACCCACACCAAGGGCAGAGAGCAATGATGTAATGTGTGCCTGCTTGTGCTCAGCTCTCTCTCCCTCAAACACAGTTCAGGATTCCATGCTGAAGGAATGTTGACCCCCCACAGTGAAGGTCCTTCCCATATCGGTTGATATAATCAAGATGATTCCTCACAGATGTACATACCCACAGGCAATGTGACCTAGATAACCCCACATCGAGACTCTCTTCTCTGGTGAGTCTCTAGATTGTGTCCTGTTCACAATTAAAACTAAGCGCCACACCAAGAATGATCTTGACTTTCTGGTCTTCTTCTCTAGCTTGGATGTGCTGGGATTACGGGCATGCACAGCCATGTGCTACTCATGCAGTGCTGAGGATGGAGCCAGGGCTTTGTGAGCATAGAAGACAAACACTCTTCCAACTGAGCTCTGTCCCTTGTCCACACTCTTGGGAGAACTCCACTGTAATCACTGTGATGGAGTTGCCAGGTTGGGAGAATCTGCTTTTTTGGGAGGTACCCGTCCAACTTACTCACTTGTGGACTTCCCCACCACACACTGGGCCTCACCTGCCAGCACTAGGCTGCCCTGGATCTGAAGTCCTATAAAGGTGGAGTCATATGTGTAGGAATCTCAATGCTCTCCCAGATTCACACACACACACACACACACACACACACACACACACACACACACACACACACACACACACACACACACACACACGCAGCTCAATAAATATTTGTTTTTCAGTTACCATTTAGGAGACTATAAATGTTGCTTTTAAAAGCATGCTGAAAGCATTTTATTGGGCTTTGAAATTTGTTACCTTTTAAAAATCTTTGAGATATATAGTTCAAATATAAATATATTTAAACAATTAAGATTTCTTTATTCATTCCTAAAAGCTAGAAACGATTCCCAGAGCAATAGAGCAACACTGATTGACAGCTCTTGCCTCTCTCTGTTCCTTCTTCCTTTGCAGGGATGACTCTTACTGGGAATATTCTGCCTAAAATTTCTAAGTATTTAATAATATCATGTGGGAAGATGTGACTGCGGAGGGAGGAGGTGGCTGGTCACATCCCACCTACAGTCAGGAAGGCAGATGGTGAGGAATGGTGGTCTTCAGCCTGCCCTCCTCTTTTCCTTAATCTGGGGCACTATAGGGTAGGATGGCACCGCCTATGTGCCGGGTGGGTCTTCCCAGCTCAAATACCCTCACAGGCACACCCATGTGTGTTTTCTAGGTGGTTTTAAACTTAAGTCAAATTGCCAATGCACTCAAGAGCTCTCCACAGCTGTGGCTACCTTCCTGAGGCCTGCAGGAGATGGATCAGTTGGTTCCAGCGTGGGTGGGAGGAAGGTTCACAAAGTGCTTTGCTGTTAGGTGCTACTAGGAAAGACAGCCAGTTTTCTTCAGGGATATGGCCCATGCTCTAGGAAATAGTACAACACCCACGTACACACAGATAACACCAGCTGGACTCAGTAGGTTACATGTTTAAAAAACTAGAACAGGGTATGAAGGTGAGAGGAAAATCTGGATGGGGTGCAGAAGAGGCTGGCAGGAACACTAGGCGTATACTATATTCATGTGGGAAATTCTCTAAGAGAAAAAAGATTAATAGTCGACCTAGGGATCCTATAAAGCAACTGTTTTAGGGATACGTTGCCCCCAGCCACTGGGTCAACAGGTAGCCTGCCTTGCCTCAGCATCCAACCTGATGTCACTATCCTGACTTGCCTCTATCCACAACTGGTAGAAAGGGCCCATGGCCCAGATCGGTGAAGTTTCTTGGCTTTCTTTCAATGGCTGAAGAAGAGAACCTCAGTCACCACTCAGCTTCAAGGCAAGGGCAGGTGCTGCTTCCTGGGATCAGTGGGACCATGGTCTTCTTGATTCCACAGGAATGAACTCCATAGCTAGGAGCACGCAGTGGCCTCAGGGTCCCTGACCCTGCCTGGAGCTCACTGCAGCTCTTCAGCCTACATGTTGCAGCTTTTCCCTGATCTGTTGAAAGGCAGTGTCTGCTTGCTTGGCTTGCACAGCTCCCTCTGAGGCTTCTTTGGTGTTAAACTACTCACTGTTCACTGCTCACTGATAGGTATCAAGAATAGAAGAGGTATTGAGCAATGGGACACTCTCTGCTGCTCCGTGTGTGTGTGTGTGTGTGTGTGTGTGTGTGTGTGTGTGTGTGTGTGGTTTACATAGGAAGACACCTGGTGTCTTTATTATTCTCCACTTTATTTATTTATTTATTTGTTTGTTTGTTTGTTTGTTTGTTTATTGAGGCACGTTGGGTATCTCACTGAACCTAGATCTGACAATTCAGCTGGGTGACCAAACAGCCACCTGTCTCTGCCTCCCACATTCTGGGATTGCACATGCAGGGTTCCATACCTAGGTTTTTGTTTTGTTTTGTTTTGTTTTGTTTTTTTCCATTTATGCTAGCAACCCAAACTCAGGTCCTCATGCTTGCCCAGCAAGCACCTTACTGACTAGACATCTCACCCTCTCCCTGCTCCATTTGAGGAAACATAACTTAATGACTTTGAAGAGATCTGTGCTCTGACTGAAGACCGCTCCTGACACCTGCCAGGCAATGTCCCCCTGGTAATCCCTCCTTCTCTCCCTTCCCTTCTCAAACAGGGTTTCACGTAGCTAGGATCTTACTGTGCAGCGCAGGATGACTTCGAACTGTTGTCATCTCCGCCTCCCAAATGCTAGGATGATCGATGTGTACTTCCGCTGTTGGTTTTACATGGTACTGGGGATAGAACTAGGGATTCCTGTATGGTAGTTGGTACTCAACCCACTGAGCACATCCCAGCCCTCCACTGCTATTTTTTGTTTAAATGTTCTTCCTTAGCTGTGATGCTCTGTGATACTAGGGTAGGTGTGCTGCTGTAAACATTTGAGTCCCCCACAGGAGACAAGGCTTCCTAAAGCTTCCAATAATGATACTGTCTTGACATAAATCCTGGGCAATGCCCACATGAGCTCATTTCTTCAGCCCAGTTTATAGGAATTTCTACCAAACTTATACATCCTGTCCCACCTCAGATTCTGCTAGAGATGTGCAGCCAACCAGAACTCCCTGAGAAGCGTCCTGATTCTGAAAATCAGTACGCAATGGTGGCCGCATTTCAAGGTGTGACAGTTAATGGTAACTCTCTACTTGATGGGTTTTAGAGTTACCATGAACAGAGACTTCTGTGCATCTGTGTGAGGAATTTTCTAGTTTGGATTAAGGATGGGAAGGCCTACCTAAGTGTGGATGGCACCATCCCACGGGCTGGGATCCTAGACTGAATAAAAGGAGAAAGTGAGCTGCATATCAACATAGCTTTCTGTGCATACTGCTCACACATGTGATGTACCCAGCCGCCCCATGCCCCTGCCACCCTGTGCCCCTGCCGCCCTGTGCCCCTGCAGCCCCAGCCATCCCGGGCCCCTGTGTCTCCTGCCCCTGCGCCTCGTGGCCCTGTCGCCCCCGTGCCCCTACTGCCCGGTGTCCCCGCCGCCCTGCCTTCCCACCATGACAAGCTGAATGTTACAACTTGTAGCCATTTTCTACCATTTCTTAGTTTGCTGTTTTCAGTTTTGTGGTCGGGTTAGCACAGCATCTAGGGAAGGGATGAGAACCGATGGCTGTCTGAGGTCACGCCACACTGAGGGCTCCCTTATCTAATACACTCGGCCCTTGAGCCCAAAGGTCAGGCGCTGCTCACTGTCAGCTGCTCCACCCAAACGGGTTATCCTGAACTAACACCCTTTGTTAGAGCAATGGAGGAACCCACTCCTGAACATGAAAGCAAGGTGTGGACAGTGTGAGTTACTGCTGTCCACACGTGGCCTCAGGGGATAAGGCTCTATGGCTCCTGTGAACGCCTGCAGGTGTCAGCTCAGAGCCGTGCCAATGAGGCCCTGTCTGATGTTCAAAGTTCTTCTGACAAACGCCACATGGCTAAATGTTTTCGAACTGAAACAATTCCCCCCAAACTCTCCTGAGGTTCTTCCCATTGGTGACAAATGGCCCATTTTCAACAAACTCCTAAGCTCTGATAATTCTCAGAAAAGGTGTTGAGGTATTTGTTTAGTGATGATTACCAGGAGCCAAGTTCCTGATGCACTTGCCAGCCTGGAAAAATAAACAGTTCCTTAAGGGAACACAGCTCCAAGCCCTGTGATTCAGAAGGCACCAGACTGATACAAACCACCCAGCTTGAAATGGAGCCTGTGCTCACTCCGGTTACTGCCCTTCATTCATAGGTTGAGCTGGACTGCGGTCGGTAGCCCAGTGATCCATTATCACAATGACTAGTTGTTTGTTTGTTTGTTTTTTAAAAAATATTTTAACATTTATTTAATTATTTGTGTGTGGGTTAAATGCCTGCATATATGTTCGTGCACCATATGGATGGTGGGAACTGAACCTCGCTCTTCTGCAAGAGCTCTTAATCTCTGAGCTGCCTTTCCAGCCTTGTGTTTGTGTGTGTGTGTGTGTGTGTGTGTGTGTGTGTGTGTGTGTGTGTGTGCACGCGCGCGCACACAAATTACAGGTGCTTGCAAACTGACAAAAGTAGGTACTGGAAAATGAACTCAGGCCCTCTGCTGTATGCACTCTTAACCAATGCACAATCTCTCCACTTCCTGTGATAGTTAATTTTAGTTGCCAAAGCGACCCAATCTAGAATCATCTGGGAGGCTGGCCTTAAACTCACACAGATATGCCTGCCTTTGCCTCCAGAGTGCTAGAATTAAGGGTATGCAGCACAATGCCTCCAGCTGTGTGGAATTATTTTACTTTTGTTGATTCAGGAAGGAAGCCCTCAGAAGGTTCCCTTGGCAGAGGGTGAGGGTGGGTGAGTGGGATTCTGAGCCATAAAAGAGCAGAAAAACAGCAAACAAATAAGGAGAAAGCACACCCAGCACTCAGAACTGTCAGCCAACTAAACCCCTTCTCCCTTAATTGCTTTAGTTCAAGCATTTTGTCACAGCAACGGGAGAGGGAACTGAGGCACTTATTAGATGTGAGGTCCTGGGTTCGAGCCCAGAACTGAAAAAAGAAAGTTTTTTGGTGTTTGCTGGGAGTGGTGATGTAAATCTGTAATCCTGGCACTGAGCGGGCAGGTCCAGGAGGATCAGAAGTTCAAAGCCTACCTGGCAACTTCCTTGAGACAACATTTCAAACAAATAAACCTCCTCAGCATTGAAGACAGAGTTTAGCCAGTTAAGGGCATTTTCTGTGCAAGTATGAGGGCCTGAGTTCAAACACCTAATAAGTTGGGTGAGACTTCAGTGTAGCTACAAGGCTAGTGCTAAGAGACAGGAAAGCAGCCAGAGGACCTGAGGCTTGCAGGCTGCCAGCCTAGCCCCAGGAGCAGGGAGAGGTCCCCACTCAAGGTAGAGGTGGTAGTCTTCAGAGATCTGTGCATGTATGCATGTGTGAGAGAGTTCAGTGGGCAGAGCACCTGCCAGCATGTGTGAAGCACTGGGTTCTATCCCCAGGCCTGCAGAAACCCAGTATGGTGGTCCATGCCTGCAATCCCAGCATTCATGAGGATAGGACAGGAGGATTCTCAGCTACACAGTGAATTTGAGGTCAGCCTGGGCCACAGGAGACCCTGTCATAAGGAAGGAAGAAGAGAGAGGGAGGAAGGGAAAGAAGAGAGAGAGTCAGAGAGAGAGAGAGACTGAGAGAGAGAGAGACAGAGAGAGATGGAGAGACAGAGAGAGACAGAGACAGAGAGATAGGGAGACAGAGAGAGATGGAGAGACAGATGGAATAAATTCAAATTTCTCTCATCCCATCTTTGATTTTTTTTTTTTAGAGTAAACTTATTGAAGATGATTTAAAATCGAATAAACTGTTTAAAATGCTGAGTGTCTGGAGAGAGTCCTGGACACTTTGCCATAATAGGATTTGGCTCCTTTGCCAGAGAACGAAGGGCAAGGAACAGTAAGCATGACAGATGTGTACTATCCACGATGGCTGGACTCAGAGCCCTGACAATTATTGTTAGTTATTATGTTTTATAAAACTTTATGGAAATGCTGTGGAAACAGAGCTGGCAAAGTACTTGCCTTGCAAGTGTGAGGACCTGAATTAAATCTCCACAACCCATAAAAAAATCTGGGCAGGATGAAAATGCATACACACACACACACACACACACACACACACACACACACACACACACACCACATATCCTGCCAGAATGTGGGGCCCATTCACATGACTTTATGTATACATGTATAGAAACCTCACCTCCATCATGCATACTAGACCTTGGACATGTAGTACTAATGTTCTTTTAAGTGGAAACATGTTGAAGCCCAGGACTTAGGAGGCAGAGACAGGAAGATCTCTGTGAGTTCAGGGCCAGCCTAGTCTACAAAACAAGTTTCAGGACAGCCAGGGCTAAACAGAGAAACCCTGTATTGAAAAACCAAAGAAAGAAAAAAGTGGAAACACACAAATGAGCCTTCACTAGAGCCAGATCACATTGGCACCATTATCTTGGGTCCCAGAACTGTCAGAAATGTTATATCCAAAAATACTAACTTCATACTTACATGTTTATATTAGAAAAATACTAAAGCATTAATATTTAATATTAAAGTCTTGGTTTTCTATAATCAAATCATTGTTTTTTTAAATTTATAAACTTTTTTTTACAGAAAATCTTGCAAATAAATAAAGAAAAATCACATGCAAAAATTAAGGAGACACAAAATCTACACAACTCAGTGGACTTTCATAAGTTAGAATTAGCACCTAAACCAGAAAATCCATAACAGAATTACAACTAGAACACCAATGAGCTTTATATTCCTTTCTACCTGGTGTCTGTTACCTGCATTCAGTCCTCCCCCATTCTCTATCCTTGGTTTCTACCTGGTGTCTGTTACCTGCATTCAGTCCTCCCCCATTCTCTATCCTTGGTTTCTACCTGGTGTCTGTTACCTGCATTCAGTCCTCCCCCATTCTCTATCCTTGGTTTCTACCTGGTGTCTGTTACCTGCATTCAGTCCTCCCCATTCTCTATCCTTGGTCTTTCTTGTTCTCATTTCTTTGTGCTGTGCTCTAGCTACATGCACAGTTCTCCACGTATGTCCATATATTATTGACTAGACTCCACATATGAACGAGAACATGTAGATGCTTTTATTTCTGAGATTTTGTGACCTTGCTTAAATTATATATTATAAATTCCTGAAAATTTTAAATTTAATTTTTAGAGCTGAATAGTATTCACTTTATGTACACGCACACACACATTTGTATATATAATTTTCACTACCCACTCATCTGTTGATGGACAACTATGTGACTAGGACTTTGCTGTAGTGAATAAACATAGGATACAATTCCTTTACATTTCTATTAGAGAAAAAAGCTTGGTATGTGACAGTCATAGAATAAATAGTCTCTGATCTGGGCAGGGTTGTGCTGAGTGACAGCATGTAAAATGCACATGCTCTGTGCTCAGAGGTTCCAGTGAGCACACGTGACATCTGCATGCATCTCAAAACACCTGAGATTCACGACACATTTGGCTTTGAATTAATTTTTGGTTGATGTATGTTTAGAAGACTTTTTCTGTTGCCAACGTTTTTACAATCCACATGTGTAATTATGGCCATCAGTTTATGACACTGGGGAAGAGCCTGGTTTCAGTGACTCGCAGCTCCAGGGTGATAAAAATAAATAAATAAATAAATAAATAAATAAATAAATAAATAAATAAATAAATAAATAAATAAATAAATAAATAAATAAATAAGTAAGTAAGTAAGTAAATAAGTAAATAAACAAACAAACAAACAAACAAACAAACAAACAAACAAACAAATAAATAAATAAATAAATAAATAAATAAATAAATAAATAAATAAATAAATAAATAAAAGATGCTATTTTGGGGGCATTGGAACAGAATTGAACTTAGAAAAAGAAGTGGAGGGGTCTGGGGAGATGGCTCGATATGTAAAGTCTTGCTTTGTAAGCATGAGGACTTGAGTTCTGATTCCTGGGATCAGTAGAAACCAGGTGTCGCCCAGTATAAATAACCTGAAAGCCCAACTCTGGGAGAGTGGAGACAGGTGGATCCAGGGCCTGTCTGGGATCACAGCAGGCTTCAGATTCAGAGAAACACTATCTAAAAGAATAAAGTAGAGAGCAGGAGAGGAAGACCTCTCAATGACAACATTTAGCAAAGAAGCATGTACGTGTATGTGCGTGCATACACACATGCACACACATGCACACACACACACACCACATACACACCCACACCACATACACACCCACATACATCCACATCCACATACACGCACAGAGAAACACATGCACACACACACACATACATGCACACACACACATACACGCACGCATACCGCACACACATGCATACACGTGCACACACACACACATACACAACAAAGAAGGTAGAGGTGGCATATCTGTCATCTGTAGGGGTGATACATAGCTTACTCACATTTCATAACACCTTCCAGTATGAGGTTGCAGCTCAATGGCAGAGTACCTGCGTAGCGTGTAAGGTTCTAGGTTCAAATCCTAACACCAAATCCCAAAACCTACTCTTTAAAAAAATTGTGATAACATTTTCTATATAAACATTTTAGGCATGCCATTCTGTGGCATTAAATACACCACACTGCTATGCCACTTTCAGCCACAAACATGACTCTTTACCTCTGTTTAAACCTTGTCCCCATTATGCGTAAGTTCACATTTTCCCTCCCCAGTCTCCAGCAGCCACAAGGACATCCATTCCCAAGAATGTAACTACTGTAGGTCCTTTGTATGACTAGAATCTTGAAGAATAAAATGACTTTACAAACTACATATTAAGGGGGCTGGGAACTAGCTCAGTTGCTAAAACACTCACTGTGCTTAGGGACCTGCTTTCATATAAAAAGTAAAAACCAAAACCAAAACCCAAGAAACCTAAAGTCTACTTTAAAAAGATTGAAGTTAATATTAAAAAACTAATGTAAAAAGTTGAATGTAGTAGATTCTGCATTTTTAATCCTGATGCCGAAAAGGTAGAAACAGGCAGACACCTAAGGCTTGGGGACCAACCAGCCTTGTGGAACTGTGGAACCCCAGGTCCCAGTGACAGAATCTGTCCTAAAAATAAGTTGCAGGGAACGACAGACACCAAGGTTGTCTTCTGGCCTCCACCCACATGTGCATATGCATATTGGACACCCTGCCTCATGACCACAAACACCCAGCTAAATATACACATGGAAAAACTATATGTTAAATTCACTCAACACAAAATTCTTAATAGAAACAACACATTCGTTAGCAACTGATGCTTTAAGGTTCTCAGGTTCTCACGGGTGTAGATAACATGGACTAGTTAAAGACTGAAATTCAGGGGCTCCCTGGGAGGAAAAGGATCTGTGTCTGGAGCCTCGAGAAGAAGGTGAGCTGGTGGTTGCATCCAGGAAGGGGATGTGGGGGGAAAGGAAAAGAGAGCTCAGCTGGTGGAAAGAAGATGAAATGCCTCCTGCAGGCACTGGCTCTTTCATATGGAGAAAAATAGAGTTATTGGGGGAAGATATGAACACGCTCTAAAAGCAGTGAACAGGGGCTTCCTTTAGACTAGGGACAGAAGGGACGGCGACCATGTGCTGACTGTACTCAAACCAGTTTCTCCAGCCAAAGACCCTTTAATAACATTTGACTGACACACCAGCAGGGCACCCTGCTGTCAGCCTGCATGTCCAGTGGCCCACCCACCTGCAGTTATCAAAAGACAAGGCTCATTCTTTGTTGGAATAAAAAATGTATTTCTTTTATCTGTTTAAAATAGACTTCCTCTTTTGAGATTATAATTATAACATTTTCCCCATCCTCTCTCCAAATCCTCCATGTACCCCACCCCCAAATCTCTGCCAAATTCGTGGCCTCTTTTCTTTAATTGTTCCTAAATACATCAATATAACCTGCTCAGTCTGTATAATGTCGCTTGTATATGTGTTTTCAGAGCTGATCACTTGGTGTTGGACGACTAATTCCTGTGCTCTTTCTTCAGGGAAAGGGAGTTGATTCTTTTGAAGAAAACCAAGTGAAACTCAAAGACTTCTGGTTTTGAAGCTGCCACACCTAAGAATTGGGCTAAGAAATTGGGCCATGTGTAAGAGAAAAGAGCTGTGGTTGGGAATGTAGCTCACTTGACAGGATGCTTGCCTTGCATGTATTAAAACCCAAGGTTCAAATCCCAGCACCACACAAACCAGGCCTGGTGGTATACACCTGTAATCTCAGTGTTATATAGGGAGTTTGAAGCTAGCCTGGGCTACAATATGGTGAAGAAAGAAAGGACAGGAGAAGGAAAGGAAGGATTTAGTCATAGTTCAGGGGGCCAGCAACTACTCCTCCATCCTGTGTGACAAGCAATCATATTGTTAAAAGCATAATACATGCACACATGTGTTTGTGTACCTCATGTTGACCTTTGCACATGTATCACATGCCATGTGTGCAATACTACAAATTTGGGATGTAGCTGCCATTCTAACCAAATGGCTGCTCAGTAACATTAGTGTAGGAAGTAGCAGTCATATGAACCAAATGGGGAAGGGAATATGCAGGCACACTCTGAAGGTCAGGGCACTGCCACTCAGCACTGAAACCTCCATACATAGTTCCCTTTGCTCCATGAAAAAATGGGCTTTGGGTAGACACTTCCATTCTTTTATACAGAGACAGGGTTTCTCTGTGTAACAACCCTGGCTGCCCTGGAACTCGTACTGTAGACCAGGTTGACCTCGAACTCACAGAGATCCACCTGCCTCTGACTCCCGAGTTCTGGGATTAAAAGCATGCACCATCATCACCCTGCAACCATTCTTTATGCTATATTCTTAAATGTTAGAACTAGTAATTTATCTATGAATACTTTGTATGTATCAGTGCATCATCTCTCTCTGTGTGTGTAGTGTGTGTCTTTATCTGTGTATGTGTATGAGTATGCATGTGCACACATGTGTAGCAGCTAAAGATTAACCTTGGATATTGCTCCTCACCCTCCTTGTTTTTTGAGAAAGGGTCTCTCACTGGCCTGGAGCTCACCAGTAGGGTAGACTAGTAGTCCAAGGAGCCCCAGAGACCCTCCTGTCTCAGTCTGCCCAGCACTGAACAAGGACAAACTACTGTATTTGTTTCTTTCCTATGTCTGTGACATAAACATGGCCAAAGCAATGTGTAAAAGTAAGTATTTAACTGGGTGTGTGGTTTCAGAAGTTTAGAGTTCAAGGTGGTGGAGCAAAGGCATGGTACAAAGAAGGGAGAGCTCACATCTTATGTACAAGCAGGAGGCAGTGAGGGGCACACTGAAATGGTTAACAGTCTTTTGAAACCTCAAAGCCCACCTCCAGTGACACACCTTCCCCAATAAGGCCACACCTCCTAATCCTTTGCAAAAAGTTCCACCATCTCATCTAGGATCAAGTATTCAAACACCCAAGCCTATGGGGGTCATTCTTATTCAAACCCACCAAAACCCAAGTCCAACTTTTTATGTGGCTCCTAAGGATTGAACTCAGTCCTTCATACTTGTGAGGCAAGATGTTTACAAGTGGAGCCTCTCTTCAGCTCAGGGTCATTTCTTTCATTGAAATATTGATTTTGAGAAATAAGCTAATTGCTGTTCCAGACACTCAGATAGATGTTAAAATAAAGAAGCATTTCCATAATGTCAAGTCATCCTTATTGGAGTAAGAAACAAATTGTCATTGTCTATTTTTGTATGAGAAAACCACTGTGTTGTACCAAATCAGTGTGCCAGCCGCTTTTGCCTTCTCTCTATGCTGGCATGCAGAATTGTGTATTACAAACTGCTTCACTTTAGTCTATTAAATGTGTTGTTATCTTTGCCAACACATGGACACTTTAGTAATATACCGATACATCTTTAAGTCTTCCTTGAATCTGAGACACATAAACAGAATTCTTATTATGAGGAAGAATAATTTTTCTCTTCTTCAAAGCTCTTTATAAAGATGGATTTTGTAGCCTTCTTCACATTCTGCCTCTATCCACTGAGTGCTGGGATTGCAGGTGTGTGCATTACAGCCAGCCGGAAAGACAGTGCTGCAGAAACTACATGGGAAGATGACCTAACACCAATCTTCTCAGAACCAGGAGGGTGGGATGGCACAAGACTTCTGTGTCTAGTATAATCATGCTATTTATTTTGGTATAAATAAATGATTCTATTGTAACTACAATGCTCTCAGACATATCAAGTGATTAAGTTTTATATGTGGAAAGTGTATATATGTGTTCCTGTGTGTGTGTGGTGTGTATGCATACATGTGCGTGGAGCCCAGAGATCTACACTGGATGTCTTCCTCTTTGGCTCTCCACTTCTTCTCTTCTGAGAGTCTCTTACTGAACCTGGAGCTTACTGGTTTGGCTAACTGACTGGCTTCAGAGATCTGCCGGTCTTCATGTGCCTAGGCTAGAGACATAGGTGCACATGTGGCTTTTTATGTGGGGGCTGGGATCCAAACTCATGTCCTCGTGTCTGTGCAGCAAGCCCTTGCTCACTGAGCCGCTCACCCAGCCCCATAGTTACCACATTCAACAAGCAGGAATAGCTGGATTTATCTGGTTGCAGATTATAAAGTGAGCCTATGGAGGAATGAGAACTGCAGGTCCTCTGCACCCAGTGACATTGTTTGATTTACAGATGCTGGATGAATGCTGGAATGCAACTTTCTTATTTACAGTGACTGTCAGGGCGCATCTTAGCAGATATTAAGCCACCAAAGCTATTTATGGCTAGCTGGCAAGTATCCACATGGCATTTTATCTCAGTAAGGAAAGCTTAACAACAGTCAGATCTAGCCACCAAAAAATGTAGATGATAAATGTGAACAGGTCCACTTTGTGACCTAGAGGAAGATGGATGGAGATACAGTCCAGATTTCAGAGAAGCTTCAGTCAGATCATGGTTGCTCTTGCCCAGAAGTACCCCATGGTAAGACAAAGCACTCCACAGTAAGAAAAAGTATCCCATCGTAAGATAAAGCAACTCACAGTAAGAAAGCCGCATGAGTGACTTCAACACAGTCATCAGCTTTGGACAATTTTGTCCAAATTCTTTAATGTGAAAACAGACTCCTTTGAGTCATGTGTCCTGTTATAGCCTCGTGTGACATCATCAGAGAGGAGAAGCCTCAGTGCAGTAACGTCTGGATTAGGTTGGCCTACTGGCATATCAGTGGGGGTCTATTTCTATTCTTAATAGATATGGGAGGCCCAGCCCACTGTGGGTAGCATCATCCCTAGGAAGGTGGTCCTGAACTGTGTAAGAAAGCTAGCTAAGTATAAGCCAGCTTTTGAGCCAGCCCAGCACCCAGGGTGCCTGCTGTGCTTCTTGGCTGCAGGGTGAGCTACTTATTTGGAGGTAATGATGCATGGAATGGCCAACAGCCCTGTTTCTAAGTTCTTACCTTAATAGAAACTTTTCCCTGTCTCTGGTGCTTCTGACCAGAATATTTGTCACAGAAAGAGAACAAAACCATCCTGCCCTTTGATGGATTTATGTTTTCATTGTTTTTCCATTTCATAATGTCCAGTGATTCTTCTTTCATAGAAAAAAATGTTATCTTACTGAAACATTTTAAGAAAACCTACAGAGCTGCGGAGATGGCTCAGTTGGTAAAGGACTTGCCTTCCAAGCATGAGGACCTGACTTTGAACCCAATAATCCACATACAAAAGTGAAGAAGGACCCTGGCTTTGTGAAAGCCTAGCTTGAGAAGCCTAAAGTTTGCTCTTCCACTTTGGTCTCTGTGCATGATGCCCAGTGGGTTTGCAGGGGAGCAGGACACACACACAGCAATAGTCAGTGCTGACTGCCATCTTGGCAGGAGCCAGAATTCTAAGTAGAAATTGAGCCTCTGAGCACACCAGTGAGTTTCTAGACTGGGTTTACTGGAAGGGAAGACCCCTGCCCTAAGTGTGTACTGCACCATCCCATTGGCTGCGACCCTGGACTCAAAGAAATGGAAAGGAAGCTGAGCACCAGGGTTCATTTGTCTCTTTCTGTTTCCTGATTTGGGTCCCAGGTAAACAGCTGCCTCTCTCTGGCTGCCATGCCTTCCCCGCTGTGATGGACTATACTCCCAGCTGTAAGCCTCCCTTCCCTTATTGTCACAGCAGTGATGTGTGATAAGCACCCCCAGTCTTGTATTTATTACCTGTTTTTATATCCTTTAGGTTCTGCCTAGAAGTTGAGGGGTGCTGGCCCAGCACTTCCCAGCCTCCAGAACTAAGAGCTGAAATGCACTCTTCTTCATAACTCGCTGAGTCTCAGGTATTTTATTATAGCAACAACAAAATGAGATGAGACAGGACCGAACACGTCAGGCATTCAAGAAGTGAATGAATGAATGGAATGAATGCTAAATAAAGAACCCATCCAAATGATACAATGGACCACTAAGGTGGGCCACGATTCATACGGAGCACTTTTGGAAAATGCCAGTTTAAAAATACCATTCTAATAGCTCATGGTTTGGATCAAATAAAGCGAAGAAGGCTCCGAGTGGTTAAGTGTTGCTAAAGAGACTAGAAAAGGCAGAAAGTCTTGGGAAGGTACTGCCTGCTGCCAGGATGTCTGGAGGAGAAAAATAGCGTGTTTATCTTTTAAGAGATTTTTAAAAAATATATTATACCATTATAAACAGTAACTCAATTAAGTAAATTGTTTAGTTGAATTTTTCATTCTGAATACAAATGAGACGCATTATGTGGAAAATAGCTTGGGGAGGCCCGGGGAGGGTGGACATCTGCTTCAAGGGTCAGTGACTGATGACCACAGTATAAAGCATGCTGTTTGTACCACTTTCTTAGACTATTTTTTCCCCTTAATCCGTAAGCCTTGCTTATGGCCCAACTGAGAGGTGGCTTACAGACAGAAAGAAGACTTCTCAAGTCAGGAAGCTCTTGTTCCCTGGCAAACCGATTTTGATAAAACACCCAGCTTTGCCCACCTACAGGAACCGGTCATTTATTTCACAAGTGCAGCAAGTCCACAGTTTAGATGTTCAGGGTTTTTATACGGACCTCCATGTGTGAGATAGTGAGGCCAGAAAAGCTGAGAGGGAGAAAGGACTGGTGTGGAGTTCAGCCAGAATGGTTTTGGGAAAATGGGGACTAGGAAGCCATAGTGCCAAGAATGTACAAGCATCTGCTGGAAGATGGTTTGGTGGGTGTTGTGGTTTGGATGTGCAAGAGTTGGAACATCTGCTGATGGTGAGATCTGGGGCTTGGACCTTGCTGGAGGCCACAAGCCCCAGGGATGGGAGTAGGCTGTTCTATTTCTTGTGTGTGGATGAAATTGCAATCAGCTAGCTTCTTGCTCCTGTGACCATCCCTTCCCTGCCAGGTGCCATGTCTTCCCCACCTTGAGGGACTCCATTCCTTTCAACTGTAATTCAAGATAGCCTTCCCCTTTAAGTTACTTTTGTCAGGGGTATTTTACCACAGTGAAAGAAGGAAGGTGGCCAGGGAGGACCAGACAGCCTGGTGGAAAGATGGAGTTCTTAGAACAGTTGGTACTTCCTAACAGAGTAGAAACATTTATTAAACAAAAATTAAAATTTTATTTTATGCTGCACAGTGGTAGTGCACGCCATCAACCAGCACTTGAGAGGCAGAGGGAGGGCAGATTCCTGAGTTTGAGGCCAGCCTGGTCTACAGAGTGAGTTCCAGGACAGCCAGCACTACACAGAGAAATCCTGTTTTGGAAAAAAACCAAAACAATTTTTAAATTGTGTTACTCACTGGGAGTGTCACACTTGTGTGTGCTGGTCATTAGGTGACTTGTAGGAGGAGGCTCTCTCCTTTGACCATATGGCTACCTTCCAGGAACTGAACTCAGGTTGTCCGATTTGGAAGCAAGTACATCTACCCACTGAGTCATCTCTCTGGCTGAAAAAGAGATTCCAATGCTTTTCTTCTAGAGGCCAGCTCTTTATGTTACCTGAGTTGAGTATTTCAAGCTTTGAACAACTAACATGGCTACTCTATATGTATAAAAAGCAGCCAAATACCATCCCCTTTACATGTCTAGGGAAGATGGCACTGTACCTGCTGGCAGGCATTTAATATTTGCTGAAAGAATGAGATACGCAGGGCTGGGGAGATAGGTTGGTAAAGTGCTTGCCTTCCAAGGACTAATGACATAAGTTTGACCCCCAGAACCCATGCAATAGAAATAGAAAGTCAGGCACGGTACTATATGCACTTGTAATCCCAGTGCTGGGGAGGCAGAGACAGGCACATCCTTGGAGTTCACTGACCAGGCCAATAAAAGGCCCTGTCTCAAAAGAATAAATAAACATAAATAAAAAGTGAGTGGCACCTGAGGACAACATCTGAGGTTATCTTCTGACACCCACCACAGACAGACAGACAGACAGACAGACAGACAGACAGAGACACACACACACACACACACACACACACACACACACACAAGATTTAAACTGAACCACAGTTGAAATAATTATCCATTTCCCCAGCAGGAAGGGCAGACTCTGAGATCTGGTCTCACTTACTTTCCCTTTTACTAAAGGAAGACTGAATGATAGAAAGTCATGTGATCCAAGCTGGTCCAATAGACACATTCATGAGTTTTGACCTAATTCTTCAGCCCATCCTGACACCGCTATTCCAGGCTAGCATGGGCCACTGTCACACCTGCCATGGCAGGGTCCTATGAGAAGGATGGCTCAGGTCGCAGAATCAGGCCAGGGTATTTCAAATGATTCTGGATCCAGCCATACCCGGAGAGTTCAAACGACCCAGTACATCCCCTTTCTTTCTTAATAGTATTTTGAACTCGTTTGTTGGAATTATTTGAACCATGCTGTTTTGTCTTTTGTTGCTGTAAATTCTGTTTAATGATATGGGAATGTCTTTCTATATGCTGTGAATAAAGGACTGTTTTGGCCCATGACAGGCCCCATGACACGCACCATGACACACAGTACGCAGGAACTTAGATAGGAGAAGGAGGGCAGAGTCACAGAGAGAGAGAGATTGAGCCAGCCGCCCAAGAAGAAGCATGTGAGGAACACAGGTGAGCCATGAGCTGTGTGGCAAACAGATTAATGGGAATGAGTTGAGTTAAGATGTAACAGTTATAGCAATGTGCCTAAGCCATAGGCCAAACAGCATGAAGTTAATATAAGTGTTTGAGTCATTTCTGGGGGCCTAAACAGCGTCAGGGTGCTAAGCGGTCTGGGATGGCAGGTCTGTGGGTCTGGACCTCTGGCAGGGGGCCAGAAACCTAATGTTACAGTCTAACTCAGGTGCAAGGATCAACTTCCATCAGAAAAAAAATCACACATCTACATTTTCTCTTGTGAAGGTATTTGTGTATGTATTGTGTGATGTGTGCATGTGTGTGTACAGGTGTGTATCCCCATGTGCTTCAGTGTGGAAGCCAGAGAAGCATGCCAGGTGTCTTCTCTGTCACTCTGCCACCGTGTTCCCTCAAACGGGATCTCTCAATGAGCCTTGAGTGTTCTGGTTTGCTTCCCAAGTACTGTGATAAACACCATTACCAAAAGTAACCCGAAGAAGAAAGGATTTATTTCACCTTAAATCTGCAGTACATTACAAAAGGGAGCCAAGGAAAAAAGCTGGCAGAATTGAAGCAGAGGTCAGGGAAGAATGCTGTTTCCTGGCTTGTCTCCATGGCTTCCTCAGCTTACTTTCTTAGACAATCCACTGTCTAGGGTGACACCACCCACAGTGGACTGGGCCATGCTACATCAACCAGTAATTAAGAAAATGCCCCACAGGCAAGCCAATCTGATGGAAGCATTTTCTCAACTTCAGGTCCTACTTCCCAGATGGCTTTAGCTTGTAGCAAGTTGACAGAAGAGTTCATCAGCACACTCAAGCTTGTCATTTTTCTGCTAGGCTGGCTAGCTATGAAGACCCTGTGATTCTCCTTGTATCCACCAGTTCCACTACTTGGGTTACAAGTGCATGTGACGTGTCTTAGGGTTTTTATTGCTGTGAAGAGACACCCTAAGTATGGCAACTCTTACAAGGAAAACATTCAGTTCCAGTAGCTCTGACTCACTCATAGTTTCAGAGATTCAATCCATTATCATCATGGGGAAGAGCATGGTAGCTGGCAGGTAGAAGTGGTACCAGAACTGAGGGTCCTACATCTTGCAGGCAACAGGAAGTCAACTAACACACTGGGCAGTATCCTGAGCATAGGAAACCTTAAAGCCCGCCCCCACAGTGACACACTTTCTCCAACAAGGCCATACCCACTCAAGCAAACTCACACCTCCTGATAGTGCCACTCTCTATGAGATTATGGGGGCCAATTACATTCAAACTACCACATCATGCCTGGCCTTTTTAAAAAACAATATATACACCAGGGATTTGAACTCAGGTCCTCATGATTGTGAAGCAATCACTCTTACCCATTGAGCCATCTCCCCAGTCTCATTGTATGTTTCTTAATTAAAAGAATATCAGTGTGTGTGCAATGTCTGTGTGTTTGTGCATGGGTGTCAGATCCCCTGGAGCTGGAGTGAAGGTGGTTGTAAGCCATTGGACGTGGGTGCTGGGAACTGAACTCTGGCCCTCTGAAAGTGTTCTCAGCTGCTGAGTCATTCTCTAGCCCTCTGTTTTTAACCTTTCACCTCCTATCATGTCTCCTGGTTCACTCTGGGAACTCACCTCTCTCCGAGGAGGACATCTGATAGGTTTATAAACGTGGGGAAGTCCAGGTTATTCAAGACAGGGTAGGCATGAATGGGAACCAGCAAGGTGTCATCTCCCTGGAATTGGGGAAAGTGAGTTAAATTTAGCATTTGGAAAACTATCATTTTGAAAGATAAACTTTTTTTAATCATGAAAGAATTTCTTTAGGAAATCTCAGTGCTTTAAGTAAAACATTAGGAATACTGGCTTTCTTTTGTGGGTGTATGTGTGCAGACATGTACGTATGTGTATATGTATGGATGTGTGCATGCATGTGGAAGCCAAAACTTTGGATATCAATGTGTAAGTGCCATCTATCTTTCTTTTATGTAGATAAGATCTCTCACTGGCCTAAACTTAACCAATTATTCCGGAATAGCTAGCAAGAGAGCCTCAGGGATCCTCTTGTCTCTACCCTACCTTCCACAAAGAGATGACAAGTACATACCACCATGGCCAGCATTTTTAAAATGTGTGAGCTGAGGATCAAATTCAGGTCCCCATACTTGCAAGACAAGTACTTTACTGACTGAGCCATCTCTCGACCCCTCAAACATTTTAAATCATAAATACAGCACAAAAGATGCTTCCGTTTATCTTAGTGTACCAGTGTTCACTATTACCCTCGAAAGCTAAAGGCACTGATCTCCCGGTGAAATACAAAGATGCTGCTCTATCTGCTTCCACTTGGAGAAGTTATAAGGGAAGACATTGTTCACGGGACCAAGAGAACCGCAGGGCAGAGTGGACAACCATTCAGCAGGAAGTGAGCACAAGGAACCATCCTAGTTCATTTTAGTTTGGTGGTGGCCTTGAATGAGGCCTTGGATTTCTCCATGTTTGTTTGGTCCCCCAACAAAGTTGATATAGTCATATTTTTTCTTGAGGATATCTTTAAATTTCAAAGCAGGCTGTGGCCTTAAGATATAAAAAGGACCAAGTCGACATGGAGTGCCTTTATTCAGCTTCTGAAATGTGTCTTGGGATGCTACACCCCGGCTTCTTGACTCTCTAAGAGATCACATAACTGAACATGAGGCTATAAAACTTTTGGTAATAGTAAAAGGTATCTAAGTGCACAATAACCAACCATTAATTTAAAAACCAAGTTCGGGGTGAATCTGAGCTGGTTCTAAGTAGTACTTGCCTATGGTTCATTGCTTGATGTCACTGTAGCCTTGCTTCTGAATACGGAACATGTACACTTGTATCATGCATGCTGTGACTCCAAAAGATAAAAGTCAACACTGTCTGGGACACTTTGTTTCAGATTCAAGACCATTGTGTGCTGTTAACTAGAGTTTTTAATTGTATGTATGAAATGATTCTGTTCTTATAGGAACAGGATGCCTTAATTATGGAAAATGCAGGCTGCTTTTTATTGTTTCTCCGTGACAGTGATGTTGCCTTCTTTCTTTTTTACTTTCCCACTCTTTGGCTCGTATCAAATGAGTGTATCTTTGGGTTGCATTATATTAGAATATTCTGGGTTTTTTGTATTTGTTTGCTTATTTCATTACTTGTTTGCACACATGTGTCCTGGTATGCATACTTGTGAACACATGAGGATGCCAGAGGAAGGTGCTGGATGTCCTGCTCTGTCCCCCTCTTCCTTACAGCCCTCCTGTTCCTGTCACACTCAGAGCTGGTGACAGGTGTGTACGTTCATGCCCAGGGTTTTACACGGGTTCTGGGAATCTGAACTCAGGTGCTCAGGCTTGCAAATAGGTGCTTTACGCACAGAACTGTGTCCTTAGCCTTGATTTTATTTCTTATGCAAGGTTTGATTATATAACCCAGGATGGCCTTGAACTTGAGACCCTCTGCCACAGCCTCTTTAGTGTTGAAACTGTAGGCATAGACCTTTTAAAAACGAAAACCAAAGGGAAAATTCCATTAAGTCATACATTAGTATACAAATTACAGGTAATAAAATATTATTTGAAAGAAAAAAGAAATTCATTTGCTGCTAACTTGTAATATTCCATCGAGTATAGCTAACTTTGCGGCTTTTGAACTTCCGAGAATAGACTTGTGATAAAAAAGAAAGCCAGACGAGTGGAGGTAACTGCAGGAGTCACTGATTCAGGCACTGCAGGTCACCTCTCCAAGGCCTCACCATCTGTGGAGTCTCCGACCAGTCCCCAGTGTTATTTGTTTTCTAGCCCTGCAGTTAAAGCAGCACATACAAGGCACTAGACAAAGCTTTCATGGGGCCCCAGCACCACAGGATAAATGGAGGTTGGCACAGGCAACCGAGGATTGCAAACAGCCAAGGATTGCAAACAAGAGATTTGGTCATTGTGGTAGCCTGGGAGTCTTCCTGGGTTCTCTGTGGCTTAAGGTCTTCCTAGCTGGGATGCAGGGGCAGCCCTGAGCCTACAGCCTCATCCACCACCCAGGGAGTGCTGAGGGGTGGTTCTGGCTCTATCTTCTTCCTTTTAGGATATGATGGGTTAGGTGTTAGGCACCAACAGAGCCCAGCAGGATGTTTCTGGAGCCTGCCCAGGATCCCCACGTCCAAATCTCTTTCTGCCTGGGAGGAAGGTACAGCTATGCGCTATCTGGCTTCTACAATACTGAAAAACTGATAGGCCCTTCTAGTTCTTCTTCATCCTCCTTTGGGATATGAAAAAGTGTCCCCGCCCTTGACACACACACTCAGCCCAAGGGACAGCTACTTCCAGAACTCACCTTACAGTGAATGCGGATGCAGTCATAATAGTAACGCCACTCATCTGGAGAAAATGTAATAGTGACCATGAGAGACAAGCCTGGGATGAGGCGATGCTCCTGGAAGGCAGGTAGGCTGTGTTGGGACAGGCCCCAGATCTGGCAGACAGCAGCACTGGGGGTGCATGGTGGTGACATATTGTATATTTAATAAAAATAGTCTGGAATATCAGAGGACAGAGCCACCCACAGAGTCATCATCAGGGAGTGGTGACCCACACCTTTAATCCCATCACTCTTGGGAGGCAGAGATCCTGTGGATTTCTGTAAGGTCAAGGCCAGACAGAGCCAGGCGGTGGTGACATCCACTTTTAATCCCAGCACTAGGAAAATTGATAAAGGAATTAAAATATCTTGGTGGGGAAAGAAATATAAAACAGGAGAAGGCAGAAATTCTTCCCCTTTGCCTATGTGACCAGTCAGTCAAGGACTTCCTGGAGATAGGACCTACCCCATTTGGTCTGAGGAGTTGGCGGGGTGAGAGTTGGCTGTGGTCTGTTCCCTATCTCTCCAATATTTCAGCTTTTCCCCAATATCTGGTGCTGAGTATTACAATATACTAGATAGAATTCATGCAATAGGGGTGGGGTGGGATGGAGGATGTACACACTTCTGCCTTAGCAGGCCTGAGACAGAAACCACAGGCCACCCCCACATACCCCTCAGCAGGGAAAGTGACTGAGAAACAGTACCTTCTTCTCATAGGTGATCTTGAAATATCTGGTCTGTGGTGGTAAAATATGAAGATGTGTGTCTTCATCTGAAATGTTGGCAATGCACTGGGGAAGGAAGAGGTGAGACATTCATTCATCATACATTCATCTCTTTATTGCTTATACCTTATATTTATGACAGAGGATTTGATGACACATGTTACTGTAAACTTTTTAGAAGACATGAGATATGGGATGGGAGATGGCTCAGCCAGTGAATTGTTTGCTGGACAAACATGAGGAACTAAGTTCAGATCCCCAGCAACTCATGTAAAAATCTGGGTACGGTCACAGCAATTTGTACCTGGGAACCCCAGTGCTGAGGAGGAGATGGAGAACCCCTACAGCTCCTTGACCAGCAAGTCATGAGTGGATCAGCTTCAGTTAGGTGACAGACTCTCGTCACAAAAATATGACAGAAGTGATTGAGGCAGACTGCCATTCCCCCTTTTGGCTTCCTCGTGTATACACACGGGTGCAAACACTCACATACACATATGCACACACACGCACAGACGTGCACTTACAAGGGGGAAAGAAAGAGAGAACGCAGAGAGTAGAATTTAAAAGTGACCTTTCTCTCTTCTTGGAACATGTATGTTGTACATATGCATTTATGTACATGTGTTTACAGGTAATATAATGTTTAATATGATCAATAGCACACAACTTTAAAAAGACATAAGAAGCTTTTAATTTGAAGTTCTAGACTGCCACTTGGTTATCACAAACTAATTTTGTTAAGACTGGAGAGATGGCTCAGCAGTTAAGAATGCCTTCTGTGGATTAGAGTTCTGTTCCCAGCACCCACACCAGGAAGCTTACAACACTTTTAACTCTAGATCCTGTGCATCCTATGCCCTCTCCTGGACACTAGCACATACATGCACAAGCCGCTTCACACACATACAACACACACGAAAGGTGTAATCTGTAACTGCAGCCTCGAGGGATACAAAGCCCTCTTCTGGCTTCCCGAGGGAACCGACACATATGTGGCATACAGTCACACAGACCATTCTCATATGCATGAACAAAATAGATAACTAAGTGATCTTGTTGATTTTAGCCTAACTCTTACATTCCTGGCTAACTTAGGACTATATTAAATAAACAAACCACACTAATGCTCAGGATGCACTGTGCCTATATTGCGGTGTTATCAATGATCATTATTTAAAATTTCAAAGTAGATTGAAGCACTGATATTAGTATGCTTGCCAACAGAATGCTTCAAATCCTTTAGATCTCCATGACCCTGCACTCAATCATTCCACGTGTGGGAAATTTGCATAGTTTCCTATGCCCAAGCTTAGTAAAGGTCCTTGTCTCACCTACTACAGGAATGAAGAGCATCTTAGAAATCAGACTACCCACATTCCAGAAAATATCTACCTCACTTTGAGGAGGTGCAATTTCTATGAACCATCATCCTGAGGGACTTGGATGGTGTCAATGTAGGGCTGGTTCTCCTTGGAAAGAAAAGGGGACTCCAGTTGATCAGGACAGCAAACGAACAGAAGCCAGCTGCTACCTGAACCATCTGCAGCCTCACCCAGAACACATCCAAGGTTGTTAGATCCAGCTTCCATTTCAAGATGAGCTCCCAGTGTGCCCAAGCCCATGCCCATGTCTCCATCAACACCATCATTCAGAGCAAGCGATCTTTCAGTTGAGCTACGGGGTTTGGAACAAGTGTTATGTGTTCAGTACATCAAGCCCAGAGTTAATCCTTGAAGGAATTGATATTGTTTTGGGTTCAGCTGCTTTTAACTCAGCATGCCATGGAAGTTACAGAGAAGGATGTAACAAAGGTTTTAGATGGTGTCTCTGTTTCTAAAAGAGAAACCATGCAGCAGACTGATGATGGTGCCCTTAGGTACTTGCTGCTGAGTCCTGGAATATAAGAATGATTAGGGATCTTTTTGGCATGATAAAAAATTTCTGTTGATTTTCGGGGAAGGAGGAAACCCTAGTAAACAGAACAGCTAAGCATTCTTCCCTTGTTTGGCAAGAATCTTTTTGAAATTAAGGTCTCTCATATGTGCTTGACTATGAGATCACCCACTAGGGCATAAGCAACCTGAGGTTATTACACCTCAGACGAAAACTCTCTCTCCACTAGTAGCCAGCAATTGCCAACAGCTCCTCAGCTAAGGGTGGGGCCTCATGGTCTTCCCCAGGCCTTGCTGGATTTTTGACTGGCTTGCTCTTGTGAAGGTCTTGTGTGGACAACCATAGCTGTGGTGAGTTACATGCAAAGCCAAGTCACGTCCAGAAGTCTGTGTTTCACAGTACTTCTCCCCATTGTCTGGCTCTTACATTCTTTCTGCCTCCTCCTCATTAACGCTCCCTGAGCTTTGTGGGCGGGAAGCATATAGATGTCTCTTCTGGGGCCAAGTCCACACGCCTACTTATTCCCAGCAATTTTAACAGCTATGAATACTTTTGATAAGGATCTTAAGGTAATTGCTTTGGGCTTCTTTTTAGTTTTACTGATGGGAACAGGAAGCTGGCTTTCCCAGCACTTCCCAGAATGCAGTTAAGATGAAATGCTGTTTTTTTTTTTTTTTTAATCTATTTCTTGTTTGTTTTAATGTCTGACAGAATCAGTATGGTGCTTTTGACATCACACCGCCCTTACTGAATGAGTGAACTGCCAGGTCAACATTGTCTGAGAATGAGATCAGAGTCTTCCTTTGCAAGTGTTTCTTGAGTGTATTTTGTGTGTCAAGCATTATGTGGGTCGCTGAGGAAGTAGCAACATGAAAAAAAAAAAAAAAAAGGTCAGGCATGTGGCTGCTCTCCAAAAGGGTGTAGCAGAGTTGATGAGACTTCATATCTTAAAGATTTTATATTTAATAATTTATACAATGCATGCCTTTGTGTAAATACATGTGCATGCTGGTTGGTGCCTGTGAAGGCCAGGAGGATGTATCTGACTCCAGGGACTTAAGAGTGATGGGTAGTTGTGAACCACCTAACATGAGTGCTGGGAACTAAAGTCAGGTCCTCTGCAGGAACAGTAGGAGCTACTAAACCATCTCCCCTGTCTCCTCATGATGTTCATGTTCCTATCTGAATCCCAACCCACAGCATGAGAAAGAACAGTAAAGAGGTACCTAAACCAGTCATTCTGGGAGAGTGCTCTGAAGTGACCACCTCCTCCTACCCGACCTAGACATATCTCCTCTGCACAGGCATGGCACCTGACCCGAGCAGGTCAAAGGCAGCCTGGCCTGGGATGTCCTAGGAAAGGGACATTCTTGTCCCTAGTGTTATAACCACACTAGTTTGGAGGAAGACAGTCCTAGAATGCAGTCCCATCCCATGCACTGGAATAAATGGGTTCAACTTTGGACTTGGGGGTTTCTTTAGATGCCCCATCCATGGGGCTACTGTGAGGCCCAGACCCTGGTCTCTACAGTGGGACAGAAGAGACACAGTTTTAGGGGAAGGTGCTGCAAGGGAACCTTTGGCAGAGCGGACTTAGCTTGTTGTAGGAACTGCCTTTCTGACAAAGCCTCCCCCTCTCCCTCCCTCCCTCCATCCTTCCTTCCCCCTCTCTCTCTGTCTTTCTTCTCTGTGTATATTTGTGTGTGTTCAAGCACTTGCACACATATGTGAATATATACATGGAGGCAGGAGGTCAACCTTGGGTCTCTTCTTAGTCGTTTTCTAGTAAATTTATTTTATTTTATTTATTTGAAGGGTGAGCATGTTCTGTGGCACATGTGTGGAGCTCAGACAATTTCCCTTACTCTGCCCTGGGGATCCCAGGGAGTGAACTCAGGCTGTCTGGGTAACTGGCTGAGCTCTCTTGTTGGCCCTACCTTTATTTTTATTGTATTTACTTACTGGGGGGTGCGTGTCATGGATTTCTTATAGAGGCCAGAGGAAAACTGTAGGGTTAGTCCTCTCCCTCTCTGGTGTAGGTCTCCTGGCTTGAACTCAGGTTGTCAAGCTTGTTGGTAAACGTCTTTACCCGCGGAGTCATTTCACCATCCACCCCTATCATTTATTCAAACAAGAACTCTGTCTTTTACCTGGAGCTCAATTCATTTAGTCTGGTTGGCCGGTAAGCCCCATTATCCAGCTGTCTACACCTTCCTTGCAAATGAGCTGATAAGCCCAGGCCACCAAACTCAGCTTTGACAAGGTGCTTGGAATCAGACTCAGCTTCTCATGCTCTTTCCAAGTTGAGCCACCTCCTGCTCCTGCTCTGCCTTTAAATTAATAACATACATTCATCCCATACCCCAGGCCCTTAGGGAGCACCTACCAGGATCTGTTGATGCTGCTTTTCTATCTCATAGCCTCCAAAGTGGACTATGCCTGGTCTGGCCTGGATGGCCTTGTTGTTCAGAAGCTTGGCATAAACCTCTATAAAAGAAAGACAAGTCCGCTGTGAGTTACTAAGAATATATTGAAGAAATCCTTATTGGTACGGGTTATCTTTAGTTTAGGGCACTTTAAGCACATCCAAACAGTGGATCCAGCTGTCAATAAGATAGATTATGAGTCCCAAATAAACTGGGCTAAGCCTCCCTTTCTATTTTTTTTAAGAAGATTTATTTTTATTCTCTCTCTCTCTCTCTCTCTCTCTCTCTCTCTCTCTCTCTCTCTCTCTCTCTGTGTGTGTGTGTGTGTGTGTGTGTGTGTGCCTGTAGAGACCAGCAGATGTCAGATCCCCTAGAACTGGAGTTCCAGGCAGCTGTGAACATCTGATGAGTAGTGAGAAGCAAATTTAGGTCTACAAGAGCAGCCGGTGGCCTTTCAACTTTGTTCATACATACTTACTACCTACTGAAGTTATTTACTCTCCACATGTGTCACGCGTGTCTTTGTGTGTATTTGTGGAGGTCAGAGAACAACTTCAGATGTCATTCTTTGGGTGTTGTCCGCTTTGGCTTGTTTGTTGATTTTTGAGACAAGATGTCTCTCAGGCCTGGAACTTAGCTGGTAGACTAGGCTGGTTGGCCAGCAAGCCCCAGAGAGCTGCCTGACCCTGCCTCCCTAGTGCTGGGATTACAAGCACATATCTGACATGCCTTTGGAAAGTTCCCTCCTGAATGTAGAGTTAAAGATATGTGCTACCACATTCCTTTATGTGGAGCTGGAGATGGACAGCAGGGCCACATGCATGTTGCTGAGCTATATCCATTTCAGCTATTTTTTAATGCTAAAATTTTGGTTTGGTTTTGGGTCATAAAACAGCATGCTGTGCTCCTGCCCAGAAATGTTTTAAGGATACCAACGTGTACATGACAGCTTCAAGGTGACAAAAGTCCCATCAACGAATGCATTTCTAAGGTTTCAGGTGGGGCTTGTATGATCAATATGTATATGTTGGGGATGTGACTGGTTTTAACTGTCAACTTGACACAACCCACAATCACCTAGGAAGAGGGTCTCAATGAAGGACTGTCTAGAATCTAGACTTTAGATCAAGTTGGCCTGTGGGCATATCTATAGGGGATTGTCTTGATGTGGGGAGACCCAACCTGAAACCATAGGCATCATTCTGTGATTTGGGGGTCCTGGACTGCATCAGAGAGCACCTCTCTCTGCTCTTGACTGAGGGTGGGATGCAAGTAGCTGCTTCTCATTCCTGTCTTGAATTCCCTGCTATGATAGACTGTCACCTCGAAGTGTGAACTGAAACCCCTCCTCCCCTAAGTTGCCCTTGTGGGTGATTTCACCACAGCATCAGAAACGAAAGTAAGATGGGGCTGCTAAGCAGCAAGATTCGGAGCTGGCCACTGCTTGCCACCAGCTGAATGTCACCTCCTCTCCCACAAAGTGTCCACTTCGGTAGATGGTGGGACTTTCCCACATGTCAAGCTGCTCCAGCTGTGAAGCAGGTAGATTGTTTGCAGGAAGTTATATGGCCATCAGGTGAAACTCATGCAGACTGAAGGTCATCCTCTCCCATCAAGCCACAGAATTTTTCCCAAGTCTTTCGTGGTGGGTGACTTGTGTTAGTGCTAGGAATGAGTCATACACTGCGTGTGCAAAGCAATGGTGTCAGGTCAGACAGCTCAGGGTGAAGTAGGAAAGAGGGACAGGGGAAACTGGGGACATGAGACAGGAGCAGGGTCCCTGACCCTGGAGTCCAGTTGGAGCTGCCCACCAGAAGACAAGCAAAAATCCAGTACAATTAACAGCAGCTTACAGCCTTTCCCCTTCCCAGCTGTAAACCTAGATATTTCTAGAGACCCCTTCACAGGGAAGGGACTGTCGTAAACCACTTGTGAAAACCAAGTGCCCTTTTGTTTTACTTTATCAGAATAATCTAATAATTTAAACTCTGTCTAAAGAGTTTCCAGGGTCACCCTGAAATCTCATCCAGAGAGAGAAAAAGAAAAAAGGTTTTAGCAACCTTTTAAAATGTAACCCGAGAGCCACCAAAATGGTATATCCATCTAATAATAAGGCCATTAATTACAGCTGTCCTTCCAGGAGCCTGTACCACACTTGGGTATGTGCTACTGCCCTTGGTGTTCTTGGAGAAGCCCACATCAATGGTTTCCCATCTGTCTTGCTTTCTACTGAATGCCTCTCTTTCTCTCAACCCTTGTGCCTAAGCCTTTATTAAAATATATTTAATAAACCCAACTCTGCTTCCTAAGCTGGCTAGTTCTGAATTTCTTTTCACATTACAGAAATGAATCCTGGTTTGGCCCAGGTAAGGTCCCTAAAATATTAGGGGAACTCCTCAGGCTGCAAAGGCTGACAAAGGCCCTGTCTCTGGCCCCTCATGCTGAGCAGAAGAGCAGTTGCTTCACCAAGTATATAGAGAGCTCTTGAGTATTCAAGGAGGACAGAGATGGGCATAAGCAGTTCCAGAAAGGAAGTCAAGGGTGAGGAAACTTGAGGTGAGGAGTATGGTGGTCTCAAGACCTACTGAGGATGGAGATTGTAGTCTTATAGGAAGATATTGGGCACAGGAGGAAGCTCCTGGAGAGAACCCTGGGATTTCCAGGTTCTTGCATCCCAGAGCAAGGAACTGAATCATGCATCAGGGACATGTTGGTGGTGGTATGATAGAAATAGTTTATTGAGAGAAAAGCATTTCAGGAAATGAAAGTGGAGCAGACTGGAGAAAAGTCAGATGCTTAATGGTAGATGATGTACATCAGGTTCTTATATCCCAGTGTCATCTTTGGGGTCATCTGAGTAGCGTTCATATTCTGCAAATGCTTTACTATATGTTGGCCTTGGTAGGAGAGCATCTCTGGCTTTCTCTGACATTGGTGTTTTATTTTTATGTTAAGTGTGTGTGTGTGTGTGTGTGTGTGTGTGTGTGTGTGTGTGTGTGGACAGTAAGACAATGTTGGCTGTCATCCACTGTCCACATTGTTTCTTTTTAAGGCAGGGTCTCTCACTGGCCTGGAAATAGCAGCCTGGAAATAGCCACTTAGGCTAGGATGGTCAGCCAGAGAGCCGCAGATATCCCTCAATCCTCGAGGATGCTCCTATGTGCTCCTGGGGTTATAAATGCACACCACTCATGTCCTCTGCTTGTAAGACAGACATTTTACTCTCTGAACCTTCTCCCAAGCCCTGTGTTCTCATCTTGTCTTGCTTCTCACCCTACTCTCCTCACACAGTAACATGTGAAGAAATGGAAGCCATGGAACCTGGTGATTAATTTATAGCACAAAAATCTATTTTTTGGAGGCAGGAGAAATTGCTCAGTGGTTGAAAGTACTTTCAGCTCTTCCAAGAAACCTAAGTTTGGTTCCTAGCATCCATGTTATGTGTTTCACAACTGCCTGTGACACCAGCTTCAGGGGATCTGATGCCCTCCCCTCTTACAGCCTCCATGGGCACCCGCACATATGTGGCTTATACATGCAAACATTATATAAATGAAAAATGTTTTTTAATCTACCATTTAGGCAGGTTGATCTAAATAGAACTACCATTCTTAATAATAAAACTATTATGAGCCTATAAAATGATATAGCTATATCAGTACCCACAATCAGAGCTTTCTGGAATTTAGATTCCCTTGGAGACATAATCTATAGACAAATGGTTGCTACCCACTTACTGGACTCCAGGAGGTGGTTGGGTACTTCTCTTCTTTTCTTAGGCTCCTCCACCAGGCCTTTCAAGAGGATGGGTGACACCTTATCAAAGGATTCTTCTGCATTTTTTAGTTCCTGCATGGATATTTTCACAACTGCCATCTTCTCATGAAAAATGGAATTGTCCTTCCAGAGTCAAAGGTCATTTCCTGGGGAGGAAAACAGGAGTGGTAGAATCATCATGAGAAATCACGCACGTATTTCTTCTTAGCTTTTGACAAATGTACCTCCTGTCCCTGCGTGGTGTACTGTGGCTCCGGCCCTCCCTGTTCTCATCTCTGGATGCTGCATTCCCACACACAGCTGTATCATTAATCATTTGACATCACACACCACAACCCAATATGGCAATATGCTCCAGACTCTCCCATGAGTCTTCCCGGCTTTCCTAAAGTGTGCTTCTAGGATGCTTCTTGGGCACAGAGGGGTGGGGGCAGGGGTTTCAAAGTCCAGTAAGTTTGTTAAGTTCCTATTTTCTTTTCTGTTGCTATGGCATCCCCACAGAAAAACAGTACAGGGGACTGTGGTGATATGTTCTATATTTAATAAACCAGTCTGGAATATCAGAGAACTTATCCACCCACAGTCAAGCCATGAGGGTCAGAGAGGAAGAGTCTATCTTGGCTTCTAACTTCAGATCATCAAGGGGAAGTTGAGGCAGAAACTCCAACAACTAGTCCCATTGACATCACAGTCAAGGCAGATAGGAATGGATGCTCCCATGCTGGCTGTCCCTATTTGCTCACTAGCTTTCTTACACAGTACAGGGCCTAGAATAGGGCATACTTCCTACAACAGGCAAGTCTTCTCACTTAACTGTCAATCCATAGATTCAGAGGCCAATCTATTCTAGATAATTCCTCATTAAGACCATCTTCCCAAATGATTCTAGACTGTGCCAAGTTGACAGTTAAAATTCTTGTTTTTGACGTATCTCCACATTCAGAGTTGTATGATCAAGGGTCCCTTCAGCATTTTGAGTTGGTAAGTACAGCCATTCTGAAGACACCTTTCCCGTCTGCTATCTGCCTGCAGGTGGCCAGGTTGCACACCTGGGGCATGCCTAGGAACTCTGTGGATTCCTACTGTCCTTAACAGTCATTAGAAATTCCACTTTCCTCATAAACGCCGATTCCAAACTCCTTTTAACTTTCTTTCTCAATTACCATTTCATAAGTCATTTGGTATTAATAATTTATTGCCTTGAAATAGAACATTATAAATTCCACATTTTAAAAACTTTATTATTATTATTGTATATGTGTGCATGTGTATGGTGGAGAGCAGCAGGGCACACATGAAGACCCGGGGATACACCTGAATTGGTTCTCTTGTTCCACTTTTATGTGGGCTCTGGGGATTGAACTCCAGGTCATTAGGTTTGCAAGCAGTCACATTTACCTACTGAGCCATCTCATTGGCCTCCAAACCCACATTTTCTATATAGACATAATTCTTAACTTTGCACAAGTCAGGAGGCTGCTCAGAGAAGCCCCTGAAATTGTAGGTAAAATCAAGAATGCATGTTTATGTTTTCTTGAAGAAATTCTGTAGCGTTGAAGAAGACACCAAAAAACACAGAAATACAGTGAGGCACACAGTAGCTGGCTAACAATCATTTTCAGAAAGTTGGCCTGAACTCTTCCCTGCATCCCCTTTCTGTAACCAAGGCGGGGCCTGCTCCTCAGCACAGCTTAAGCCCTCCCACTGCACGCCTGACTATCAACTCCTGGTTCACCCCTCCAGCCCCCGCGGCTGGCTCCCACACAGTTACTGCCTGTATGTATTTCAGGTGGGGTCAACCTGGGCAGAGCATCACCCGGCCTGATCCCCTCTTCCTTTAACCCCAACCCATGCTGGGTTGGGTAGAACGCAGACTCACCCCCTCATCATCTCATTGAGCCCCCACCCCACCCCCGACCTAGTCCTAAGAACACCTTTTGGACACCTGCCTGGGGCTGCCCGTTTAGCAGATCGGCAGCCACCTTGAACCCAAGTCGGAGGCCTCGTACCCAGCAGATCCGGGGCAGGATTCGGCTGCGAGCAGGAACCTACTCAGAGCGTCGCCATGACAACGCGGACGCATTCCCAGGGTATGCTGAGGGACACGCCCAGTTTCCAAACATGGGGGAAGTCGGGAGACTTCTGTTCTGGAGCGAGAGCTCTTAGGGCTCTGAGAGAGACCAGAGAAAGCCACTTACTATGTGGAGAATCAATGGATTCCCCAAAGGTGCTGAGAAAGTTTGGCGAAACCATGGATTGGGGAGTCTGACGAGCAAATGAGGGCCGGGTTGGGAGTCATAGTCGGCGGGACCTCTTACTGTGCATTCTGCCCCCCCCCCCATTTCACACTTTGATTTCTGGTAAAGTTTATATACTAGCAAAGTTTGGTAGACCCCTAAAAAGAAGTTCTGCTCCCTCACTGTTGCCACGATCAAATTTCAGCCAATCAAATTTCATCTGTACTATCCAATAGTTTGAAGAAATCCCCACATGCCTTTTTATCCATAATTTTTAAAAATAGCATATCTTTTACTTATTCTTGGCAATTTTTATACATGTACGGAATGTATCCTCTACCAAGAACCCTCAACACGTCCCTCCCCCCTCCACTTCCTCTTTTATTAATAACCCAACCCACTGACTCCCATTAGTGCGGCCTGCCGGAATGTTGACTTGACCTTGTGCAGGTCTGGCGCAGATAACCACAGCTGCAGGGGTTTCAAGTGTGCAATGGTCAAGCCATGTCCAGAAGACAGCATTTCTCAGCCTTCCTCCCGTCCTCTAGCTCTTACATTCTTTCTTGAGCTTTGAATGGGAAGCTGGGTTGATGTAGATGTTTTTTTTTTAGGCTGAGCATGCAAGGGACACATTGTCAGTCCTTTGACTAGTTATAAATCTCCATGTTAACTGCTGCCCACTGCACAGAACAGCTTCTCTGGCCAAGGATGAGGGCTGTGCTAATCTATGGGTATAGGTGTTAATATTTAGAAGGCAGTTTGGCAATGTCAGGTTTAGTGAAACAACAGTAGTGGGTTCTTCCCTAGAGCATGGACCTAAATTCCTACTTGTGGAGAAGACTTCAAATCTTAAATTTCCCCAAAGCATGGGAACTTTACACAATCCACTGAGGAGTTCCTCTTCCCATGTGTTCTCTGGTCTCCCTCCCTTCTGTACAGTTTGTCACAGTTATATGTGAAGAGACGCTAGCAGACTCTAACTTCCAATGAATTGTCTACTTCCTGAGTCTGCTGTGCTGGATGTAACTAGCCCTTCCTCACCTGTAAAGGTTCCTTACCATCATTACACTTCATCTTGAGACTGGAAGGACTGCTCAGTAGTTAGATGCACTTGCTTCCAAGGGAGATGACCTAAGTTTGATCCTTAAATCCATATGATGGAAGGAGAGGAGTGTCAAGTTATCATCCTCTGACCAGCACAAGTGCACACACACACACACACACACACACACACACACACACACACAAATACATACACACACACTTACACACACTCACACACACATGCACACAGATATACACATACATACACTCACACACATACACACAGACACACATACATACACTCACACATATCACCCGCACATACATACACATACACACACATATATACACATACATACACACATACACATTCACACATTCATGCACACACACTACACACATACATATACACGCACACATGTGCACACACATACATACATACATGCACACACACACTTGTAGAAAATTAGAATAATATCTTTCAACATTAGCACTAGATAAGATTCACTTTCAACCCTCTTCATAACTTTCCAAACCAGAGAGACTCTTTTCCCCCTTTGGATTTTCATAGACCTCCCCCCCCCCCCACTCTTTTTGAGTACAGGTCTCATCTGACTTAGGTTGGCCTAGAATTCTCTATAATGATGACTTTGGGCTCCTGCCCCTCCTGCCTCTGCCTCTCACGTGTTGGGATGTAGGCATGTGCCACCACACCCAGCAGTGTTCACCACCTTTATCTATGTGTGCGTTACACCCATGTTATTCATGTGTGTGCCTTGATTCTGGTTGTGAGATAGTCTCCTGCATCTTGGACTGGCTTTAGACTTGCCTTGTAGCCAAGGGTGGCCTTGAATTTCTGACTCTCCTGCTTTCACCTCTTCAGTGCTGGAATGCAAGTGTGTTCTACTACACTTAGTTTGTGTGCAGTGCTACAGGGGACTAGGAGGCTGGAGGGCTCCGTGTGTGCTAGGCAAGCGCTCCACCAACTGAGCTATGCCCTCTCTATGTATGTGTCTCAAACAGCAGAATTCTTAGGGGAAGCCCTGATGCCTAATCTTTGGATCTCCCACAGCCCTTGGCACAGTTCTTAGTCAATAGTGATTACTCGGTTAGTGTTGATAAGAGAACCAAAGGATAATCTAACACATTACTTTAGTCCTTTATTCTCTGTGCCCTAACTGGACAAGACTTCAGGAGAACAGGCAGGTACTCAGCCTCCAGCACTCTCAAGCCTCCCCACCCCACCCCCATCAGGGGTTACAAGATGTTTCCATGCACTTATCTATGTAAATGCACATTGTACTGCATTTTAAAATGCATACTTAGCATTTTTATTAGTAAAAACATAGCTCCTATTATACATAGAAAGTACCAATGTGGTCACATAAGCCACAGTGCCTGTTGTCATATGTGGTCATGGTCTGTTGTCACTGTCCACTGTCTAACAGCAACTAGGTTCTAGCAGCAGATCCTGCTGCATCCAGGCCAAGCATGGATGCTTGATGGATGGAGGGCTGGGCATACCATCCAGTTCTGGCTCTGAGACTCTAGCTTCTGGGAGAAGACTGTGGACATCCTTCTCTCTACTAAGACACTATGGTGTCCTCTCTACTAAGAAGGGCACACAAAGATATAATATTGTATTAGTAACTTTTCTCATAGCTGCGATAAAATGCCTGTTAAAAGCAACTTAAAGAACATGCTTCATTTTTGGTTTATCTCAGGAATATAATCACCTGAGATAATAGCAGTGTGAGACGGCTGGTCATATTCTGTCCCCAGTCAGGAAGCAGAGAGAGATGATTGCTGGATTCATTCTCTCCTTTTTTTTTTTTTTTTTTTTTTTTTTTTTTTTTTTTTTTTTTCAGCCCAGGACCCTAGGCCATGGAATGGTGTCAACTACATTACGGGTGGGTATGTCTACTTCAGTGTAGCCAGTCTGAAAACTCCCTTGCAGGCAAGATTCATCTCCTGGGTGATTCTAGAGTCTGCTAGATTAATCATCACTCTGAATCACTACCATATCTTTCTCTTTCTGAGCTTTGCAGTGTCTGGAATAATTTCTGGAGCTTCGACAGCCATCAGAAGCCATGAGGGACCTTAGCATTTGAGTCAGTCAAACTGATGACCAGGACAGAAGACCAGAAAGAAAGAGCTTAGTGGAACCATCTCACCTCGCTTGTTGGGTACCTACATCCCATGATCTTATTCTTACTGCTTCAAATACCTGGCATACAATAATTTCCTTTGTGTACTGTGTGTGTGCACATGCATTCCTGTGTGTGCATGTCCTTGCATATATACATTTGAAGGCCAGAACACAACCTCCGGTGTCATTCCTTAGTTATCACCCACATTGTTTTTTGAGACAGAGCCTCTCACTAGCCTGTAACTAAACCAATTCATGTGGACTCATCAAAAAGTCCCAGGGATCCTCCTGTCTCTGCTTCCCTAGTACTAGGATGGTGAGCTGGTCAAACCAGGCCCGGTTCTTTTTGTGTGGGTTATGGGGATCAAAAACTCAGGTCTTGGTGCTTGCAAGGCAAACACTTTACTGACTGAGCCACCTCCCATCCACATTTCCAGCCTAATTTCCAAACCCTCGATATTCATTCAGCATAGGCTGTGGCACTAAAGCTTGTTAGAAATGTAGAATTTCAGACAGGCTATCTGAAACTTCCAGAATCAGAAACTGCATTTAATAAAATTCCACCAAGATATTTGTAAGCTCTTAAAGTTCAAGAATCCTGGATCCCATGGATGCCCAATTATGACTGGTTTACATGGTCAATTACTTCCTCTATTCATGGGAGTGCTGCAGTTAGCATTCACAATGACCAGACAGAGAGGTGCCCCAGGCCCCAGGAGAAAAGGAACAATGACAGCAGGCATAGAAGCTTGTCACAAGTTTCCATGGAACAGGAAGGGCCATGGATTTCCTTGTTGAAATCTCTAGTGCCTTCGAACTGTATGGGTAATAAAACTCAAGATGCTTTGATTCCAGGGTTAGGCAAGACTCAGCTGCCACGCTGTGTCTAACCTCTCTCTTGCCCACCTTTCCCACTGCCCTTTCTTTGCCAGCGGTATGGCAGCTTAGACTGGTTACAGATCCACTATGCTTCCACGGAGAGCTGTGGTCTGTCTGCTCCTCCTGGATTTTAATTTGAATCTGTGACTGTTTCCATTACCTGAATTTAAGATCCCAGAGTTTATGAGATAAAATAGTATGGTGGTTACTTCAGGATATGAGGCTTGTGGTAGGAGTTTATAGGGCAATATCAAATAGTCAGGAATTCCTAAGCCTGCTCCATTTATACAGTCAGGGACCAGCCAGGGAATGGTGCCATCCACCGTGGCCTAGTCTCACCTCACTCACCTCAGCTAATCTGATCAAGATAATTTCCTTAGCCACTCCAAGAGACTAACCTAACCTAGATTATCTTTTACAGGTGTGCCCGAGGCTTGTCTCCAAGATCAAGTTGACAAAACTAACCACCACACTTGATATTTGAATATACTATTAATGCTTTTTGTCTTGAAGGTTTTTTTAATTAACTAATTAATTTTTTGTTTTTCAAGACAGAGTTTCTCTGTGTAACAGTCCTGGCTATACTGGAACTTGCTCTGTAGCAGGTTAGCCTAGACTCACAGAGATCCACCTGTCGTCTCTGCCTCCCAAGTGCTGGATTAAAGACATGTGCCATCACTGCCCGGATGTCCTGAAGTTCTTTTTTTTTTTTTTTTTTTTTTTAATGTGTTGTATTTATCTAATGATCATTCCAAATTCCTATAATCCTTTGCGATCTTTTGTTTTTGTTCCCATGGTCTCCCTGAAACAATTCAAACAAGACACAGTAAGGGACCGGAGAGAAGCTGTTCATGCAGAGGACCTGGGTTCAATTCCCAGCACCCAATTGGTGGTTCACAACCATCTAACTTCAGTCCCGTGTTTCCCCCCCCCCACCCGATCTGGAGCCTTCCTTTGACTTCTGTAGGCGCCAGGAATGCTCATGGTACACATACACACACTAAAGAAAAACATTCATACACAAAAGTTGTATATTTTTTTTAAATAAGACACAGCAGAGAAAGTTTTTCTCTCCTCTCTGATGGCTAGAGCTTCAGTTTGAAGCCAGGGATCTTGGAGGCAGACCTTTGAAGGCATCACCTCCTGGTGGACACCAATGCCCTCAGCTGGGATTCTAAATGAAGCTCTCACCTAACTTTTTTTTTTCAACTTTCTTTTTATTTGTTCTTTGTGTCTTCCACATCATGTCTCCCAACCCCACTATCTCCTGTCCCCTGGCATCCATTTCCTCTGAAGTCCCCCTCCCAAATAAAACAAAATAAAATTTAAGAGAAAAAAGGAAAAAAGCAAGACAGGGAAAATCCCACCTGGAAGCCGCAGTGTGACACAGTGAGCCATGCAGTGAGCCCCTTTATCCACACATCTTACGTGCAGGTGTTCATCACAAAAATTCACTGGGTCTGGTTCGAGGCCTCTGGTCCTCGCCAGGACTCTCTTGGATGTCCCCTTTCAGCCAACTATGTGCATGCACTGAATTCTGTTCTTTCTTAAAACCAAACCCCAAACCAAAGAAACAAAGCAAAAACCTTACTAAATTTATTCTTTGACAATCCCTTACACATATATAGCACATTCTCTTCTTTTCATACACATGGAGAACAGCAGGTACCGGTGAGGTCCGTTCTCCCCTTCTACCCACTGGAACCCGGGGATTAAACTCATGTGGTCAGGCTGGAGGCGAGTGAGTGTACTCGCTAAGCTAGCTCACTGATATATTCTCTGTATATTTTATATATTCATATGTAGTGTGCTCTCTCTCTGAACCCCACCCTGGGTGTCCTTTAGTCTCCCTCCCTACAAGCCCTTTGCCCCATGCATGTCTTTTTGTCTCATTTCCAGCTAAGTGTGGCCAGGGCTTTGGAGTTATTCTCTGATGCTTTGTGGGCTCAGCAGCAGATACAGGTCTGGGAAGACAATGTCAGTCCCTTTACACATGGTGATGCTGAAAGATGGTTATTTACACACACACACACACACACACACACACACACACACACACACACACACACACACACACTGCATAAATAGAGAAACTGAAATTTCCAGAGTTTAAGTAATTTGCCCCAGGTCCTAGTATTAATTGATGATTAATTAATTGATGATTAAGCCAGGGTTTGAATTCTAGTTTGGCTGTTACAAGTATTCTTTTTTAATTTTCATAATATTTATTTATTTATGCATTTGTCGAGTGTGTGTGGTGTGTGAGTATGTGTGTGAGTGTGTGCTGTGTGTATCACGGTGCACGTTTGAAGGTCAGAGGACAACTTAAGAAAGTCAGTTTTCTCCTTCTACAGTATAGGTTTGGGGACTGAACTCAGATCATCAGACTTGAGTGCAAGCCCCTTTACCTGCTGAGCCCTCTCACCACCCCCTCAACTATTCTGTCTTCTTACCAGATGCCATGTGGGTTCCTCTGTGAAGGCTGGGTGCCCCTGACCTTTCATCCAGTGAAGATAAGGTCTTGAAAGCACCACTAACACTCTCTCAGAGGTGGCTTTATTTGCTCTTTTATTTGATCTGCTCTAACTCTCATATTTCATATAAAAATTCAAACGAAGGCTGACAAGTGGTGGAGGAAAATACAGAAAGTAAAGAAGAAACTGTTTCCCTGAGAAAGGCAGTCTGTATTTCAGGAGAGCAAACAGAAGCTGGACCATAAACCCTCATTAAAACGTGAATGTTAAACCTTTGTAGTTCGGCGCTCAATAGGAAAGCACTCTGAAACCACTCTCGCCCATTATTTATGGCTCATCAATAAGAGATTAGTTCTGCTCTCAGTAAAGCTGCTGTTCAGGCCACAGGTGTAGCTGATTCCATGCCTCTGATGGCTCTTTGAACTTGAGCAATTATTTAGTGGAGACCTTGGACTCCAGACACCTTGAACAGCCAAATTTTTTCCTCTTTTCCTCCATTATCTCTTCCCAGAACCTCCAAACCACTGAATCTCAAATATTACTTCCTCGGGGAAGCCTTGTTGGAGGGCAAGTGTATTAGGGTTCTCTAGAAGAACAGAATATATAGAATGTATCTATCTTTCCATCATCTATCTATCTATCATCTATCTATCTATCTATCTATCTATCTATCTATCTATCTATCTATCATCTATCTATCTATCTATCTATCTATCTATCTATCATCTATCTATCTATCTATCATCTATCTATCTATCTATCTATCTATCTATCTATCTATCATCTATCTATCATCTATCTATCTATCTATCTATCATCTATCTATCTATCATCTATCTATCATCTATCTATCTATCTATCATCTATCTATCTATCATCTATCTATCTATCTATCTATCTATCTATCATCTATCTATCTATCTATCTATCATCTATCTATCTATCATCTATCTATCTATCTATCTATCTATCATCTATCTATCTATCTATCTATCTATCTATCATCTATCTATCATCTATCTATCTATCTATCTATCTATCATCTATCTATCTATCATCTATCTATCTATCTATCATCTATCTATCTATCTATCTATCTATCTATCTATCTATCTATCTATCATCTATCTATCTATCATCTATCTATCTATCTATCTATCTATCATCTATCTATCTATCTATCTATCTATCTATCTATCTATCTATCTATCAATCATCTATCTATCTATCTATCATCTATCTATCTATCATCTATCTATCTATCTATCTATCTATCTATCATCTATCTATCTATCTATCTATCTATCTATCTATCATCTATCTATCTATCTATCATCTATCTATCTATCTATCTATCTATCTATCTATCTATCTATCATCTATCTATCTATCATCTATCTATCATCTATCTATCTATCTATCTATCTATCTATCTATCTATCTATCTATCTATCTATCATCTATCTATCTATCATCTATCTATCTATCTATCTATCTATCATCTATCTATCTATCTATCTATCATCTATCTATCTATCATCTATCTATCATCTATCTATCATCTATCTATCTATCTATCTATCTATCTATCATCTATCTATCTATCATCTATCTATCATCTATCTATCATCTATCTATCATCTATCTATCATCTATCTAGGAGATTTTTTAAAGAATATCTTACCGCCTGTAGTCCAGATAGTCCTATAATGGCTGTATTCCTATAGACGGTCCAAAAATCCAGTAGTTGTTAAGTTCCCAAGGCTAGATGTCTCAACTGGCCTTCAGTATACACCGGAATCCAGAAGATGTAGGCTCTAATGCTAGTGTAGAAGTAGACTTCTCAGTTTGAGCAAGAGCAAACTGGTAAAGAGAGAAAGCATCCTTCTTCCTTGTCCCTTGTGTAGGCTACCACTGAAGGCGATTAAAGGTGGATCCTCCCAGCTCAAAATCTGGATTAGAAGTGGGTCTTCTCACTTCAAATGATTTAATTAAGAAAAAAACAAAAACAAAAACACCTCACCAATGTATCCAGCTGTTTGGGTTTTTGTTAATTCCAGATGTGGTCAAATCAACAACTAAGAACAGTAAGTCAGGACTTCAGTGATGGCTGTACCAAGGTGACACGTGGTAATCATCCTTCTCTCCATCACTGGTTCTTTCCATTCTGGCTACGCTTTGGAAAGGATTGCCATCCTGCTATAGCTTGACCATGATGCCTCCTCCTCTCAGTCAGGATGAGCCCCATCCTGTTCCAGTTGCTACTTGCTGGATTGAGGAGTCTGGTGCCGCTCCTGTGTTGGGTCATGTCATAATCCTTGGGCTGCTCTTCCTGAAAGCCCCAACAAGCTCCACGGTCCAAGAATGGACAAGGAAAGTTTATGCTATTAAAAAGAATGGAGGCTGGCAAGCAAAACCATACATGATTGCAGGCTTGTCCTATAAAATATGGATAGTCAAAGGTGCTTGGCCTATAAGCCTGGTGACAGGCAGGGCTTAGCTGATGTAAAAATTCATCTGGCTTGGTTGTCTTTACCTTCCTATATGCTCTCTCTCTCTCTCTCTCTCTCTCTCTCTCTCTCTCTGTGTGTGTGTGTGTGTGTGTGTGTGTGTGTGTGTGTGTGTGTGTGTGCCTTAGAGACATGTGAACACACATGTGATGCATCAGAAGTCAGCTTTAAAAAAACCAACAACAGGATTTTCTTACTGAGTTCTGAGGCTCACAATTAACTGGCTAGCAGGCTTCCAATTTGCCCATCTCAACCTCTCCTCCCAGATATACAACACCAAGTCTGGCTTTTTATGTGGGTGCTGGGGATCAATTCAGGTCTCCATGCTTATTTTATAATAAGGAACCATCTTCATAACACTGCCATATACTTTGTACAGCATTTACTGCAGTCTGGAAAAAAATTCCAGTGCATTCTACAGTTGCTTATGTCTGCTCACCAACAGGCTCACTCATGTGGTGGTGGGCCAGAACTCTTCCACCTCAGCCTTCCTTTTGAGTCTCCTGGAAGGGGTGCAGTCGGAACACTTTAGTCTTTCCACGTGGACCGAGGTTGGCAAAGGTAATTTCCCAGGTCTCCATCACCCTAATGTAGGCCCTGGAGCAGAGCAGCCACTCAGTAAGTTATCTGTCAAACAATGTTAATTCTCTACCGTGTCTTTTCTTTGCTGTGAGGAAAGACAAAACAAAAGAAACAAAAACCCCAAATTAACGTAAGATATAGCTGAAGAGATAAGAATGATGAAAGGAGGGTTCTCCAGACAGCTTGGCAAATCCTCTTCACAAAGCGAAGAAAATAAGACAATTTTCTAATTCAGTGTGATGGTTAATGTTATTAACTTGACAGGAACTAGAATCGCCATGGAGACAAGCCTCAGGGCATGTCTGTGAGGGAGATATGATTATTAATTGAGAAGGAAAGTTCCAGCTTCAGTGTGGGTAGCCCCCTCCCATGGTGTGGAGTCCTGAAAGTGAGCTGAGCTCCAGCATCCATCTCTCTCTGCTTCCTGACTATGGATGTGATACAACCTGCCTCATGCTCCTGCCTCCACGACTTCCCCACCATGATGGACTGTGCCCTTAAACCATGGGCCAAATAATCCCTTTGGGCCTGAGTTCCTTTGGTTAAGGTGTTTTATTGATCAAAAATCAGTCAGCATCAAGTCAGATGTATATGCTGTAAGCAGCCCTCTACAAAAGCAACAAGTCTTCTTTTTGATAGGTCAGGAAGGATGCTCATTTATGCTCACAGGATTGCATTTACCTAAACAAGAAGAAAATGCTCAGCCTGCTCCCACAAAGAAGCAGCTCCGATCAGTGAGCAAGCTCTGGCAGAATGTTTGCCTTCATCCACAAAGCCCGGGGGTTGGTACAGCACCACATAAAACTAGATGTAATGGAAGCTGTCTGTACTCTGACACTCGGGATGTGGAGGTACGAGGACCAGACCTTCAAGGGAACCTCAGCTCTTTCACAGGGAATTAAAGAGCTAGAGACTCTCTCAAAATATAAGGGCTAGAAGGAGCTGGAGGAAATACTGCTATTCAGAACTGCCAAGAGGCTTGTTGAGGTTTTCTAGGATTTGTATATACTGTGGAGAGACAGAACATATTCTAAAGGATACGGAAGGGAAAGAGTGAGGAAGAAAGATTTCTTTCTCTTTTGGCACCAGATACATTTTTCATTGAATTTTTTGTTTCCTGAAGATAGTGTTTGCCCTTCCAACCTACCTCAGTGAGGTTCTGAGTGTGTCTGCAAATGGGCTGGGGAGATGCCTAGGTCTGTGAAGTGCTTGTAAGCATGAAATCTTACTCCAGCACAGTGGAGTACACTTGTTATCCAGCACTGGGGAGGCAGGAAGACCACTGGGGCTCAGTGACCAGCAGGTTAGCCAAATAACCCTCAGGTTCACTGCGAGACCCTGCCTGAGAATGTAAGGGGAGAGTGATTGAGCATGACCCTCACTGACATGTGCAAACCTCCACACAGACACACAAACTCACATGGGAGGTATCTGCAGACCTTAGAACAGACTCTCCTGTCCTCAGGATAATCTTGAAGACTCTGTTGGGAGAACATATGGAATCTCTAAGGCTCTGATAGTTGGGTTTAGATGAACCACTTTCCTGTATGGCATGCCTGGGGAACTGGACTAGAATTAAGAACTAAGAGGCCATTGACATAAAAGAATGGTCCACTCTTTCACGGGGAGGATGGCATCAGAGCATGGAGAATGTACAGTACAGCTTTTCCCCATAGTGGCCACCGTAGTATCTACAGTTTCAAGCTCACACCAACAAAGAGCTCTTTTCTGGCATGTTAGGGTGCTTGCCTAACATTTGGAAAGCCTGAGTTTGATCTCCACACATGGTCATAATCCTAGCATTCAAGAGGTGGAGACAGGATGGCATCCCTGGCTACATAATGAGTTTGGGACCAGGATGGCTTGAGACTTTACCTCAAAAAAAAAAAAAAAAACAACAAAAAACAAAAACAAAAAAAAACAAAAACAAACAAACAAACAAAAAAAAAACCCACCCAATAACACTGACAAAAAAACCAACTTCTATAGTTTGAGGTGTCAAATGTTTCCCAAGGGCCACATATTAAAGACTTTGTCCTTGGGTTGGAACTGGGGAAAGTGCTGGCTTCTAGGATGTGGGACCTAGTGAGGCCTTTGGTCATAAGGGACCAGGACCTTAAAGGACACTGCTAGACCTTGACCTCTTTCTCTTTGTCCCCGGGACTCCTCAGCCAGGAGGTTTAGCTCCATAATGAGCTCTCAGCACTCTGGTGGTGGCTTCTCTGGTACAGGCTCGAACAATGGAGCAACCAGTCATGGACTAGAGCCCTCCAGACTATGAGCAAACTACCCTTTTTCTCCGTTTATGTGGATTAGCTGCTGTATTTATGCAGTAGTGAAAGCTGAATAATAGATTTTGTGTCACTTCAAACTGTCCTGTAGGACGCAGTAGACATTGACTTCTGTCAGCCTGGGAAGTGTTAGAGATTATTAGAGATGGCCTAGACCAGGTATGGAAACCCACTCTGTAATCCCAGCACTGGGTAAACTGAGGCAGGAGGTTTGTGAGTTCCAGTCTGGGCTATATAGTGAAACCCTGTCTCAATCCTAAATAGAAGATTTTTTTTTAAAGTGTTGCCTACCTTGTCACTGCTCAAGGCGCTTGACTTAGATCTTTATACTCCAGGGAGTACTTTCTGGGTTGGAGGGGAAGGAAGGAGGTTGCAGCTGCCTCCAGGCCTTGGCTAGGGTCCCTCCCCTCTCTCCTCCCAGCCAACTTTATGCTCCCCGCATCCTCTCTGTTATTCCCAGCGGGTGGAGTCGTGCGAACAGCAGCCAGCCCTTATCAGTAGGCACTCGCAGGTTAGCACTTGCCACCTCCTTCAGGGAGCTGCAGTCCCTAGCCTAGCTGTGGATCTGGTCGAATTGGATAGAATCAGCCATGGTTTCTCTGGGGTTGGGGGTCGCCCAGAGTCCCGGACGCCATGCGGGACACTGAGCGGATCACCAAAATAGACACTGAGCTCCCGAGTGGCCAGAACGCAAAGGAGAACAATTGGGGGATCATGCCAGGCATGAGCCCCTGGCTGTCATCGTGGGGGCCACGGTCACCGCTTCCGCTGCTGCTGCTGCTGCTGCTACTGCTGCTCGCCAGAGCAGAGCACACTGTGAGTACTGCGCCTCTCCAACCCACCCGGGGGATCAGCCTGCATTCCTCTACTGGGTCCTAGAGCTTTTTGAGAGCAGCGGATCTTCCCGCCCTCAGCAATAGTATCGTTCACTCTGTCAGAGTCCCTTTCTCCAAAGGCAAAAATTTGTGGGCTCTGTTCCAAGTGAGGCAGATCTGGGCTCAGTCCCCTCGCCTTACACTCATCCCTTCCCGCCTGCTGAGCTTCTTTCCAGAAGACAACTCTGAGGCAGCCTCAGAAATGTCAAGTTTGCTAGACACTACCCGCTAGTGTTTCAGCAAACCCCCCTCTTCCTCTTTTGAGACTTCAGTCACTCAGACTTCACAAGCAAGGACCAAGGCTCAGAGAAGGGGCGGGAGGGGTTTACCCCACGTCAGAAAAAAGTCAGGACCGGCATTCTTCAGGCTAGCTAGCGCCTAGACGGTTTTACAGGCTTAGGGTTGCAGATTGCAAACTTCAGCAAGCTGTTTTTTTCATCTGTGGTGTGACCATTTTCAGTTCTGTCCCGTGTGTCCCCATCCCCGTCACTCCTGCCGGGAGGGACTGGCTTTCTAAAGTCTGTGCCTGTGGGCTCCTGAGAGCAGCAAGTTGCAACTCAGAGCAGGAGAACGTTGGAGAAGAGAGAAGCCAGGGGATGGTTTGTGTTTCTTTCCCATAGAAACTCCTGGGAACTTTGGATGGCTTCCCCTGGGATATCTGGATGAGAGGTTGGATTGAGGCTCGCTGGATGGAAAGAACTGGGAAGAAGGTCAAGGCTGCCAGGTTGAGGACTTCAGGGTTACTTCCCCCCCCCCCCCCCCCCCCCGGCAAGTTCTGCAAAGTGCCACCGTCCCACTGCCCCACCACTTCACCCCCACGCCGCCACCCTCACTGCCCCAGGGTCTGCGTTCGAAGAAACTACAGGGAATAAATCCTGAGACTCCCTTCTAGCCAATGACTTAGTTTCCCATTTTCCCACTTCCTGAAGCACTCTGTGCAGCTCAGGGCTACAGAAACCGGCTCAGCTTACATTTTTGTTATTTCGAAGGGTGATGCTCCAGGTTATCTCAGGAATAAACAAATGGGAAAACTGAAGTTTTACTTGGTTCAAATCTTTACTGCAGTTTGGGATGCTGCATGTGTACATTCTGTTCAAGTCCTTCATTCTACAGATCAAAAGCCCTCAGAGAGGGATTTGCCTGAGACCATCATGTCAGGAGCAGGGCCCGGACTCTATATTCCTACTTTGCAAGGAGGGGTCCAGTCAGTATTTGCATGCTATTTACATACACATATGTACCATGTGTGTCTCTAGGAGAAGGCTTCACGTGGGCCTCTGGTTATTGTATGAGCTTATCCTGACCTGATTCTATCGCTTAGGGTTTGTGGCAGAAAACACTTTTAATAAATGAGGGTGGAATTGACCTACTTTGGACAGTTTCCCAGCTTTGACAACATTTTCCTTTGGCATGTTTGACTCTGGGTGTTCAAATGTTGGATCTTGAAATTCAAGGAGAATAAAGATAATTTCTTTTTTTTCCTTTTAGATGTCCCTCAAAGGGACATCATAGTCCTCTTCCAAAGAGACTGTTGAGGCTGAAGTCCTGTTCTTACCTCCCCTCCCTGCCTCTTCCTTCAGGGGAGATGTCAGAAGGAGCCCTGCAACTGGAAACTAGTGACTGCTGAAGGGGACCGGTTTTGGTTTGGTTAGTTTTAATGTCAATTTGCCACAAATTAAAATCAGCAAGCATGCAGAAGGTGCACATACATATAAAAAGCTTTTAAGATTATTATGCTCTCCATACTGGTTCTTTTGTTTCTTATTATAATATTTTATCAATGGATTTTGATCATATCCACTCTCTACTTTTCTCCTAACTCCTATTCCTAGACCATCCCCCCTCCCAAATTCATCCCTCTCTGTCTCTCTTCTTCAATTCAGTACCACATGGAGTATAATTATGATGCTCATGTACTCATGGGTATGGGATGATCCACCAGATAACGAGGAACCTACTAGGGTTCACATCTCTGAAGAAGACAGACCCTGTCCCTATACCAGTGATTAACTGTCACTAGGTCCTCAGCTGGAGGTGGCTTCTCCTAAGTCCCTCCCATCCATGCTGATGTGTTGATTGCAACCCCAGCTGCAGTGAGTTCTTATGTAGACTGCCCTGGCGTATGGAGAAAACACTGCCTTACAGCAGTCCACCATAACTTCTGGTTCTTGTAATCTTTGTGCCTTATGATTCAAACAGGGTTTCTCAGCTTTGACACAATTTTTTTTTTTTTTGAGACATGTCTCATGTAGCCAGGATGGCCTCCAATTCCCTATATAGCTAAGGATGGTCTTGAACTTCTGATCCTCCTACCTCTATCTACTGAGTACAGGGGTGTGCCACCATGCCAAATTTATGCTGTGTGGGAGATTGGAACCCAGGGCTTCATGCATACTAGCAAGTACTCCTCCAACTGAGCCACATCCCCAACTTGACACTATTGACATGGGGACCAGACATAGCAGTTCAATGCATTGTATGTGCTCTGGCAGCATCTCCAGTCTCTCTAGATTAGAAGCCTGGGACATCTCTGCAAAGCTGTGACTACATCATGTCTGCAGACATTGTCAAATGCTCTATGACTACACGGAAGGGAATTGCCCTGTGGGACAGCTGCTGCCTTAGGGCTGTCCTGTTTCAAAGGGCACATCAACAGGACTATAGATCGGTGTGTGCTGCATATAGGATTTGAGGCACTGAGATTGATGATAGATAATTGGAGTTCAGTGGTGGAAACAGACTGTTAGGATGCCAGAGGTCAACTGTGGGTATCATTCCTCAGGACGCTGTCCATCTTGGTTTTTTGAGACAGGATCTCTCACTGGATTTTCAAACTTTCTAATTTGTCTAGGCTGAGTGGCTCAAACCCCCCAGAAACCTGCCTGCCTCTACTTTCTAGCGCTGAAATCCTAAGTACGTGTCACCATGCTTAGCTTTTTAAATGTGGGTCCTGGGGAATTGAACTTAGGTCGCTGTGGTAAAATGCAATCACTTTACCAACTGAGCCATATCCCCAGCTCTACAGCTTAGGTCTTGCATTCTCTCCAAAGGTGTGTTGAAGGCTTGGTGCGCAGCCCATAGAACAATCTAGAGAGTGATGAGAGGAAGTTAGGGGATATTGTGACTCTGGCCCATCTTCTACCCCCTGTTTCCTAGCTGCCCTGAACTGACAGGCCCAAAACAACTGGGCCCAAATAAAACTAAAAAAAATAAACCCATCCTCTTCAGTTGATTTTCTTTGGCACTTCGTCATAGCACCGGAAAGCTAGCTAACATGTAGGTAGATACAATCACAGCCTAGTTCCACAGCAGATAAAGACGGCAGAGGATGCTCTTTCTGTCTGCTCTGTACTGCTTTTTCTGTTTCTCTTTCTTGCTTCCTGTTTCTCAGTTGATGGCTCTGAACAGAAACTCTCCATCTTCAGAGCCTGACAGACAGAAGCTGAGCCAGCTTCCCAGCACCCCTGCTGGTCTGAATGGCCTAGACTAGAGTTCTGCCTTTGTGGCCCCTTTCAGGGTCTCTTCAGTGGAGGGCACTGTCAAGGGCACTGACCTTCACCAGGCTCTGGGGTACCTTGCAGCTCAAGGTAAACCCACAACACGTTGATCCTATCTACTTGCTTATAATAAATAGAAGGCTGCTTAGCATTGTGAGGACTTGAAAAAAATGAGAATATCCTGAGGCTGCCAGCTTCAACAGACTACTCTGACAGATGAACTCTAATGGAGATAGACAGACCTGGTCCATTGTGCCTGCAGCCCAGACCTTCCTGGCCCTTATAGAAACATGAGTCTGTTAGGATCAAGACCTAGCCCCACAACCTCAGTTAACCTCAAGGACTCTATCTGGAACCTTCCATGTCCTTCGCCTCACCCACAGCTCTCAGGGGCTCTTTCATGTGACTTGTCTATTTGAATTCCTGGCCTCCTCATTCACACTCTCATTTGGAGCTGATGCATTTGCCTGTCATTTGCAGAGAGTCAAGCCTACCTGGACAGACTTCCTCTGAGCAGTCAGCTTCCTCTGATGGATGTGTCTACAGGGAACCCTCTGCTTCATTCCTTCCTGTTCATCTGGGCCAGAAAGACTGCCCTAACAAAACCCATAGACTAGGAGCTGGGAAGGGGGCTCTGCTGGGAAAGTGTTTGCCTCTCAGTCACAGGGCCTAAGTTTGATTCCCAGATCCCTGTGCTTTAAAAAGTCAGATGCAATGGCTCACGTGTATATGTATAATCTCAGCTCTGGAAAGGGAAAGACTGGAGTCCCATGAGGCTCCCTAGACAGACAGCCTAGCCAATTTGTTAGGTTCCAGGCCAGTGAGACTAATAATACAGCAGGCTGAACTCTGGTACACACACACACACACACACACACACACACACACACACACACACACACACACACACACACCACAGACTTAACAGCATAACTGGCAAAGGTTCTGGAGCTACAGTCTAGCTCCAGGTCTGGCAGGTGTGATCTCTAGGGGTTCACACCCCGGTTTCTTGGTAGTTACTCTGTCTTATATGAACTCTCCAGGGAGATGCTGAGTGGATATTGTCTCTTCTTACAAAAACATGTATCTTTTAGGGTCCAGCCTCTCTACCTTCCTAATATTCATTACATTCTGAGTGTCTCTGTCTCCAAATAGATCCACACTAAGTGTGAGGGCTTCAAGTATGAATTTGGGGCGACATAAGCATGCAGTCCATGCCACTATTTGAGGAGGGGGTACTGCCCTTTTATCATGTCTGGTCCCTACACCTTACCTCCCTGTGTCATTCAGCTTTTTGTCATTAAAACAAATACATGGAATAATCAACTTATGAAGAAAAATGTTGATTTGGCTCACAGTTCTGGAGATTCACTCCACGGTGAATCAGCCTGTTGCTCTGGGACTGTGGTGAGTCCAGCAGCATGGTGGAGGTTCACAGAGGAGGAAAACTTCGTGTTTATAGCCAGAAAATAAAATGAAGGCAGGAAGGAAGAAGCTGGGACCCCACAGTCCCCTTCAAAGGTGTACCGTGTGATGGCTAGTCTTGAGTCATCTGAAAAGGGAGTGTCATTGAGGAGGTGTCTAGATTGGGTTGGCCTTTGGGTATTAACTAAGGTGGAACATCGTTGTGGGAGTCGCCATTCTCTGGGTAGGAGATTCTGATTATATAAGAGTAGAGAGATGAGCAGGGCATGCAATCACTGCTGCTTTCCTCTGACCGTGAATATCCTGCGAGCAGCTCTCTCAAGCTCCCACTGCTGTAACTTTCCTGCTATGACAGACCCTGGAATTGTGAGCTAGAATAACTTCTTTCTCCCTTCGTTTGCTTCAGTCAGAGTATTTTCATTACAGTAACAGAAACAAATCTAAGACACCCCCCTCCCTCACTGACCAATCTTTCACTAGCTCCTTCTTCTAAAAGTTCTATGACCTTCCAAATAGCACCAAGATAGGAACAGCCTCTAACAGGCCTGTGCACCATCTCACCCCTCAGGAACTTTCTTTCCCAGGTGGCCAACCCCTGAGGGCTATTCCAGTCCTGCTTCTACATCTGACTTCTTCAGCATCCACTCAGAAGTGGGGTCACACTGAGAGGTTCCCTCTCTTTAGACGCCCACCTGGCCCAGCCCCTTCTGGTTGTTAACATCGAGACCCTTCATTCCCGGTCCCACCTCTGCCCCCTGGTGGCCAGCTTCTTGGAAAATGTGTCCGGGCTCCTGGGCTCCACTCTGAGTATCATGCAGTAAACAGACTTGTCAGCAGTCTACATTTAGCCATATTGTTAGACATTTTTGAAAAACAAAATCTTTAAAATTGTATATTTTGGGCTCATAGGGAATGGCTTAATTGGTAAATGCTTGCCTGGAAACCATGAGAACCTGAGTTCCATCCCTATAACCCACATCAAAGCATCAAGCAAGGCAGTTCATTCATGACTACAATCTCAGCACTAGGGAAACTGAGACAGGAGAATCTCTGGGGCTTGCCGGTCTGGCAGTCTAGCCTAGCCTCAGGCCAATGAGAGATATTGGATCAAAGAAGGTAGACAGTATTCTTGAGCATGATGACCAAAGTTATCCTCTGACTTTCATATATGCACATACTTGTACATATATGAACATACATACACGTGCACACACAATTAAAAGCCATATGTGTTTAAGGGGACTCTATGTTCTGATGTACATTATAAAATGATTGCCACAGTTAAGCAAATTTACATCTATCCCTTCATGGAGCTCCTACTGTGTGTGTGAAGACCTCTTGATATCAACTCTCTTAACATCTCATCTTTTTCTCCATTTTCCAGCTCCATGTAATCACCATTTTACTGGGTTTTTTGTCTATTTATTTTTTGAGTATGTATGTGCTGGGGGTTTGACTCAGAACCTCACTCATCCTAGGCAAGCATGTTTCTACACATCTGATTTGTTTTGATTCTATAGAAGTGATATTACATAGAATTTTTCTTTCTATGACTAATATCCTTAAGGTGCTGTTAATCGCGGTAGGGATTCCTTTATTTCTGTGTGCATGTGCATGTGTATGAATATGTATGAAAAGATGCTGCATGTGCATATGAAGGCTAGAGGCTAATTTTGAGTGTCATTCAAGTGCCATATATCTCGTATTTGTGAGACAAAGTCTCTCGTTTGGCCTTGTAATTCCTGATTCAGTTCGGTGGTGGGTCAGTGAGACGCTGGCACTCACCTGTGCCCACTTCTCCAGGGCTGAAGTTGGAAGAACTTATAGCCATGTCTGGCTTTTGAACATGGGTTCTCACAATCAAAATCAGCTCCTCATGCTTGCGTGAGAAGTGTTTTACCAGTGGCGCTTTCTCTCCAGCTTAGAGAGTTACTTAGTACAGTTCAGAGGATGGGAAACCCAGTATTGAGAAGCTGCTTCTAATTAGCGTCTTTAAGCTACATCATCATGTCATCATAGAAAGACAAGAGACTCTGTGCATGCATGTGTGTGTGTGTGAGAGAGAGAGAGAGAGAGAGAGAGAGAGAGAGAGAGAGAGAGAGATGCATGCATGTGTGTGTGAGAGAGAGATGCATGCATGTGTGTGTGTGTGTGAGAGAGAGAGCAAATAACTCCTTATTTGAAACCCATTTCTAGAATAACTAATCTACGATATATGCATATATAAAAATGTATTATCAGCATATTAATTATATTGTATTATATATTTTAATGTATATATAGCTTAAATATAGTCATATATTGTATCACATAGATTTATGTTATATATTAATATTGTTATATATCAATATATATTAATACATATCATGATAATAGCATTATTCCACTCATGGTGCTGCTCTAACAACCTCATCCCCTCTCCAGAGTCCCCTTCTTAACACGATTACACCATGAACTGAGCTGAATATCCAACAGGAGAACCTTGGTGACACATTCAAGTCATAGCAGCACATGATCTGAGAGAGGGAAGGGACACAGCAATGGAGACATGGAGTCAGGAAGCTCATGCTCTGCTGACCTGGGCAGAAGGGTGCCGGAACACAGCTTCCTGCTTCTGTGTTTCTGGGGGCTCTGTCCTAATTCGCAGCCATTGGCTTCTGCTGCTGCTGTGCTCTTGCCACTCATCTGTTTCTGTGTACTTCTCCACGCTGCATCCTCTCAGCCTCTAGGATCCTTTGTATCATAGGACCAGTGGTCATTGTCCCCTTGCTTTGTTGATGTTACCTTTGACAGCTGTCATCCATCCATCCATCCATCCACCTCACCTCTGCTCTTAGACCATCCCACTCAGGCTTTGGTCTCCCACCTGGAGGGCCAGCACTGTCTGCCCCTCTTCATCAGGACCCACTACTCTCACCTCAGCACTCAGGCTAAACATTGCCTTTCTTGCTGTCCCCATGCCCACCCCTGTCCTCCACAGCACCTTTTTCCTCAAAGTCCTCACCACCACGCACTTTGACCACTGATGACCAAGAATCCCACGTCATACCCCATTCCCTTTGTGTCCTCAGAGGTAAGCAAATTTACATCTATCTATTGGGTATGTACACATGCCAATCAGTGTTTTAATGGTGACATTCCATCTTCTGAACTGATCAAGCGACAGTGAGTTCCCTTCTTCTTTTTTTCCCACTGTACAAACTAATCACTCTGCTACCAAAATTTGCACACTTAGGCTATCAGGAAAGTGGCATTGTGAAATGCAAAGAGGAGGATGATGCTGAGTCTTTTTATTATCTTCAACGTGTGTGTGTGTGTGTGTGTGTGTGTGTGTGTGTGTGTGTGTGTGTGTGTGTGAAAGTGCTGTGTGGTGAAAGCCTGAGTTCTATACTGAGTGCCCTCTTCAGTGGATTTCCATCTGATTGTTTTTCTTTGCATGTGCATGTAGTATGAATGCACGTGTTTCTGTGTGTTCATATGTGTGTGAGTGCACATTGTATATGTGCATGTGGAGGCCTGAGGTTGATGTTGGGTGTTTTCCTTAATCACTCTCCACGATTTTTCTTTTAAAATTTATTTATTTTATTTTATGTGCATGCATGCATTTCTACATGAGAGCCTAATTATGTGGGTGCAGTTTCCTGAGGATGCCAGAAGAGGGTGTTGGATCCCCTGGAGCTGGAGGGGATGTACTATGGCTGCCCATAGCTTCCAGACCATCTGCTTAGTGAACAGGATGGGCTGACATTTCATGCTACTGCAGAGCCAAGAATCCAAGGGCACACAGATTGTCCCAAACTCCTTTGAATTCAGTGAGATGGGGATACATAGCAACAAATGTGGAATGGTGGGGAGTAGGGTGGGGAGGATCTCCCAAGGCGCAGATTTTGGCTCTCAGATCAGGAATATTTAGTAAAACATGTCTTCCATTTGAAAAACATCCCAAAGACAGAGATGGTGGATGTCAGAGGACCAGCCAGCGGCAAATAAATGAGAGCTTGTGTGTGGTAGCACATCTAACCTCAACTGAGTGTTAAGACTGAGTGATGTTCCCCACAAAGACATGGTTGGATGTGTAAAGACTCACACGGATGACAAATGCCAGTTCTTTAAAAAAGGGAATTACTGGAGCTGGAGAGATGGCTCAGTGAATGTTTAGATGCTCTTGCAGAGGACAGAGTTTTGGTTCCCAGCACCCACATGGTGGCTCACAGGTTAACTCCAGTCCCAGAGGATCAGAGCCCTCTTCTGGCTTCTAGGGGCACTGCATGTACACAGTGCACATAATTCCATGCAGGTACATACATGAATAAAAATAAACACATCTTTTTACACAGCAAGTTAGTACAGGGTATAACCTGGAAATACCAAAACTGAATTAAAATATATAAGACCAAAAAATGGAGTTGAGGGTGTGCCTCAGTTGGTATAGTGCTTGCCTATATGCACAAATCCCTGGGTTCAAGCCCTAGAGGCTGTTAGCACTGAGCATGGGGGTAGAGTGAGATGGAGAGGTGACCCTTGGCTATATAGAGAGTTAAAGGCTGGCCTGGCATATATGTTCTCACAAGACAAACAAAATGTCTTCCACAGATAATATCAAAGAACTCAATCACTTTACTGCCAAGAGGATATGGGAGGAAAAAGTTCAGAAAGATGAAGGACTAGAGATTGGATCAGATGGCCATCATTCACCTGCCAGGAATTTTAGAAAAAGCAGGGGGAGGGAGAAATGGAAAGTCAGACAGGTACACCGAAACTAAGCAAATGAAAAAGAAAAAAAAAACCCACAGCAATTATTGACCTGTGTGGAAGGGAACGGGACAAAATGCCCAAGGACACATAATCCTCCTATGGGACTCACTTCAACAGCTAACAATATTTCATGTCAAAAGAAGCCTTATAAACAATGAGCACAGCATTCACTAGAAGTGATATGAACAGAGTGTACGGAATCCGGGGGTGAGAAATATTTCTAGGGAGAATTTAAAACATCTTAATCTTTAACTTCCTTAATTGGAAGTCTGAGATATCCCAGTAACCCATGAAATGCTGTTGGTTTAGGAGTTGGAGAGCTGGGGCTAGAGAGAAGAGACTAAGAGGCATACTGTGCTCCTGCACAGTTTGGTCCTCAGTGAGGTGGCTCCATAACCACCTGCACCTCCAGCTCCAGGGGCCTGGAGCTCAAGCACATCCCTCATACATAGCTATCAACATCACATACTTCTTGTCACACGGCTTGTGCATGTTTCATAGAATTATATCTAAAGTTTAAATTTTTCTAAAAATCGATTCTGGAATGTTCCCCAAATCCAGTGTATTGAAGAGTTACCCAAGCTTGGTGCTGTTGGGAGAGGGGTCAGTTTAAGTGGGGACCAGGTGGGAGGCCTCCTGGTCATTGTATGTGTGCCTTCAAAGAAGGGGATGCGGCCCCAGATGCTCTCCTTTCTCTTTCTCTCTCTCCTGGCAGTGAGGTGGAGGGCTGGTATCCATAGACATGACTTGGACCCCATCCTAGAAGTAGCAAAGGTCCTGTCTTTTGCAGAGTAGTGGTTATGAGGAGGCTTGGTGGAGAGGTGCGTCTTTTCTAGGTACTGTAATGTCGGAGCTGATGTTGGAGAGTGCCAGCTCCCACCGTCACCAGCTATCTGCCTGCCCGTTCTTGCTTCAGGAAAGCAGGGTCCATCAAGAGTGCTCATGACAATCTTCCATTTTCTCCACTTGCAGGCCAGAGCTCTGCCCCGATTGTGTGATGTGCTGCTGGTGCTGCAAGAGGAGAAGACCCGGTGCCTGCAGGAACTCTCCAAAGAGAGGAGAGGAGATCTGGAGACAGTACCAGGTAGGAGACCTCCTTCAGCCCAGGTGCGCTCGGCAGGTGGATCCTGGCCAGTCATCTGGGGAGGGGAACTTGTCCCCGCAACCAGCTGGGCTGGCCAGGGTGGGCCCAGGTTTGTGCGCTCAGTCAACTGTCTGGTCCACGGTCTTCACAAACTTGGAAGCTCCATACCTTCTTTCTCTGAAATAGCTCTTGCTTCTCATCATCTGCTTCTGCATACACTCTTTATTAAGGTGAGGTGGGGCTTTCTGTTTGTTTGCTGTTGTTGGTTTATAAATCTTTGAGTGTGTGCATATGTATGGGGTGTGTGTATAACGCATGTATCTCTTTGTATAAGTGTGTAGGAAAACACATGACAGGGCATGTGTGCAAAGGACAACTGGTCCTTGTTTGGGACAAGGCCTCACCACTGCTGTCCATGCTGGTCTAGCCAACTGACCAGAGAGCTTCCAGGGACTGTTGTTTCTTCCTCCCACAGGAACTCTGGGAATACAGATGTGTGATTTCACACCTGGCTTTATGGGGCTCTGGGGCTCTGCAATGCAAGCTCTCCTGTCTGTAGAACAAGCAGTTTCCCTATGGAGACACCTCCCCAGTCCGAAGTACAGGTTTGGTGGGAAGCACTTCACGGGTCATCACTCTGTCGTGCACTCTTAGAGACTGTGTAGGTGGAGGGCAATGTGGTGTCAGCATGGCTGAAGTGGGAGGAGGAGAACACATCTGTGCAGACCAAGAGGCTCAAAACAGACCCTGCCTGGGAGCACCATGCGAAGAGGATTTCATTCAGCACCAGATGGAGACACGTCTTGGGTTTCTAGACGACTCCTGATGTCCCCTCTCTAAAAGCCCTATAAGAGCTAGGAAGCATCTTTAAACTTTAAATATTTAACTTTTGATTTATTTTATTTTATATGTATGAGATTTTGCTCACAAGTATGTCTGTGTACCACGTGCATTTCTGGTGCCCGAGGAGGTCAAAAGACAGTATAGATCCCCTAGAACTGAAGTTAGGGATGGATGGATGTGAGCCACTATGTGGGTGCTGGGACTTGAACTCAGATACTCTGCAGGAACAATAAGTGTTCTTAGACACTGAGCCATCTCTCCAGCCCTGACAGGGAGCATCTTAGTAAATATGGCCACATACAGCACCTTTCTACTCCCAGCTTCCAAAGAGGGCACCACTAATCACTGAGCATTCTTGTTTAGGGAGTGCTGGCTGGCAGCCACTGGTTGTGTGACTGTAGCAAACTATTTAACTTTCTGCAGCTCAGTTCCCTGATCTCTAGAATGGAGATAATTATGTCTGCTTCAGAGTTGTAATGATAAGTGTGTAAAGTGGGTGTGGTATAGGGCAAGACCCTCCGTTCTATCCCTAGCACCACTGTCAGTCAATCAGTCAATAAATAAGTACCTATTATTATTATGGATCAACACTATTATAGGCTTTATATTTAAGTGTTAATTGTATTGCTATTCTTTTCTGTAATGTCTCTCTTTGCAGACTGTCATCTAAGAGCAAATCATTAAAAAAAAGAGCCTGGGGCTGGGGGGCTCAGTCACTCAAGTTCTTGCCTTGCAAACATGTTGACCCGTGTCAGAGCCCAAGAATCCACTGCTTTTAAAAGCCAGGCATGGTGGCACACAATGCTGGACTGGAGGGACATGTGCCAACAGGTTCCTGGGGCTCACCACACAGCCAGACTACCCATGTTGGGAAGTTCCAGACCAATGAGAGACACTCACTGGACAAATAGGATGATGGTGCCCTGAGATTGGCTTCTGACTTCCATATGTAGCTGTACACACATGAATACACAGGAACGCACACATACATACATGCACATACACACAAATACATATACACAACAGGAACATACAGGAACACATATATGAATACACAGAAACACATACATACACACAAGCACATGGACACAAAGGAATACACACACACGAAAACTCAGAAACACACACACATACATGAATACCCAGTAACACACACACACATAAATACACACTCACACACACACTTACACACATGTTGAGAGTTGCTTTTAGGACCAGCAGGTGTCATGTGCTGTGAGACCTGGGAAGGGCTGAGGTGCTCCACATTCTTCCTTGCGACCTCTGTGGGTTCCCAAGGAACTCAGCCCTCAATCTCTCCCAGGGTTCCATCTTGGCTCCTGCACTTGGGAGCGGTCAGGGGACTCTCTGCTGGGGGCCTGGGGTTAATGGTTAAACTGTTGATTCTCTCAGGTAGAGGTTAATGTTTGAAAGCTAGACAAATTACAGGAAATGCCACTCACAGAGTGTCACTAAGCCTGGAATACTTACCACAAATAAAAAATTAACTCTCCAGCTCTTTTGAGTTAGGTTAGCAAGTCCACTCTGTGGGAATGTCTCAGGGTCATGACCCTGGTAGCCACTCTACTGGGATGTTTATTACTTGGCTTACAGAGTGGTCTGGGGGACTTTTCTAGCTCTCCTTACAAGACGAATACTCTGGAAGGATAATATGGTGGTCAGATATTTGTAGGTTCTGTGGTTATAACAGACCTGGGCATCCATCCAGCTTTGTCACATAGGGCTTATGTGACCTCTATCAAGACTCTGCAGGTCTCTGAACCTTGGTGCCCTACCCTTTCCTTCAAGTGGAGCATGCTAGCACTTTCTTCTAGTCTCTACCAGTAGGATGATTTCCCTGCGGCATGAGTGGGAAGGCACAGGACTTTTTGTACTTCTGTACTTTTCTGTTGAGATGAAATTCATATTAAATCAGCTGCTTGGAGGGGTAGGTACTATGGGTCATTCTATGAAACCACTTGTGTCAAGTTCTCAAATGCTCTCATTAGGCAAGGAGGAACTGTGGGGTTCCTGTTGACCCCCATCAAGCAGGTGCAGGGCCTCAGAGCAGGCTGTTCCTACTCTTCTGTCAGATGCTCCAGAAATAGCCCCAGGTTATCATCAGGCCATCTGCACTGATTTATAAATAAGCTAGGGAGTGACGGGTGACTCTTGTGGGTCTGGGCAGGGAAGAGTGAAAGTTGGCAGAGGGATGGATCTCTGTGACCCTGCTGGCTGGGGACCTGAAGATCCCCAAGGCCCCATTCTGTCCTCCAGCTTGGCCTTCCCCCTTTCCCCAGCCCAGCTTAACCCTAGACCTGCCTCTGGGGCCATCTCCAGGCAATACACAGGCACACATGGTGTTGGTGTCTGCCTTGGGCCTGGAGCAGACTCAGGGGCTTCCAAGTCTAGAGGAGCCTATGCCCTCCACCTGGCGGCAACAGAGCATTGTCTCTTCACAGTGGCTTTTATTTCAACTCCATTCTCCTGGAGCAGCTGATGCTTAAGCCTTGGTATTTTCTCAGTGACACCTCCAATCTTGCTCTGCATGGGTAGTAGCTAAAAGACTCCTATCCCTGGCCACAGGGCATTTCTGCACATGGCTAGGGAAGTGCACTCTGACGGGTGGTTTGTGGTCTCACCTCCATAGCCAATCTCCTCCGAGCCATACATCAATCATATCAATTGTATGGCTTTCCAGAGGCCCGTGCCTTGCCGCCTCCCCCCCCCCGCCCAATTCCATTCCTTCCTTTTTCCTTCCTTCTTTATTTCTCATCCTTCCCTTCCTCTTCCCCGCTCTCTCTTTCTTTCTAGACAGGGTCTCATATAGCCCAGGCTGACCTCAAATTCTAGGTAGTCAAGAATGACCTTGAACTTCTGATCCTCTTGCCTCCACTTTCTGAATGCTGAGATTATAGGTCTGTGCCATTATGCTTGGTTTATGTGGTGCTAAGGCTGGAACTCAGGGCTGTGTGCATGCTGGGCAAGCTCTCCCCCTATGGAGCTAGAGCCCCAGCATCCTATTAAGTCTTCCTTAACCTTTTGATGACACAGAAAATTCTCTTAAAAAAAAAAAAGAACCCCACAAAACTAGTAATATATTGCTTTTTATAAAAGTTGTTCAAACAAGTACCACCTAAAAGCTTGGGCCTCCATGTGGGCAGTTTCCTTGCCTAGGGGTGGAGCTGAATAAGTATCTGTGGGTGCTCCATAAATGTGGGGTTAGGAGGTCTTTCTATTGCTATGGGGGGGGGGCAGCCTGGCAGGGCAACCTTCCCTCAGGTGAGAAGATAGGCAAACTGTGTGGGATCCTAGCTCTATTAGTCCTCCTTAATTTGCCACTCTGCCCCCCACCATGGTGTCTTCTGTTCATCCATGACACCTATACTGTTGGGATAGTAAGCTCCAGAATATCTGCTATGCAGAGCTCAGGCATGGCATGGTTCCATCCCAGCCCAGGGCCTGGCTGATATGAAACTCTTCATATCATATCTTCTCTGAGCCAGCTGGCATGGGTTCCTGCCTACCCCAGGCACTCTGACCAGGCCTCAGCCAGCTCTGTGTTGGCTGTTCTGTGACCTCTGAAAGGCTCTCAGATATTCTGACACCTCATTCTGTCTGAACAGCAGGCAAGGTCATCTAACACATGGACTGGAGCCTTTGACTTGTGTCCTGTGGCTTGGCCAACCACAGCCAGCTCAGGGTCCCTCTTCTCAGGTAACTAATAGGCTCTGGAAGTAGTCACAGACCTGAGTAGACAAAGAGGATGCATCCTGCAGCCACATGGAAACATATGCTTAAGGAAGGGGGAGACAGGTCCCTCTTTGACCTCCAGATGCTGGAAATAGAGAGCAGCATCTTTGGGAAAGGATACAGCCAGGATCAAATCACACTTGTTACATTACTTTTATCACCATGGTGACAAAAGCAGCTAAGAAAGGAGGATTGACCTTTGTGCACAGTTTGTGGATACAGTCCATCACGGCAGGGCAAGCATAACATCAGGGGCTGAGGTAGCTGCTCACACTGTGTCCATAGCCCATCATGGTGCAGAAGGCACAGCAGCCAAGCATGAGGTAGCTGGGATCATTGCATTAAGGAAGGGGGGGGTGAATGTCTGTGCTCAGCTCACTTTCTCTTTATTGTGTCCCAGCCCATGGGATAGTGCTGCTCACGTTCAAGGGGGCTTTCCCACCTCTACTGACTCAATGTAGAAACTCCTGTGCAGACAGTCTAGAAGTTTATCTCCTATGTGATTATAGATCCTGTCAAGTTGACAGGGAACACTGACCCTCCCACCCAGGGATACCTGGGAATATCCTTTTCAGATGAGGAGAGAACATTCATGACTTGCCAGTGGAAGATCAGTCTCTGGGATGGCAGGACAGACAGACACACTTTAGCAGTTCCAAAAACAGAAGCATGTGGGGTTTTCCATTTGCCAGGCTCACTGTGAGATTCTGGGTGAAGATTCAGAAGCATTCAAGGTTACTTATCTCCTGGGTTTCTCAAAGGACCAATGTTCTTGGTTTTGTAGGTGTGTTTGCTGGCCCTGGGGACCCTATCTGTTTTAGTTTTCCCATTGTTCTGATGAAACCCCTGACATAAACAACCCAAAAGAGAAGGGATTTATTTTATTCACAGATTCTGAGAGTCCTTGGCCCTACTGATTTTAGACCTTGGGTGAGACAGAAGGTTATGGTGATAAGAACACTTTCAGAAGGATACTGTTCACCTTATAGTGAACAAGAGGCAGAGTACTGTGCAAAACCCTCACAGACTGCCCCTTAGGGACCTACTCCCTTCTACTAAACCCCACTCAAAAAGCTTCCAGAACCTCCCAGAACAGCACCACCTGCTGGGGACCAGCTGATTAGCACGGGAACCTACAGGGGACGTTTCCAGTCATATCCAGACAACCAGGTCTGAGATAGGGCTCAGTTGATTGACTAACATGCATGAACCCCTGGACTCCATCTCCAGCCATTAGTAAACAAGGTGTGGCATGGAGCTTGTGGTGGTTAGCTTTAATTGCTAACTTGATTAAGCTCAACTCACTTGAGAAGGGAATTTCAATGAGGAGTGCCTACATTGGGCTGGTCTGTTGGGGATTGTTTTTAATTGAGTTACAGACCACTGTAGGTAGCACCATTCCCTAGGCAGGGCTTCCCAACTGTAGAAAGTGAAGACAATGAGCTGAGAACAAGCAAGCAAGCGTGCATTTCTCTCTGCCCTTGAAGTGGATGTGATGTGACTAAATGTTTCAAGTTCCTGCCACTGTAATTTAACCTAGAAGTGTAATGCAATCAACTCCTTCTCCTCCAAGGTACTTTTGTTTAGAATATTGTATCATAGCAACAGAAATGAACTAGGACAGTGGACTCTGGAGATGGAGGTAGGAGGACCAGGAGTTCAAGGCTATCCTGGGATACTTGAAACCCAGACGGGGAGGTGATGTTCAAGCATCAGTCCAACTATGCTATGGGCCCTCATGACATCATTATTCCTTCTCAGTGTAATCTCCATGGTAACCTGCCCCACCACAGATGCTGCTCTATTTGGATCAGGACTTTGGAGAATCTGCTCAGCCTTCCCATCTTCCCTGATCTCCAGGTGCAGAGTACCCCAGCTTCCAGAAAATGGTGACAGAGGCAGTTATTGACTTAGTTCCAAACACCATTGTCCACCAAGTAGAGGGTTCCCAAGAGCAGAAGCCTGTGTGGTGGTTCACAGCTGAAGTCAGTCCCTGGGCCTCCCATGGGCCTGGTATAGTAAAGGTACTCAATCTATGGCCAATGAACTAGTGCATGGACCAATGGTGGCAATTCCCTCTGCATATATAGACTTCCTTGACATCTCTGTAACTTCTCAGATCTGTGTCTTCATATGGGCCTTCCACTCTCTCTGGCTTAGTATTTATGGGGTGAACCAAGGCATATGACTCAACTCCAACTTTACAGTGAAGCAGAAGCCATGATGTGGAATGAGGAGAGGTGGTCTACTGCTTTGACCCAGCCAGGACACAAAGGCAGTGTTCCTGCCTAGCTCATCATTTGATACCATTTCATAATCTCCAACCTCCGACCTGTCTCGAGGCATTGGCTAACCCTAGACATACTCAGAGGCCAGTAAGGCAAAGTGGAGTGTGTGTGTGTGTGTGTGTGTGTGTGTGTGTGTGAGAGAGAGAGAGAGAGAGAGAGAGAGAGAGAGAGAGAGAGAGAGAGAGAGAGAGAGAGAACACAGGGATGGGCCTGGCCAAGATGGGTCAGCAGAAGGTACAGAGGCCTAGGGAGATGAGACGGTAAAGCCATATGTGGTGTCTTCCTGCCTTGTTAGTAGTACCAACACCTAGTAGGCTGGGGAGAGGCTTTGGAGGTGAGGTGAAGGACAGGGCAGGCTAAGGCCCAGAACAAGAAAGGTGGGAGCTTCAAAGAGAGTGACCCTGGGAAGCCCCTTTGCTTAGGTGGCATTGTTGATTTTTCTTGAGCCAGAATTTTATACAGCCTCAATCTTTCTATGTAGTTAAGGATGACCTTGAGTTTTTGATTCTACTGCCTCCTCCCTACTGGGATTTTAGGCATGTACGACCATGCCCAGCTTAGGTGGTGCTGGAGACCAAACCCAAAGCTCTTGTTCATGGTAGACAAGTGCTCTACCAACTGAGCCACATCCCCAGCTCTGGTGTTAGGAGTTGAATAGAAAATGTTCTCCATGGGCTCATGTACTAAACACTCGGCCTTGGGTTGATGATGGTACTTTGAAAGATCCTAGAAACTAGGAGGACCCAGGAGCTGAAGAAATATCTCAGAGGCATAGTACTTGCCCATTAAGTGCAAGACCCTGGTTTCCATTCATGCTTCAACCCTGGAAAGGTGGAGTTCAAGGAGCTGGTACATAATGGGAACTGGGGTTAAGGTTGGTAATGGTGGGCAGCCTTGGCCCATGGTCCATCCCAATCCAGCGTTGTGCTCTTCTCTGCAGGCTGTGAGGGACTATGGGACAACATGAGCTGCTGGCCCTCCTCGGCACCTGCACAGACAGTAGAAGTGCAATGTCCGAAGTTCCTCCGGATGCTCACGAACAGAAACGGTAATCATTCAGCATTAAGGGCCCTGAGAAGTTGAAGTAGTTTCTGGATGAGAACTCTGAAGCCAGGAATCTCTGAGGACAAGCAGTGGGTGAAATGATAAGGTGGAACCTCTGGAGACTGGATCCTTGTGTGGGTGTGTGAGAGCACGATGTTCAGCGTCTCGAGGAAGGAACCAGGAGACAATGTCTTTAGGGAAGTGTGAAGAAGGGTTGAGACTAGTGAGAGGGATCAGCATGCTAGAGGCGCTTGCTGCCAAGACCGTTGGTCTGAGTTTGATTCCCCATGACCCACATGCTGGAAGAAGAGAATTCTTTCCCACAAGATGTTCTCTAACCTCCTCACAGGTGTCCAAAAGAAGTAATGTAACAAAAAAGGAAGGGGCAGAGGAGAGGGAGATGTGTAAGAGAAAGAGGAAGAGGAGGGGAGGAGGAGGGGAGGCAGCAGGGGCTAACATGTGCCTTGTGGCCCCAGTTTAGGAATCTCTCCCCTTCTTCCATGTTTCTGTTCCCTTAGTGACCAGCAGCCTTGCTCAAATACCCCACAATGCCAGCCTCTGACAGCAGACTGCCTCTAGAACACTCACGTTCTGTGCCCATTATTCTGGGCCTTGTTGGTACCCAGAGGTGTCCCTGGATGCCCTGGCACCCTGGGGGATGCCTTACCTGAATACATCTGTAGTTTGTGATGATTACGGGCACTTACCGCCATGCCCAGCTTACATGGGTTCTCGGGAGCCAAAACTAGGTGCTCACGTTTGTACAGCAAGCTTCTTACCCACCCACCCTCCCTCCCCCCATGGGACCCCTCATGTCAGGCACTTAGGTCTGCTAAGCTCAGGACTCAGGCCATTCCTGCATCCATGCTTGGCCCAATGTGCTGGTTCCTGTTGAAAAGGCCTTGTGGCTCTCCTCTCTACCAGCCATTCCCTTGAAGCCTTCTGCAGCACGGCTAGCAAGAGCCACTGCTGGTGGCCACAATGGTGACCAGAGGCTTGCCTGGTCACATCCCTCCTCAGTTAACTAGAAGACATCTGAATTGTTGGTGATTCACCAAGTCAATTTTCCTCTGCTGTAGCTTGACCTACCTACCACATGGTGTCACTGTGGAGCTGCAGCTTTACCCTGCCTGGCTCCTGACTCCTGATCAGCTCACTAGGTCAACTTATACCTAGCTTCAGGGAGTTGGCTGGCCCAAGGGCATAGGTCAGGACCTGTCCTGTCTGGCCCTGCTAGTCACCAAGAACTTTTCTGTCCCATGGCTCTATCTCCTATCTGATTGGATATTTGCCCTCTGGCCCTCCAGAGAGGAAGGCTCCCACGGTGTTTTCCCAATCCCAGAGAGATGTGCTCATGGACATCAGTCAGTGTTTAAGATAGCTTCCTTTTGAACAAGGAAAAGCACGCTTGAGTTAATTCCTAAGTAGTGCTTTGTCACAAAATCTCTCTACTGGCCCAGGCAGGCAGCTGAGTCACTTTCTGCCCCCAGATAGTTCTCCTGCCAGGCCTAAAATCTTCTGTTCAGGAGACATGCCTTTGATTTGTTTTCCTTTGAAAACAGTGCTGGAATTTTCAAGTTTCTTGTTTAAAATCTGTTTAGCAGGACATGTTCCCACATTCCAGACTTCTCTGTACCTGAGGCAGGAGATTCCCAAAGTTCGAGCCTTTCTGAGCAACTCAGTGAAACTCTGTCTCAAAGTAAAGAGTAAAAGAAGGCCCAGCTGGTCTTTATCAGATGTTTGTGCTCGGTACCCAAACATGAGGACCTGAGTTTGTGCCCACCATCGGGAAAAGGCTGGGCACAGAGGTGCAAGCCTGTAACCCAGTGCTGGGGAGGCAGAGGCATTGAGATCTGGAGTTTGCTGGCCAGTCAGGTTAGACTACTAGGTGAGTTACAAGCTCAGTGAGAAACCTTGTTTCAAAAAAAATAAGGGAAGAGTTGTCAAGAAAGATGCTTTAAGTCAATGACTGGCTTCCCCGAACACACTAATGCACATACATACACACACACACACACACACACACACACACACACATACACACATACACACATGCACATGTACACACACACATACATACAAGCACGCACACATGCACACACACATACACACACATGCACATACAAACATATGCACACACACATATACACATGCACACACATATACACATGCACACATGCACGTGCTCGCACACGTGCACACACACAAACATGCACATGTGTGCACACGCGTACACACATACACGCACATGCGTGCACACACATACACACACGCACACACATAGACACATATACACACATGCATACACATACACAGACGTGCACACATACATACACACACACACACACATACACAGACGTGCACACAGTGGGATCAGGTGCTGGTCCAGCTTTTTAGGTAGGAACCCAGGGATGTCGGAATCAAATGGAAGTTTTGGACAGGTTCTCCCTGAGCTGTGACACATGTGCACACAGACATAAGAACTTCAGCTTTCAGGGCTCTTGTGAAGGACTCACTGGCTGTGTTAGGCATGAACTCCAGAGGAAGCGATAGAATGGAAGACAGCCCATCCTTTTTCTGTCCTATAGAGGTGCCTTCTCAAATCTTTGGGAACCAATCTGAGTCACAGTCAGATATCTTGGGAATGCTACTGGGTCCCCAAGGATGGAGGACCCTACACAGGTTGGGCTGGACCTATAGAGGGCCACCATCTCAGCATGTACTGACAAACTTCGGCTCTGAAGTTGTCGGTCCACATTTGACCATCATGCTTTCCCATCCCCCACAGCCTCACTTCTTGACTTCACTTCAAAGCGTTCTCGCCCCTCCCTTGAATGCTAAGATGACTCTCCACCCTGCCCATGCCTGCCTCGTGTGGGAAGGCCACTTCTGGCTGTCACCAGCTTGGACACTTTCTTTGTGGCAGGCTGTATCCTGCTCACTCTGACTGCGGTGAGAGAGATTTGTTGTAAAAGTCACATTAAGACATTAACAAACCACAGAGAACTGTGATTTGGCTGATTCCGGGCTGGTGGTTGAGGCCTCTTGAACCTAGTGAGCTTAGACATATCTAGGGCCCTAAAGACATGGCCTTCTGAGACTAGGAAGCACTGTGGGACCACAGAGAGTGCTCTTGAAGGGAGAGAGCGGGTGATAGGACATACCCTGTTTTCCAGTGCTTCCTCCCTGGGCTGTAGGATGAGACACAAATCTGTACAGAAGTTTAGAATAGCGACTGGCCTGAGAAAAGCTGACAGGGTTTCTCCGACTCAGTGGAACCTGTTGGACCCCAAACCATGAACATTGGCCTAGGCCCTAGGGTCACTAGGTAGGAGCAAGCCAGACCCAGCAATGGTAGTTAAGAGGCCACTGGACAGGACTCTCATCCATGAAATGTGGTGATGGCATCCTCAGCTTGTGAAGAACACAGGTCCTTGGTGACTAGTTGGTCATTCAGAATAAGGAAGGCCACTTCTGGAAACTTCAGGAGGCCTCCTTGGCCAGTGGGTCCTCTTTGGCTAATGGGTCCTCCTTGGCCAGTGGGTCCTTCTTGGCCAGTGGGTCCTTCCTAGTCAGTGGCTCTTTCTTGTTCAGTGGGTCCTTCCTGATCAGCTGCTCCTTCCTTTGTCTTTGGATCCTGACTTTGAAAGGTCAGGTGGGGAACAGGGATGGTAGGTGTTAGAATATGTGCTGAGCATGCAAGAAGTCCTGGTGAGATCCCTAGAACCATATATGCGCACATATACGAGGACACCAATGCATTCTCAGTTCAGGCTTGTCAGCCTCGTGCCTTACTCTGCCTGTATGACAAGCCAGTGTTAATGCCAAGAACTCAGCCACTCTCTCAGTTCTAGGAAACCATCACCCATGCAGAGTCCATCTGCAGCCTGTGCCAGGCAGGGATGCAGGGCAAACACAGTTGCAGCTATCCCAAGAGGCAGCCTCAATGTTGCAGCTAAAGGAATAATAATCCTTTGTGACAGGCTTTGCCCTGGTGGCCTCTGATGATTTCCATCTGGTAAGATGAGCAGGATGCATTGGTCAAGTAGACCTGAGTTTGATCCCCAGAGCCTTTGTAAAATGCATTTGTAATGCCTAGGTCAGGAAGGCAGAGGCAGGTGGATCCCTGGGTCTCACTAACCAGTTGGATTAGTCTAGTTTGCAAGTTCTAGGCCAGTAAGAGACTATCCCAAATAGCCAAGGTGGATGGCATCTGAGGCATGGAACCCAAGGTTGACCTCTGACCACACACACACACACACACACACACACACACACACACACACACACACACAGAGAGAGAGAGAGAGAGAGAGAGAGAGAGAGAGAGAGAGAGAGAGAGAGAACTGTGAGAGCATAAGGATTCGTTGTAACAGAAGTCAAGACCTCACCATCCACCCAGATGTTTCTGGACCCACCCATTATGTCAGGAGAGCTGAATGTGAGGAAGAAAGGGTGATTCACACATGATGTGAAGAGCCCTACAGATCCAACCCTATTTTCCACTTACTGAGATAATGATGTGGGTAAGTTATATCACCACTGCATGACTCAATTTGCTCACTTATAAAATGATGTTACCAGAGATTTTACTGTAATGACTGCATTGTAATGACCCTCATTGCTGTGCACATGTTATCCTCAGGGTCTCTGTTCAGGAACTGCACACAGGATGGCTGGTCAGAAACTTTCCCCAGGCCTGACCTGGCCTGTGGGGTCAACATGAATGACTCCTCTAATGAGAAACGGGTAAGCCTGTCATGTTGGGCCATGGTGCCCCCTGAGAGGGGTCAATGCAGGAGGAGGTCCCAGATAGGACATGAAGCCAGAGGGACCTGGTGCCAAGGTTATCAGCATGAGCATCATATCTAGTTCATAGGGTGTGGAGAATGGAGCCCACAGCTTTGTGCACACTAGGCCAAGTCACATCCCTCTGAAAGTTGGTTCTTTTTGATAAAATCCCCCTTCCACCAGCTGATGGTGACATGTCCTGGTTGGCTTTCTCCTCTCTCTCTCTCTCTCTCTCTCTCTCTCTCTCTCTCTCTCTCTCTCTCTCTCTCTCTCTCTCTCTCTCTTCCTCCTCCCTCTCTCCCTTCCTTCCCTTTTTTTTTTTTCCCAATCCCCTTTCTGGGCATGTGTCCCTAGGTATTAACAACTGTCAGCAGTGGACTTAGACTGATGACCAGGTACAGATGCCATTTAACCATCTACAATGTCTGGGGAACCTACTCAAAGCAAAGATGGCCAGACTGTGGCCTTGGGCCATGACCAACTTTTGCAAATGAAGCTTTGTTGGGACGTAGCCAAGTCCATTGGCACTGCAAGGCTGCTTCTGTGTGACAGGGACGGAGCTGAGGCCTTGCGAGAGACTGTGTAGCACTTTGAGCCTAAAATATTTACTGTCTATCTCTTAACAGGAAATGCTTGCTGTCAGCTGAGTAGAGGGACAGCAAACAGGTGGCACTGCCAGGTTCCAACCGACAGACACTTAGTTTGACCCAGAACACAGAGCAGAATGTTCCCGGACTCTGAGCCCTCTAGAGGCAATGCACAGCTGCAGGTGTCAGAAGCTGAGGGAACAAGGGTCACATGAGACCTCCTGAGAGTCAGAGTCATGCTGGGGTCAGACTTCACAGATATGAAATCAGGGCTTAAGGTCACTCGGTACTGATTAGGACAAATTATTCTGCCAGGACACTTTTCACAGTCAACCCGTGCCTTCTTGGGCTCCCATGAACTGATGTAGGCATCACAAGATGAGACCATCACCCTCAGTATGTGCGTCTCTCTGTGCCCAGTTTCAAGTTGAAGGAAAGAGCAAAGTGTGATGGTTAAGGGGATGAACTCGGGAGGTGGGCTCACGCACCAACAGGTTACCTAAGAACTAGTGAGATTCTACAGATCTCTTTCTTATTTTTTTTTTCATTCTCACACAGCACAGGCTGGCCTTTTCTTTATTTCTAATATAACCCAGGCTAGCTTCTGTCTCCCTAAACAGCCTAAGATGACCCTAAACTCCTGTTCCTCCTGTTTCCTTTCTCAGAAGTACTGGAAGTACAGGCTACACTATGCCTGCTGTAGGTAGTGTTGAGACTCGAACTCAGAGCTTTTAACCTGCTAGGCAAACATTCTATCAACCCTTTTTCGTTTTATAAAGGGAATGCTCTACACACACCCTCACACCCAACACCCTCTTCCCCCTCCCCCACCTAAGTGTTCCCAGTTACAACCACTCCACTAATATTTTATTAGGAAGGTCTCATGTTGCCCAGGCTGGCCTCAAGTTCCTTATTTAGCTGAAGTGACTGTGAACATCTGGTCCTCCTGCCTCTGCCTCCCATGGGTTGGATGACCGGCATTTGCCACCATGCCCAGTTTATATGGCCGGTGCTGAACCACACCCTGGCCCTACACCATCCTTTGGTGTCCTATACTCTAGGGATCATTAAGGCGACTCATCGCCCATCACAGCTCTTCTCCTCACACCTGAGTGTAGGCGAAGTTTACTTAGAAGGCACCAGTGCAGGATAGACATTTATTAAAATATAAACCAACACTCACGGTACAGGTAACAGATTACAGTAACACCTGAACAGGGACTGGAGTCTGGAACGGTGGACGAGCGATGGACGGACGATGGATTCTGATCCTGTCTCTCCAACAGCCAGGAGCCAGAAAGAGAGCCCTCGTGTCCCAGAAGCCACTTATCAATGGGGTTGGCCACATCCCCTCCAGGAGCTCAGGACCCTGGATAAGCGTCTTAGGACCCCATCAGCCGACACCTGAATCCCACTACACCTGAGAGGTGGCCTTTGGCTGTGGGGACAGCTGCTGAAGGAGGGAGGCTCCATCTCACACAGTTGTAACCATGTGGAGGTTCAGCTGATACCAAAATGCCCTTGTTTATTATGAGTCAAAATCTACAGGCTTTCTCCAGGCTTCCTCCACTGGACGTTATACAGGGAATCTTGTGCTTCATTTTGGCAGTCATTCTAATATTCTCCCCTGAATTGTGATCACTGTACCATCCCTCACACTCAGCTTTTCCTATGCACTTCGGATGATGCAGCTGATAGCTGGCTTCCAAAAGCACCCTAAAGAGTCATTAAGATGCCTCTTAAAGTAACACACCTGCACTCATGACCCCCCAGTGACATGGCCATCTGTTCAGAACATTCTATTAGTGAAAGAGAAAGTATGCCTTTTTTTTTTTTTTTTTTTTTTTTTGAGGCTAACCCATACCTCAGAGTTCCTATGCTCTGACCCTGCTGACTCACGCCGAAGGATGGATGGTGCTGGGGGAAGTGGTACGTGCTGAGGGCCTTCTGAAGACCAGGCACTGTAGACACACTCTATCCACTAGTTCCTGTTTTCAACAAGCCTGCAAAGGAGATAGTATGTTTCCCATTTTGTAGATAAAGAATCTGAGGCTCAGAGAAGTTAAATAATTTGCTCAGGGTTGCACAGCCAGTGAGCAACAGGCTGGCCTTCTTGGGTTTGGAAGCTTGTCTGGTTTCTCTCCTATGTACTCTGTGGCACTGCAGAGTATGGGCTATTTCAATCCCAAAGCAATTGCTATGCAAAATCAGCATGATTCCCAGTGCAGTTCTTGTGCCTTAAAAATGTAATTCCCCTTTTCATTCACTTACTAAATAGCACTTAGCAAATGTAGAAAATTCCAGGATAGAAAAGATGGAAGAAAATTATAACTCTGCTCAGAACCATTAAATCAAGCTCAGTTACTCGCTGGTGCTTGACAGGTCTCTTTACTGTATATTTTAGAAATCTTTTTATTACATTTGTGTGTGTGTTATGGGTGAGGGGTCCACAGCTCAGGAGACCAGACACTGAAAAAAAATGTAATTTAAAAAATGTCTTTATAAACAAATATTTTTCTGAGGATTGCTGTTCCTCAGTATTCTCATGGCATTGGTTCTGGGAGACCTATGTATAACTAAGTCTGAAAATACTCAAATCTCTTACATAAAATTGCATAATATTTGCATATAACTTCTGCACATCCTCTGTATACTGAGGTCACCACCAGAGGGCTTACAGTTCTGAATGTGTGTGGATGTTCTAGAAACAGTGGCACCATGGTCTCTAGGGAATGAGGTCAATGACCAATGTCTGCACATGCTCAGGACAAAAACAGGTTCATTTTTATCTTATTTTATTTTGCATTTACTTATGTATTCTGTGTTAGGGGCACGTGCCATGGCACATGTGTAGAGCTCAGAGGATAACTTACAACTTGGTTCTCTCCTTCTGCCATGTGGGTTCTGGGAATATAAGTCAAAGCATCAACCTTGGTGGCAAGAGCCTTAATCTGCTAAGCCATCTCACTGGCCCCCAAACAGCTCTCTGACCCCAATACTTAAAAATCATAGTTCATTGAACATGTAGACATAGAACCTGTGACTATGGAGGGCTAGTTCAGTTTCTTAGAATTCACTCTAGAGAGCTGGGCTGTGGCTCTGTTGATAGAGTGCTTGCCTAGCATGCAGAAGTTCTGACTTGCATCCCTAGAGCTCTGTGAAGCCTGACAGGGTGCCAGGGTGGTAGTTCAAGGTCATCAGCAGAACACAGCAAGTCTGAAGCCATCCAGAGAGACCCAGTCACAAAACAGCAGGGAGGTCAGAAGGAATACCCATCTCAAGTGTATCTCAAAATTCTTTCCCTGAAAATTGGACCAGTTTTCACTCCCACTGAATCCTCACCTGGCTAGAGTATTATTAATTCTAAGTATCTGTCAATATTACCACTGTTCTAATGTTCATTTCCTCAACCCACCTTAAAACTATTGTACCTGAGTCTGAATGCAGGTGTCATTATATATTTTTTTGGCTCAGTATTCCTTTCTATTGCAATATTTTTTGCATCAGTATGAAGTGGCTGGTGAATGAGTAAATGTCTGTAATCCAAGGACTTGGGAAGTGGAGGCAAAAGGATCCAGAGTTCAAGGTCATCCATGGCCACATAGGAAGTTTGAGGCCAGCCTGATATACATGAAACTCTTTCTTAAAATTTTTTTCTAGTGTTTTGCATTGTTGCATGCCCAATGACTTCCTCTGAAGGTAATGAGCAGCTTGCCTCTGGAAGTATTCCAGGAAAGTCTTGAACTCATAGAGCTGGTAAAGGAACCTACCAGAGGCATCAGAATAGTAGTCAAGGTTATTGGGCCAATGCCGCCTCAAGCTGGTATTCTGGGAGACAGAAGGATCAACTACAGCTGGATGGGCAGGTAGAGCTGACCTGTGCCTCTCTCTACAGCATGCATACCTGCTGAAGCTCAAGGTCATGTACACTGTAGGTTACAGTTCCTCCTTGGCCATGCTCCTGGTCGCCCTCAGCATCCTGTGCTCTTTCCGGTGAGAATGTACTTCCTACTCCCCAGCCCCTACTCCCACCCCAGCCCTCAGGGACACAGTCCTCAAGTCTTCCTAATCACTCAGCATGGAAAGACTGGCCATTTTGTGAATCTCAGGACATCTATAAAAGTGGCTCAACAAAAAATCAGGAACTTAAAATGTATTTTTTTGTACCTCAAAAAACAGCAAATTTATAAATGGTAATGTGCTGTTACAGTGTCATGTAAAAAGAGTGTATCTAAACACATGTGTGCCTTCCAATCCAGAGAACTGTAGTTGGACAGCCCTAGATTTAATGTGAATAACAAGACAATCTTTGTCTAATATAGTCCAGAGAAGCTAAAAGGCTAGATGCCTCCTATTTAAGCTTCCTTGAGGGGCTATTGGTGTGGGTCAGTTGATAGAGTGTCTGCCCAAGCAAGTCCAAGGCTCTGGCTTCAATCCCCTGCTCTGCACAAATTGGCTGTGGTGACACATGCCTGTAGCCACCCTAGGTGAACGTGGGGAAATCAGAAGTTCATAGCCATCCTTGACTATACAGGCAATTGGAGGCCAGACTAGTCTACATAAGATCCTATGTCAAAATAAAATAAATGGTGGGAAGGACCAGTAGAACACTTCCAGTCCCTAGAGCACAGGAGGAAATTCGGGAGCTGGAGGTGGTGGTTGGTCACGGGTGAAGGAAGACATGTTGGTGTTACTAAACTAGTGATTGTTTTACTCCCGTCTGGTCTATTCTGAGTCCTGATATCACCATGTAGCCCCTACTAGCCTAGAATTTGAGGTGATCTTCCTGCCTCCACCACCCAAGTGCTGGAGTTGCAGGCATGTACCACTATGCCTTTCTCTTCTCTTTTGTAACTTCAGTACAGCACAGTGTGTACTAGGCTCCTAGGGACCTGAGCACTCACTCACGTAGGTTCATAGAGAGATGGGAACTGAAAGCTGGTGGCAGGGCTTTGGTTTTCCCATGCAATGGGAGGGGCAGGGGCAGGGGAACCTGTCAGGGCACGAGCCCTCTTTCCATGGTCTTGCAACACCATATTCTCTCTGACAGGAGACTACATTGCACGCGAAACTACATCCACATGCACCTGTTCCTGTCCTTCATCCTGCGTGCCCTGTCCAACTTCATCAAGGATGCTGTACTCTTCCCCTCAGATGACGTCACCTACTGTGATGCCCACAGGGTAACATGCCTATGTGTCCTAGACTGACCTTGGAGAGGACTAAGCCCTGTAGCTCATTGTCCTCACAAACATCCATTAAGATTACACTGATGCTCTAGGTAAAAAGTGGTGTTTGGTATGACATGGAAGTTCCAGGAGGAACTTTAGATTCTTTAGCCCTGGAAGCGTGATGTAAGTCATGCGTATTGGGAATCAGTGGAGGCTGCCTTTAATTCCCAGGGCCCTGGAGCAGACCAGCCACTCTGAGAAAAAGGACTGTGGTTGGTGGACTCCTGCCAGCTCCCAGCTAAAGACAAATGGCAAAGTCTGGGAGCAGTTGGCTGGTTATTGGAGGAAGAAGGTGAGTTCATGCCTGAACGCACACCCAGGCCTTCAGAAGAGCATCGTGCTAGGTCTAACCATTTTCTCTCTTCCTCTGTCTGATGCCACTGAAGTCATTGCACTCACTCTGTGCATCACCTTGTGTTGCACGAATAAATGAAACTCAGAGCCGGGTCTCAGGGAAAGACTGAAGTATCAGAGAGGAAACACCACAGTCAGATCTCACCCAGCTGTCTTCCAGCTTCCTCAGCCTCGCTCCTCCTGGCTTCTACTGCCTGCTCTGTCTTTCTATACCTGCCTTAATTACCTTCTTCACCCAGTTGTTTCACATCCAGGTTAAGATTAAAGGCGTGACACCACCACTGCATGCCTGGGAGCCTGGAATTCCCTCTGTAAACTAAGATGACCTCAAACTCAGATCTGCTGGGATTAAGGGTGTAGGTCACCATTCCGATATTCCCTGTGCTGGGATTAAAGGTGTGAGTTACCACTGTCTGATCCTCCTAGACTGACTGTGGGTAGATCCCTCTGATATCTCAGACTGATTTTTATTAAATTTGAAACTATCCCTACAACCCTGACTTGCCCACCATAAGCAGCTCACTTTTGAAGACTCTCTAGTGTTCCCTAGTCTTTCCTTTATCTGCTCTGCCCAGCTGCAGGCACCTCAGGGTTGCAATGTGGGTGCTGCAGCTCCAAGTTTCACATCCACATTCCAGGCAAGAAAAAAGGTTACAGATTAAATGTTTTATTTTTCTTTTTTACTACCCAGGGAGCACTCACACACACACACACACACACACACACACACACACACAGAGAGAGAGAGAGAGAGAGAGAGAGAGAGAGAGAGAGAGCATTTTTTTTTAACTTTGACTTTAACTTTGACTCTCCCTAGGCTATAGTATCCTCCTTGGAAAATAAAGGTGTTAGTCAATACTGGTGATTTTCTCTGAAGAAATGCAAATGTTTTCCTCACCAAGGCTGGGGCCAGCTCGCAGTTGGAATTCACTTTCTGGTTCTATAGATTCCTAAGTTTCTTTACCCAGCCCGAGAACTTGCAGTCTTTAGAGAATACTGAGGGCCTGGACTCCTGACCAAAGGACGCTTCAGGAGAATCCTTGAGTGTGTTCATTCCTGTGTGTACGTATGCTCATGTGTGAGTGTGTACCTACATGTGGAGATAAGAAATCAAGCGCAGATATCTGTCCTCAGGCTCTGCCTCTTTCATTTTTTGAGAGAGGGTGTGTAAGTGGTCTGGAACTCCCCAGGCATGTTATATTGACTGGCCAGCGAGCCTCGGGGATCTGCTCATCCCTATCTTCCTAGTGCTGGGCTTGCAGGATGTACTACTAAATCTGGCTTTTTAAAATGTGGGTTCTGGGAATCAAACTCAGGTCTTCATGTTTGCCCAGAAAATGCTTCACCCACAGAGCTATCTCCACCGTCCTGTAGAGATAGTTGCACACCTCGATTCTCTCTAGGCCTCCTACAGAGTAGTCTTATTTTCTTTGGGAGCTCAGCCACCCAACCCAGGCTCACGTGCCTATCTCTTCCAGGTGGGCTGCAAGCTGGTCATGATCTTCTTCCAGTACTGCATTGTGGCCAACTACGCGTGGCTGCTGGTGGAGGGCCTCTATCTTCACACACTCCTCGCCATCTCCTTCTTCTCAGAAAAGAAGTGCCTTCAGGCATTTGTGTTTCTTGGATGGGGTATGTCTATCCATGGCATTATGTGTGTGGTTTGCAGTAAAGGATGCTAAGAGTTGAGAGGATTCCGCTTTTAGTTGCAGCCTCATCCACCCATCAATCCATTCACCAAATGATCCACCATGTACCCACCCCTCTATCCACACACCCACCTACCTGCTCATGTATCTGTTCATCCACCCATTCATGCATCCACTACCTGCTCATCTTTTCATTAATCCAGTCTACCTATCTATTCACCTATCCATTCAACCTGTATAGTATACAGAGAAAGAAATCAGGGATTTAGTGTGTAGTCCCAGATCCACACTGAACTAACAGGGGTCATCTGGCAAGTTGACTAATAGGCTAGGCCAGGCCAGAAACTTCTGGCTACATACACACTAACCTCAGGATCCTTGTCTTTCAAATGTAAAATAACTGTAATTTAGCTTCAACTGAATGTTGGGCATCCTGAGATTTTTAAAAAATTTTATTCTGCTGAACACGTGCTTCATCTTCCACATATGATTCATCTTGTGTCCTCTCTATGGGCATCCTTGCAAGTCTGGGCTCAGGAGACATGCTCATACAAATGTCGGGGTTTTTTTTTTTTCTCTCTTTCTTTGGGGCTGCCACCCAGTCCCCAAATAAATACAAAGACTTACTCTTATTTACAAGTGCCCGGTCTTACTGTGGCCTGCTTCTAACCAGCTTTTCTAACTTAAATTATCCCATTTCTCTTTAACTATATTTTACCTCTGGGCTTTTTACCTTTCTTTATTCTAATATATTTTTCTTTCTTTCTTACTCCATGGCTGGCTGTGTGTCTGTGTGGTTGTGTGTCTGTGGTCTGTGTGGTTGTGTGTCTGTGGTCTGTGTGGTTGTGTATCTGTGTGGTTGTGGGTCTGTGCTGTGTGTCTGTGGTCTGTGTGGTTGTGTGTCTGTGTTGTGTGTCTGTGGTCTGTGTGGTTGTGTGTCTATGGGGCTGGCCTCTGGCATCCTCCTCTCCTTTTCTGGCTCCTTGAGATCTCTGCTTTACAGAGTTAATCAAAGGCATCATAAAGGAACACACCACATCTTTGCATCACTAAACAAATGTTAATGCATCTTAAACTAATATCCCACAACAGAGTTCAGCATAAAGAAAACAAAATGACTCACAAAACTGATGAATACAGAAATCACTGACTTCACACCAGTTAATGGTTTTCCTTCTGCCTTTACATAGCCATTTCTAACAATGGCTTTATTCCCAGTGTTTTCCAAGTCACTACTAGGAGCTTGTGGGATGCCTGTTTCTCTATCACTACCAGGCTCCAATAAGATAAAGGCAAGGAACCTCTGGGTACACACACACACACACACACACACACACACACACACACAGAGAGAGAGAGAGAGAGAGAGAGAGAGAGAGAGAGAGAGAGAGAGAGAGAGAGAGACCCACCATTCTCTAAACTGAGCCACATGAATCTCATACACATGACTGAAAGAGCCACAGGGGTCTGAGAGAATGGAATACACTGATGGCCATAAGCCACTCAAACTACCTGATTTCCAAAGAATGCTTAGGATTTTAGTTTCTAGGAAAGAGAAAATGATAGCAAGTCAGTTGTGCAGAAGCCCCACAGCATATTTTTCTTGTCTCCTGTCTGGCCAAGGAAAATAACTTCCATTTCTTGAGCACTTATTATTTACTGTATTCCAGGCAGTGGCTCAGTACTTTACAATGGTCACTTAATCAATTCACAAACCTCCAGAAGTCTGTCTGAGATTTCAGCTCAGAGATGGGATGCATATGTTCAACTCACACTCTAGACAAGGGTGGATCCAGGGTTACCTGCCGGTAACAAACATCCACTCACCTACGCACTCAGTCACTACATAATATATACCCACCCACCCGTGCATACATACACGTATACACCTATCCACATATCCATTTATACATCTATACACCTCCCCATACATCTATCTAGCCATCACTTATGAACCCAAACCCATCAATCTACCTACCCTTTGGTTGTTCTTTGTATATCACATATGTAAGTAACCTCACGGTTCTAGTAGAATAAGGTTTCTGGGCGTAGCTCACAGCTTCCTTTGGTTTCCACCTGTTGCCTTTGACTATTTAGTGTCCCTGCAAGGGAAGCCCTCTTCTGGTGTTTCTACTTGTCTAAATCCCTACGCCTGTCTCATTAGACCAGCAGGGAGGCTGACGAAACATGCTGCACCCTCCTGCTCCAGACCTTCAGCCTGTTTAGTGCATGACCCTTGACCAGCAGGGCTTTGTAGGGCCAGGCAAATATCTGTGTAGGCCAGTAATCCCATAGGGACCAGGGACTTGCCCTTCATTGCCCCTGGTTTAGAATGCAGCTCAAAAAGCTCCACAGCCCTAATCTGTCAGGATTTGAGAAATATATAAGATCAGGACCCTGACTGACTCAATACCAAGCAGTTCTTTGTGTTCAGAGCTCACAAAAGTACAGGAATTAAGACTGGGGGTGTGGTTCAGTTGGTGAACCATTCATGAATCAACTCCCAGGACTGCATTAAACCTGGTTGGTGGTGCACACCTGTAATCCCAGGATCAAAAATACAAGGTCATACTCTTAGCCATGAAGTGAGTTCAAGGACAGCCTGAGCTACAGGAGATGCTGTCTCTTATATATATTTACGAAAACAATATAAAGATTACTAACACCAGATTACTAATCCCACAGGACTTCAGTCAAAAAGGAGGTGTAAAAGTGTTTGGGATTAGACTCAGGGCCTCCTGTATACTACACAAGTGCTCTACCTCTGGGCCACACTCCCCAGCTCTAATCTTCAATTCTGCTGACTGTTCCTTCTAAAGTTTATCCTTGTATTTCTCTCTATATGGGGGAAAGTGCACTTGAGAGGTCATGTGTGCATGCCAGAGGACAACCTCAGGCATCATGTCTTGAGATCCATCCAACAGAAAGATGGATGCTGAACTTTCCAAGTGCTTGGCCAACTGGTGCTCAGACTCCCAGGACTCTGCCTGTCTCTGCCTTCTTTGTGCCCAGTGCTATGATTGCATGCACCTGCATCACTTCACACGGCTTCTCCTCCTCCTCCTCCTCCTCCTCCTCCTCCTCCTCCTTCTCCTCCTTCTCCCCCTCCTCCTCCTTCTCCTCCTCTTCCTCCTCCTTCTCCTCCTTCTCCCCCTCCTCCTCCTTCTCCTCCTCCTCCTCCTTCTTCCTCTTCATTTTCTGGGGTGTTTTTGTTGTTTTTCTGGGATTTGAACTCAGGTTCCCATTTTATCAACTGAACCATCTCCACTGCCCATATTCTCACATTCCTAAACAAAATGCCAGTGTTTCTTGATCTGTTCATCTGAAATATTCTTTCTGACTTCTGGTGGAAGATAAAGATACAAAACCCCTCACTCACACCTATATTCCTATTGCTAGTTTTTTCAGTTATGGGTAAAGCCCACAAATTCATTTATATATTCAGCGTGTACATTAGCAGAGCTATGAAAATACTGTTTACTGCTGAACCAAGTGGTACGCAATTATTTTGTTTTCTGTTTATTTAACATGCTATTTTTTCCTGGAGTCATATTTCATTTGTACATTATTTTTATATACAGATGTAATTTACTCATTGGCCTTAGGCAGAATTAGGTTCCTGTGAGTGACTCAAAGTTTACAGAGATAATCATGTTTCCCGGCCACTACTAGCTTCACTTGCCTTCTCTCTGATACCTTTAAAGATTTTATTTTTTTAATTATACATACCTGTGTGTGTGTGGCTGTGAGTGTGCGTACAGTACCCCTGGAGGCCAGAAGAGGCAATCAGGTCTTCTGGAGCTGGAGTTACAGGCAGTTGTGAGCCAACCCTAGGTGCTGGGAACTGAACTGGATCCTCTACAAGAGCAGCAAGTGCTCTTAACTACTGAGTCAGCTCTGATCCTCTCCCTCGTTCGTTCGTGCACTTAAGTAATGAACGTCTCTCCTGGTGATGCCCCCTCTGGCTGCTCTCCTTGTCTAAATCTACAGGTGCTAAGGTCTTATTTGTCCATTAGACTAGAAGGAGGTAACCAGACTATTTTTACTAATTCTTCCAAATCCTCTGAAGAATCCTTCAGTCTTATTTTCCATATCACTAAATACAAGAGGAAATCTCTAAGTTCTTATATGTTTTGGCAACCTGAATTTTGTGTGTTGTGTGTGTGTGTCTGTGTATGTATGTCTTTGTGTATAGTGTGTGTATGTGTTTGTATGTCTTTGTGTGTAGTGTGTATGTGTGTCTGTATGTCTTTGTGGGTAGTGTCTGTACATGTGTAGAGTATGTCTGTGTGTGTATACACATGTATGCAGAAGTCAAAGGTTTATGTCAAATGTTGTCCACTCCCAGTGCCCATCTCATCTTTTGAGATGGGGACTCTCTCTGAACCAGAGTGGCCTGATTGGTTAGACTAAGGGGCCAGTGAAGTCCAGGATGCCCCCTATCAGCTTCCCTTCTCTCCCATAAGACACCTATTACTATGCCCAGCTTCTTCTTCTTTTTTTTTAAGATACATTAACTTTTATTTTATGAGTGTTTGCTTTCATGTATGTATGTGTACCATATGCATACCTGTAGTCCACAGAGGATGGATTTGGGCATTAGGTTCCCTGAAACTGGAGTTACAAACAGTTGTAAGTCACCATGTGTGCTGGGAATTGAATTCAGGTCATCTACAAAAGTAGCAAATCACTGAGCCATCTCTCCAGCTCCCTGTAATGCTGGGGATACAAACTCAGGTTCACATACGTATATAGGAGTCTTTTTACTGATTGAACCCTCCCTCCAGCCATGTATACCTAAATTGTTTTTTGAAAAGTAATTAGTCAAAGAGAGATATTGCCTAAAGGCTGGTTTCGAAAGCTCTAGGGTTAGAGATCTAGCTCAGTGGTCCAATCCTGCCGGAGTGCTGCAGGCCCTTTTCTTCAATCCCACACCACAAGAACATTAAGTAAAAATAAGAGATGCTTTTGTGTTTTCAACTGTCACAAGGATATACTACAATGCAGCTTCCCTCCTCTGCCCTTCCCCTCCCCTCCCCTGCCCTTTTTGTCCTCTCCCTCCCCTCCCCTGCCCTCCCCTGCCCTCCCCTGCCCTCCCCTGCCCTCCCCTGCCCTCCCCTGCCCTCCCCTGCCCTCCCCTGTCCTGCTCTCCCTCCCCTCCCCTGCCCTCCCCTGCCCTCCCCTGCCCTCCCCTGCCCTCCCCTGACATTTGGTCGCCCTTTCTTCTACAGATGTCTCTATTTATTTTTCTTGCACTTTTGTTTTGAGAACTCACTCTCTAGCTCAGTTGACCTTGAACATGCATCTCAGTCTCCTCAGACTTAGGCCTGTGGCTCAGGTCCTTGTTTGTTTGTTTTTTTCTTTTTCTTATGTTTAATGTTGATGTATTTAATGTGCATGCGCATGTGTGGTATGACGTATGCAGAGACAGAGGACCACCTGTGGGAGCTGACTCTCCTTCCATCATGGAGGTCCCTGGGGTGCAACTCACTGAGCCATCTTACCAAACCCTTGGTTTTGGGAAATGTTCCTACGATATCTCTTAGATCCCTTCCTTCTGCCTGGCTTCATTGTCTGCGGAAACTCTTTTTAGTCACTGATTCGACCGCCCTATTCTCAGTTCCTGCTCTGCCTTGCCTGTTCCATTGGCTTCTTCCATTTCCCAGGGAATTCTTGCCATTGTCTTCCAGCTCCTCTACTGAAATTTATTTTGGAAATCGTGTATTCATTTCTCTACCCTCTTTCTTCTTCTCTGGATGCTTCCATTGGCTGCATCCTGCTGGCCTTTGTGGATGGCATCTTTCCTATGATCTCCTAGGGTTGTTCTGCTCAAGCTCCTCTGGTCCCTGCATGCCCTGTTTCCTCTCAGCTCCTTTTCCCTGCCTGCTTTGTTTCTAATTTTTGATGTAATCTGATGTCTGTGATCCTGGCTTTCTGTTCATAGTTAAGAATGAGTTAGTCCAGAGTTGATGGAAAACTCCATTTCCCCAGGGAGACTGGCCTGGAAGTGGCTACTCTGTTGGGTGGTCCTCAGCTATTCTCAGGCCTTTAAAAAAAAAAAAAGATGTTGCATTTATTTGTTTATTATGTATAGGAGAGAGAATGTGTGTCTTACCCAACAAGTCATCTCAGCACCCCTAGATCCTTTGTCTAGGGTCACTGAGTTTATTTAATGCCTTTGCTTAGAGTCAGGAGAACAGAGTGAGGTAGAGAGTTGCCTACTAGAGATCTAAAGATGAGGTAGCCTGGGCTGCTGAGTTTTCTCCATCCACTGCACAGACCAGTAAATTTGTTAGAATCACCGCATGAATCGCAGTGACAAACTAAGCAAGCTGGGCACAGTGGTCCACTCCTGGGGCCCCAACCACCTGTGAGGCTGCAGCAGGAGCTGGAGGCCACTGGATAGCATAGTGAAATCTCATCTCTTAAAACCATAAGATAGTGAGCGCTGGCCTAGCACTCACAAAGTCATAGGCTGAGTTTCTAGCACCCAGCATGGTGGTGTACACCTGTCATCCCAGCACTCAAGAAGCAGAGGCAGAAAAATCAGATTTCAAGGTCAATCCTCAGTCACATATCGAGTTCCAGGTCAGCCTGAGCTAAATGAGATTGTCTCAAAGAAAAAGTAAAGTGAAGCAAATAGCCAGACCTGATGGACCCTAGTGGGCCCCCGGTGCCAGCTTTTTATGTGGCTTCTGGGAACTCGGATTCAGGCGTTCATATTTGCAAAGCAAGCCTTCTTACACACTGAGCCATCTCCCCAGCCCCAATGAAAAAGGTTCTTATAAGTCAATACTGTAGCACAGTTAATGGCTTTTCTACCAGCTGGATCCTCTATCCACCTTATTCCACCAGGTACATCCCAGAGCCTTACCAAACTGCATCTGTGGTATGCCGTTTCTTCCTTCCAGAAGTCCTCAGGAATCTGGCCCACCCTCTGGGAGTATCCTAAAGTGGCTTTCAGGTTCCATATGAACCCACTGCAGTTCTTAGGGTATTAACAGAACCCTGGAAGCATATGGCTGCTCACCGATACAAGATGGTAAAGGGGTTTCCGTGGCAATCAAATCTTGTCATCTGCCGAATATGTGGACAAGGATAAATGTCCATTCACTGGCCTGTGTCATAGCATGAGTTCTGTCTCCCTACCTATACTAGTTGTTTGTCTTATTTCTGGAGACAAACATTCTGACAGAGTCAGCTTGGCTCCCAGTTTGAGGGGGACAGTCGTCATGGCAGCAGGGGGGTGTAGCAGCTGCTCACATCGCATCCACAGCCAGGAAACAGAGAGATAAATACTGGTGCTAGGACTCTTTCTCCTTTTTATTCAGCCTAGGACCCCAGCCCATGGGAGGGGGTTGCCAATATTTGGGGTGGGTCGTCCTACCTCAGTTAACCTTCCCTAGAGTGTCCCTTGAAGACACACCTCAAGTGTGTCTGTTCAGTCATTCTAAATTCCATCAAGTTGACAGTCAACATTAAGCCTCACGCTTTGCCTCCCTTTGTTTCGACCCTCAGGTTCTCCAGCCATCTTTGTTGCTTCCTGGGCCATCACCAGGCACTTTCTAGAAGACACTGGGTAAGCTGGTAGGAGGAGAAGCAAGAACCCAGCACAACATTTTACAGCCAGTCTTTGCTGCTGCTGGCCCTGCAGCTAGAAATTCAACCGAGCTCAAACTGCTGGTTCAAGGATGCTTGTCTAGCTCAGAGTCAGATTCCAGCACAGCATAAACTGGACACAGCATGGGAGGATAGATTATCTTTAAGACTGAAAAAAACTTCTAATTACGTGTATAAGTGTAGATATGTGAGATGCCATGGAAGCTAAAAAGGGCATTGGATCCCCTGAATCTGGACTTATAGGTGTCCTACATAGATGATGGGAACTAAACCCAGGTTCTCTGCAAGAATAGTATGTGTTCTTAACCACTGAGCCATCTTTTCAGCCTGAGAGAAACAGATCTTAACGGTGATGGGCACATGCTGTATGACTAAAGGCATAAACAGTCTTCCTATCAAGAGTTGCCCTGGGAAACATGTCTGCCAGTCATCCATTCCTCGCTCCTAATGATACCTAACACGTTCTTCCATAGATGCTGGGATGTCAACTCCAATACTTTCATCTGGGGGCTCATTCGAGGGCCTGTGAGTCTGTCCATCCTGGTGAGTAGCCATCCTCTCCGGAACTGGGGACAAGTAGGGGAACACTGGACCAGTGAGTAGCCCAGGGTTGGAGAGCCTGGAGCTTTAGTTCCCATCAGGTGCCAGGAGGGTAGAAACCGCAGAATACCAGGGGTTGGCAGGCAGGCTGTCTCCCAAGGAATGGCAGGAGCGAGTGGGTGAGGCTTGTCAGGAACCACTCATCTTGTCATTTAAGACATGGTCTCTCACTAGGACCCAGAGCTCATAGATTTGAGATAAACAAGCAAATAAACAACTCCAAATACCCCCTAACCCAACAACACCAACACAAATGGAAATTGAATCCTTCCCAAGCATGGTGGGTTAGTTTCATCACTCAGGAGATAGAGGCAGGAGAATTGAGTCTGAGCTCCATTGTGGAATGCTATATCAAAGAGGAAAGTGTGGGCTGGCATGATGCTCAGTAAGAAAAAAGTACTTGCTGTGAAAACCCATCACTTGGGTTCCATCACCAGAACCCGCAGTGGAAGAAAGAACTGACTTCTGCAAGTTAGCCTTTGGCCTCCACCGCAGGCATGTGTGCATGTGCATGTGTGCGCTTGTGTACAAGAGTGTGTGCAAACCCCAATATAACAATAAAATAACAAATCTTTTTTAAAAAGTGAACTCCAAGGCTCAGCCAAACCTGCATTCATCAAGATTTACAAAGGATTCCAAGCCCAGTGAGTGACCTGGATGGCAATTATGTAGACCCATGAGCCACTGGGCCTGGACAGCGGGGTGTGTTGCTTCCAGCTCTGGATTTATGTGTTACTAGGACACTGAGTGCAGGGGTGAACAGCCATGAATTACTATCCTGGCTGTGGTGTTTTTCCAGTCTTCAGCTCTAGGGGTTAGGGCCAGGAGAGAGGACCCAGGAAACAAGACACCTTTAGCCTAACCTATGCCTTGTGCTTTGCAGATCAATTTCATCTTTTTTATAAACATTCTAAGAATCCTGATGAGAAAGCTTAGAACCCAAGAAACAAGAGGAAATGAAATGAACCAGTATAAGTAAGTGTAAGGCAAAAGGCTTGGCATGCTGGGGTAGTCAGCAAGCTCCTACCAAGCCCTTGCCGTCTACTCCATTAGTGCTAAGTGCAGGCCTGAGACAAACCTATGGTGTAACTGGGATGAGTGGGTGAGAATATGCTTGAATATGAAGCCCCAGACAGGGACGGGGGGGGGGGTGAGATGAGGAGGGTAGGAAGGGCACGGCAAGGCAGAAGCTGGTTCTTCTCCTTTGTTAAGCACAACAGCAGTAGCACAGGCATCTGAGTCATACGCTAGTGAGGTTGTTAGGTATTTATTTACATGTTATCAACAGGGTGGGTGCCAAGAAACATTATGGCTTGGCCATGAGTCTGCTGAGTGCTGTGTCTGGGTAATAAGCACGTGGGTCTTTGGAAATTTTGCAAAATAAATGAAAACATGTTAGAGATATTGTTCTATAACAGAATACTCACCTAGCGTGAGTGAAGACCGGGGTGCAGATCCTAGCACTGCAAAATACACAGATCACAGATAAGTGGGTAATAAGTAGATGACACATAGGTAGTTATATTGATGATACACATGGACACAACATTCAGAGATGACAGAAGTCATAGATAAACAGTTGATTGATACATAATAGATAAGCAGATATACACAAAGACAATTAATAAATGATTAATTATCATCACTGGTAGATACACAAATAGATGACAGATATAGTTAGACAGATAGTTGATAGACAGATGATAGATGATAGATAAAATTGATAGATGATAGCTATGATAGATAGATGATAGATAGATAGATAGATAGATAGATAGATATAAATAGATCCAGAAAAACAAACAAAACCCCCAAATTGAAAAATTATCTGGAAACATTGTAGCAAAACTTAAAGCAATCAGGCCCCAGAGGAGTTGAACTCTGTGTGAGGAGGGCTTGAGGCAGATCAAGATGGCAGCACTTCCCTGTGTCCCCAGGCGCCTGGCCAAGTCCACCCTCCTGCTGATCCCTCTCTTCGGCATTCACTACATTGTCTTCGCCTTCTCCCCAGAGGATGCCATGGAAGTCCAGCTGTTCTTTGAATTGGCCCTGGGCTCTTTCCAGGTAAGTTTTGAGGATTGTGACTTAAAGGAGGACTCCTCAGGACTAGAGCAGCAAATCTGTCAGTGAAGCCCTGGCATTGTAAGCATGGGGACCTGAGTTCAATCCCCAGATCCTACAGAGAACCTGCATGTCTGGATCCCACTGATGATGAGACGGGAGACAGAGACAAAGGGATCCCTGGAGCTCACTAGTGAGCTAGCCTAGCCTACTTGGAGAAGTTCTAGGCCAATGAGAGACCCATGACTAACAAAAAGTCAAAGAACACTTGAGACCTTCACATCTATGTACATCCATTCACCTGCACGTGCGCGCACACGCACACACACACACACACACACACACACACACACACACACACACGATTTTAATTTTCTTAGAGAGAAATGAGGCTGCAGAGATAGCAGACCTGAAAGTCAGTCTCATATAGTGTCGACCAAAGGGCCCAGGGACCTTATGAAGCCAGCTGATTTTGAGTCTCCAATAGTAAAAGTGTAATGGAAATGGTAGAGGTTGACTCCCGGGAGAAAAAGGGAAAATCAACCAAGCATGATGCACACAACCATAGCAGGACATTCCCAACCACAATGAGGCACACACTGTACAGTTACAGGAAGACAGATGAGCCCTCATCCTCCTTCTCTTACTGAAAAGTCCGGAAGAAATGCCTAAAGCTGAGAAGCTGAAAACTCACAATATGAGCATGTTACTTAAAATCAGTTGAGTTCAGGCTGGACTCAGTTACGCCTAAGGCGCAGGAAGTGGGAGTGGGAGGCAAGACCACGCTGGACTTGTGTGTGTGTGTCTGTGTGTATTGGTGTGTGCGTGCATGCATGCATGTGCCCACCCACGCACACTAAGGGACAGCATTCCTAAAGTACTGTCTACCTTGGTGCTTTGTTTTTGTTTTTTAGATAGAATCTCTCTGTAGCTTGACACTTACCAAGTAGGTTAGACTGTGCTAGCCATCCAGCCAGCCCAGGGACCTGCCAATCACTGTCTCCCCAGGGTGCCACCAGATGGGTTCTGGGATGGCCTTGTGACTGAACTATCTTCTCAGCCCCTAGCTGTTGGTATTTTAACTAGAATCATTTGACAGGAGGTGGGGGAGGTTTACCTACCTCTAATCCACCAAGATGTTGTGAAGGAAGCAATAACAAAAATGGGTGAAAAGAAATCATAGTTGGAATCTCAAGCCTTACATTGTTACTTTATTTATTTGCTTGAAGCCATTTCTTCCCAAAAACAACATAAAGTTTCTTTCAGTAACAACAGATGGAGAAAAAATATGCAGATGACTTATCAGTGGAAAAAATATAAACCTGGTGTTGTGTACTTTGTAATCCAAGTACTTGGGAGGGGGAGGGGTAGGAGTCAAGGTCACCCCTCACTTCATAGCAAGTTTGAGGTCAGTCTGGGTTTGGAGCTTTCCAGAAGCCAAAGAAAGAACAATTTGTTTTAAGACTCATAGTCTCCGTTAGATGAAAGCCAGTGGATTTAACCTGACTGAGACTCTGGATTCCATCCCCAGTACAACCTGTGCATGCATGCGTTCATACACATACACAGATAGAGATACACATACATACCAATGTTGTATGAGGTTTCTGACCCAGACTTTCCAACCTAGCCTCATGGCCCGGACCGGCAGACCCACAGTCCCATAGTCCCACTGAAACACACAGATGCTTATATTAATTGTACGTTGATTGTCCTGGGGCCCAAGCATATAACTTGCTAACTCTTGCTCTTAAACTAACCCATAATTCCTATCCTGTTCAGCCATGTGGCTTGGTACTGTTTCTCAGAGCAGCATAGGCATCCTCTGCAACTGCTTCTCTGGTGTATCTGTGGCAGCTCTGCTGTGTTCTTCCTGTTCCCAGAGTTTTTTTAGTCTGATAGCCCAGCCCACACTTCCTGTTTGCCTTCGGCCAGTCATCATTTTTATTAAACCAGGAGGTGGGACAATTATTTACAATGTAACATAATCCCAATACACACCAACACACACCAACACACACACACACCAACAAAAGCAAGCAAGCCATTGCCCAAAGAAGCCTTGTGATCATGCTACAAAGCCCGACGACATCTACCCTCAACCCTTACCCCATCTCGCTAAGTTTCCTTGCTAGTATTCCCATAGGTAGTAAGACCCTATCAGAGCCCTTCCAATAAGGTGGTTTTAGAGGCCTCCACTCTCCCTTGATCCCTCGGGTTCTGTTCCTGGTAGGCTGAGCTATTGCCACTGCTTGGATTCTAGGGAAGACTCCTCACTGGGGACACAGAGATCTTGACCTCTCTATTTCAAATCCAACTCCAGACTATCTCTTGTACCCTTCTCTGAGAAGCTTCCCTGAACAGAGCCTCTGCCAACACCCAGGTCCTATTGCACACCATGACTCATCCCACTGGGGGCTTTGAGGTCTAGGCTGTTGGAAGGAGTTGGCTTGACCACCAAAGCGGGTAGTGAGCATTCAGAGAGCTTGGGGTTTCCAGAGCAGATTCTCCATGTGTATAGGAGCTTCCTGTCCAAAGAACTAGGAAGACAAGATACCTCCCCCCACAGAAGACCTTTCCTAATGTCCCATGGATGTGCTTATAAATGAAAAGGTCATTGAATATGTGTGAAAAGGTGGACTTAGTGGTATGCATGTACAATTCCAGCCCTTGGGAGGCAGAGGCAGGAAGAGAGCTTCATATTCCAGTCAGCCTGGCCTACACTACAAGTTACAAGTCAGCCAACGGCTTGTGAGATTCTGTCCCCCCAAAAGTGTATGTTCTTATGTATACAAATACATTAAATGGAATATGTGTATGTACACATACATGTATGTGTATTCATATGCAAACATATCGAAGTTTCTTCCACATACCAAAGTGAAGAGAATAAGAGGATGAATCTGCATCTATCAACCATCCTGGACAAATATAGTAAGATCCTGATTCCTAACATACAGAGAGAGAGAGAGAGAGAGAGAGAGAGAGAGAGAGAGAGAGAGAGAGAGAGAGAGAGAAAGGGGCCATGGGCTGGAGAGATGGTTCAACAGTTAAGAGTTCTTACTGCTTGTGCAGAGGAAAGACCTGAGTTTGGTTCCCAGAATTCTTCTTATCAGGTTGCTCACAATCACCTTTAACTAGTTCCAGGGAATCTGATGCTCTCCTCTGGCTCCCACAGATACCTGAGCATGTGTAGCATACACAAATATACAGAGCTACACATAAATAAAAATAAGTCTCTAAGAATAAACATGTATACCTACAACAACAAAAGTCATCAGTATTGTCTAGCTTTGTATCTCCATGGCAGAACATGTGCTTAGCATTCGTGGGCCATGGGTTCAAGTCCTGCCCCTTCAAAAACAGCCTGAAGAGATTGCCCAGTGGGCAATCTATGCTCATTGCATAGAATTTCCAGCACCCTTGTAAAAAGCTGGGGTGGGAGTTCTGGCAACCCAAGTACTGAGGGAAGGAGATTCCGGGTCTCGTCATTAGGATCACTGAGAACTCCTGTCTCACAAAAGCTTGTGGAGACCTGATTGAGGATAATGACTGGTGTCGACTTGATGACTTCAGGCCTTCATTAATTAGCACAGGCATACTCACACACGTGTACACACTCACACACGTGTACACACTCACACATGTGTACACACTCACACACGTGTACACACACACACACACACACACACACACACACACCACACACACACATCTCACAAAGCCAACATTCCTGAGCCCTTGTACATATTAAGCCCACCAAGGAGGGGCAGGTCCATCGCCCTTTGGGGTCCTTCAATGAAGTAAGTAGCTAAAGGCCAGCCAAAATTTTAAGCTGTATATGGACACCTCTGGGGAAGAAAGACTGTCAGAGAGATAGAAGGCAGGTCCATGAGGAAGTCGGGATGGTAATGCACATCTAAGGGAGGAGGGGAGTAGGTTCTCTGTGAACTAGTTTTCTACACCCTGACAGGAGCCGTGTAGGAAAAGGAGGGAGTTCTAGGGTACAGCCCATGATGGTGGAGAAATCTTGGCAAGAGGACCTGAGGCAGCTGGTGGCACTGTGATACTCGGTTGCCTTTCTCTCCATTGGATGAAGTAGTTAGTGCCTCCCACATTTGGGAAGAGTCTTCCCACCTTGATAATCTAAAAACCCCCTCACAGGCATGCTCAGAGGTTCTCTTCCTAGTCTCCAATAAGGTGACAGTAGCAACCATTACACATCACCCACGGCTCTGCAAGCATTGCAGACTGATCTTCCCCAGCCTGGCCCAGATGCATGCTGAGATCCTGGGAATGTCATCAGGAAAACAGGAGGTCTGAGAGAAGGTCCAGATAAACTCCCCTTCCAAGTCAGGAGTCCTAGCCTGGACCCAGCACTGCAGCCAGACAGACCTGTACTCATACATACTTTGCTCAGACCAAACATCTTTTTTTTTAGTAGGAATTGGTCATCTTTCTGTGAGCCCCAGATCTCCCACTGGAGTGACTCTGCCCCTCATAATAAGATGGGGGTGACACTGTCCGGGGCCTCCTGTCTCTGCTTTCCTGAATGACCCTCTATATCAGTTCCAGAGACCTGAATTGTCCCTTTAGTCAGGGTCCAAGTCAGAAGCTCTTCCCTTATCACCACCGACACAGGAGTTGGAGGCCTATGCTGGACCTCAGGGCCAATAGATGAAGATGACCCCTGTGTTGAACCAGGATGGCACATCAGTGTAGTGTGGGCCCCAAAGTAGGGAATCCACCAAGGCTGAAAGGTATGGAGAGGAAGTACACGCATGCATGCATTGTGGTGTGTGTGTGTGTGTGTGTGTGTGTGTGTGTGTGTGTGTGTGTGTGTATGTGTGTGTGTTTGCATGTGCATGTGTTCACTTAAGGATTCAGGCAGGAGCAGGTGGGAGGGATAAGCTAAGTTCTCAACTCATGAGCCTAACGCTCTTCCTTCTGGCAGGGGCTGGTGGTTGCCATCCTTTACTGCTTCCTCAATGGTGAGGTGAGTGTCCTGGGGAACCACAGAATTTCTCTGCAGGAGCTCCCTGGAGACAGCAGTGGAAGGAGGATGGGAAGTGTGGTTGGGCAAGTGTGCTTGCTTGGCGGAGTCACCTGGGGTATGCTAAACCACGTCCTGTGAGGATAGAGCCAGCAGAAATAGATCCTGTGGATCTGGGCCGGGCCTGTGATGTGTTCCTTCCCAAACTCTCTGTGTGCTTCTTATACATGGGCAAGCTCAGCAAACCCAGAGGAGCCCAGGCCCAACTCAGAACCTAAGTTCCCACAGTTCTGCTTGGCTCTGCGGGTGACCTGGCTCACTTCTCACCTGGAGCTCAATCTTCCCATGAGTGAAGAGGGTCACTTGGAACTGCCCCGGCCTTGCGCAGAGACTAAGCTCCAGCCATTGACCCTGGCTAAATAGGTTCTGCACACAAGCCAAGTGTCTCTGGGGCTATTGGCCAATCCGTCTGGTTCACACACTTGAATGGGAATGGCCTCAGATGTTTCCCAAAAATCAAATATCAAACCTAAATTCATAGGTTCAAGTGTTCTCTTGGAGACTATAGAGAAAATGTCTGCAGAGCAAACCCTCAGATCCCAGATAGATTCCAGATTGGGGCGAGGGGCTTATGGAAACAAGCATGCAGGTTTGGACACCTGATTCTGCAGTTTATGGAACCAATATCCCATCTTTGCGCAGTGTTAGAAGATGGCAGATACAGTCCATGAGAATGTGGCTGTCCCTAAGTCTGACAGCGGGACTTTGATCCCCAGAACCTATGTGGAAGGAGGCAGTTGAAGCTGTCCCCTGACCTTCACAAGAATGTCACGGCAATGTGTGTTCACATCTCTATATAAATAAACAAAGTAAAAGATAATTTAAAAAAGAAATATGGCATATACAAGTAAAAGATAATTAAAAAAAAATAAATATGGCATATACAAGTGCCCAAGATAGAAAGGGCCCTCAGTACCTTCTATACACGGGGTAGGAAATGGTCAGTTAGAGATATATAGGTAAAGGGAAATCAGCAGTGCTATGAGAGCAGGTGCAGCCGGACTAATCAGTCAGTCAGGTTCTAGGCACAGGCCTGACCTTCCCTCTCAAGTGATTGCAGCTAATGTCCGGTATTGGGCAGGTGCAGCTGGAAATTCAGAGAAAATGGTGCCAATGGCACCTCCAGGAGTTCCCACTGCGCCCTGTGGCCCTCAACAACTCCTTCAGCAATGCCACCAGTGGTCCCACCCACAGCACCAAGGCCAGCACCTCGGAGCAGAGCAGGAATACCCCTAGGGCCAGTGTCATCTGAGGCTGCAGCAAGTGGACAACGGGTTAGCCATTCAGTAGGACCTTATCTTTGTGTTCATGTGGCTGAAAGGCCTTCCTCTAGGTCTGAGCTTCCTCAGAACTACATGGAAATGTGTTACCTTGGAGCAGGAAGCACAGCCATGATTTGGTCTTGTTCTTCTGAGAGAGCAGTTCAGGGGCTCCGGAAGAAGCAGAGGAATAAATGACGTCCAGAAAGCCCTAGTCTCTGTGTATCAATCTTTTACCGCCTGGGGAGAGAGCACAGCCTATACTACTTCCTAATTTCTCCCTGCAGGAGTTGGGAGCTTTTCTGCTTCCAAATACCAGCTTACTTTAAGAACAAGCTTAGAAGCTCAGAAACTATGAGAAATCAAGACCCTCGGCCTTAGACAGACCTCATCTGTTCCCTGGAGCTCTCACAGAGCATTCAAAACAGCAGCTAAATTAAGGTGATGACGTCCTGGGGAATCTGAAGCCCCCTTCATTATCCCTGATGTGGTATGAGGACTCCAGGGAACATGGGTACATCAGGAAGCAAGCCATGCTCTCTGGATGGGAGACAGCTCCTTGAAGGCCTAAGACTTGCCCAAGCTACCAGCTACTTGGCAACAATGTGAAAGTCTTGTTATTTTGAGATAGTGTCTCTTATAGCCCAGGTTGGCCTGCGATTTGATAGGCAGCTGAAGATGGCCTTGAACTTCTGATCCCCCTACCTTCACTTTCCACGTGCTAGAATTAGAGGTGTGCACTGTCAAGCCTGGTTTATATGGTCCTGGGACTCAAACTCATGGCTTCATCACAATAGGCATACACTTACCAGCTCAGCTACAACTCCATGGAACCCTAGTGCATAGTCTAAGTATCTGAACTTCTAGGCAGGTGGTGATTTCCTAGCTCTCAAACAGGGAAGAATGAAGGCCCGTCCCCCTGCACTTTGAGCTTACATAACTCTGGCTCTCCAGGCCTGAGTATTTGTATTTCTTGTCTCCATTAGAGGATGAAATGTTTGAACCTTCATGCAGAACAAAACCTAACAGAAATGGAGACATGGCCTCCTATTTGCATTTTGCAATCTGCTGCAGGATCCCTTCTTGGGCTGAGACCCAGCACGATTTGTCAATGAACTATGCTTTTGGTAAACCAGACAGCCCCCACAAACTCCTCAGGTAGAGAGGGCAATATGGCTCAGTCAGAGAGAGCCTGCCATATGCACCAGGCCTTGGACATGAGTGATCTTTGGCATTGCAAATCAAATAAACAAGAAACAAACCAGTTCTGGGGGGCTTCGAGGTCTCTGAATTTAGTATTCGGAGTCACAAGACTCTCAACTGGAATAAAATGTTTAAAAACTGGGGCTAGAGAAGTGAGTTAGCAAGGGAAAGCTTGTTGAGCACGCATGAAGGCTTCAGCTGGATCCTCGGAACCCATGGAACAGCGGAAAGAAAGAACCAATTCCACAAAGCTGTTCTCCAATCCCCACATGTGCACATGGTGTGTATACACCCCCCACACATGTAATAAGCAAAATAGAGATATTTAAAATCACTGTAGGAGGGGCAGGGGCAAGGCTTGGTGCGTGAGTTGAATGATGATCTTAGTTCAATCCCTGGAACTGATGTAAAAGCCTAGAGCAGCCATGTAGGCCTTCAATTACAGGGCTGGGTAGACAGAGGCAGGAGGTCCCTGGGCTCACTGGTCATCTAGGAAGCATTCTTGGTGAGTTCTAGGCCAGGGAGGAACATTGTCTCATAAACAAGGTATATGGTTTCCTGGATGATAAGATTGCCCTCTGAGTTTCACATGCCCGTCTACCCTCATGCATACATGTGTACACACATAAATATGTATGCATACATTGACAAAATCACAATAGAAGTTACTTGGTGGGGCTAGGGCAGAAGAATCACTTGAGCCCACAAAATAGAGACCAGCCTGGGAAACATCACGTCTCAAAACAAAATGGGTCTTCAGTGGTGAAATATCTGAACAGGGTGTAGAAGGCCCTGGGTTTAGTCCCCAGCATCAGAAAAAAAAAAAAAAAAAAAAAATCACAGGTGTATTCACCTGCCCTGTAAGGGACCTTAATGATAAGATCAGGGCAGAGTCTAAAGAACCACACAGTGGCTGGAGGAGAAAGGGACCTTACAGAATATAAAATAAAACACTTTACCTGTTTCTGGGTGGAATAAAACTGGAAATGGGGCTGCAGAATGAGCAAACAGATCTGGGGCCTGAGGAGATGGCTCTGCTGGTTGGTCACTTGCCTTTCAAGCACGAGGACCCCAGTTCAATCCTCAGAACTAACGTTAAAAAAAAAAAAAAAAAAAAAAAAAAAAAAAAAAAAAAAAAAAAAAGCTGGGCATGGTGGCATGTGCTTGTAGTCCCAGCTCTGGAGAGCTCTAGAGCTCACTAGGCAGCCAACTTAGACTACCTGGTAAATTCTAGACCAGAGAGAGACCATCTCAAGAAAATAAGATGGGTAAAAATGCCTGCCATATGATAGTGACCACCTGAGTTGGGGTTCTCATCACCCACATAAAGCTGGATGCAGTAGTGATCACATCCATAATCCAGTGCTTATAGGGTAAGAAGACACGCAGGAAATCCCCGGAAGTTCACACGCTGGCTCGTCTGGCATGTGCAGCTGAGAACAACAGAGACCCTGTTTCAAACAAAATGGAAGGTGAAAAGCAATAGGAAATTTTGACCTATAAACTCCACGGTGTGCCACAGTGTGTGTATGGCCACATCCACACACAAATATTTTTACAAAGTGGATAGCATCTGAGAAACAACACAGCCAAGATTGTCCTCTGGTCTCCATACACTAGTGCTCACACCTGTACATACATGCACCTGCACACACATGCACATATAAGCACACACACAGAGAGGGAGGGAGGGAGAGGGAGAGAGGGAGAGGGAGAGAGAGAGAGAGAGAGAGCAGGTCTTCTCGTCAGTACGGAAATCTCCACTGGTTCTTGACCCCTTTCATCTCTACCTATGCCCTGCCAGCTGCCGATGATTACTCAACATCTGTTTGTCTCCCTACCTGCTGTGGAGTTCAGCTGTGCAAGTATGTGCTCTTTGAAATGTGTTCCAGGATCAGAAACAGTCACTGAGGTCACCTGACCCTTACAAATGACAGTCTCACAAACAGTCCTGAGTCTAAACTGGCCTCAGGGAAAGCTATGTTAGAAATCATCTCAGAACTCTTTCCTGGACATTGAAAACTTCAAGTTGAGCTCAGAGAGAGAACAGCTCTCCTCTAGAAACTGGGGTGTTCCAGAACCTGTGGGTCCACACGGAGGACAGAGGAGGACTTTAAGTCAATAGATTGAAAATCTATGATTCAAAAGGCTTTCTGGGAAATCCTGCTAAAGCTAGCGAATGTGTGCAAATCCCTCTTGAACTGATGGGAGAAAGTCCTTCCTAGCCACTCACTGGTTCCTTATTAGGTGGAGGACTGAGCCATTTGAAATCTCAAGTCCCTAGGGCTGGGCTAGGCAATTGCTCAGTGGTAAAACCACTTGCCATGCAAGCCACAAGGGTAGAGCCTTGATCCCTGGAGCCCACATAAATGTTGGACAGTGTGGTGGCTCACCTGTTCCAGCCTGGAAGGCAGAAACAGGCCATCTCCAGAGCAAACTGGTTAGTGAGACCAGCCTTCCAGGTGAGCTCTGGATTTGACTGAGAGACCTTGCCTCAATGGATAAGGTAGAGAAGCATCTTGAGACATCAACCTCAGATCTCCATATGTAACATGTAGATGTGCATCCACACATACATGGACCCAAACTCATATGAAGATGTGTATATACACATAAACACACACATCACACAGCACACACCCAGTGCTGTCAATGAGACAGGTTACTTAAATGCAAGCCACAAGGGTAGAGCCTTGATCCCTGGAGCCCACATAAATGTTGGACAGTGTGGTGGCTCACCTGTTCCAGCCTGGAAGGCAGAAACAGGCCATCTCCAGAGCAAACTGGTTAGTGAGACCAGCCTTCCAGGTGAGCTCTGGATTTGACTGAGAGACCTTGCCTCAATGGATAAGGTAGAGAAGCATCTTGAGACATCAACCTCAGATCTCCATATGTAACATGTAGATGTGCATCCACACATACATGGACCCAAACTCATATGAAGATGTGTATATACACATAAACACACACATCACACAGCACACACCCAGTGCTGTCAATGAGACAGGTTACTTAACTGGACAGTCAGCCTGGAATTGACTGCTGGTCTTTCAAAGTCTATTCCAGTTCAGAAAAGAAAGCACGCAAGGGAAAAGTTTTAAATATTCTTATTTTAGAATTGATATCTTAATATGTTGGCTAGCCTCTACAGCTTTCTGTGCTGTGGTACAGAGGGTACTGAGTCACTCTTCTGGCCTCTGGCCTAGAGGGCAACTGAAGAGCCCCCAAGGGCCATTTCTAGAGCTTAGAGTTTAAGAGGCAGCCTCAAAGTCATTGTCCCACTCAATCCCAGCGAGAGGTCCTATGTCAAAGAGGTTTCGGTCATGACCACACTTTCTTGTAGAAGCCACTCCTCTCTCTCTCACACACACACACATTGGAGGAGCCTTAGACTTTTCTTATCTGGTCCCAAGGCTGTTGAGTGAGGCTGTTAATGTGAAGGCCGCTGGTAGCATTGAGGAAGAAGAGGAAGGAGGCGGTGAACTCGCACCAAAACATCAGGGTGAAGCCCATCAGGTTGATCTGACTCTTGAGGATGATGATGAAGGTGAGGAGCCCCCCAGAGGAGAGGATGAAGGCGACCAGGAGGAGGTAAGAACCTATGGCCCACTTTCGTCGTGAGCGGACATCCTCACACACCTGAGAAACCATGAGCAGCTCCAAACCAAAGATGGCAGCCACCACAGCCAAGGCAGCCACGCTGCGTGCTAGGCCCATGCCCACAGCCAGCCCAGGCACGTGAGCCTGGTTCAGGTCTCTCAGGCAGTGTGGTTCACTGTGGTTGCTGATGGTGCAGAAGTACCACAGCCCAAAGAGACGGTCCTCCACCAGGAGCCAGTGGCCATCGCAGATGGAGACTGAAGAAAGGACCACAGCCAGGGCAGTGCACACAATGATGAGTGTCCGGATGAAGGACTCAAAGAAGGACCGGTGGGGCCTCCTAGGGCCCAACAGCCTCTGGGTCTGGAAGACACCGCGGGAGTTAGTGAGTTAGGAAGCGCTATGACACCAGGGAAAACTCCCAGCGCACGTTCCTCCAGTCCTGTTTTCTGCTCTGATATCATGGGAAACCATGAACTGACCCTCCCCAGCTTCCGATTAGACCCTTCTCCACCGGGCCCTTCCTTTTTCTACATGTCCTTCCCTCCTCTGACAGAGCTTGGCCAGGTGTTTTCCAATTGCAAACCAATCCCTGTTTTTCTTCTCAGCATCTCTACCCAGAATGAAAAGTCAAAGTTGGAGCTGAGAAAATGGCCTTTTTGGTAAAGTGCTTGCTTTACAAGTGTGAGAAACACGGTTTGATCAACAAACAAACAAACAAACAAACAAACAAACAAACAAACAAACATACAAACAAAAACCCCCTCACATTTATAAAAGACAGGCATGGTGGTAAGTGCCTGTAATCCCAGTGCCTGGGAGGCAGAGAAAGACCTGGGGCTTGCTGGGCAGCCAGCCAGCCTAGCCTACTTGGTAAACCAAAGAGAGACCTGTTTCAGAGAGAGAGAGAGACAGAGATTGAGAGAGAGAAGGTACCTAAGTAACAACAGCTCAGATTGGCCTCTGGTTTCCTTATGTGTGCAGACACACACACACACACACACACACACACACACACACACACACACACACACACACACACACACAACACACAGACACACACACACACACACACACACACACACACACAGACACACACACACACACACCCCATGGCAGCCGATTAATATAGTTCCATGCCTGAAAAATTCCTCTTTCAGACCTGTTGGCCCCCTGTGTGACAGCTCCTGGGCAGCTCTTTTGTCCCCAAGAATGACACCTGTATTTTTCTCATTCTCTTCGAAGAGGCTGTTCCCACACAGCCAGTCCACTGAATTCTCTCCTGCTCTTCTCCACTAGGTGCCCTGTTCTGCTCTCTGCTGCATTCTGATGGTATTTTGGAGCAATATGCTGTTGGCTGCCCTGCCTGGCCACTGTGTCCCCTCGGAGGGCAAGGCCACATGTCCAGAGACCACTGTATGTGTAGTACCCGGCATGCTGTTAGATCTGTGTACTTAAGGAAGAACACTGGGGGAATTGCAACTTGTGCTTTCTGTGTGAATTTCTTTATAGACTGAGTCTCCTGCCCAGACCTAAGATAAATGACTCTTTTATAGGATATACAGAGCAGATTACATCCCTGTTTGGGAGGTAGGAACAACAGGTAACACAGAATGGGAAGTGAGGGGAGTAAGGAAGAGGGGACTGGGGGAGCACTGGATGTCAGCTGAGAATGAGATTTCCAAAGGCAAGTATGAGCCGTACCTCTCTAAGAAAGCTGTGCAGCTGAGCCTGGTTTCTGGGAAACCGTAGACAGAGCCCTCAGGAGGCTGTCTGATAGGGCTGGGGAGATGGGAGAGTCATTAAAGTACTGGCCATGCAAGCCTGAGGACATGAGTTCGGATCTCCAGCACCACAGAAAAAGTCAGGTGTGGTAGCCCTGTTTCTAACTCTAGTGCTGGGTGGGGCTGGGGTAGATGGGTGGATCCCTAGATCTCACTGACCAGGCAACCTAGCTTAATCAGTGCGCTTCAGAGTCAGTAAGAGGCCGTTCTCTCTCTCTCTCTCTCTCTCTCTCTCTCTCTCTCTCTCTCTCTCTCTCTCTCTCTGTCTCTCTGTCTCTCTCTCTGTCTCTCTCTCTCTCTCTCATTTTTCTTTTCTTCCTTTATTTTGAACCTGAGCTTGGTCTTGATCACTATATAGCCAAAGATGGTGTTGACCATCTAGCCCTCCTCCCTCCTAGGATGACAGGCAAGCAAGCATCACCATATTTGTTTATCTGGTGCTAGGATTTGAAACCAGGGCTCCACACATGCTGAGTAAGCATTTTCCCAACTAAGCCCCATCTCCAGCCTGTGCCCTTGTTTCCCGTCTGCCCAGTGAAGCTGGCGATCCATGCAGGAAAGCACCTGGCAAAGTTATGAAATCCCTAGAGACTGATACGGTCACAGGATGGGGCAGTCACACAGATGAATCACAAGACATGCAGGCCAACTCAGACACCTTTTGACCCCAGCCCTCACTCTGTCTGAAAAACAGGCACATTCAGTCCCTTCATCAGCCCCGCCTGTCCCAGGCCCAGACTGGACTTTAATCTTCAGGCCCTAAGACACCACACTGGGATTAGACAGAGGTGATAGATCTGGTGTCACATTTCCTTTTGCTGACTTGAAGTAGCTTCATGTAAATTCTCCGGCCACCAGTAAAACTGCAAGGATTGCAGGTTCGTGTGGATAAAGATGCATGGGACCAGGAAGGTGGCTTCGTCTATAAGGTTGCAAGCCTGAGGACCTGAGTTCTATCCCCAGAACCTATGGGAAAGCTGGGCATGTTGGTGCACACTTAAACCCCAGCACTGGGAAGAGAGAGATGGGTAGCTCACTGGAGCTCACTGGCCAGCCAGTCTCCCCTACTTGGTGAGTTTCTGGCCACATCAAAAGGGTAGTCAGAAAATGCCTGCCTTGCACAAAGGTGTAAATTCCATCCCTAGAACCCATGTTAAAAAGAAAGAAAGGAAGAAGGAAGGAAGGAGGGAGGGAGAGAGGGAGGGGGAGAGAGGGAGGAAGGGAAGGAGGGAGGGAGGGAGAAAGGAAGGAAGCTTGGTGTAGCAAATACTAGTAATCTCAGTCTTAGACAGTCATGAGGAATCATTGCTCTTCCAGTTTTAGCCTAGTTGATGAGTTCTTAGGCCAGTTCGAGACCCTGTCTCAAAAATAAGGTAGACAGAGCTAGAGGAAGAATATGCCACTGCAGATTGCTCCTCCCCCAGTCCCCACATACAAAATGTGTGGCCGTAGGTGGCTACTGATTCTTGAGTGGTCAATAACACCTGCAAGGATCATGTATACTTAGCCTTCATCTTGAACCACTATGTACCTCACCCCATACTGCTGGCACCTCCACTAACTTCCAGAGACCCCAGGGCCTGGAATCCTTGCCCAAAGGCTAGGGGGTGGGTTGTGGGGGTCGGGGGCATGTAGGGAAGTTCTACTTAGTGGAAGTGCCAGGCAAGGGGAAGTGGGCAGTCATCCTGCCTCTACCCATCGGTTTCCTCTCTGTACCTGTACCTCAAAACTGTCTATCCCTTCAGTCAGGACCTTGACCTCTTCCAATAAATAAAACTGCTCATCCTCTATTTTCTACTTGACCCTGTGACCCTGAATAGTTCCAGCTGACCTATTGTAACCTTCAGTCAAGGGCTACTGAGGCCAACTCCAATGCCATGTCATATAATCCTCTGCTCCCTAAGACCAACAGCAACCCAAGTATGCATACTGAACTCACACTCATTCCTCACATTTCTGTATCCACTACTCTGCAATGTGTACTCTGCCCAGGCCTGGGTCAGGCTACCATCCCAGCCCTGAAACCCCTGACCACACTGACATCTCTTCTGCAGCCTGCTAAAGAGCCAGCCTAACTGTTCCTGTCAGCTCCACCTCTATGCGTGATCCAGGCCTTGTGCCCACTCTTGCTACTGGGTAGACCCTCGTGCATGCTAGGCAAGCTCTCTACCCCTGCCATACACCCCCCGCCCCCCCCCACACACACTTTAGGTTTTTTGTTCTGAGACAGGTCCAGGCAGGCCTTGAACTGGCGATCTTCCTGCCCCTCAAGGAGACGGAATGAAGACCCGCACTAACAAGTCTTGCTCTTTGCTGTCACTGGTTCCTTTTTACCCTCTCTCCACAGAAGGGTGATAATAATACCTAACTCCTAAGGTTGCTATGGGGATGACATCATTGGCCAAGTTTTCCTCAGAGTAGGAAAGTGCTCAGCAGCCTTTACTGACGTTAGTGCAGTGTAGTAACAACACAATCCCCCTACAGTGCAACCCATCTTCCTCACTGCCGGGCACAGCTGAGCATGCTGCAAATACTCCCGTGCCCTCCTCCCTTCTCCCTCACAATCCTCCCACATTTCCTCCTCCCCTTTCTCCCCTCCCCTCTTCCCTCTTCCTCTTCCCTTCTCCTCCTCCTCTCCTAGATGGAAGGGAGTTCCTATCTATAGTTTTTTCTGCCTCTTTAGCTTAGCTCCACCCACACCCGCACCCACACCCACACTGGTGTTTCTAAGCATCTCCTTTGGGGTACCCTGACACCTGTTTGGGGTGCTCCCACACCTGATCTCATTTTCTTTTCTCCCAAGGATCCTCCCTGTAGATGGTCTGGAATATGCCCAGAAACAAAGAAAAAGAATCCACCAAATCAAAGTCCCTGTCACACCCTAGCAACTGAGTTCTGGTTAACCAAACTTGCTACCAAAGGGGTGAGTGAGGTTCAGAGGCAGGAAGACCTGAATTTGTCTACATTCTGTCACTTGGTTGTCCACTGTGAGCAGGTCCCTTTTGAGCCTCGATTATCTCTATGTAAAATGAGTAGAGCTGTAGGGATGGCCTGTGTCTATAACGCCAGATACTGAGGAGGCTGGGACCATCCTGAACAACAAAGCAAGAGCCTATCTGTCTCAAGCAGTATCAATAATGACTAAAATATTGGTGACTAGTAACGGGTGGAACACTCCCTAAACAGTATCTGTCATAGGGCCTGAGCATCTGAAGGCAGAGTCATGACCTCTGTACTCCTCAGACAAGACCAGACAGTGGACAGCCTGGAGGACAGCCAGCCACTGGGATGCCTGGGTGAGCAGGAAGCTAGCCCGCAGGGTAGTGGACACTTCCCGACTGCCCTTTGAAGGGGCTAGGAATGTGGAGATTCTCAGCCAACACAAACACTCAGCAATGCTCCAAAAGAAGTGCAGATCTTAGGGGAAGCAGAGGCTCCTGCTTAGGACCTTTTTTTTTTTTTTTTCCTGGAATGTCCTGTCCGCAGTGAATACAATCCCACCTCAGTTCTACCTAGCTTCCCAAATTTAGAGGAAGATGACCTTTGCAGTCCGGGCTCCCAGAAAGTCTGGCTTTGCAAGCAACTAGTTCACCATTACATAAAGCAAGACTAGCATTTTGCAAGTCCTTCCTGTCAGTTCTCCACTCCAGACGCCCATTTAAAAAACTTTCCAACGACCCTCTGAGAAAAGTCTGACAGGTCACTCAGCGCTGACCTAGCAGAAATGTTTAGTGGCCTCTGGTGCTCTCAGGGGCCAAGAAGACACAGAGAGCCAGCTGCACTGGGGGAGCAGGTACCCCCAGATCCCTCTCAGAGAAACCTTCTAGGAGGGTTTCCAAGCAAAAACTGGGCACCTTGGAGAGTTGTCACCCTGATCCAAGGCCTCGGTCACTGAGGGTCCCAAGTCCTCCCCCATGGTAGGCTATACCCCGGCTCTGCGCCCCGTGGGCCCCTCGGGCTACCTGCGCGCCGATGGCCGTCATGCTGCGCCCTGGGCAGCCGCGCTGTTGCCTGGCCTAGCTGTCGCTCTCCGGCTGCGCTCCGCTGCGGGGCTGGCCCTCTCCCGGGGCGGGGCGCAAGTCAGGGGGCGGGGGCTTCGCATTCATTAGGCTGCTCCGGTTACACTGACTCAGCGCCCTGGGTTCCAGAGAGGGGGTACCCGGTGACCAGGGCTCTCCATCCTAGCCTGGATGATACAGATTCTTCGAGGGCTGGGAAATTTGGTTTCAGTCCAAGCTTGAAGGGCCGCGTGTCCCAAAAGAACACCTGGGTGCAAAAGGTGACGGATCACGCCAGTATTAGGGCTTCTACACCCACGGTGTGACCTTGGACTGCTAGTTTAACGTTGCTGAGCCTTGGTTAATAAGTTAGATAAGGTGTGATTGGCTGGGCTCTTGGAAGGCTTTTGTGACGTGTGAGTAGACCAGAAAGAACCTTCTGGGAGCTCTCACTTGCCTTAGTTTACCTTTCAAGGAGGATTGACAGCGTCCTTGTCTCCTGATCTCCTCAGGGGCTATTAGGCCTGATGTAGTGATAACAGATTCCTGCAATCAGGTATTTGAAGGCCTGAGGCAGAGGGATTGCCTCGAGCTGGAGGCCGGTCTGGATTACATGTTGAGTTCCAGAGCACCCTGGTGAGACCCTACAATCGCAGAAAGGGGGGGGGGGCGATAGGAAGGAGAAGAGATGGAAGAAGCTGGAGGGGGGGCAAGAGGAAGGAGAGGAAGTGAAGAGCATTGACTAACATGTACAAGGCCCGGGTTCCCCTCCCAACAGCATAAGTAAATAGGATGGGGGGGGGGGGGTACACTAAAATACTCCCACCCTCAAAAGGATGGAAGGTCTGGTCTGAGGGCAAGGGTTTCTGATAGTACTAACTACCTCCTTCATCTGCTGTGGAAAGTGGTAGGTAGGGTCCTGATTAAGGAAAAACAAGATGCTAAGAGATAGATTCAATGGATTAAATCATCTAGCTTGTTCTGGCCAGCAACAAAGACACTGGACATTGAAAGCACTGCACGTATGTCTCCCTGGAAAAGCCATGGGATCTAAAAGAAGGCACAGTCATACATGCATCTTTAGCTTCCATGTTCATCTGGCTCCATCACCATCAGAGAAACCCTTGGCCAGTGCTGGGGCAGGCAGATGGGGCGTGGAGACCTCTCCTTGCCTTCTCTTGCCTTCCTGTAACGAGTGGGCACACACTGCTGGGTCTTGAGACCCATGGTGAGTGTTGCTGGTGCTGCAGCTCTGGGACTAGATAACAGTGGCCAAGTCCAGCCACTGGGATTCTTGCCATGGCACCACCCACTTTCTTCCTAGTCCAGGATTCCAGAAGCCAGGCATTCATTTCTCTGAAGCTCTGGACTCCAGTGGAAGAACCCACTGAGAAGGACTTGCCCTCTCCCATCCCAGGGGGCTGGCCGTTCATTCAAGCAGCTCTAGAGTATTCTGCCAGAGGGACCTGGATTACTCTTTCCACCTGACCCGAGGTTGGCCAGTGCCTGGAATAAGCACCAGAAGGTGACCCTGTGTCTCAGCCGGTAGAGTGCTTGCCTAGCATGTACAGGGCCCTGGGTTCCATCCCCGGCACCACATGGTGGGGTGTGATGCTATATGTACCTGTTATCACAGCACTTGGGAGGTGAGGGCAGGAGGCTTAGAAGTTTAATCATTCTTGACTATTGAGGCCAGCCTGGGCTACATGAGACCTATCTCAAAAAAGGGGTGGGGGGAGGAATTGTCTGGTTTCAAAATCTGCACCCATCTCGTGCTTTCTGAGATTGCTAGATGGGTTGTGCATGTCTGTGGGTAGGGTGCCTGCTTGCTGGTGTTTATAAGAATAGAAAAGCATGGAATCAGTTGAATTTAGAGTAGTGTGCCTTGTCAGCAGGAAGGTCTAAGAAGCAGAAATGAGGAAGTGTCTGTTTAGTTCCCCAAAGGAGCAGGAACAGAGGCCTGGAGTCTGGGTGGGGCTTGAACCAAGATCTGACATCCTTGGCTTGAGGCACCCATGACACTACCTCAGCACACTCTCTTCCCAGTGACACAGTAGAGGCAAAAACTGTCCAGGAAGAAACAAAAATATTCCAAAGAGAGACTTCTGTGCTTGTGAGGTGGCCCATGCCTCTGAGTTTCAGGGCTCGGCTGTCAAACATGGACCCCAAGGAACTGGAATTTCCCCAGGAAGCCCAGGCTGGGGAAGGAAATGTTGATTCCCAGCCTCAGAGAGAGCAGAGATTTGTGTCCAGGAAAAGAGTCTGCACAACCCTGGCAACTTGTTAGACCACCTTGAAGGAAAAACTGAAGTCTAAAGCCAAGACAGTGATGGCTCAGTGGTGGATGGCAGCACACCAGGACTGCTTAGCTCTGCACACCTCTTATCCTCTGTTTGAACCTGAACTTCACATCAAGACCCGGGGGCTGGACTTGGGGTCACTGGATCTCTTTATATGGTCTTGTTCTTCTCACGCACACTTGTCTGACTGGCCACCTGAAGACAGTGGCAGAGTTAGACCTGTCAGGTTGCCAGGGTCCAGGCTGTGACCCTTCTAACTGCAGTGACAGCAGAAGTTTCTGTGTAATAGAGTGTCCATGGTGGACAGGGATGATGGGGTGGGGCCCCAGGTCTTAGAGTCAGAGGCAGCATGGACACACATGGCAGCCTTCCAGATAGCCTCTGCCCCCTCCTCCTAGTCATAAACCTGGTCAGACTTAGAAAAAAGGAATGTCGTAAGGACAGAAACCCCTCCCCCCTGGCCCATCACTCTTATGTGATAAGGCCCAGGCTCAGGTCCCTAAAGTTCCTGGTGAATCAATAAGCATTAACTTCACTGGTCAGTCACCAAGCACTGTTCCTCAGCTCTCCCGCTAAGCTCATTCTCTCTTCTGCCCAGAACATGCTTTAAGACACCACATCTGAGCAAGGAGTGCATGCAGCTCTATGGGAGAGGTCTTGCCTATCATGGACACGTGTGTACAACTCCCAAGGTTTGATTTCCAGCACCACAAATAATAAACAGGGCTGGAGTGATGGTTCTATTGGTCAAATGCTTACAAAGCAAGCATAGGGACATGAATTCAACACACGGAACACACGGAATAAAGCAAGGTAAGAAAGCTTGTAATCCCAACACCAGGGAGGCAGACACCCCAGCCAGCCTAGCCTACTCGCTGGTCAGTGAAGACCATGTCTCAAAAGACAAGGTGGATGACAGCACAGATATTCTCTCTCTCTCTCTCTCTCTCTCTCTCTCTCTCTCTCTCTCTCTCTCTCTCTCTCTCTCTCTCTCTCTCACACACACACACACACACACACACACACACACACAAGTGTAAGAAAAGGGCGAAAGGAAAAAGTAAAGAAAACATCTTTTAATATCTAAGCTGACACTCACCCTTATGAGCTCTGGGCTCAGGTGCCCCCTGAGAACGGACAAGTCCCCACATCTACAACAGCTCCCCCATTCCCTTCCTTTCCCCATCTCACACTCTCTTCCTTCACAGTGTCAGCTCTGAACCAAAGCACATAAATCAGGACGCCCGTCCCATAAGAGATGACACATACTCCAGTTAAGCTGAGCAAGGGACCGAGAGGGACTTGAAGAAAAGGGAAACAAACAGGCAGATTGGTCATGTCAGAATATCTCTTCCTTGTAACGTGGGGACAGTAGAAAACACGCCATCAGTTCAGTGTCCCTATTCCAGGCTGCCTTCTGAGCGGAAGGATTAACCAGGGAGAAGCCTCATTATCAGGATGGAAGTCAGCCTGTTAATCCTTATTTCTCAGAATGTAAATAACAGGTTCATTGCAGGCAGGTGACCTGCAACTTGAACAATTACTTGATTGATTAAGGCTGGGAGATGCCTCAGTCTCTAAGGTCTGAGCCAATGCCTCATTGCAAGCATGGAGATCTGAGTTTGTTTTTGTAATCCCAAGAACCGAGAGGTAGAGAGATCCTGGGGCTTGCTGGCCACCTAGTCTACCTACTCAGTGATCTCCATGCTAATGAAAGATTCTTAAAAAAAAAAAAAAAAAAAAAAAAAAGGACCGGTGAGGGAGGGGCTGGCAAGATGGTTCAGGGATAAAGCATTTACTTGCCTTTCAAGACTAAGTCCAACTCCAGGAACCCATATGAAGATTGAAAGAAAAAACAGCTCTTTAAAATTGTTCTCTGATATTCATATGCATGCTGTACCCCTAACACTCACACACACACACACACACACACACACACACACACACACACACACACAGGCATTTGCACACACACACATTTGCACACACTTACGCTCACACACAACAACAAAGTGGACAGGTCCCTAGAGCAAGGTTTCCCTGTGTATACGAACACAGCCACATGGACACACAGGCAAGATTAATTAATTATATTAATTATACTTTAGAAACTAAATCTCACTGTTTGACCCAGGTTGTCTGGAGCTGGGGTCCATCAATTAATCACTCTGCCTCAGCCTTCTGAGTGGCTGGGAATGACCTCTTTGTGTCACTCGGCCTGGAGCTATGATTTTTTAACAGAGAGGCCAAGGACTCTGCGAGGCTGTAACAGAGCCAGGCACACAGTGAATACCTTACAAACATTAACTAAATAAAGTGTGTTGACTACTCAGTTACCATATCTGCAACACTGTGCTGCTTCAAGTAAACATCATGGAAGGAAGATGGTCAGTCTCCATGCAAAAGGTGTTTGGTTTAGGGGTAAATTCTCCTGGGCTGGGGAGATGGTTCGGTGTATAAAGGTGCTTCCTGAGTGAAATGAGGACCAGGGTTCATATCCTCTCTGGCTATGTGACTGCATTCTAAACATTCCCTTATACCCACAGATGTGTGAAGCTCTGTCTCCTCAAAGAAACTACCCTTTACAATAGACCGAGACCATAATAGAAACACATGACCAGTCAAAATGCAGAGAACAAGTGATTGTAGTTGCCCACCCCCAATGCATCTATCTACCATGCAATTCCTGCACTTAAGTCTCAGGGAACACTGGTGTGGGAAGACTGTAAGAGCCAGAGGACCAGGAAGTCCACTGTGAGACTGTCTCCTAGAAATGACAGAGAAACTTCACCCATGACACTTTAACAACATGGCCGCCTAAACAAGACCTGAAGAAATATAACAGCAACAGACATGCTGATGTGAAAGGGAGAAGTCTCATGGAGCCCCATCCGTGAAAAAGTACAGGCAGCCAAGGAAAGCTAAGAGCCATAGAAACAGCCTTCTCCAAGGATGAGACCCCCTAACTGCTCGTCCAATACCAAATAGCCCCACAATCACATCCACACGAGTAACGGTAAACCTAGAGTGAGCAGGGTGTGTTTGTACATTGAGGTGTGTGTATGTAACAATACAAAGAAAAGAGGTGAGCAAGGAGGGGGCGGTAGCTGGGAGGGCTAGAGGGAGGAAGTGGGGGGGGATAAATGACTCAACTGTATTTTAGTTAAAAAATTTTTCTTGAGTTGGGGGCTGAGTAATATAGACAGACAACTGGTGTCTTCCTCCGGCTTCTTGCTTGCACATGGATATGCACACACTCAGATACACACACTCATACATGCACACACACACACACACACACACACACACACACACACACACAATTTCCTGAACTGTAGAAATGACCCTTGAAAATATCTTCTCCCTTTAATCTCTATTCCCGTCCCTGCTCCTCAGGTGGGTTGTTTTACGTCAACTGCACACAAGCTAGGTTCATCAGAGAGGAGGGAGCCTCAACTGAGAAAATGCCTCCATAAGAGCCTGCTGTAGCAGGTCTGTTGGGCATTTTCTAAATTAGCGATTGATGGAGAGGGCCCAGTCCATTGTGGGTGCCGCCATCCTGGGCTGTTGGTCCTGGGCTCTATAAGAAAGCACGTTGAGCAAGTGAGGGGGAGCAAACCAGTAAGCAGCATCCCTCCATGGCCTCTGCATCAGCTCCTGCATCCATATGCTTGCCTTGTTTCAGTTCCTTCCTTCTCGGCTTATGACGATGAATTGTTATATAAAATGGCGACATAAACCATTTCCTTCCCAAGTTGCTTTTGAGCATGCTATTTATCACAGCAATAATGACCCTCGCTGCTGCTTGGTCTCATAGCTTCCGTCTGTCTTTCTCTGACCCTCCTTCGCCTTCTATTTGCCCAGCCTCTGCCCACTGCAGGACGCTCATTTCTCTGACAGAGGTGCCTGTGTGGCACCGTCTATTATAAAATAGATACCCTTCTGGCATCTTCACTTCCCTTTCCCAGGCCCCTGGAGCTGGGGGGACCTTCCCCTCAGCCATTTGCCCTGTATCTGGCCCTAGTTCTGTGGGAATACATTTGTGCGTACTGTATCTTTAAATAAAGGAGCTGGTTTGGGTCATGGCAGGCGCCATAAAAAAGGTGGGAGGAGAGTCAGTTCAGGTAAGAGAAGCAGGGTGGAGTTAGAGGCAGACCGCGCGGAAGCCGCCCAAGAGACGACATGTAAGGAACACCGGTGAGCTACGGGCCGCCGCCACGTGGCCCGTAGATTAATAAAAATGAGTTGATTTAAGATATGAGAGCTAGCTAGCAATGTGCCTGAGCCATAGGCCAAACAGCATGAAATAAATAGAAGCATCTGAGTCTTTTTGGGGACCCGGGCGGCGGGCGCAGATAAGCGGCGCCAGGCAGGTCTGTGGATCCGAGACCTCGCTACAACATAGTTCCTCATGTTCAAGGCTCCAACTCTACCCACCTGTGCAGACCTGGACAGAGCTCTGTCTACTCCCAGAGGCTCTGCACTGACTTCTTTCTGTGTGAAGGCTTCCTGGGATATCTGTGGGAACTGCCTCGACTTCTGCAGCCAGAAGAGTCCCTCCCCATGCCCAACCTTGCTACTCTACTGTTTTTGCATAGGTGTGTGTGTGTGTGTGTGTGTGTGTGTGTGTGTGCCCTGTACATACTAAGAAAGTCCCTCTACCACTGAGCTACACCACAGCCACCTCTGTATCCTCTTGGTCTCCAGCTGGACACCGGATGTTTTGTTTCCCTTCTCTCCCTCTCCATCCCTCCTTCTCCCATTCACTTCCTGTCTTTCTTCCTGGCATTGCATTACCCTTCTCTTTGCCTTCCTTACCATTTTCTTTCCTCCTCTTCCCTCTTATGCTCCACCCGTTCCTATGTAGCCCAGATTGGCCTCAGTGTCTCTGTCCTGCTTCAGCTGCCTCACTCTACACCAGTGCACCATAGCGCTTTCTCTTGCCCTCTCTGAACACGCTGAGATCCCTGAGTGATGGCACTTTGTCTCTCTGTCACTGTTCTGTGTCAGGCCTCTGGGAAAAGCCTGTGAGTAATGCATGATGATGGACCAAAAATCCTTTCCTCTGGGATCCTCGGTTTTCTGTCCAGTGGGTATGTGACTATTTTGTTTTGGTTTTCAAGACAGAGTTTCTCTGTATAGCCCTAGCTATCCTAGAACTCGATCTGTAGACCAGGCTGGGTACTCAGAGATCCACCTGCCTCTGCCTCCCAAGAGTTGGACTAAAGGCCTGCACCACCACTGCTGGGCGGTATATGACTTTGTCGATGTTGTGAAGACCCCAGGAGACAGTGCCTAAGAACTGCGAGCAGTCCCTGTCACTCCTGTGTATAGAGGCTTATGGTCTTGGTTATGTCCCTGCTAGGGGTGCTTAACGTCTGATGGTCTTGAACCCCAGGAATACTGGATGAAAGAGTTGGGCCCATCTGGGGAGGCCATCTTGTCACTGAGGGTTTCCCCTTTAAGAAGTAGGGTGCATGAACTGACATTCTCTGAAGAAGCATCATGACTGGAGCCTGGTCTAGCCAGGGTGAAGGGATGTTAGCTAACCCAAGCACTTGGGAGTCTGAGGCAGGAGGATGAATAGTTGGAGGAGACCATCTCAGAGTTGTGGGGGAGAGAAAAAAGAGGAGGAAAGAAGAAGGTCAGGAAAGGGGGGATCCAGTTTTAGAATCGCTTTAGCCCTTTCTATAGCCACTTACTGGGCTGGCAGTAGGATTCAGCTGGTAGCACGCTTGTCCTGCATTCACAAAGCCCAGGCTCCTCCTCCCAGCACTACATACTCTGTGTGGAGAACACCCCAGAGAGCTTGACTGAAAGCTGAGTTGTTATTGTGTAGATGGAGGTGAAGAGCAGAGCCCAAGACATCAAGGTGAGTGAGGTGGGTCAGACACTAGCCTGGGGCCCAGGGATCAGAACACAGACTTCTAGGAATTCACAAGAGCATTTGGAGAGCTGCAGGTGTCTGGGTTACTACCCTTCACTCTCACCTGGCTTTGGGCTCCTGCCTCTTCCCAGGTGTCTTTGGTGTGAGGCCCGGGAGAGGGAATCGCCTCTCCCCCTCCCACTCTGTCCCAGTCTGTCCTTGTCTTCCAACCACTGATCCTTCACCTCCTCCCGTGCCTCCTGGTGCCCTTTGCCTCTGCTACTTTGAGCTCCAGCTCCTCATTCTGATCTCAACCTACCTACAGGTACCTTATTGCAACACAGACACTTTTCACTGCATTCTAGTGCTGCTGGGGACAGCCACTCCCCATCCCCTCTGTAATCATGGGTGGGCGGAGCCATTAGTGTGATCTTGGTCCTGTTTCCTTTTTCTTTTCTCTCTCTTTTTTTTTTAATGTGTGAAGCAGTGGGGGGATATATATTGTGTGCACATATCGAAGAAGGCTGGAGGACAGTATTGGATTGTTGGATGTCATCAAGAATACTGCCCACCCATCTCCATTGAGAGTGTCTCTCACTGGCCTTCAGCTCATCAATTAGGTTAGGCTGGCTGACTAGTTAGCCCCACCAAACACAGCTTTTTAACCTGGTGTCTGGAGCTCAAACTCCAGCCCTCATACACAGCAAGGACTTTACAGACTGTCAATGTCCCCAGACCCTATCACTTTTTTTAAAATTATTTTTATTTTTTTGCAAACTTAGAACACTTAGCCTTGTCAGTACATTTTGAAATACCCTGTATCTTGGGGGTGGGGGCAATTAACAAATGTCCCAGAGTTATTCTGTAGAGCAGACTGCCAACTCATCACTTCCAGGAATGTGTCAGAATTCTTCTCTTACCAGGAGCCCTGAAGGGTCAAAGGGCCCAGGAAGCAAAACCAGGCACTCATGAGAGAAGAGTGCTGGCCTGGGAAGGGCTTCATCTGGGCTCTCAGGAAGCCTGAGACATAGGCCCACCCAATATGTTCTAATTGTGCTGTAAAGGGAAGCAGGCCAGGTCCAGCAACCTAAGAGGAAGAGACTAGGGCTTTCCAGGCACTTCACTTGGAGAGGTGGACGGAGCCTCTTAGAAGGGTGGGGCAGCCTCTGGACCTTGGACTGGGTGTTTTGATTCCTGGTGCTGGTTGCCTATGCTCTTCTAATTTTTTTCCCTCTGGGACTGGGGATCAAACCCTTGTACATGGGCATGTGTTCCACAGCTGAGATTCAGTCTCAGACCTTTTTATTTTACTTTATGCAAATCTGGATGAATGGATGGGTGGGTGGATGAATGGATGTATTCAGGTGTGTTGTGTGTGTGTACATGTGTGCATGTGCTGGTGTCAAGCCTGTGACCTCTTCTATGCAAGTACTATGCCACTAGAGCTATATCCCCTGCCACATAAGATCTGTATGTGTGTTATGTACTTTTAAAAAATCAAATTTATTTTATTTTATGTATATAAGAGTTTTGCCTGTATGCCTGTATGTATGTCTATGCACCACATGGGTGCCTGGTGCCTGAGGACGTTAGAAGACTTTGGATCCCTTGGAACTAGAGTTAAGTGTGGTTGTGAGACACCATGTGTCCTGACTGTTGGGATTCTGACCCAGTGTCTGCATGGCCCTAGCCAATGGCAGTTAGTCTGCTTCGCCCAGAATTCTGATGTCAAGCTCCATTTAAGAAGGCTTTCCACCTTACATACTCATCCCCTGACCCTCCCCTCTCCCCCATGTATCTCCCCCCCCCATCCCATTATAATCAGCTCTCTATGTGAGCCCAGCTGGTGTCTCTTTCCCATTGCTCCGTGAATCTCTTTCCTGCAACCCTGTGAGTCCCATTGCAAGGGCTGGCTGCATGGGCCTGGGGCCCATCCCCCATGTGCAGCCAGCCACCGATATGAGAATATCATTACACATCACGGAATCCTCTGTAAGATCAGCAAGTGCTTTTAATCACTGAATCAGCTTTCCAACTCCTGCATTTATATATATAAATAAATAAAACAGGGTGTGGCTGTGTAGTCCTGCATGTCCTGGAATTCACTGTGTTGACCAGGCTGGCCTCTAACTTACTGAGATTCACCTGTTTCTGAGATTCTCTTGCTTTTACGCAGTGCTCAGGACTGAATCCATGTCTTCATGAATGTTAAGCAAGCACTCTCCCTACTGAACTATATCCTTAACACAAGTGGGCTGCATGCTATACATGCTCTGTCTCCCTGACTCTGTCTGTCTGTCTCTCTCTCTGTGTCTGTGTGTGTGTGTGTGTTTTGAAGTTAACATAGTGGTGGAATTAATTTAATGTGGCTCGGGTTTGCTTCAGATTGCTGGCTCAGAAATCATCCTATTTCAGCCCCCTGAGAACAGGTGTACCGAACCATGCCTAACCAAAGGGTGTATTTAGTACACATGTGAAAACTTATCAGCTCAGAGGACTTGATACTGCACCCTGCATTTTAAACTCCTTTTAAAAAAACAAAATCACCAGGGAGCTCGAGGATCACTTTCCCATTGTAGACAAATTCCGCCTTGAGAGGCCACCAGTCTTACTTCAGGCTCTGTCTACCCCCTGGTTGCTGGCCTGATGCTAAAGGGGTGTATTGTATATCTCCTAGAAGTATAGAAGTACTAGGGGTCAAATGACAGCCACTGTCCTAAATCTTCAGCACTTCCATATTCTACATCTAGATAGGCTCCCACTAAACTGCCAGACTGTGCGTTTGTTTGTTTTTAAACCCGGAATCCTCCTGTCTCTGCTTCATGTATGCTAGGTTTCCAGGTGTGCTCCAGCATGCCCAGTGTGCAAGCCCAGTTCAGAGATAAGGGTGTAAGGTGCCCAGTCTTGGTTTCCCTTGATTCAGACACCATCTTTTCCCATCTGCTGCTAGCTGCTTCACCTGGTGGCTGCAGTTGATTTCCTAGTAACTGGTCTAGGGGCCATCCCCAACCCTCCAGGCCCAACCAGCACCCCTCCAGTACCCCTATGGGCCCGTGCTCTTCACTTCATGGTCCCAATTCCTTAGGATTCTCCAAGTCAGAGTGATGGTCTTGACATTAGCCACAAGGCGCCATTTTAGTGACTCTCAAGCTTTATCTCAAGAAGTTGGTAAGGAACACCCCACTCTTGATAAGGGCGATATAGTGGGCAGCTTCAGAAATGCCACGGATGGGTTGATGACCTGATAAAATAAAAGAAGAAGCCATTGGTGGTTAGCTGAGTTCTTTCTTTGTAACTGGGGTTTCCAGAACATTTCCAGAAACCTCCAGGGTTATGGCTGGGAAGAGAGAGAACTGAAGCAGTTGTTAATTCTGCTAGAATTTTGGCCCTGCTGCTGGGGAGAGCCTCCTCTATTCTGTTCTGCCAAGTCCCCCCACCTTTCTATCCTACCTTGATGGCACTCACTCATGTTCCTGGTGCTGTGGACATGGAGGCAGAAGATCAGAGGTTCAAGGTCATCCTCTGCTGGACAGTTAGTCCAAAGACAACATGGGCATTGAATTCAGGATGTCAGGCCTTTATGATGAAAGCTTTTACCTGCCAAGCCATCTTGCCAGCTACAGCAAATGCCTTTATCTGGGTTCTGCTTCATGGGGACAGGCTAAGAGCTTGCAAGTATACTACCCAGGCAAGTGGATCCAGAGGTCAGAAATTAGAAACAGATTCAACACCCATGATGGTGAATAATGACTCTCAACTAGACCAGATCTAGAATCCCTTTGGAAACAGACCTTTGAGCCTCTGGGTTTATCTGTGAAGGTAGGTGAAAGGGTAGAGTCCCTCATGGTGAGCAAGTGGAGGGCATAGGAGCTTGAAGAGGTGGCTTTTTACATTGCATGTACAGTCAGGAAGCAGAGGGAGATGAATTCTGGTGCACAGCTCAGGCTCTCCTTTTCATTAAGTTCTGGATGGCAGCTCATGGATGGTGCGCAGTTAGGGTGGGCCTTCCCACTCCTAGAAATGAGATCTGGAAACTCCTTTACAGACATGTCTGCAGATTTGTTTCTGTAGTGAGTTCAGTTTCAACAAGTTGGAAAGAAGATTGACCATCATGACCTCTTCCCCTGTAAAGTGGCATATAAATTCCAAATCCTAGCCTCTCTCTCTCTCTCTCTCTCTCTCTCTCTCTCTCTCTCTCTCTCTCTCTCTCTCTCTGTGTGTGTGTGTGTGTGTGTGTGTGAAGCCACAAGTGTGTAATGAAAATCAACCTTTTCTCTTGTCCACTAGGTCTTTTTGTCATTTTACTTCCCAGAATCCCCCAAAATGCTTCCTTGCCATCAGCAGACTAGTTTCCCATCCTCTTTCCCAAATCAGCATTCTGCATCTGGGTGACTTTCTCCTCCGACCTGCAGCCCCCAGTCCAGGCTACTGCATGTAAGCCTGGGCCCGACTGCAACGGTTAGCTTCACTCATTGGGGCTTGAGTTACAGCTGAGGCACAGTTAGCCCCAGACCCCTACCCTACCCACCGTTCTCCAACTTCCTTTCTTCCACTGACCTGAAATTCAGGTGGGTGTAAAAATAATGACCATCAAGTTATTAGTGGCCAATTTAACCCTTCTAGAGAGTAAGAGCTTGCTCCTCCCACCCTCACTTCCTCCCATCTACTCATCACTCACATGCAAAGAACATTATTTTATCTATCTATCTATCTATCTATCTATCTATCTATCTATCTATCTATCTATCTATCTATCTATCTATCTATCTATCTATCCATCCATCCTCCAGCACAGGAAGGAAATATCTGATGTGTAAAAACCTGCTGAGTGAGCTAGGGGAATGATTCAGTGGTTGAAACACACTGCACAAGAGTAAGGGAGGCATTTCCATGCCCAGGACCATGTAAATGCCAGTGTATGTGTCAACCCTCCTATAATTCCAGAGACAGGGGATTCCCCAGAGCAAGCCCGCAAGCCTAGGGAGAGTGGCTTATCAGCGAGCTTTGGGTTTGATTGAGAGATCTGGCCTCTGTAAATAGTCACACAACATCCCAGCACCCTCTGTGGACTCGGGCTTCTCTTCAGGGTGGGTCCCCTGCCTGATACCCACATTCTTCACTTATTTGGGTGTCAGTGCTTCTGAACAAGTTTCAGAATGTTTATCTTTCTAGGTGAGCAGAGAACCAGGAAATGTGCACTGTAGGGAAAATCCCAATAGAACAGAGTGGACAATCCTATATCCATCACTCTCAGCCTCTGGCCCTATGTTCCTAGGCAGGATGTCAGGGCTGGGCCACTTTCCCTCAGCATTTCTCTCTCTCCCTCATTGCTCCCTACAGAATGGTGACAGTTGAGAGCAAAGTTCTGTGTGGGCAAAGGATGGGCACATCTCAGCAAGTATCACCATCAAGATGTTCTCTTCCTGAAACTGCAGTCAACAGATTCTCCCAGGGAAGCCAGGCAAACACTTAGCAAGTATTCCAATGGTATTTTAAGTTCCTTAGGGATGGGGATAGGCTGGTGAGGCAGTGATGATCCAGACTATAAAGTGCTTACCCTGCATGCATGAGAACTTGAGTTCATTCCCCAACACTACAGAAAAAAAGCCAGTCTTGAGGTCTGTACATCTTATCTGAGAGATGAGGAAACAGAGCTGGGAAGATCCTTACGGTTGGTTCACAAGCCCCCCCTAAATCAGGGAACTCCATGTTCAGTGAGAGGCCTTGTCTTAAAATGTAAGGCCTATAGCAATTGTGGAAGATGCCGATACAGCAAATACTGCTCTCTAAACACACACCCACTCATGTAGAGGCACTCACCAACTCACCCACATACAAAATAACTTTTTTAAAAAAGTGAAGCGACCTGGCCTGATATTCTCTTTTCTTCTTTCAGGACCATGCACCATTCTCTGTGAAAACACCTATGCTAGATAATTGTCTGCCAACCCCATACAAGCTAGAGATATCTGCAAAGCGGGACATTTTCTTGATTGGTGATGGATGAAGAAGGAACCAGCAGCATACTGTGGGTGGTGCCATTTCTGGGCAGGTGAACCTGGGGTGTGTAAGAACATAGAGTGAGAAGTACAGTGAGTGCAGGGCAGTGCCATGGTCTCTGTCTTCAGGCTCCTATTTTTTCTGCTCTGACTTCCCTAACAGATGGACTGTAGCTGTAGGCCAAATAAATCCAACCTTCCCAAGCTGGGGTTGGTCAGTGTTTTATTACAGGAGTAGAAAGCAGACTTGGGCAGCCTGTGTCTTAGTTCACTCTCTATTACTCTAATAAATACCGAAGTATCACTGCTGCACATCCCCCATCCCCACTATGTGCACAGGAAAGCATTGAGTCTTTTGATGCTCCAGGGATGCTGGAGCTGTTCTGCTGTTTCTGTTGGTGAATTAAATAATTAAAAGGCATAATCCAGAATTTTGAGAGTCTTGGTGGAACCATCATATGACACCGTGGAAATCAGGGGTTCTTAGTCTCACTAAGAAAAAGAAAATTAGGAGTAAATTCAGATGGAAGCTCCTGGACAGTTTGGTAGAGTTTAAAGTAAGACACAGGGCAGGTTAGCTTCGTGTCACAGCTTCCCAGCAGAGAGGCTGCCACATGGCAGGCAGCCACACAGGGAGAAAGCTTTGGGAAAAGAGTCAGAAAAATCTCATAATCTGCCTGCCTTCCTAGGGGTCCCCGACCGGCCCACAGAGATAGATTACATTCATATCTTTGCGCAGGATCTTCAGCCAATCCTGGGTCATGCTCTTCTGTCCCCGTGCTCACAGCTGTGTCCCCTCACTCGTCCGTACAGAGACAAACTGTCAATTCACCTGCAGTCCTGGAAAGCCATCATGCTGAGTGACACGCTGAAGGTCCCATGGTAGGAGCACACCATCTTGACACAGCCCTTGTCTATGGTGACACTGGGCCCTGGAGGAGAGTGTCCCCATATAGAAGGGACAAAGGACAGTGACCTGAAGTTTGTTTCTACTCCAGGGAAGGCTCAGAGTCAGGAAGCGCCCCCCCCCCCCAGAAAGCCTGCTGAGCACTGGGCTGAAGCTCAGTGGGGGGGGGGGGGGCATTTGCTGGGAACTGGGAGGCCTTAGCTTCCACACCCAGTCCAAAGGCCTACAAATCACTGTGTTCTAGGGATGGCTGTAAAATCCCCTTTGTAGAGAAGCTTGTCTGGTGGGGGGGGAGGGGGGTGGCACAAAGGACAAATACTTAAGAATTCCCCAAACAAAAATGTCTTTTATTAGATTACAGAAGTTGAGCCAATGTTGAACTAAAACTAAATTTTCCTACATGGCCATCCAGTATTAACCTCTCTCTCTCTCTCTCTCTCTCTCTCTCTCTCTCTCTCTCTCTCTCTCTCTCTCTCTCTCTCTTTCTCTCTTGTGTGCGCGCGCTCTCTCTTGCTGTGTGTGTGTGTGTGTGTATGAGCACACACATGTGTATGGGTGCTTCTGCATGTGTGTGTGAACAGAACCAAGGCTGTGAAGTCACAGATTGAAAGCATGAGGGACCCTGCCAGAACACCTTAGTCTGGTATTTGATTTTGAATTAATTTTGGGGAGCTATATGTTCAGAAGCATTTTACTGTTGGGCATTTTTGTTACCTTCACATTCAGGTCAGTGATTCTGTACTGAGTTGTGACCCACAGATTTAAAAAGTCAGGGTTTTAAAGTGTGTACAAGCCCATATGCACACACATATAATTAAAAATAAACGTATAATTTAAAATAATAAAATTAGGGTGGGCATCGTGGCTCATGCCTTTAATCCTAACAATTGGGATGGCTCAGGCAGCCAGATCTCTGTGAGTTCAAGATCAGCCTGGTCTACAACTTTCTTTCCAGGACTGCCAGTGCTATATAGAGAAACTTGGTAAAACCCCCCACAAAACCAAACAGGTAACAACAATAATGAAATCATAATAATCAAAGCAAGTATCAAAAACAAACACCAACAAAACCCTCACAACACCAGACCCATTCTTGGGTTCCAAAAATCTGGGCTGAGCCTAACGATCATGTCTTTGATCAAGCTTCCGGATGCATAGCTGGTTACTGGGGAGGGCGAGGAAGGGCTCCCTTTTCTTTAAGGGGCTGTCACTCACTGGGAGTTGGACCATGCTCCAATGACTATAGGAACAATACAAATTGGACTTTAAAAAAATCTGTTACTGGGTGGAGGCACAAGGGTAGGAGGCAGATCTGGGAGGTTTTTTTTATTATTATTATTATTTTAATCTTACATGAAGCAGAGCCTGTGGGCTTGGGCACACTGACAATCTCTGATGCAAAACAATGGACAAAGAACAGGGAAACGGCTGTTCTGCTCTGAAGTCCATGTGTGACCTAAGTAACCCGGAGTGCTCTCTCCACCTGGTATTTCTCATCTGTGAAATAGCAATGTTGAATTTGGTCATAATAAGTGTGTGTGTGTGTGTGTGTGTGTGTGTGAGAGAGAGAGAGAGAGAGAGAGAGAGAGAGAGAGAGAGAGAGAGAGAGAGAGAGAGAGAGAGACCTGTCATAGTAGTTGATGTACAGTACAGTCCTGGTAGTTTGAGGTAGCTCCTCATGTTGTGTCCAATGTCACAAAACAAAGAAGTTAAAGCTTTTTGTTTCCTAATGTTTATACCACCCCAGACTTCAGTCCAGGGAATTGTGCCACCCACAGTGGGCAGGCCCTTCCTACTCAGTAGATCTAATCAAGATAATCCACAACAGGCTTATTTTCTCAGGTGATTGTACAGTGTATCAAACTGGCAATTGATATTAACCATCTCAGCTCACAAATGAGACCATACTATTTACAACTTGGAAAAGCCAGTTTCATGTTGGAAAGACTGGAAGTTATGCAGCCAAATAGACCCGCCTAGAAGTCCCGCAGGTGTGAGCTGAGGGGGACACTTGTCCAAGTTTGCCCTGGAGTGAGGATTGCACAGACAAATGGCTTATACTGCTGGTATGAGGAGAGTCCTAAGCAAACCTCATCGACATAGGTGATGGTTCCTCTGCTGTATCCATGTGTACACTGAGCACCATGGAGACAGTTGCGATGGTTTGGATACGGAATGTCCCTCACAGGCTTCTGTTGGGGCATGGTAGCCTGGGGATAGTCTTCTGGGAAGTCATTGGATCTAAGAGCTCTGACCTAAATGGGCCTATACCCCGATAAGATCATAGCAGGGTGGCGCTTTTGGGAAGTGGTGAGACAGAAAATAGAGTTTTATTAGAGGAAATGGGTCACTGCGGGCATGTCTTTGAGGACTATATCTTGCTCTGGCTCCTTCCTTTATTCCATTTTTTCCCCTCTGCCGTTTGTCTGCTATAACACGAACTGTTCTGTTCCGTCCCTCCCTCTCTGCCTTTGATGGACAGAGACCTCTGATACTATGAGCCAAAATGAAGTCTTCCTCACTTGCTTTTCTCCGTTTGGTCACCTTGCAATGAAACCATCTAACACAACAATAAACAATCACTAAGACCTCACCGTTAGTAATCAGGGGGAGAGCCCAGAGTTTGGAAGCTCTCTACAGGTCATCTGTGCTCTCTACAGTGCATTAAGGAATCACTCGCTCTGACTTTTCTGCGCACATCCGGAGGGATAGGAAACCCTTGGGTGGGATGGGACTGTGTGTTCACAAATTAAATCAAATTACAGAATTTACATTTTGAAAAGGACAAACCCTCTGAAGTGTAACCCAGATTCCAAAAGTCTGATTGTTAGGCGCTGACTAGTGAAGCTGGAAAAGGCACCAGCGTTTGGGTAACCAAAGCGAACGCGCGCGCGCTCTAGCGGCCAGGAGTTTAAAGTGCAGCGTGGGCCATGCAGGCTGGAGCCTTAGGCTTGCTGGTGCCAAGGAGGGTAGGTACCAATGATGAAGGGCAGGCTGGAGGACTAGACCAGCTGCGTTACTATGGTATCTTTTGGTTTAAGAGAGATTTCTTTAAAGACATGGTCTTTGCAGAGTCAAGACTTTTTTTTTTTTTTTCCCAGAATTTCTCTCTTACCTCTCCTTAGCAGGGAGGGGAGAGGGGAGCGCAGTGGCAGAGGGTTACACCTCGGACTATTCAGGTCTTCCAGAAATCCCTTACTGATACCTGGGTAGCTTCCGGGCTCTGACCTGCTAAGCCTTCTCCGGAGTCAAATTAAACGATAAGCATTAGAGGGTGGGAAAACTGGCTGAAAGGAAGGAGAGATGGAGAAAGCAGATGCTCTGGGCTGCTTGCCTCACCCTTGCCCTCCTTGAATGTCCCGTTTGTGGCCATGTGCTTTGCATTCCTGCAGCTGCTTCTCCTGGGAGCCTTTCTTCGGCCTCTTCATCAGACCAGGTTGGCTCCCAAGGCATCTCTGTACTCCACCATATTGGATATTGGTGAGGCCAGAATCCTTGATGCCCCTCCATTCTGTTTTTGTCAGCAAGAATTGTCAAACCTCCCTGAGGCCCAGTTCGGTGTCCAGACGTAGGAAATGGGGCAACCATCCTAATGGTTTACTCTCCTGAAACTTAAGGACCCTAAGATGCTGGAGGGTTGCTTCTGGCCTCGTCCCTAAAATATATTTACAGCTAGGTCTATGGATTTTCAGCAGAAAGGAGTCTGTAAGGAGACTCCAAAGGAATGGGGGGCACGAGGGGATTTTTAGGGACTGTATGTAAGTGTTCTGCCAACGAACTACACTCTAAACTCGATTCCCTTCTGTTTTGAGACTTCTGATCCTCCTGCCTCTATCTCCCTAGTGCTGGGAATATGGGTATTATATGGCACCATATACAGTTTATGTGGTGTTAGGGGAGAACCCAGAGCTTTGTGCATGCTAAGTCAATACTCTATCAACCCTCAGACCTCTGCTCTGACTGTGTATCACTGTTTTGTGGCACCAGAGCAGCCACAGGTGGTATGTAAGTGTGTTTGTGTTAATAAAACTTTATTTATAAAAAGGAGGCAGTGAGTTCTAGTTTCTGATTCCCAGAGTAGCATACAGAAGCTTCAAGGATTGTTCTTTAGAACCCACACGTTTGCTTTTGGAATTTGACCTTTACCTGGCTGTATAGGTTGGTCTTCATTCTAAGAGCTGAGCACTGTAACGCTCCAATCAACGATGTAGCTATTTTCATAAATACAGACAGTCCATGGTGTACTCGATGCTTAGCTGTCATGTTCGATGATAAGATACAGCCAATCTATTTCTACATGATACTGCCGTCTTCTGAGACTTGCCGTGGAGGGGAGGATGACAGTGAACTTAAGATTCTGTCTTCACTTCCCAAGTCCTGAGATTGCCAGTGTGTACTTCTGCCTTTGGTTTATATAGTGTTGGGGACTGAACCTGGGGCTTTGTGAATGATAGACAAGCATTCTACCACCCAAGCCTCATCAACGTGCCTGGGTTCTCAAGTCAAGGGTACATGTCCTTTGAAGGGGACAGAGTTCAGAAGGTCAAGAAGGAGATGAAGTTTTGATATCCATCCACCCACTTACCTACTTGCCACGTATTTCTTAGGGATTTATGTAAATGGTGTCTGAATATGCAGGTCTAAGGAAAGTAGGTGTTGTCTCCAAGGGTCTCAAGCTGGCTGGCTCTTTAAGAGGTAGCAATTGCACTTTGGTATTTAGAAGTCCATGACAGAAAAGTGTCCGTGGGGGTAGGAAAGGAGGGGAGTCTACAGAGTGAGAGAGAGTTGGAAACAGTCCTCAAGAATGCAGGAAGCCTGTTAAAGGATTTTGGTAGAGCAGGAAGAAATGAACCACAGAGGTAGGGCCTTTGTGTGTCTCATCAGGCAGGTGATGGAATCTCAGATTAGTATCTGCCTCAGGAGCTCAGGACTCAGCAGGAATCAGTTTTCACAGCACTTTTTCCAACTAACAAGAGAAGAGGTTTTGCCCTTTAGCCTGGCTGCAGGAATTTGAGCAAGCTTGATGCTCTGGGCTGGAAGCCTTAGATAGCAGTGTTGTTCTTTCTTTGACCACCAGAGGGCGTTCCAATACTTCTGTTAAAGGTTTTTATTTTCTTATAAAAGTCATTTCAGACTCCTTTGAAAGTGAAATTGCGATGGTTATCTTCCCTCTGGCTCATGTTTTCTCTCCTATTGTTGCTGGCATAACCAGAGGGACTTTGGCTCACTCATTGGCCCTGTTGAATTTTGGGTACATTATATAGGAGAGAGAAAAGAGAGCAGAACAGAGAAAGAGCCTGGATCTTAACAGCCTCTACGGAGACACATCCCTAAATGGTCTGTTAATTCTTCCATGAGATCCCACATCCCCAAGGCCCCATTAGTATGTGCCAAATAAGCCTTCAACATATTGTATGTAAATTTTGTCCCAAAGAAACAATAGACATATGTGCAAATACAAGCACTAATTGATAATGTACATGCTTGAGATTCTGGAAACGTGAACTGCTGTTCACACATTACTTTGAAATGTATGAAAGTGCATTCAGCTTGCTGCAAGACTGGTGGGTGGTAAAGGGTTTGATATGCCTAGGATACGGTACTGAGCAGGCACATGGCTGCTCACTGCTAAGTTATTTCTACTTTTCCGGGTGTTTGAAATACTTTATAATAAAATAGTCCCAAATAGGGCCAGGAAGATGGCTCTACTGGTGAGGTGCAAGGCCAGAGTTTGATCCTTCCAGAACTCATGTTAAAAGCTGTGTGTGGTGGTGCGGATTAGTAATCCCAGCCTGGGGAAGGTAGAGACAGGAGGATGCCATTGATCAGAAACAGAGTTTGGCATAGTTAAAGTAAGGCTTTCTGTTCAGGCTCCTGCTCAGCACCCCCATTCTTGGCAGCTCCTCAGACCCCTGTGGCTCTCTGTTGGAAGGTGGCTTTCTCCCCTCAGCGCTCTGAGTAAGTTCCCAGATGACTCACAGTCTGCCTGCAGGAGTCCTTCCGGTTCCTTTCTAAACATCTGAGTCCTGGTGGTGTGCCTGTGAAGGCCTACTTCCTTAAACACTGACTGGTTTTTGGTTCGCTGAATGTCACATCAATCGGGGATGGGAGGGTACGGAGAGGTGTGGAGGGTTAGGAAGGTGCAATCCACACTCACACTCCTGCTGGGCCCTGGGCGCTCTCTGTCTCTGTCTCTGTCTCTCTCTCTCTCACACACACAGGACCTTGGTGAATGGAAAACATCTGGCCTGTTTCTCCCAGGCACAGTGAGACTTGAAAGTAGGGCTGGACCAAAAGGTCTGCAGGGAGGGGACAGGAGTCAGCAGTGAGGGAGAAGGAGGGAACGGAGAGTGAGCCCCACAAAGAAGGCAACTGTCAAACTCTCATTTTCAAGGAAGCCCAAAGTAGAAAAATACCATCCTTGTCTGCAAAACTATGAAAATAAAACTATTCTAAAAACGGTAACTCAAGTTAGCGAAGACATTTTCACATTTAATACATCCAAGTGTGGCTGGGATGTGGCTCGGTTGGAAGAGTACTTGTCCAGAATGGATCCCTGAGTTTAGTCCCCAGCACTGAATAAATTAAGCATGGGGTGGATGCCCATAATCCCTGCACTGGGCTCTTCTGGACTATTCTGGAAATTCAAAGTCATCCTCAGCTACATAGTAAGTTGGGGGCCAGAATGGGCTGTCAGACTCTGTCTCAAAACCCCAAACAAAAGACAAATCCATGTGCAAGACTTTTTGTTTATTAAAAAAACCCAAAAAACAAAAAACCAACAAACAGGTCCTGGTTTTAGAATCCTATCCATGGTTGCAGTGGAGGAGCAGAATTCTGTCCACACCGGGCTGGAGCAAACACACCATAAAACAACAGAATGCCACTGCAAGGCTACGAACTGTCCCAAGTGGCAAAGGTCACTGCCACTGACCCTATTGCATCACTGATGGTAAGAAAAGGAAATTTAAACCAACTACAATGAGGTGAAGGGTCACTGAAGAAGACACGTGGTACACATCCATGCAGTGAGGGGTCACTGGAGGAGACATGTACATGTACATGTATATGCGGCCAGAACATCATAAAAAAAATAAACAATTTTTTTTTTTTAAAAAAAAAAAAAAAAGCTGGGGATGGTAGCACAAGTTTGCAACCTATTGTGATGTGCTGGCTGATTTTATGTCAACTTGACATAAACTCTTGTCATTTGGAACAGAAAGGCTCAGTAAGAAAATGTGTCCACCAGATCAGCCTGAGGGTAAGCCTAATGGGCGCATCTTCTTGATTCATGATTTATGTGGGAGGGCCCAACCCAGTATGGGTGTGCTGCCCCTGGGCCGGTGGTCCTGAGTAAAATAAGAAAATTGCAGGCTGAGCAAGTCAATGGGGAGCCAGCTGGTAAGCAACACTTCCCCATGGCCTCAGGCTCAGCTCCTGCCTCCAGGTTCCATTCTTCCAGAAGTCCTGGCTTCCTTCAGTGATGGATGTGTAAACCAAATAAACTGTTTCTTCCCAACTTGTTTTTGGTCATAATGTTTTATCGCAGCAATAAAAACCCAAACTAAGACAGTGGGAGGGGCAGGGGGCAGAGTTGGGTGTGTGTCTAGCTACTGCCAGAAGCAGCCATCAGCCTGCTGAGCAGGGAAACTGACAGGGTTCAAGCCTGAGCCACCCCCTAAAACTACAGTGACATGCACCCTTTGCTGAGACAGGACCAACCCCAGATCCATGTGGATAAGGAAATGTTAGCATTTGAAGATACTAATTTTTGGGGAGTTTAATTACATAGGGGTAGGTAACTGAGGCTCTCCATCTTTTTGAGACAGGGTCTCATGTAGCTCAGGTCAGCCTTGACAACCTTGAAGTTCTGTCCCTCCTGCCTCTACCTCCCTAATACACAAATACACCCCACTTCTGCAGGGTGGAAGTTTGTCATGGGTGTCCGGGAGTGGGGGGTGGGGGTGGTGGATGTTTAGGTGTAACAGGACATCTCCAGGGGAGACTGTTTCCTTGACCTCCCGAGTTTCTGGGCGCTCCCATGTGCCTCGTCATGACTTGTCTTTAAAGCCAGTGGCCATTCTCACATGGACACTGATTTGCTTTTCTTTGCCTGTCATTTCCACACCTTGTGGTCATGCTGGGCTCTTCTGGACTATTCTGGAAACTCATGCCTATTTCCTTAGTCTGTGGTTGAGGATAGAGACATCTTTAGGGAGACCATTATTTTGCAGACCATGGGACTTTGAAAAGGACTTCCTGTTTGTTTTTCTCTCCCTTTCTTCTTCCTTCACAGGACTTGTGGTATTCCCATGTCTGTGCTTACTTACAGTAAGGGCAGCCTCCCAGAATCCCCTTTTGGCAGGTCATTCAAATGTGAGGACCTGAGCTGCATTGCCCAAATCTACACCTAAAAAGCTGGTTATGGTGATGTGAGTTTTTAATCCCAATGCTAAAGAGGAAGAAACAGCATCCTTGGGGCTCACTGGCTCCTAGTTTAGCTGAATCTGTGAGAGACCCTGATTCAGAAAAGGTGAAAAGTGATTGACAAAGATACCAGAGGCTGACCCTTGACCTCTACCTCCCATCTGGTTGGGATTACACAAATACACCACATGCACATACACACATGTACATCCACATGAAACAAACACAAAATATGTTTATTTGCAAAATATGTATACATATTTGATACACATACCAAAAAAGTTACAAAAAAAAAAAAAAAAGAGAGAGAGGGTGGGATGCAGACTTCAGGAATGTTGAATGTCGGCACCAAGCACTCGGGACAATAGTCCTTGTCTTGGTTTTCCTGCTGCTGTGATAAAACACTTGGCAGACTTGTGGTGGATAGGAGAGCTGCCCCTGTCCCTCACTTTGCAGAACTAAGTAGAGTGGGCCCTGCACCTTGCCTGAACAACACAGTAGACCTGACCTCATTGATAGAGGTGTGGGTAATCTGGCTCTGAGAGTGTGAGTGTGAAAGACCAAGTTCTGTCCCTCATCTACCATATGGGCAAGGGAGATAATGCACCCCCATACTCCTTGAGACCTATGATGGGTGGGATCATAGATGGGGTGGATGGTGGGATAGGCCAATTTACAGTTCTGGTTCTGGGTTGTTGGTAGGTTGGTCAGTTTGCCAGTTCTACCTCATCCTCAGCACCAAGGTGAGCTCTCCAGTACTGCCCTGGCTAGCTTACCCTGTAAGTAAGCCACAGGAGCAGAAACCAATTCTCCTGCTCTCAGGTCATCTTGCTCACACCTACACCACCAGGGCCAGCTCTACTATGAAATACAGCCACTCTGCCTAGTGCTGTAGCTGGTGAGAGGCAGGGCGAGCTTGCTCTAATGATCTGGTGTTGAGGATGAAGGAGAGCTGGCAGGCTGACCAACCCAGCAACCACCTGGAACTGAAACCATGAGTTGGCACATCCCATCATCCACCCTATCTATGATCTGCTGAGCATGTGAAGGGGTTGGTCCTACAGATCCAATGATCTCCATGACACAGGTCAACAGCTAGAATTCCAAGAGGAACCCCAGTGAGAGCCCAGCATTGATGATGTAGCAAAAACCAGAGACCTCAAACCAAATCAATGACTGACTGCAGTCAACACTTGCAAGTGACAATATGTGGACTAAGGACTGTGTGACTTACTGTGTCACACTATAGCTTCACTACACACTTCATATACACAATGAGGCTTTTCTTTTTTCTTTGAAATTGTATCTTGTTTTATCCTGGGGATTATGTTCTTGTACATTGTAAATATGTCCCTCCTACTGGTTTAATAAAATGCTGATTGGCTGAAGGCAGACAGGAAGTATGGGTGGGGCTACCAGACTAAGAAAACTCTGGGAACAGGAAGAGCTGACTGAGATGCCTGCAGACACACCAGAGACACCACAATGAGATGCCAGCAGTTGCAGAGGAAAGAAATTGAAATGCTGTTCTGAGAGAAGGTACCGAGCCACATGGATAAACAACATAAGAATGATGGGTTAGTTTAAGAGCAAGAGCTAGCAAGTTATATGCCTGGGCCCTAGGCTGATCAACATGAAATTAATATAAGCCTTTGTGTATTTGGCTAAGTGGCAATGGGGTTTCAAGAGGGTCTGAGAGGGTCCGAGAGGGTCCGAGCTGGGCTAGGCTGGAAAGGCTGGGCCAGAAACTTCTTACTACAGGGTGGGGTGCAAGGGTAGAGGGCAGTTGGTAAGGAATGAGATGATTGTCATCAAGGTGCATGTTGAGAAATCCGTAGAGAATCAATAAAAAGTTACATTTGAAAAAAGAAAACCCAAACAACAAACAACACCCGGCAGAAACACTTATGGGAGGAGAGTTTACTTGGCTCAGTTCCATGTTCCATACATCAGTGAGGGGAAGTGGAGGTAGCAGAGACTTGAAGCAAACAGTCACACTGCACCCTCAGGAAAGGGCAGATAGCATGCTTGTGCTCAGATCACTTCTCTAGACAATCTCCAGGCCCATAGAATGGTACCAGCTACAGTAGGCAAGTCTTCCTAGCTCAATTAAAATAATCGAGATACACCTACAGGCCCTGGTCCAGGCTAAACAATCCTTCTTGGAGATTGTGATTCTAGATTGTGTGCTCTTGACAAGCCATTACAGTGATGCTATGTGGCCAACTGTAAAGATACTCATTTAGGATCACACTGGTCCACCTGTCTCCTGCTTACAGCTGTCTAGCTGTGGTGGCTGCGTCAGGCTCATGGGGATTAGCTAGTGTTGACTCTGACTGCAGCTACAGCTTTGTTTCCAGTTCATTCTCTCGGATTCACCCCGCAGCAGTAGCTGTTGGTACGTGATCTCACTGTGGATGCCCTGAGTACTCCAGTCTGTCCTCATTTTATATGGTCTTTCTACTCCTGTCTCTCTCTCCACACGTTCTCAGGTCGCTGAGTTGGGCCTCACCTTGAATCCAGGTTGATCTTAGGCAATACCCTTCTCTTTATTGCTGCAAAGACCCCAGAGCAGTCCTCTCCTCATCCTCACTTAGTTCAGTTATCCACACACAATTGCAGTCCCCAAATGTCAAAATGACAAATCACAGAAACCACTTAAGGTGTTCACTAGCCTGGGTAGCATGGCAAAGTTTCAAGCTATCCCCTTCAGATATAATGTCCGATCCAGAGCCCAGGGGCAAAGCTGGAAAGCCTGCCTCACTGGTGACCTCTCTGGCCTCATCCGCAACTTCAGTGCCTGTAATTTAAGTACCTATAATTATCTGACTGTTTAAGACATCTATATACAATATTCCAACCTGACTTTAGTAACCCAGCCACCCCTTTTGGCCTTTTATGGGTGGATTTCATGAGACACTAACCTCCTTAGCACTGCTTAAAATATTTTTTTATATATATTTAAAAAAAATCATGGAAGCCCAGAAGACTCTGAGACTCTCCAGGGAAACTACAGCTAACACCTAAGAATGCCAGTAAGATTGCTCTCTAGTGTACGTGTAGTGGGGTGGTGGAGAGAGGAGGGTGTGTGTGTGTGTGTGTGTGTGTGTGTGTGTGTGTGTGTGTGTGTGTGTGTGTGTGTGTGTGTGTGCACCCACCTGGGTGGCCTCCAGGTGAGGATGGAACTGCTTTTGCAATCCTCAGGATGGGATTCCAGGACTTTGAGCTCCTTGGGAACACAAGGACTTGTCATTCCTGTCCTTAGATGTCAGTGGAGATGAGATGCAGCTCTGAGGCGTGGCTGGTGGTCATGAGAGGGAAGGAGGGCTTTCGAATGCATTTCTGTCACCTAAGCCTTAATCTCCTTATTTGGATAATGAACAGGGACACCCCCGGCCAGGTGCCTCAGTGCCTGCTCATCTGGGTCTTCCTTTCTGTAGATTCAGGACCTGGGATAAACAAGTCCAAAAGTAGTTAATGGGAATGGGGCCTCGTGGTGTGGGCCTGTAATCCAGGTGCTCAGGAGGCTGGAACAGAAAGATCCTGAGTTTGAGGCCAGCCTGGGCTATGTAGTGAGGTCTCAAATAAAGGGAAAATGTTCAGGGAAGAAGATAGCACAGTGCTCCTGCTGCAGGGGAGATGGGAAGGAAGTAAAAAGACTTCCTGTGCAGGGTGAGGACCTCAGTTTGACCCTAGAATGACACAAACTGCCTGGGTAGTGTGACTGTAATCACAGCACTCCCACAGAGAAGGAGGAGGACGCTGAGGTCTGCCGAAGCCCGAGGGCCACTTGGCAGAGAGCAGGGGCCTGCAGAAGCCTGAGGGCCACTTGGCAGACAGCAGAGGAAGAACAAAAGAAACACTGTCTCCAACAAAGTGAAGGTGGCGATGGACACAAGAGGTTCTTCTGACTCCCACATGTGGTCCAACTGTACCACACGCCCGAATGCACACATGGACGCATGTGTCTGCGCACACAGTAAAAAAGCCAAAATTTTAAAACATTTTAAATGGCTCAGTGAGTAAAGTGTTTGCTGTGCCAGTATGAGAATCCACGTAAGCAGCCCTGTGAATTCAGTGGAGCAGGGACAGGTGGATTCTGGGAACTCAGTGGCCAGCTAATTTAGTGGGGAAATGGAAGTTCCAGGTTCCCTGGGAGACCCTGACTCAAAATATAAGGTAGAAATAGAGGCGGGCAACCCCATTCCCACCCCACCCACCACTGAGTAGGTTGAGGTGCTTACTCCACAAGTAAACAACTCATAATTTTTGGGTTTTCTATTTCATTAATTATTGTTAATCTTTTGCTGCGTACAATTCATAAATCAAGCCACAGATATACATATAAAGGAAAAATAGTGTGCATACAGTTTGGTGCACTGGCCTCAGGCATGTGTACAACATCTTGGAATGCGTTCCCCAAGAACAAGTTCACTGTAGTGAGGTGTACTCCCCACTCTGAGGATGCAGAAACCAAAAGGATGACTGAATGATAGCTCTATCAGGTCTCCAGTAAACAAAGTCCACACAGAGAGGTGGTCATGGAAACAGTGACCCCAAAAGGCCCAAAGCCACTGGCTTTTCATTTCCACAGAATGGTTCCTTCCCATCCCCAGAGAAAAACACTGTCAGTCTCTTAAGAGTGTAACTATAGAGTGCCAGGCCTGAAGGCTTCACCAGAAAAGGTGAGGACAGGGTGCCCTGCAGACCCAGCTTCATCACAAGCCAGTCAGAAGGCTCCTTATTGGTCGATGCCACATTACCAGCTGGAAGGTTGAGAACTCCAGGCCTAAGCTCTCCTGGACCCCACAGCTATTGATGGGGGGTTACTAGTGATGGTACTTGAAAGCTGATGGGAGGCAAGATCCTGACAAAGCAATCTTAATGGTGACAGCACCATGTCAGAAGATTCTCACAGTCTGAGGTTCACCACTGCCCTCCAGGGGAGTTTGCTGAGTGGAGCCTTAAGCCAAGTCTGAATGGAGACAGACATCTTGGACTTCCATTAAAAATGTTTTCCCTTAATTTTCTGTCTCCCTTTCCGTGTGTGTGTGTGTGTGTGTGTGTGTGTGTGTGTGTGTGTGTGCGTTGTGTGTGTATTTAATTTTATGTGTGTATTTTGTCTGTCTGTCTGTGTACCACATGCATGTCTGGTGCCTGTGGAGGTCAGAAGAATGTGTTCAATTCCCTGGAACTGGAGTTACAGGCAGTTGTGAGTGATCCTGGGTCTTCTGCAGGAACAGCAAGTGTTTTTAACTGATGAGCCTCCTCCCTGGCCCATCTTGTTTAAAACATAGGGGCTCTTATTGGCCTAAAACTCACCAGGTAGGCAGGCTAGTCTGGTTTCCCAGAGAGCCCTAGGGGTTTGCCTGCTTCTGTCTCTCTGGTGCTAGGATTACACTACCACACCCAGCTTTTTGTGAGTTCTGGGGACTGAGCTCAGCCAGTACCAACCCCTCAGCCCTCAGATGGCACCTTCACATCTACTTCCCTGTGCTCCCACAGCCTAGCACAGAATCATACACACTGGAGCCTGCTCTTGCCTGTCCTTCTGTGCAGAAGGTACCACACCCAACCTTGAAGGCTGCTCACTTCCTTGCATCTCTGCAGGCTTCGGCTTTGGAATCAGGGTACTGGCTTGTGTTTTAGGCTGATTCTCCATTTATTTACCAGTGGAGGGAGCTGGTATGAGTTATTCTCAGGTCTCATAATTCTAGGAGTGAGGCTAACCATGGCTAGAGACCTGGGCTTTGGAAAAGGAAAGCGTAGAGAGAGCTGCTTGCCTTTGGAGTATTTTGAGTTCCTTTCATCCTCAACATCCTCACCCGTGACATGGAAAAGCACTACCGTACCCCATGTTCAGGGCTGCAGAAGGGACCCACTTGCAGCATGCCTTTGCCTGCCGCCTCTTTTCTTTTGAACAGCAATCCTCTGCGAAAGTCCAGCGTTGCTTTTCTGTGGCCTCCCCAAGCCGTTCTCCCTTCCCACCGAAGAAGTCCTTGGTTCATTGGTGAACCGCCTTCCTGGCCCCGCTATGGCCCAGTTTTAAAAGGAACCCTGAGAGACCTCACTCTGGCCAGGGGCATACTGTTCCCAAGGGTGCTCTTGCTCAATTGCTCTGGATCCAGGGAGAGAGGCTGGATTTAGACAAAGTTCAAACACCGGCAATCCTGCTTCCTTAGAACCCGAGGGCGGCCCGAGATGGGGCTCTTAGGACATCTGTAGATCCCAGCCAGCTCACCTGATCTGAGGTGGCTGGAGGTAGGAGGAAGAAATATTTCTACAAGCCTTCACCATGGCCACTCTCACATTCTGTCCAAGCACAAAGAGGGCAGAAGTGCTTTAAGAGCACATCTTCATTTATTTTTATTTGATTTTTATAACCCAGGGTCTCACGTAGCCCAGGCTGGTCTCAAATTTTCTCTGTCACCAAGAGATGGCCTTGAACTTCTGTTACGCTTGACTTTACCTCCTGAGTGCTGGGATTACAGGTGTGCACAAGCATGCCTGCTTTTTTTTGTGTGCAGTATTGGGAGATTGAATCCATGGGTTTGGGCATGCTCGGCAGCGGCCTCCCAAACTGAGCTACACCAGCTTCAAAGCTCATCTTTAGAAGGAAACAGAGATGAGAGACTAGAGCAAGGCCAAGTCATTTCCAGAACCCAGATGATGGCCTGGTCATATGGCCCAATGAGTTTGGCCCCTGGGACCTACATGGTAGGAGATAAGGGCAAATTTTCCTCTGGCCTACACACGTGTGCTGCGCTCACACCCATACACACATAGAACAAATACAATTTAGTGAATCAAACAACCCAGAGGACGAAAGATATAAAGTAGCAAATGCACTTTTAATTGATTTCAGGTAAAAACTACACAGGGAGAAGGATCAGCGATTAACTGTGGCCCTAGTTTATCAGAGCCATACCATCTACGTTAGAAAAAAAACCAAGGCATTATGTCCTCATGGGTCACACATGTCTGCCCCAAATCTGGTCTTTTAAACTCCGTATTTCTTCTTGAGCTCTTCCACTTTCTCCACATAGGCTTTCATGGCGCTTTCCTTGGAAGTCCCTGGAAGGAATCGGTGGGAGTACACATCAGAAAGGGAGTCTGCTAGAAAAGCATTGAGCTGGGGGGAGAGAGGGAGGGGGTCCGGCCTTGGCTCTTTAGAAACCTGTGTGTGCATATTTGTACAGTGGATGTCAAATGTATGTATGTGTCTGTGTGTCTGCCAGCAAATGTGCACGTGTGCAGTGTGCAGGTCAGTTACATGTCAAGTGTCTTCTCCACTGTTCTCTATTTACTTAAAAAAGACGTTCATTATTTATTAATGAGTATGCATATGTGCCTGAATATACGTGCAACAAACGCACGCAGGTGCCTCAGGTGAGATGAGGGTGTCAGATCTCTTGGGAAAAGTTATAGGCAATTGTTGTGGGTTCTGGGAACCAAATCTAAGTCCTCTGTAAGAGCAGCAGGTGCTCTAAATCAATTGACCATCTCTCTAGCCCCACCTCAGCTACTCAGAAAGTTATGTATTTTACGGGGGGAGGGTGGCTTGAATGAAAAAAGCCCCCACAGACTCATACACTTGAATGCTTAGTCCCCAGATAGTGGAACTGTCAGAGAAGGATGAGGAGGTGTGGTGCTATTGGAGGAGATGTGTCACTGGGAGTAGGCTTTTAGTTTTCAAAGGCCGTGACAGGTCCAGTCTGTCTCTCTCCTGCCTGTGGGTAGCATGAAAAACTCTCAACTACTGCTCTACCCTCATGTCTGTCTGTACGCTGCCATGACAATCATGGACTAACCCTCTAACATTGTAAGCAACCAGCGTGGCCTTGGTCATGATGTCTCTTTACAGAAACAGAACAGGAACTAAGATGGACACACACACACACACACACACACACACACACACACACACACACACACACAGAGCATGGGTAGAGGAACAGGAAGTAATGCAGGGGGAGGGGGCACTTACATACTCAGCATGGGCAGACATTAGAGCATAACTTGTGGGAACTGATTCCCATCATATGAGCTCTGGGGATCAAACTCAAGTTTTTAGGCTTAGTAGCAAGCACCTTTACCTACTGAACCATCTCACCAGACCCTCCACTGTATTTGAGACAAGCTTTCTCATTGAACCTGGAGCTCCTAGATTGGCCGCTGAGCTCTGAGGATCAACCTGCCTGTCTCTGCCCCTATCAGTGTTGGGGTTCCAGATGCATATTGCTGTGCCTTGTTTTTTGTTTTATTAATAGGTACTGGGGATCTAAACTCAGGTCCTTGTGTTTGCATGGCAGGCAACTTGCTGACTGAGCAATCTCCCAGATGTTCAAGCCTCTAACATTATGATTTCCATGTTATGATCTACATGTGTTGGACCATAGGCTGGACACACTTACTGTGGTCCCAGTTTATCAGTGGAGGTTATTTCTTATATATACAGCCCAGCTCTTCTATCTCAGAGATGGCTTGAGGACTACATATATGGCTCTCCAGGATGAGTTCTGCTTTACAATGCACCAAGCTTTTGCATGACGGGTTGCCCTTAAAAGCAGCACAGCAGGCAGTTTGGACCTGAGCTTTCTAGACAAGCAGAAAAGTGTCCCTACAGTGATCTTTCTGGTGCAGCAATTTCATGTTTGGCTTCAGCCTTATGGACCATCCGTTTTAGATTCTTATCTCCCACAGCAAGGCTGTTGGTTGTGAAAAAGCTGAGCCAAGACTCCTCTACCCCTTCAGAGAGAAGCTGGGAGAAGATTGAGGAAAGGCAGCTGGTTCTTGGAAAGGAATGAGGCAAATCTTTGTCTCCTTGTCTCAGTATAAGGAACGATGAATACACCCTGAGGGAGAGCCATACTGGGTTTCCTAGATTCCCCCAGGGTATGAGAAGTCCTTAGGGACCGAGGAAGCTTGTTGTGAAGCACTAGGGTATCTAGGGCCTGAGAATGGCGTGGAAGGTGGACAGCCAGACCCACACGGCCCCCTAGCAGTGCATTTTAGTGGGCTGGCTCTTTCAGAGTTCATGCCTTTCCCTCTTGTGAGGACAGTGGCTTATTCAGCAACTGGCTAGTGAGGGTGTGAAAGCTGCCAACAGCTTTGGTGCCAGCTTTTGGGGCTTACTGCCATGGGAACACGTGATTTAGTAGAGCCTGGACACTTCTTGGATGCTAGTGCTTAGCAAATAATAGTTTCATTCACTGGCCATGCATTACCTCATCACCCTTTTTTAATGTGCTCTTCTGGCTGAAAGGGAACTGGGGAACAGCTACTCGGCTAAAGGGTCACTGCCTGCTTGTTGGGGAGACAGAGGTGTGGAGAGGAAACTCTCTTTACTCTGATGACCTCCAAAGACCACGACAACAATGTCACTCCCTGGCCTATTTCTCAGTGGCTGATCCCCAAGTCCTTCCCCTTCAGATAACACCTCTGCCCAGAGACAGCACTCTCAGAAGAGACATCAGCAACATTCAGAGGCAAAGGAGATGGCCTAGTTTTCCCCCATGCTAGGGCTGGCTGGTTTCCAATGTGTGCCTCCTAACTTTGTCCTCCTGACTGCAGAATGGAGAGTCTTCAATGCCCAGCCTCACAAAGGAGAGAAGTTGATTAAAACAAGTTACCTTTCAGCTTATTCCACGAATCCCACTTGGCCTTGCCTTTGAGGTCCAAAAGCCCTGGCCGATCTGCAAAAGTGGAAAAGCAGACAGTAGACTTGTTACAAGCTCCAATGGAGAGCTTTATCAGCCTTTTTTTCTATGAAAAGGACCCCCCCCCCAAAAAAAGCAAAAGCCCCCAAACAAACCAACAAAAAACCCCAGGGTTTCTCTGTCTAGCCCTGGCTATCCTGCAACTTACTCTGTAGACCTGGCTGGCTGTGAGCTCAGAGATCTACCTACCTTGGTCTCCCAAGTGCTGGGATTACAGGCGTGTGCTACCACTGCTTGGGACACAAGACATTTTTAAATGCACAGATTCCCAGTGTGTCACACAGAGGGTTCCATGGTAAGAAACCCAGATGCCAGATAGCTTTAGAACAACCAAATTTAAAATTGAGAAAAAAACAGGATTAAAAAAAAATGGTCTTAGATTTTTTTTTTTTTTTTTAACTATAGGTTAAGTTTAAAACTCGTTTTACTTTAAAAATAACATTATTCTTTGGGATTGGTGATAAGGTTTAGCTGGTAAGGGCTTCCCTAGCATATACAAAGCCCTGGTAAGCTTCAGGACTGTATAAGTAGGGAACCCTGGCACATACCTGTAATCCCAACACTCAGAAAGTAGAGGCAGGAATTCAAAGACATTTTAGCTACACAGTTGAGTTTGAGGCCAGTCCAGGCTACCCAAGAACTTGTCTCAAAAAACAGAATATACATATTTGAATATAAAATAAAATTATAATATATAAAATATAAAAAAAAACGGATAGGCCTGGTGGTGCACATCTGTGACACCAGCCACTCCAGAGGCTGAGGCAGAAGGGTTGGAAGTTCAAGGCCTACCTGACCTACAAAGAGAGCTTAAAGCCATAGAGGGTGCTTAATGAGATTCTGTTTCAAAATTGGAAAAATATTATGTTATAAAAGGGCTAGGGATGAGGCTCAGTAGGCAGAGTGCTTGCCTGGTATGCCCCAAACCCTGGTCCCATCCCCAGCACTAGATAAACCAGGGGTGATGATTCACATTTGTAAGGTAAAAGCACAAAAATCAGAACTTCAAGGTCTTTTTTTTTTTTTTTTTTTTTTTTTTGGCTACATAATGAATTTGAGTCAGGCTGGGCTACATGAGACTGTCTTAAACAAAACAGAGGGGGAGAAAAAAAATAGACCAAAAATTCTCAAACCAAACCAAATCTATACTTTAATCAAAAACATCCATTCATTTGGTTCACAATCCAAAAGAAGCGGGGGAGAGGCTGGAGAGATAGCTCAGTGGCTAAGAATGGCCGCTCTTCTGAAGAGGAAGGTTCAATTCTCAGCATCCACATCGAGACTCACAACTGTAACCTCCAGTTCCAGGGGATCTGACACCCTCACACTGACAGATGTGCAGGTAACACATCCACATACATGACATTAAAACAACAAACCTCAAAGACAATTCTGCAAAGAAATACTATTAGGTCCTCTCTCCCACCCTGTAGCATGAATTCTGGTTGTGTTGTAATACAGGAAACTCAGAGCCGGGTCTCAGGGAAAGGCTGAGATATCAGAGAGGAAACACCACAGTCAGATCTCACCCAGCTGTCTTCCAGCTTCCTCAGCCTCACTCCTCCTGGCTTCTACTGCCTGCTCTGTCTTTCTATGCCTGCCTTAAATACCTTCTTCACCCAGTTGTTTCACATCCAGGTTAAGATTAAAGGTGTGGGCTACTACTGTTTGGTAGTTAGCCTTGAACTCTCACAAACACAGAAAGATCTCCTCTGTCTCTGGAGTTATGGGATTAACTGCCTGCCTGGGAGCCTGGAACTCCCTGTTCTGTAAACCAAACTGGCTTCAAACTCAGATCTGCTGGGATTAAAGGCATAGGTCACCACACCTCGTCTTTCCCTGTGCTGGGATTAAAGGTGTGAGTCACCACTCTCTGATCCTCCTGGATCGACTGTGGGTAGATCTCTTCTCTGATATTTCAGACTGGTTTTATTAACTATATAGCATCTCATCACACACCCCCTTTCTCAGTGACCTGGTTTCTCTCTCTGCTGTATTTCTACCATCCATGTTCTTTCTGGGTGTCTCTGCCTGTGACTTGTCTTTATAACATGGCTCTATTTTGCTATGACTTCAATGGACTCCTTGATTTGGAAAGTTTTGTTTTGTTTTGCTTTTTAACTGCTTCTTCCAGATCTGCATTTGGAGAGAAGCTCCCCACCATTCTTCCTGGGGAACAGTTTCATTGCCAGGAGCAGAAATTGCAGAGCGTATGGCTTAGGGCACCGAATCTGAGGAAAAGTCCTGGGAACCTTACAGGAAGACTCCTGTCAGTCTTTCTCCAGATATGGCAATGTATATTTGCAACATTCACATAGTTAATGTGTACATTTGGGGTGCGTGTGTGTGCATGCCATTGTGTATGTGTGGATGCCAGAGGACAACTTTTGGGGGTCCATTCTTTTAACAAGTGGGTCCCTTAGGCAGTAGGCATGGCAGCAAGAGCCTTTACCTACGAGCCACTTCAATGGTCTTTGCAACATTTAATTCAGAAGCCACTTGCCTTATGTGGCTACTGAGGCCCTTGAAACATGGCTCATGCACTGCTTAAGTTTGGCATTTTTGTCTAAAGCCTATATAGCCACATGTGGCTGAACAGTACAACCAGGAAGTGATAGGTTTCAAGCCAGTCTACCGATGCTTGTATGGGCCAACAAGTACATCTAGCCTGGCTAGAGGCCAAACCCTGAGAAAATACTATCTGGCAGCAAAGCATCCCAGCTTACCTGTTCCCTTCTCACTTTCTTCTTCTTCCTGGATGTTTATAAGCCCTCTTTTCTGACCTGCTTGGCCTGCCACTCCAGCTCCAGTGGAATTGGAGGACACACTTGGTGGGTGGCTGAGGGGTACATTTCCTTCTGTGCTGTCATGAATCCTTGCTAGAACACACTGTGCTGCTATCTCAGTATATAGCCACTGCCCAAAGCAGCAGAAGAGGCAAAGACAAAGGGGAGCCACACAGCACAGTTTCAAAATCTGTACCAAGGGGCTAGAGAGAAGGTCAGCCGATAAAGTGCTTTCCTTCAAGTATAAGGACCTGAGTTCTATTCCCAGAACTCATGTGGAAAAAACGGGGATCAGAACAGGGGAGCACATGGCAGCCTATGCTTATAACGCCAGTGCTGGAGAGGCAGAGACAGGCAGATCCCTGAGGCTTGGTGGACCACCAACCTAGACTACTTGGCAAGCTCCAAGCCAGGGGGAGATCCTGTCTCAAAAAATAAAAAGCAAAACACAAAAGGTGGATGGTGTCCATGGAAACAACACTCAAAGCTCTCTTCTCAAGCCTCCAGTCCTTACCAAAGAAAAAAAACAAAAACCCAAAACTCTACCAAGATTTTTAGAGAAAGGAAAAAGTCATCCCGATGGATGGTGCAGACACTTTGGGCAGCATCACTTCCAACTTGCCCCAGGGTACCTGATGAGACCCTGTTTATCTATTCAGCTTGGGTTGGCTGCCAAGTACTTAATGACCCTGTTCATCTGATGGGAACTGCAGGCTCAACAAAGCTACCAGTGAGCAGCAGGGTTTAGAAGCAAGCTTCCTGTGGGGCCTTTGCTTCCTTCACAATAGATGCTGAGATAATCAGTAAAGTCCTTTTAAAACCATATTGAATCTGCTCTCAGGCTCACATTAAGAATTTAGGAAGATGGTCTTCGAAGAAATCTCCCGGCTTAAAGTCACCATACCCTGCCTGAACCTTAGGGCCTCAGGCAGTTGGAAAGCGAGGTTCTTAGACTGCTGGGCTGCCGAGCCAACTTGGCCTGCTTTGATGAGAAGTTGGGCATACCTGTATTTATGTCGCCCACGGTGGCTTGTTTGAAGTGGCTGTAGATGAAGAGCATCTCTTCGTCACTTGGCTGGGTCTTGAGGTGCTTCACCTCCTCAGCAGCTTTGTCAAATTCAGCCTAGTGAGAACGAGAGGTACTGGGAGGGAGGATGCCTGAGTGGGATATGTCCAGAAATGGATGGGAAGGTGGGAAGGCAGCACTCTTCCCAAACTAGGATACCGACAGGGCCCACCTGTCCACTCATGCATTTACAGTACTGTGGGGTGCTGGGAATAGTCTTGGCTCCCAGTGGAAGTACACGCCCTTGAAATTTTTCCTGCCCAACTGACTGATCACCGCTGGCCCAAATCTAGCAATTTCTCTGGTTCCAGCAAATACCCGACCTATGATCAGCGGAGATCGACCGGGCAGTGAGGGGAAACGTGGCAGGATCAAAACAGTTGATCAGGGTTCAGGACACGAATTCAGTAGAATCCAGGGTCAGGAGCCCACTGGTCTCTTCCTACTGGGGCCTGGAGTTCAGCGTCGACCTCTGTCCCAGTGCCCAGATTAGGGAGAGTCAAGGGGGAGGAGCCAGGGATCACCCTAAAGGGCTAGGTCCCCGGCGGCAAGGGTCTCCACTGGAGGGATGGAAAAAGCTTCTGGGTTACCTCACCTAGTCTCATCTCTTCTGTATAGGGGCGTACTTGATACTACTTCCCCCAACCTCGACCTCCATTTAGTGCCCTTCTTTTCCATTCTGGTTCTTCCCAGTATGGGATTCATTCCCTCCATCCTCTTATTGTCCCATCTTTTTTTCGACCCTGTGCCTGCTTCACCCACGAGTCCAGCCCACTGCAACTCTCCAGCAGTTCCGGCGTGGGTAGCAGTTTCAGAAATCTGCAAGGGAAAAAGTTCCGCTCCCCAGGCTATGAGTTGGGATCGGATCCCGGATCTCAGAGCAGATGCCAAGTATCGGGATGGGATGGGGGTGGTGGAGGCCCCGCAGGGTTCCCGCGGATTGATTCCCCCAAACCCACTGCACCTTCTCAGCCCGCCGCAGTACCTGAGACATACTGGCGAGGTGACCTGGATCCCGAAAACGCGGGAGCAAGCACAGATAGGAAGCACTCAAGATCCTGAGCGCACAGGGTAGCGCCTTTAAAAGACTGCTCCTGCGTGCCAACAGAGCTCGGGCGAGCGCCTACGGCCAATCAAAAGTCGGATCTGTTTTCAGGGGCGTGTCCAGCCTAGGCCCGCGCCCAGCCCCTCCCAGGCCCAAGAAAGCATTTATTGCGCACGCGCGGGGAGGAGCCGCGGGGCACGCCGGGAGCAGGTGGGAAGCGGTATGGGTTTTTGGGCGGGTTGCGGTGTGCGTGTTGGGGGGGAGGGGAGAATTCTCGGGGTGAGGGCGGTTGGACTCGAGCTGGGCAGGAACTGAGGTCTCCTGGAATGAGATGCTGCTGCAGGAGAGTAGAAATCATTATGATACTTTCCCTTTAAATCATGCTGTTTGGGAAGAGACCGGAAGTTGCATCTCTCGTCAAACTTCTCAGCGGGGAAAATGGGCTATCGCGACTCTGGGAATCTAAGGAAGAACCTTTGCCCTACGCGACGGTGACCTGTTGGACCACGCGTATGCCCAAGCCCTTTTCTCTGAACTGTTGGCACATTTTTTTGACCTGTGCACATTGTCCATGTTTTCAAGACCTGCACTCCGGTGTTCCACAAGTGCTTATAAAGGCAGTGTGATGTGTTGCAGGAATATGTGCCCAACAAGCCCTTGTTAGTGAATAACTTCTCAGATGCTTTTTAAACACTTGGCCTGTGTTTATCGTGCAGGCTTCTAGACCTTGGGCATGCAGCAGTGGACAGATGAATCTCCGCAACTTTGGAGCTTCTTATAGCGGGTTAATAGCGGAGTAAATTAGAGTAAATTAACTTTAAAAAGGTAAAAAGTTGAAGTTTTAACAGACGTGGTGGGGGCAGTGGAAAGAAGATGCTGTTTGAGCAAGCGCTGCGAGTGAGGGAAGGAGCATTTTAGCAGAGTCCGAGTGAGCAACTGGTTGCTGTGGAAATTGAGGCTCCCCTTGAGTTTAGTCTCGTTAACAAAATAATTTAAAACTGACTCAGAAGAAAGCTTGAGGACAATTTCATTGAAGTTTGAGATTTAAAGAGCGAATAGGGCAGACAACTGAAATTCTGACACCAACTAAGGAAAGGAGACCAAGGGAAAGTCAACTGGGCTTGGAGGTTAGAGAAACATTAAGAGCCCATGGCGGGTGGGGTGGTGGAGGAGCATGCATAGGAGTGCCCAGCAGGGCGCTGAGTTCAGAGGACATTCAATTCGAAGCATTTGTGTCTCAGGGCAAAGGATCGCACCAGAGGCTCATGGTTAGACATAGAGATACCATATTAAGAACAAGAAGATGTAGAGGTCGAGGGAGTAGAAGAGGCGAGGCTGTTGAACTAAGAAAGAGGTCGGATGGCTAGATAATTACAGAGATTTGTTGTAATGTGGTTTCTTGATCTCGTGTGGCCAGGGACCTAGACCCATAGACCTGCTGTGCCAGACTGCTTAGCCACCCGCCGCTGCTGCTGCTAAGGCCCCCAGAAATGACTCAGACGCTTATATTAAGTCCATGCTGTTTGGCCTATGGCTCAGACACATTGCTAGCTAGCTCTTACATCTTAAATCAACCCATTTCTATTAATCTGTTTGCCACGTGGCCCGTGGCTCACCTGTGCTCCTACATGTTGCTCCTTGGGCGGCTTCAGCTCAGTCTGCCCCTGACTCCACCTGCTTCTCCTATTCTGATTCCTCCTACTTTTTCTATGGTGCCTGTCATGGCCCAAAACAGCTCCTTTATTTAAAGATTGAGATTCACAGCATACAGAAAGGCATTCCTACATCAGAGATTGGTCACTCTGGGGATGCAGTGACCATTCTTATAGGGATGGAAGCCATGGGGATTTCCAGAAGATTAAGAAGTGGGCAGGTATCTTATTCAAGGTTGTTGTGGGAAGCTTAGCTCCATAGAAGTGGGAGGAGCGGAGGCAGCCCAAGTGGATGGAAGAATTCAGTGGGCGAAAGAGAGAATTTCCTGGCATTGGACACCAAGGTGGAAGAGAGAATTCTCTAGAGGTCATTACAAAAGGAAGATTGTCCCTCTTCACTTCCTAATGTGTGGCAAGAGACTTGGACCACAGATCCACACCCTTTCTGCCTTTCACCTTATCATAACCTTAGTGGTTTACAAATGGAGGCCTGGGACTGTTGCTTGGTGCTGGATAGTGTCTGCCTAGTATGTTTGAGGTTGTGAGTTGGATTCCCAGCCCTTGCAAAATAGAAAACTTAAACCCAAGCTTTTAGATACCACCTGCAGCACCAGTCAGGTTTTGTGGAATGTTTTGGAGGGAGAAATTTCATTGCAGGAAACGCATCTAGGTTTGTCAGTTTGTGAAGTGCTTTGCTCAGAAAGCAAAAGTAAAACAAATTTTGGTGTTAAATTTGGGGAGAATTTGCAGAGATTCAGGGGACCCCCTTAACACTCAGACGAATAGCTATGGTAGGCTTGTAATTTTCCTTGTCGCTTTTGGAAGATCAGTTGGCACCATCGAGCTTGAATGGGCTCAGATGCAGACAAGTGCTCAGTGGAAGTGCTGTTGTCTTGATGGTCGGCCGGCAGTTCAAGGTTGGTTTGTTGGTTGCTTGTTAGGAATATGCTTGACTTTCTTAATGCCGTGTAGTGATTCCAGATGAGGGCTCAAGAACTATTTCAGGTGGGTGGCAGACATGCCGAAGGGTTGTGGGTCCTGAGTCATCTTGAGTCAGAGGAGAAGAGAGCATCTCCTTGTGGAGTTTCTCCTAGGCCATGTTTCAGAGTAGCCGAGGGTGTGCTTCTTAGCATATTTTCTGACCCTTGCCTTGCTACTCAGTGACTCTTTGTTGTAGTACTATCTATGGAAGTGTCACCTAAAGCCCTTCCCCTTAGTTTTTCTACCCCAGGGAGTTGGGATGGCATTTGGGGCCATAGAAAAACTGACTAGAATTCTTCTGGTACCTTACATCTGGTTTTCGAGACAGTGTCTCTCATCTAAAACTCACCAAGCAGGCTAGACTGGCTGGGCCAGTGAGCCCCAGAGGTCCTTCTGTTCTGTCTCCCCAGCACAGGGATTATAAGCATATGCCACCATGTCTATGTGTTTTGCATGGTTTATGGAAATAGAATTGAAGGTTCCCATGCTTGTGTGGTAACCTGACATAGGTTTCTCAGACCTTGGAGTTTCATTTTTGAAAACCATCTTTAGGAGTTGGCTAGATGGTTGGTCCAGCTGGGAGAGCACTTGCCAGGCATTTCTGACAACCTGACTCTCAGAACCTGTATAAAGGTGGAGAGGGAGCCAAGCCCACCAGATTGTTCTCTGACTACCCTTATGTGCTATGGCATGCACAAACCTGCACTCATGCACATGCCTCTTACACACACAATAATACATATATTAAAAATAAGCTGCTCAGTATATTTGGAGTAAGTCTATGAATTTTTAAAATTATATATTTCTACAAAACTAGGAAAGGTCATTGCTTTTTCTGATGCTGAGAAATCAGAGTCCTCAGCACCGTTTATATCCTTATGAGTAACTCTCACGTTATGATTTTATTTTTGTGCTGTCTGCTCTTTCCTACACATAAGCTAAGGAGAGTAGAGTCACTGTGCACTGGCCACCGCCTCATCTCTTGATGCTTGTTCTTAGGAACTCAACAGATACTGACTGACTAAGGAATGTGCCCTCTCTCTGTAGGCTGTTCTCCTGGCTAGATGTCATGGCCCCCCGCTGTGACACCAGGACTAGGGAGGCTGCAGCAGGAGCACAGCACTAAAACCTTGTCTCAGAAAGCAAACAAAAAGGACTTGAAGTAAAGTGTCTGCTTTGCAAACTTAGAGACCGGAGTTAAGATTTCTAACCACCATATACTTGTTAAAGTTTATCTCCCAACACCCCCCCCCCCCCCCCCCCCCCGCACTGAGAAACGTGATATAGGCAGACCCCAGGAATTCTGGGTGGCCATGCCAGCCAATTGATGAGCTCTGGGTTCAGTGAGAGACCCTATCTCAACAATTAAGGTGGAGAATGATTGTGGAAGATATGGCAATGTCGGCCTCTGGTCTTCATGCACACACTCATGTGTCCATACACCCTCCCAAGACATACATTAGTACACACACATACCAACAAAAAAATAGCAAAAACAAAACAAAAAAACCAAAAAGTTTTTTTTTGTTTGTTTGTTTGTTTGTTTTTTTAATTAGCTGCCAACTTGGAAAATAACTGAATTCATTTGAGTTGATTGAGACCCTGGGCTGGAACAAAGCAGATGAACCCAAGGCCTGTACAATTCTTTGGCAGCACTCTCTTGGCTTGAGGAGTGAGGGTGAAGGGAGGCCAGGAAATCTGACCCAGCCAGCTTGTCAGCCAGTCAACAGCAGTGTCTTGCAGCTTGTCTTGTGGATGTGAATCTCTGAAGTGTCACTGACTGTCCACAGACTTCCCCTGCTCTCAGCTTAATTTGGCCAGGTTTACCAGGTATGACATTCCTCCTGTGAGACAGGCCTCACAGCACATCAGCTTACTCCTAGAACTGTCACGCCACTATTGGACCAGTAGGCATATTTTGTTTGCCAGGCAGGTCAGTACTGTGGCTTGCAGCATCCAACACTGGATAAGACCACCACCGAGGCCTTTTCACCCAAAGCAGCTTGCAATACACCTTCTGCACTACATAAGCTAACCAGCAGGAAGGGTTTCCCCATTTCTTTGGAGGCCAATTTCTCTGTGTCTGGAAACACAGGTTTCCCTTAACTGTTAGTTTAAGCCTGATGGGCAAGACACGTGAGCGGGTGAAAACTGTTCCTACCCAGTGAGCATGGAGAGAGGTTCAAGATTAAGTTTCTTGCTACAAAGGAAACCACTAATTCCTAAAAGTAACCTAATCGTTAAGAAAAGAGTTAAGAACAAACTGCTATAGCCAGAGAGCTTTTGAGGAAGGCAAGGGTGTTCCCACATGGCCAGTCAACTTGGTTCTCATTTTCTTGGACTGTGACTTCTGGCCAGGCTCCAGGAGAACTGGAAGAATAGTGTTTCTCTTCTTCTGGGATAGGAGTGGGAGAAGGGTGGACACCAGGCTCTGTGAAGGTTTAGGGAAGTGAGAGCCCAGAGGGGTGGGAAGATGAGCACGTTTCCCACAACTGCAGCAAGAGAGGCTTGCTAGCCGAGCTGAACGGTCCTCAGATGTAGGGCGGGTGTAGAAGAGAGTGTGTGTGGCACATGCTTGGTGTCACTCTCTCCCGTCCTCACCCCTTCTGTTCCCAGGCAGCGTGCATGGTGGTGTCCTGTGCTGACAGCATTCAGCACCAAGGGGGCTTGGCGGTAGAAGACTGTAGGGAAGTGTCCTCCATTCAAGGGGAGAAAGGAGGGATCAGATGTTCCATGTCATCCTGGGCTACTTATTCTGTCTTAGTGCCTTGTGCATTTTGTGTGTGCATATATGTGCTCAGAAGTGTACATGTTTGTGTGAAGGCCAGGGGACAAACTCAGTTGGTGTTCCTCGGGCACAATCTATCTTTAAATAATTTTATTATTTTAAATTATTTTTGCACATTCCTTAAAGATTGTTTTTGTATGTGTGTCAATGTGAGTGTATGTTGTTACGTGTGCAGGTGCCCACGGAAGCCAGGAGAGGACATTGATTCACCTCAGAGCTAGAGCTCCAGGCAGTTTGGAGCTATCTAATGCGGGTTCTGTGGGTTCTGGAATCAAACCCAGGTCCTCTTCCCAAACAGGAAGTTCTCTTAACTAAGCCATCTCTCTATTTTTACTACTTAAAATTGAGTGTGTGTGCCTGTGCGTGTGCGTGTGCGTGTGTGTGTGTGTGTGTGTGTGTGTGTGTGTGACAGTATGGGTGCTTTCAGGGGTGAGTTTTCTCCTTGCACTTCTTAAGGCAAGTGTGTCTCCTTTTTATGTTGCTCTTTATTCTCCAGGCTAGGTAGCCCTCAAGCTTCTAGAAGATTCTTCTTTCTCTGCCTCTTATCTCAGCATAGGAGTACTTGGGATTACAACTGTAAGCCTGTGCATCTGGTTCTTCACGTAGGTCCTAGGAATTGAACTCAGGTCAGCAAGCTTGTCCAGCTGACCCATCTTAACAGTCCCGCCTTGTTTTTGAGACAGGATCTCTTCCGGGACTGAAGCTCCCTGGGTAGGCTAGGTGGGCTGGCCAGGGACCCAGGGATCTGTTTATCTCTGACTCCCCAGTGCTGGGATTACAAGTGCCTACTGTCATGCCCTAGTTTTTTTTATTTTGGGGGTGGTGGGGGGGTTGTTTAAGGCCTTTGTGCTCGCAAGCCTTCACCAGCTGAGACGTTTCGTTCATCTTAGTGCCTTTCTTTGATCTCTCAGCCTGGCAGAAGATCACTCACTGACGTATTTCTAGATGGAGGGAAAAGTTCTCTTCTTGGTATCAGCTGAGGTAAGCTTGGAGGTCCAGCTCTCCCAAGGACGTCTGCAGCCACCTTGCTGTTGGGGACAGGGATGTCTTCTTGCTACTGTTTATGAGAGATCTTCCATGAATGGATGTGGAGATGGGCTAGGAGGGGAGTGGCCTTACTGCAGTGGATGGAGGGACTACCTTATACCACTCTCTATGGAGAGGAAGGAATGCATGTAATCATTGATTGGTGGAAGTTGGAGATCTCATATGGACTCATCGCCATGGGGAATATGGAGTAGGATGTACTCTGGCCCAACTCCCTGCCTTCTCTGACAGGTGATGGGGTGCCCATATTAAGGCCTGTTGAGGATGGAACTCCCAGCATCCCTTGGATATTGCTGGTCCAGGTAGAGGTAGGGCCATAGTCTTTTGTGGTCTCTACTGGATCAGAACCACATTGTCCAATGAGGTTGGAGCATTGCTAAGCAATGAGTCTGAGACCCAAGAAACCCCAGGAAATAGCCCACACCACCTTATAACCCGGATCCTAAGGTCTCTAGCTTCCTTGCCTTCCCTATCACACGTTTTGGAATTTTAGCTTTGTTTGTATATAACATCGGGATTTGGAGTTGAAGTATAGGGAAAGCACATCTCCATCTTTTTCGTGTAGGATTAAACCACTTGAAGCTCATTATTAAGATTTATTTTTATTTGTGTGTGTCTTTGTGTGAGTATGCACATGCATGGGGACACTCATGGGGGCCAGAAAAGGGTGTCAGGTTTCCTGGATCTGGAGTTACAGGCAGCTGTGGGCCGCCCAGTGTGGGCACTGGGAACTTGGGGCCTCTGGGAAAGCAATGCTTTTAACCACTGAGTTATCTCTTGGTCCCTGGACTGTGTTCCCGCCAGGTCTTGAGGGACACACCTGCAATCCCAGCATTTGAGAAGGTGAGGCAGAAAGATAACAAGTTTGAGCTTAGGCTGGGGTACATAGCCACACAGACTGTCTCAAACAACCAAACGTGCCCCACAGTAAAACAGCAAGGAAAGCTTACTCTACGAAGTACACTGGATCCTGAATGTATAACCTGTTAACCTTTGGGGTTTTTATTTTATTTTTATTATTATTTTGGGTCTTTAAGACAGAGCTATCCTGGCTGGCTCTGTAGACCAGTATGGCCTTAAGCTCACAGGTATCCACTTGCCTCTGCCTCCCAAGTGCTGGGATTAAAGGCGTGAGCCACCACTGCCTGGCTCCTGTTTTTTTAGATTATTATTTAGAAATGTGTATTACATGTGCCTGCATATATGTCTGTGCACACGCATGCCTCTTGCCATGGAGAGCAGAAGAAGGCTTGGGATCTGGAGGTACAGATGGTTGTGAGCTGCCATATGGGTGCTGGAACTGAACCAGGTTCTTCCTCTGCAAGAGCAGCAAGTGCTCTTACCATTGAGCCACCTCTCCAGCCCCTTCCTTGATTGTTTGTGCCCATTAACTTACATTGTGTGTGTGCCTGTGAGTGGGCATGTGTGTAGAGGTCAGAGGACAGCTTGCAAAAGTGGCTTCTCCTACCTTTGGGTCCTGGAGATTGAACTTGGGTGATAGGCCCATCAGGCTTGGCTGTGAATGCTTTCACCTGCTGAGCCATCTTGCCAACTCCCCACCCCCTCATGTAAAAGTCCAGTGCAGTCTGCAGTGAAGCGGTGCTAATGTGGTTATTGGGAAGTTGAGTGCTGTAGAACATCGTATCTTAGAATGCAGTATGTGGGCTGTGGAGATGGCTCAATGGGTGAAGACCTGAGTTCAAGTCTCCAGAGTCCATGTAAAAGTTGGCTATGGTAATGTTCCATCGAAATCCAGCACTCCTACTGCAGGCGGGAGGAAGAAACAGCATAGTTGCCAGAAGCTCATGGTCCAGTGAGCCTGACTCTGCAATGGGCAAACAACAGGAGACTGTCTCCAACAGGGTGGAATGAGAGGTCAAAGGTCATCTGTCCTCTGACCTTCAGTTATGTGCCATAGACCCCCCTAAAAGATTTTTAAAAAGAAAAGAAAATGGAAAAGAAGACACGTGGTAGCTGCTTCCTGCTTCCTGATGTGTCCACTGAACTTGAGGCCAGATCCAACTTCAGAGCATTCCTCAGAAACAGTCTATCTTACAAAGCACCCTTCCTGGTACAAGTGTTGCCAAGTGAAACTGGAATGTACCTCTCATAAATGCTGTCTCTGCCCTGGACACTGGCTGTCCTTTCTAGCCTGTCAGATCCTTCCTTGGAGTAGCGCAGCATCTGCTCAGGATGAAGTCAAACATTACAGATGACTGACTCCACCCTTTCCTCATCTGCTCAGTGAGGTCTCAAGCTTTGCTTGTACACTGGGGAGTTTAGTACAGAAACAGAACAGACATATCCTGCGCTCCTGCTTCTGTGATGTGAGAATTGATTCGAAAGAGGTGGCTGAGTGAGTAAAGGCACTTGCTGCCAAGCCCAGCAGCCTCAGTTCTATTCCCAGGCCCCACATGGGGAGGGAGAGAACCAAAGTGGACAAATGTCCTCCCATTTTCACATGTGTGTGCGTGCGTACACACACATACACACACACACATCATTGTGTCTGTGTCTTAACCAGGAGCTCACCCTTTGGCTAGATAAGCTGGCCAATAAGCCCCAAGGATCATCTTGCCTCTGCCCCTCACTACTCAAGTGCTGAGGTTCCCATTATTTAAGTCCACTTATGAACCAGTGTGAGACACAAAGCAGATTCTTCCTCAAAGATCTTGGAAGGCCTCGGTGTCTTAGCTTTTTCTGTCAGCTTGACAGCATAGTCACCCGAGAAGGGAGTCTCATTTGAAGGATCTCTAGCTGCCAATACCCTGCTACACAGTGTGGGCCTCTGGAGCTCCAAGATGGCAGATTTCTGTTGTTTTAATCATTCTGCCTGTAGCACTTTGTCTAAGAAACAGATAAAATGCCACACTGTAAAGAGAAGGGGACTCTTGAGACAAGAACCAGCAGCACAGAAGGCACGAATTGTCAGGCCTTCAACACTTGTGTACACACATGGGCACATGTGTGTTGAGGCTGGAGGACAACCCTGGGTGTCATTCGCAGGATCTCTCACTGGTCTGGGATTCACTAAGTAGACTAAGCCTGGCTGGCCAGAGACACCCCCCTTCCCAGATCAGTCTCTGCCTCCCTAGAGTTAGAGCGCTTGCCACCATGCCTGTGGTTTTCACGTAGGTTCTGGGGATCAGTTGCTGTGACAGGACTTTAGAGGCCAGATCAGGGGGTCTGGTGAGTGCTGGTTTTCTACTTAATACACACTTCTGACTGTGTCCTTACATCCTGTGTGCGTGTCTGTGTATGAGTGTGCTTGCCCGCATGGGTACCTGAGGTTGACATTGGGTGTCTTCCTTGGTTCTCTCTATCTTAATAGCTGAGGTAGGATTTCTCAGTTTAGCCCAATTGGCCTAGTAGCCAGCCATCTTGCTTTAGGGATCCTTTGTTTCCACCTTCCAGGAGCTGAAACCACAGGTGGCCATCATGCCTACCACTCTTTCATGTGAGTTATGGGGATCTGAACTTACATGGCAAGTGCTTTACACACTGAGCCATCTTTTCAGTCCTTGGGGCCTCTTTTAAAAGGTTCTGTTTTCAGTCATGCAGTTTTCCTCCGTGATCCAGCCACCTTCCAATACTGTCACATTAGTAATTAGGTTTCAAAATGCAACTGAGGCATTTCTCCCTCTGAGCCACAGAAACATCCAGCTCTTGTATGCCTTTAATTCCAGGACTTGAGAGGCTGGACTTCAAGTTCATGGCTAGTTGGGGATACATAGTATGTTACCATCTTAAAACTAAAAACCAGAACAACACAAATCCAGCAGTGTATCAGTTTCCCTTCTGTTGGTAAGTGGCTGAAGAACCAGCCATTGTTCCTTGATGGTCGGGGGTGGGGTGGGGTGGGGTGGGGGGGTGGGACTGTGACACTGCCTACCTAGTCCTAAGGAACTTAGGTGATGTGCCTTACATTACACTCTTTCTCACTCTGTTGGAATAGCTGACAGAAGCAATTTCAGGAAGAGGGCTTGATTTTGACTCACAGTGCATCACGGGGGTAAAGGCATGGTGGCAGGGAGACTGAGGTGGCTCTTACATGGCACCCACAGTCAGGAAACAGAGAGAGATGAACACTGTGCTCAGTTCCCATTCTCCTCCTTATTCAGTCCAGGACCCCAGACCATGGGATGGTGTTGCTCACATCCTGGCTGGATCTTCCTACTTTAGAAACTCTGTCATAGACTGCCCAGAGATTTGTCCTCTAGATGATTCTAGGTCCTGTCTATCAATATTAACCATCCTCAAGAGCAGTGAAGTAACCCCAGATTTTGCTGACAGAGATGAGATCTAGTACAGTCAGGGATAGCAAAATTTCTGCTTGTGATTCAGAGCCAACAGCTTGCAATTTTATGCAATAGACTCTTCGGACATCCACAGCTGGGTCATTTGCTTTATATCCTAGCCACCCACTGATGACACATGGCAGGGAGTTTGTCTTGCTAGCGTTTCTCCATATGTAGCTTCTCAGACTGGAGAGGCCCCTCAGCTGCTGTGGGAGGGGCAGCACCAGCATCTGTGGATGCCCCTTTCTGTGGCACATCCAGCTGTGAGAGCCACCAGTGTGTTATATTGGCATTGATGACTCTCCCCATTAGGCGATGCCTGTTTCCTTCCTTTATGTGGTTTGATTTTTTTTTGATTTTTTTTTAAAAAAAATTAAGAGAGAGTGACAAACACACAGAGTTTTGTACACTTGAGTGTGGTGCATATAGAGGCCGAAGGGGCCTTGGTTCTCCTGGAACTGTAGTTATAAGTGATCATGAGGCTGGGAACTGAACCCTGATCCTCTGAAAGAACAGCAAGCACTCTTAATCACTGAGTCGTCTCGCCAGCCCCTTAGAATATCCCTTGAAAGCCCATATATAAGAGGTATGGGCGGTCCTGTGGTCTAGCTGGTGCTATTAGGAAGTGGAGAACTCTGAGAAATGGGGCCTAGTGGGAAGTCTTTGGATTACCGGGTATAAGCTCTTGTCTCTTCTTTGGTCTTTTGCTCCCTAACTTTATGGTGAGTAGTTCCACTCTGCACATTTTTGTACTGTCTGTACGACCATAGGCCTCAAGCAGTCTGGCCATAGATGGTTAATTGACTGAGGACTTTTGGTGGGTGAGCCAAAGTAAACCATTTCTTCTTTTTGTTGTGTCTGAGTCAGTGTTCTATTGCTGTGAAGAGACTCTAGAACCTTGGTGACTTTTATAAAGGAAAGCATGTAACTGGGGCTGGCTTACAGTTTCAGAGGCTAGTGAACTAAACCTCTGACAAGAAGCATGGTGGCAGCTATCATTAGCTGAGAGTTCTATATTCAGATCCACAGGCTGCAAGGAGAGCCAATGGGCCTGGCTTGAGCTTTTGAAACCCCAAAGCTCATCTCCAGGGACACTCCTCCAGTAAGGCCCATTTTTGACCTTCTCAAGCAGCACCGCTCCCTGGAGACCAAGCACTTGAATACAACAGCCTGTGGGGCCGTTCTCATTCAGATGACCACATTTGTTGGTCATCTCAGATATTTGTCATCATCATGGGAAGCTCACAAGTTGTGAATGAATCCTGTTTAAACCCTATTAATAGAATCTGGGTATCTCCTAGGGCTGACCCCCCAAAAGCGATACAGTATGAGGATGGGAGGCAATAGACAGTGTATTATACCCCAGATCAGTAGGTGTCAGACAGCTAGAGAAAGAACCCTCCCAGCCAGGGGTTTAGGCAGCACTGAGTAGATGCCAGCCTTCCCTGTTGGGTCTAGACTACACTCTTGGCCCATGGGATCTATGAGTATGATCTTAAAATAGCATTTTGCTAGGCATGGTGGTATATGTCTAGAGCCTCAGCCCTTGGGAAGACAGTGGTTTAAGATCTGAAGCAGGAGAATCTAGAGAGAGGTTCTCAAGCTGTGGGTCACAACTCTATTGGGGGTCAAATGACCCTTTCACAAGGGTACCTGAGACCAGCAGAAACACACACATCATGTTTCATAACAGTAGGAAAATTACAGTTATGAAATAGCAGTGAAAATAATGTTATGGTTGGGTGTCACCACAACATGAGGAGATGCACTAAAGGGTCGCAGCGTTAGGAAGGTTGAGAATGGCTGGGGATTCATGTGGTAGAGTAAAAGCAGGTCTGAGTGTGTGCAACAGAGGAATCATGGCCACTAAAATGTTTGAGTCCATTGGAAAGGTTAGCAGTTTCAGGAAGCGTGGTGAACTTTGCCTTGATAATATGGATGCAGGGCCCCAAGCTGTCATCTTTGACTGATTCTGTGGAGTACTTGGCATTGTGGTAGGGGAATCCCTTGGGTCCCAAAACCAATTATCTTTGGCACTCTCAGCCAGGGAATGTACTGTTTATCACTGGTAGCAAAGATTTGCAGAACATCAGCATCTCACTACACATCCTCTTCCGTCCCATGGCCGGTCACCTTCCTTGTATCTGTACTAGCATCGGTGAGGACTATGATGAATGGGTGCAGCCATCCATCACCACAGACATCCTCAAGGCTGGAAGGGCTCCTTGATGCTGCAGAGCTGGTTTCCAGGCAGGTGACGATGACCTCAGAGAATGAGCAGCAATGTTTGAGCTCATCCTAAAGGACACAGTGACCTTCGGGAAGGAGTTTACAGAGGTGGTGGAAGTCAACTGGTAGCTCAGCAGAAAGTGGAGAGGACCAGATTAGTGGCAGAAGTCAAGCAGCCATGATCTCTGATGAGGGCGACTCCAGGGCAACTGAGCTGATCGATTACCAACTCACAGGCCACCGCAGGTGATGCCCTGGTTGAGCTGCAGGAGCTGGGAGCTGCTGAGGACATTGCTTCCCTGCTCTTGGAACATTACCCACTTAGGTGCCAGTGGACCAGTCGGTGTTTCTCCAGCTTACACCTTTCCTGGCCAACCTGAGGCCTCAATCATTCTGAATGATGCTTCTGCCCTACCCCAGAGATTACTGTGAAATTTCATAATTGTCTTAAAGTGAAGGAAGTAAAAGTAAAATCACTTCAGATCTTTAATTATCAAAGTGGGGGGGGGGGAGCTGAGAGCCACTGCTGCTCTAGGGTTGAGGCCATCTTGGCATACATAGCAAGAAGAGGGGTGGCTTAAGGGTGGGCCACAGTAGCCCTGTATCTTTTATCCAAGTACTTCTGGAGAACTTTGGGGTGGGGACTTAGCAGCTCAATGGATACAGGTGCCTAACCCATCTTTCCAGCCCAGCAGGAAGAGATACATGCATGCTATGCCAGGCAGAAAATGTGGTGTCTTCACAGAGTGCTCTTCTCCCAGAAATCACAAAATTGGTTATTCTGACACTTTTTAAAATTGTTGTTTGTTCATTTAAGACAGGGCCTCATGTAGCCCAGGATAGCCATTGTTATACATACATACATATATATATATATATATATGTGTGTATATATATATATATATATATATATATAAATAAATAAAATGAGGAATTTAAGACAGGGCCTCATGTAGCCCAGGATAGCCATTGTTATATATATAATGAGGAATTTAAGACGGCCTCATGTAGCCCAGGATAGCCATTGTTATATATATAATGAGGAATTTAAGACAGGGCCTCATGTAGCCCAGGATAGCCATTGTTTTATATAAATAATGAGGAATGAGCATGAATTTCTCATCATCCTGCCTCTACTTCCTGAGTGCTGGGATAGTGGGGTGCATACTACCATGCCTGCTTTATACTGGGTTATGCTGGGGGAAGAACTCGGGGTTCTGTGCGAGCTTGGCAAACATTCCATTTCCCCAGCCTGTTTTTGTAGCCCAGATATAGAAACAAGTAGAGAGGTGTTTGTCTCCGTGGATTACAGTTGTCCTTTCGTATTGTTACTTGAAATATTACCAGGTCAGTTTCCCAGCTGCTTGCCCGAGTTATGGAGACTACTTCAGGCTAATGGCTTCACTCTTACTTGCTTTATCAAGATATGTTTATACCAGTTCCTTGAGCTCTGTAGTACCAGGGAGAGGCTTCTGTGAGTGTCTCCATGAAATGTGTTTCCATCAGAGTGGAGAACCTCACATTGGCTTATCTGAATCGTCTTATGTGTGTTTGTGTGTATATGGGTACATCTCTATGGTTATGCCTTTGCCTATATATGCATGCATGTAGAAGTTAGAAGACAGCCTTGAGTATTGTTTCTTAGGCCATTTCCACTTCTTTTTTGAGACAGGGTCTCCCACTACCCTAGATCTTGCCTATAGACTGGCCAGCAAGCCCCAGGGATCTGCCTGTTTCCATCTTCCCAGCTCTGTGAGTATAGTATTCACTACCACACCTGGCTTTTTAACGTGTTCTGGGGGGATGAACTCAGGTCCTCATGCTTGCAGGGCAAGTACTTTACCAGCTGACTGAGCCATTGTCTTGGTTTTGTGTCTTCTTGTTGTGATAGAATACTCTGGCTAAAACAACTTGTGGTAGAAAGGGTTTAGATCTCAGTTCCAGGTTACAGTGCCTCATTGTGGGGAAGTCACATTGGCAGGAACTTGCAGCAGCTGTACACATAGTCAAGAACAAAGAACAGTGAATTAATGCATGTATGATAGTGTTCAGCTCATTTTCTCCACTCTAAGGTACAGGATTCCCTACCTAGGGAATAGTGTCACCCACAGTGGAAAGGTCTTCCCACTTCAATAACAAAGTCAAAGCAATTCTCCGCAGACCAACCCAATGTAGACAATCCTTCACTGAGATTGTCTTCCTAGGTGATTCTAGATGGTGAGGAGCTGACAATTAGAACTAGCCGCAGGGCAGTCTCACCAGTCCTGTGCACTCCACTCTGATGCAGTCTCTTATACCCAGGCTCTTCTCAGACTCACTATGTACTGCATTTCTGATTATCTTGCTTCCACCTCCCGATTCTGGAATTGCTGCTGTGCACTGCCTTGGCTGGTTTGCTTAAACCCAGGTAATCTACCAACCAAGCCACATCTGCTGCTAGTGATCTAAGCCTTGATGCTGATGCAAGACATGAGACTCTCTGGTCAGAGACAAAGGACTGTTGTTCACAGCACAGCCAATAGCACTTATCATTTATATCAGTTCCGCTTGCCCAAAAGTCCCAGGGATCAGGGCTATCTGGATCAGACTTAGAACATATATGTGTGTTTGTGTGAGAGCTGTAGAACCCTAATTTTAGATAATCCAAACCTATAACAGGACTCCAAGCAACTTTCCTCCCTAGAGAGATCTCATCTTCATTTTAGCAGACAGTAACCAGATCTGCTTGCTGAGCTGATAGGAGATCCTGTTTTTGTCTTGCTGAGCTACTATAAGCCACACATCCTTGAAAGATGGCTCAAAACAGCAGCAGTCACCACTTCTGCTCATAATGCCTACAAAGTCTGTAAGAGACCCAGCCCAGAAACTTCTCCTTGATGCTAGTGAGCAAGGGAAATAAGGTTCCTGTTCAGTGTGCCTGTGTAAGAAGGAAAGTGCAGGGGTTAGAGAGGTGGCTAGAGCACTTACTTTACAAGCATGAGGACCTGGGTTCAGATTCCCCCAGAATATCCATAAAAAGCTGCATACACTCTGGCATGGAGGTACATGCCTTTAATCCTAGCACTTGGGAAGCACAGGAAGAATTAGGTAGATCTCTGTCGCCAGTTAGAGATAAGCAGTGAGGCCAAAAAAGCTAAGGAGAGTGGCCCCCGTTTGTAATCATGCATCAAGGAGATGGAGACGGGTTCCTGGAGCTCACTAGCCAGCCCAGTCAAATCAGTGAGGTCTCAGTTTGGTGAGAGACCCTCTCTAATAACTAAAATGGAGAATGATTGAGGAAGACACCCAATAGCCTTGTACACATATAGACAGACAGATGGATAGATAGGCACACACGGGGGGGGGGGGGGGGGGGAGGGAGAGAGAGAGAGAGAGAGAGGGAGGGAGGGAGGGAGGGAGGGAGGGAGGGAGGGAGGGAGGGAGAGAGAGAGAGAGAGAGAGAGAGAGAGAGAGAGAGAGAGAGAGAGAGATATGTATGGAATCTGGAAAATATGGCTGCTTTGAGTCTCCTGAGTCTTACTGTCTTCAACCCAGAAAACAAGGGATTATTTGTACGTTTGTCCAAGTTGAAAGGTCATGGCCAACTCTGTGGAGCAGTCATAGACTTGAGGAGTGAATGGGATCTTGTGCTTACTTATTTGACATGGATAATGACCCATCCTCAGCTGCTGAGGTCACCATGTGAGAGGCTTCAGCCACATGGGGAAATGTGTGGGAGTTGTTAGATTAGATCATATTTATTTTGAACCTACCATGTTACTTAAATACTGACAGGTGGAAAGTTTTATTTTTTTTAACTTACCTAAAAATGATCCAAACTTTAAAAGCATTCTTTTATTATATATATATATATAAGTGTATCTTAGGGCAGAGGGAGGGTTGTGCATATGAATGCTAATGCCCATAGAATTTAGAAGAGGGCACTGGATTCCTTGAAGCTGGAGTTATAAGTTGTCCAACATGAGTGTTGGAATTTGAACTCAGTTCTATGCAAATACAACATGCTCTTAATTAGTAAGCCATCTGTGCTAGTTTCAGTAAGAATGCCCCCCATAGGCTCATATGTTTGAATGTTTAGTCACCAAGAAGTAACACTATTTGAGAAAGATTAGGAAGTGTGGCCTTGTGGGAGAAGGTGTGGCCTGGTAGAGGAAGTATGTCGCTGGACATACTTTGGCTTTGAGGTTTCAAAAGTCCTTGCCAGGTCCAATCAATGTCTCTCCCTCCCCATCCCTTTTCTCTCCCGCTCCCTCTTCTCTGTCTCTTGGCTTACAGATCAGGATGTAGTTCTTAGCTGTCCCTCCAGGACCACTCTTGCCTGCCACTGTGTTCTCTGCCGTCATGCTGCTGATAGTGGACTAACCTCTGGAGCTGTAAGCAAGCCCCCAATTAAATACCTTCTTTTATAAGAGTTGCTATGGTCATGATGTCTCTTCACAGCAATGAAATAGTGACTTAAGACACCATCTTCCCAGCTACAACCATTCTTGAATTAATGTTAGAAGTGTCTTTCTTAAAAGTATTGTCAGTGACATATGGTCACACCAATCTTTCTAAAATAATGGTCTTTTGTTCATAGTGTGTTAAGCAAACTGAAGAACAAGGGCAGGACATTTTCAGGTGTTCGTTTGAATATTACATGGTCCTAGTTTTTAGGTCCTTAGTTTTATCAATTATTCTTACTGGTTTTAGAGCCCATGTTTTTACTATATATATTTATTTGTGAATGTGTGTGGAGGGGCATTTGTACCATTGCCTGGAGGAGTTAGCTCTCTACTGCCACTGTGGACCCTGGCATTAAACTCACGGCCTTGTGCTTATATGGCAGGCACTTTCAACTAAGCCATCTCTCTAGTCCATGTTTCATCTTTTACACCTGGTCATCAGTATTAGTTTTGTTACTCCTAGTTAAAAACAAGTTCAAGAGTAAAGTTTATTGTAGCCCACAGCTTCAGAGGGCTCAGCCCATTCATACAGGGAGGGGACAGCAGAGGGCTCAGCCCATTTATACAGGGAGGGGACAGCAGAGGGCTCAGCCCATTCATACAGGGAGGGGACAGCAGAGGGATCAGCCCATTCATACAGAGAGGGGTCAGCAGAGGGGTCAGCAGAGGGCTCAGTCCATTCATACAGGGAGGGGACAGCAGAGAGATCAGCCCATTCATACAGGGAGGGGACAGCAGAGAGATCAGCCCATTCATACAGGGAGGGGACAGCAGAGGGGTCAGCAGAGAGATCAGCCCATTCATACAGGGAGGGGACAGCAGAGGGCTCAGCCCATTCATACAGGGAGAGGACAGCAGAGGGGACAGCAGAGGGCTCAGCCCATTCATACAGGGAGAGGACAGCAGAGGGCTCAGCCCATTCATACAGGGAGGGGCAGCAGAGGGGTCAGCCGAGGGGGCAGCAGAGGGGTCAGCCCATTCATACAGGGAGGGGACAGCAGAGGGCTCAGCCCATCATGGCAAGGATGGTAGAGCTGAGTGGCTTGTGTCACATGGAACAGGAAATGGAGGAAAGGGGATATAAGAAGAGGCCAAGGCAAATATAACCTCAAAGAATGAGCTTCCAGCCAGGCCTCACCTCCCACTTTTCACTGCCTCCCACTTACCATTATCCTCTGAGTCCATCTGATCCTTTCCTTAGGTCAGAGTCCTCATGGTCTGTGGTTTCTGCACATGCCTCTGAGGTGTGCCACTGTCCTCCAGGGTGCTTCTCAGTCTTGCTAACAATCAGCATTAGCAGTCAGGCTGAGATGACTACATGTTAAAGCACAGGCCTGATTACATGAGCTCCCTACACAGGGAAACCACTACACAGCTGTCTTCTGACCCTGACTTGTACAGTGGCCCCCCCCATGCACTAATGAATAAATAAGACAAGAAGCCGTCATATGACCACACATACACGGGACCAGTGAGATGGCTCACAGGTACAAGCACTTGCTGCTAAGCCTGGTGACCTTAATTCCGTCCCTGACTCATGCTTAAGAGAGAATGGACTCTTACAGGCTGCCCTCTGGCCTCCACACACACCCCCACCCTAAAGTAGACATCTGAGAAGTATAGGAAATAGTCCTAAGAGTTGACAGGTAGGATGAAATAAATTTAAAAGTATAGCAAAGGAAATAGCCAAAGCTACAGAATTGGAAAAACATGTTTACCAACATCAGGAGGGAATTGATGTGCAAAATATACAAATGACCAGAAAAGTACCATAAAAAGCAAATCACCTGGTTACTAAATATCCTAAAGAGCTGAAGAGAATAGACACATGTGGCCGATAAATATTTGAAAAAAAAAATAGCCAACATCTTTAGCCATGAGGGAAATGTAGATTAAAGCTGCATTGATACTCTGTCTCACAGGGACACTGAGATGGTTCAGCAGGTTAAGGCACTTGCTGCCTGAAGACACAATGCCCAGGACTCACATGGCAGGAAGAGATCTAAGATTCCACTTCACTTTAGTCAAAATGGTTGTCATCAAGAAGATACACTGGCAGCCGATGCTGGTGAGGATGTGGGGAACCATTCTTACCTCCCAGTGAGAATGTCGACTCGTGCAGCCACCACAGCAGTCAGTATGGTGGTTTCCCAATTGAGATAGGGATCATCCAGCTATACTAGTCTTGGTGTTCATGTGAAAGACCTTCCTGATGATGTGACCCTTTAATACAGTTCCTCATGTGGTGGTGACTTCCGACCATAAAATTATTTTGTTGCTACTTGATAATGGTAATTGTGCTACTCTTATGAATTAAAATGGTAAGTGTCTGTGTTTTCTGATAGTCTTAGGCGACCCTGTGAAATCACCAATTGTTTCCGCCAAAGGAGTCTAGACTCACAGGTTGAGAAACACTGCTCTAAATCAACATCCACGGCTTAACATAGTCTCTCCCATTGCAGTCATATTCCTGCAAAAGATGTACTTTTACTCTTTTGTGACTAAATCACACACACACACCGCACTACACATCACATACATACACACACACACCACACACATACACACCACACTACACAGCACACACCATACATCACATACATACATCACAGTACTCACTGTACAACACACACACACACACACCACACATATACACCACACTACACAGCACACACTATACATCACAGTACTCACCATACAACACACACACCACACTACATACCACACATCACACACATCACACACTATATATCACATACATACATCACAATACACATCACACACACGGCTGATTTTGTAGTTCACTGTTATCGGTGCTGCATGGTGTATGAGTTTCTGGGCTGTATGGTGGTGACCTTGCTTCTCTCACGTTGTTACCTAGCCCTGGGGTACTGAGTCATGTGGCAGTGCTACTTCTAGGGTGCTTAGGTTTGTTTGAGGGAACCCTCCATTCCTATTTTATTAGTGGTTGGACTTTAATGACTCCACATCCTCACGTGTGTGTGTGTCTCTGTGTGTGTGTGTGATGTGTGTGTGTATGTGTGTGTGTGGTGTGTGTGTATGTGTATGTGTGATGTGTGTGTCTGTGTGTGTGTATATGTGAATCTGTGTGTGTGTCTGTGTGTGTGTATCTGTATGTGTCTGTGTGTGGTATGTGTGTGTGCTCACGAGTGGGAACACATGTGTGTTTGACTGGGCTCTCAGTAGACTTTGATTTGCATTTCTCTGGTGGCTGAAGACATTAACCATAGCTGGTCAAGATTTTCTTTCATTCTGGATTTTGGATTTTTATCATCGTAGAGGTCAGAAATATGCTGGTACCAGATACTGGAAGGGATGCTAAGTGTAATGATATGTACCTGTACCCCAGCTACTTGGGGAGCTGAGGTAGAAAGATCACTGGAGCCTGGATTCAAGACCAACCTGGGCATCATAGCAAGACCCTATGTCAAAGTCACAGCAAAGCAGACAGTGAAAGACCGACGTGCTGTTGGTCAGGTTGGTCCCAGGCTACGGGCAATATCATAGGTATCTCTTACCCAAACAGCAAGTGATGCTTAGAGAACTTCCTGGTCATTTTTGTCTCTTACAGAGCAGCAAATAGTTAAGGCATGCCATGTTCATGGGCATAGCTCAGGTCTAACAGAGTGACACTTTTTTTTAACTTCAGATGCTGAAATTTAATCTGGTTTATAATCTATTTAGCATGTGTGTGTGCTTACGTGCACGCGTGTGTGCAGACATGTGTCTGTGCATGTGGGGGGTGTCTTAGAGTTTCTATTGCTATGAAATGACTCAGTGACCACAACAACTCTTACAAGGAAATTATTTAATCAGGGTGGGGGGGCTCACTTACAGTTTCAGAGGTTCAGTCCATTATCATCATGATGGGGAGCATGGTGGTGTGCATGCAGACATGGTGCTGGAGGTGTAGCTGAGAGTCTTACATCTTGCAGCCAACATAAAGTCATTTGAGACACAGGACGGTATCCTCAGCATAAAAAAACTCAAAGGCTGCCCCAGCAGTGACACACTTCCTCTAATAAGACCAAACCTACTCTTCCAACAAGGCCACACCTCCTGATAGTACCAATCTCTTGGTGACCATTTTCTTTCAAACCATCCTGTGTGTGGGAGAGTGAGTGTGAGAGAGAGTGTATGTATGTGTGTGTGTGCATGCGCACCTTGCAAATGTGTTTGAAGATGAGACACAACCTATAATGTCACTCCTCAGGTCCCTTCCCTTTTTTTGAGACAGGGTCTCTTAATAGCCTGGAAATTTCCTACATAGGCTAGGCTAGCTCTCCCTCAGCTCCTAAGGATCTGCCTATCTCTGCCTACCATATTGCTACTGGGATTATAGGCATGGACCTTTCTCTCTCTCACCTTTTACTTTTCCATTTTGTTTTAAATTTTTTTTAAAGCTACTATTATTATGTATGAGGGTCATAAATGTGTCACAGTATCCATACAGAGACCCAGAGAATAACTTTTTGGAATCCACCTCCCTTTGATTTTTTGAGATTTTTCTCTGCGTAGCCCTGTCTGTCCAGGATAGTTTTCCCTGTTTATCTTTACTTGGGTCCTGGCTTTGAACTTGGGTCTTCAGGCTTTCACAGCAAGTGCATTTAACAAACAGAGCCATCTTCTGGCTCCCATCTTTTGCTGTATGTAGCACACTCAGGTGTAGATCTGAATCATTGAGTGTTTATAAGTATAAACTTATAAGTTTGTAAGTGTAAGAAGGCCATGTATACCTCATGGAGCAAGCAGGTATGGTAGACAGCTTTTCTCACACCAGCAAACTCATCATCTATGAACCCTGTTAATTAACAAACATGCACAACAGAACAGAACAGTCTATGTCTTATCCAATTGACAGAATTTCCAGGACCAGAGAGAGGTTCCTAGAAACCTGACCTTTGTGTGTCTTAGCAGGCATTCATGAGTTGTAATTCATTGTTGATAGCCAACTTCGTAGACACAGATAACACGAATAGCCAAAATCAACTGTAGCTTGTTTTTCTTGAGCTGATATAGATCAGTATAAAGCCCACAACCCAGTGTGATGTGAACATGTGTTTTCCATGTTTGTGAGAACGTAGGCTCTGACTGTTCATGTCCCATGCTGCTTATCTCCCCTCAGGAACCAGCCCTGCTGGGTTCCTAGCTGTTCAGCTGGAACTCTGCCAAGCAGAGAGGTGTCAGCCTGGGGACTGACAAGTCCTGGAGTATTGTAGTAACTGGAGCCACTTTCCCTGGTTCCTGAACTTCTGTGGCTCAGAGGACTGGAGTCTAGAGGCCTCCTGGTTTGGGTGACACTAATGCTGGAACCTAGGCCAGTGTGGCCCTCCGTTCCCAGAGAGGGCTTTTTGAATATCTTGGCTGCAGGAATGCGGCCAGCAGGGAGCTGGGTGCTCCAGCAGGCAGCTGCCAGAACAGGTTTTGTAGATTTGGCAATTTAAAGACCTTCCTAAGCCCTAGGCACTCTCACTTTCCAAAGCCCTGCCCCAGCCTGTGCTTTAAGGTGTCCTCTGTTCACCTGAGCTGCCTGTAAAACGGAGGTATTGAGCTGCTGTTGAATGTTATATTTTGTAGATATTTAAATATTAATTTTGGTTTTAACATTTTGTTGTTGAGCAATAAGGTTTTCTTTACGTGTCTTTCCTTCTTCTCTCCTCTGCCATCTCCTCCCTTCCTCCCCATCCTGCCTTCCCTCCTGTATGTTTTCCCTTCACGCCGCTCCCTTCTCCCCTCATTCCCTCTCCCCTCCTTCCAGTCCTCCCTCTGATGTCTTTTGAGGTATTGCCATCCAGCCTCATGCATGCCAGGCAGGTCAGTACCGTTCTCAGCCCTGTACCCTCTCCCGAGGCCCTACGGTGTTGCAGGGCTGCTCTGACAGTGTGTCCTGGGGAGTGCAGGTGGTCCTCAGCCAGCAAGCATCCCTGATGCCCCTGACACCACCTCATGTAGCCCAAGTTGCTGGATCTAGAAGAAGGCAGGCATGAGGGACGAGGCACCCAGACTGAAGCTGCCCTACATTGGGAGTCCCTGACCTGCTTCCTGCAGGGTCCTGTTGTTGGAGGGCCAAGAGACTGACAGTGAAGGGTGTGCCCCAGACTTGGTGACTGTGGGAAGCCATGAGCTGTCACGGTAGCTGGAAGGGTGAACAGAAAGTGGTTTGTGTCTGTGAAGACTCAGGCTGGGCTGAGTGTGGGTGGCTTTCAGTGCCATGTGGACAGGTTCAGACCCCTTCCAGGCTTGTGACTTGATTCTGGTGCCCCAACTGCTGAATGCTGTTTGGACTTATTTGCAGTGATTCAGTATGTAGCTGGAATATAGCCATATGATGGTAGGAATCGAGTCCAGAGGCTCCCTTCATGCTGAGCATGTTCTCTGCCACTGAGCCACATCTGCAGATGAAGTTTCCACCTTTTGAAGACCCTACCTCCCTTCCATACTTCTACACTGGGGGCCACATTGCAGCATCAAGGGACACAACCCATGTCTGAATCATACGGGTCCCTGTACATACTGCCACTCTTGGTGTGCTTTTTCTTTGTGTGCATGATGTGTCCATGCCTGTGTGTGATCAAGTTGCATACGTGCCATGGTGTGCATTTGGAGATCAGAGGACAACCTTGGGGTTCCATATTTTGTTTATTATTTTATTTTTATTTATTTTTAAAGATTTACTTACATGTCTGTGTATGCCATATGTGTACAGGTGCCCACGTAAGACGGAAGAGAGTTCTGGGTCCCGTGAAGCTTGAGTTACAGGCATTTGTGAGTCATCTCATGTAGATATTAGGAGCAGAACTTGGGTGTTTTGGAAGTGTTGAAAGTGCTCTTAACTGCTGAGCCATCTCTTCAGCCCCTACTACTTTATTATTTCTGATTTATGTGCATATGTCAGTGTAGGGATTTGTATACATCAGCCGTTTTCAACCTGTGGGTTTTGACCACTTTGGGGGTTGAATGAGCCTTTGACAGGGATCACCTAAGACCATAGGGAAACAGATATTTACATTATGTTATGGTTCATAACAGTAACAAAATTATAGATGAGAAGTAGCAACAAAAATAATTTTATAGCTGGGGTCACCACAGCATGAGGAACTATATTAAAGGATCAATTGCATATTGCACAAACAATAGTTAGTATATAATGAAAACCTGAAGCCAGATATTGGGGAAAAGCTGGAATATCAGAGAGAAGAAACAGACCACAGTCAATTCTCACCCAGCCAACTTGTAAAGCCCAACAGGGTAAATGCTATTTTCAAAAGTCCTCAGCCTGGCTGGTCGCTTCTACAGAATGCCTGAATGTCTGCCTCCTCTTGCCTTAACTGTCTTCCCTGACCATCTGTTTCACTTCCTGGCTCAACTTTGTATCATAATCCTAGAGTTAGGATTAAAGGTATGAGCTACTACTGCTTGACTTTTAGACCTTGAACTCACAGACAGAAAGATTTCTGTCTCCTGAGTGATAGGATTAAAGGCATAGGTCGCCACTCTCTGACCTTTATGGCTTATCTGTGGGTAATTCTGTTCTCTGATATTCCAGGATGATTTTTATTAAATATACAGCATATCACCACATATTCCCTTTTGTGTCAAATATTAAAAAGGTTATAACTAACATAAAAACTTTATACAATAGGTACAATAATTATATACAATATATACAAGCAATAATTACATGAGTAATGTCCAGCCCATTAGCAAATGACAAATTCAAAGAAAATATTCCATTATTCATCCTATTTTGGTGAGTCCAAAGGATTGTACCTAATTCACTTTCTATATAACTTGTATTACTAACTGAAAACTATCTTTTGATGCCTCTCAAACTTATACACTTTAACCTCTACGTGAGTTTCTTTCTAGAAAATTGTAACTATAACTATCTCATATTCAACTCCCTCAGAGACCCAAGAAGGAAATAGTATTAATTAAGTAAACAGGACTTTCAAGCAAGCAACTTCCAAAATATGTGAAAAATGAAACATCTGGCTGCCTGGACCCAATGTTCCTCTGCAGCGTTGGAGCATCCATCTTTGGCCTACAAGCCTAGCATATCTGACAGACTTCTATGTCAATCATGATATTCTTAAAGACTTTCCTACCTTGTTCTGGCAAGGTTCAGCAGTTCATTTTTTTTTTTTTTTTGTATGTCCTGCTTGTCCATTTTGGACATCATACTGTCAGCAGTCAAGGCAAGGGCACTTTCTTACCCATTGGCTAACATTTGCTACAAAGAAGGTCAACTCCATATTGAAGTTTCTTTGATGCCCATCATCTTCTCTGAAGTAGATTGGTGCTGCCAGAAACAGACATGTCTCATTGTCATAAAAATAATAAGAACCTATGTTATTAAAATATCTTAAATGCCATATGCTGTAGATCTCTGAAGTGTTTGAAGAAGACCTGTCCATCTAAAATATATCTCTGTTTGACCTTGAAAACATATCTAATATGATAAGTTGGATTATAATGTCTAACTACTAATGTTCATTTTTTATATCCTAATTAGTTGATAATAATAACTTTCAAGGACTAGTAATTTGTATTACATTGTTAGATGAACTGTCTAAGTATAATACCTTGAACAAGCATAGAAATATATGTACAGTAACATAATTAATCTCAACTTTGTATCAGTATACACAATTTATATACAATATATAAAAATCCAACCTAATGTAAAATATTTAAAACTAATAATTGCTTTTTAAAAGCATATTCAATAATTTACCCTAATATCCTATCATATCCTGTATCCCCCTTTTTACTTTTTCAAACAGGAACCCTGAATCTAATCTCCCTTGTTAAGCCTTTTTCCTAACCATAACCAATAACAATTTGTAACCAATACCCTAAACAATGACAATTATCCCTAACCCATTGAAAGACCAAAAACCACCCACCTCACCTCTTGGGAATGTTGGCACCATGTTAGGAAGGTTGAGAACATGTACAGGAATCCAAGTGCCCATGAAAGCCAGAAAAGAGTGTTGGATCCCCTGGAGCTGGGATTACAGATGGTTGTGAGCTGCCTAACATGAGTGCTGGGAATTGAACTCGGGTCCTCTGTAAGAGCAGTGAGTGTTCCTAACTGCTCAGCCGTCTCTCCAGCCCCTTACACCTTTTTATTTTTGCAGAGCCCCTTGCTCCCCTCTGCAGGATAGCCTGGCTGGCTTGCAAGCTTCTGGGATGCTCATGTCTCTGCTTCCCATCTCTTCACAGAAGAACTGGGATTACAGATGTTTACTACCTAGTCTGGTTTTATATGTGTTCAGAGGAGCTGAACTCAGTTTTCACACTTGGACAGCAAGCATTTTACCCTCTGAGCGATCTGCCTTCTTTATTTTTGTAAGTTGCTGAAGAAACCAGGCCATGCATCCACTAGACTTCCTTAGCCTCTGACCTTGGCTGGTACCTGTGGTGACACTGAACTTGGCATTATACTCTGACAAAGCAGATAACTGGAAGCTCTGGGTTTGATGCCTTAAGATTGGCTGATAACGTTTAAATCCTGTCGCCGATGGAAACCTGGGCTGGAGAGATGGCTCAGTCAGTCACACGCTTGCCTTGTAAACACAAGGACCCAAACTCATGTTAAAAAGCTGGGAGTGGTGCTGTATTCAGAGACATGTGGGTCCCCAGAAGCTCATTTGCCAGCTAATGTGGCCATTTTGCTAAGATTTCAGGCCAATGGGAATCAGCGCCTCAAACAAAATGTAGAAGGCATCTCTCTTAGTCAGAATCCTCTTCTGTGGGGAGACACCATGCCATGGCAACTTATAAAGGAAAGCATTTCATTGGGACTGGCTTACAGTTCAAAGGTTTAGTCCATTGTCGTCATGGCAGAAAGTGTTGCAGCATGCAGGCAGACATGGTTTTGGAGAAGTAGCTTGAGAGTTCTACATCTGGATCCTTAGGCAGCAGGAAGAGAGACATGGGCCTCTTGAGAATTTGAAGTCCCAAAGCCCACCCCTAGTGAAACACTTCCTATTAGTGCCACTCCCTAATAACCAAGCATGCAAATATGTGAGCCTATGGGGCCATTCCTGTTCAAACCACCACAGCACCCAAGGAACAGGTGAGGTTGTCTTCTGACCTCCCCCGTACATATACAACATACACACACCTGTGCACTCATACATACATGAACACAAGCAGGACGTTTGGAGCTGGATGGGGAGAAGCTCAGTGGAAGAATGCAGGCCTAGGATATGCCAGGCTCTGAGACTGCTTAGCATGCAAAAGAGAGTAAAATTTTGGTCACAAAATCCCCAAAACCATGGGTGGTGCCAATAATATGAAGTGCCTCGGTATGTTGAAAATTTTTGTTTTGTAGATGTTTATTGAACTATTGTTTGGTAGCTTTTTGCTTTTTCTGAGGAGAATCACATGGGAGGTAATAAAGAATGCTGTAATAACCAATATTGGAATTATCAAAAGATTTAGTAGGCTTATTAACCATGAGACAAGATTAGACGAAGCCTCACTTTATTTTATGGGGAAAATCTTTTTCAGGTTTTATAGAAGCTGTTTCATTATAGCTAGTATGCTAATTTTAATTGTAAATTATTTGGTGCATTCAGATAGTAAACTCCCTAGCTTCCATGCTTAATGTGCTGTATCCTTCCTCAAACTTAGTGAAACTGTAGGACAGGTACTCAGTCACTCAGAGAGACTTTCTAAGCCAAGTTTATGTGACTTATTTGTGTATTATGGACTATTTCAGACAAATTGAAAGGCATAAAAATAGCACACTATCCCTATATTTAATATCTTAAGACATATAGAATGTTGCCAATTATTAAAGCCCCTGCCACTGACTAAGAAATAATTTTTTTGAATTTTACTTATTTATTTTAATATATATGTGTATGTGTAGTGTCTGTGCATGTGTGTTTGGGTGCACATGTGTGCATGTGGAGGAGGCTGGAGGTGGGCAATGAATGTTTTCCTTGGTTACTCTCCACTTCATTTATTGAGGGAGAGCTAATTATGGCTAGTCTTGACAGCCAGATTGCCCCAGGAGTCTCTTGTCTCTGACTCCCAAGCGCTGGGGTTGCAGAAAGCTGCCGTTATGCCCAGCTTTTATGTGGATCTGAACTCTGATTGCTTAATCTTTTGCAGAAATGCCTTTATTCACTTTATCCACGTCTTACCACAGGTATCTCTCTACATGGCTGCCGAGGAAGCAACTGTCACAGTTCGCCTCATCCGTTCATTTGAGCATCGAAATTTCAAACCTGTAGTATATCATGGAGTTAATTTGGACCAAACAGTGAAGGAATTTATAGTATTTCTAAAACAAGGTATGAGAAATAGAGTTGCTTTGTTTCATTTGTGTTCTAACCGTGAAAAACATCTATGAAGTTAATAATAACCTTCAAAAAGCACAAACTTAGGCTGGGCCCAGTGGTGCACACCTGTAATCCCAGCATGCAGAATGTAGAGCCAGAAGAATCATGATTTCAAAGCGATCTTGGGCCATCTAGCAAGTTTTAGGCCAACCTAGACTATGTAGTGAATTTTAGGCTAGCCTGAGCTAGATAGCAATATCTATGCTTAAATTAAAAAAAAAAAAAAATCAACCAAGGACAGCACTGAAGTAGTTCTTCCTCAGTCCAAAAGTACTTTGGAAGCTGGTGCTGAGAGGGGCCAGGCCAGTTTGTGTCCTGGGCCCTGTCACTAGCTGTGACTGTTGTTAGTGAGTAGCGTAAACATACTCACCAGGAGTTACAGTCATCAGTCATGTCAGCCTCAAGCAAAGTAAGGTCCAGGCCGGTGGAAATGACTGACAAGTGCTTGCCTCACAAGTATGGGGAGGGTATGTGTGTGATCCTCCAGAACCCATGTAATAAAGGAGTGGAGGCGTGTACCTGTATTCCCACTGGGGAGGTGTGGCCCTAGGGATCACCGTCTAGCCTGCCTGCCTCATCCCACACAACTTGGGATCCAGAACCCTGTCTAGGGATGACAAGGAAATGAAGGAAGGGATAGACAGAATGAATGAAGCTGGGGTCAGGTGGGATTCTCTAACCGATACCTCTGCTGTTGGAACCTCAGTGTTTTTTGGGTACAGCACAGGATGGGGTGGAGGCTGGCTAGGCTTGGTAGGTCTCTGTAGGCCAGCAGTCCCAGGCTATAAGCTTCTGGGAGGAGGAAACTGCGGTTGCTAATCTTTGCCACACTGGTCCATAATCACTGATCCTCCGATGCCTAAGCTCTGCCATCCCTCTTGAGCCTGGTCCATATGGGTAATGGCTTTGCTAATTTATCATGGATCCATTGGTCTTGGAGTTCTTAACAGGCCTTGCTTATGTCAAAATACACTTTGCCCACTCCAGGCTTCCTCTGCCCCTTGCATCTGTTTAACAGAATTGGTGAGTTCTGGGTTCAGTGAGAAGCTTGTCCTTAAAACATCAGGTGGTGAGGGAGTGAGACATCAACATTGACATCTGGTCTCCACACACATACACATACGTAAGCACGCACATACACACAAAGAAAGTCAAGTCTACCTGCAGTGAGTTTATGTATTTGGAGACTGAATGGCAAGAGAGTGAAGTGTAGCTGACTGTCACTTTCCCAGCATGCAGGAGCCTTGCTGGTGAGGAGTGTGGCTGTGGCAGCAGGGAGCTGACGAAATCAGAAAGATTGGATCACTGTGGTCACAGGGGTGACACTCTTTACATTTTTCATATTTATTTATTGCATCTGTATACATGATGTGTGTAGGGGGGTGCTTCCACAGAGTGGAAGTCAGAGGACAGTTTGTGGGATCAGTCCCCTCTTTCCATCATGAGAGTCTTGAGGATTGAGCCCAGGTTGCCAGGCTTGGCATCAGGTGCTCCTACCAGCTGAGCCATCTCACTGGCTCAGAAATGAAAGCCTGCTAGTGATGTCAGTTTATCATTCTGAACATGCAGAGGGTAAAGGGCAGTCCTCATCTCAAGACAGCCTTACTGCTCTTCGCTACTGAAACCTTCCAAAGGCATCAGATACGGCCTATAGCATATGCTTTGATTCTTTTAAGTGAAGTAAAATTGATATAGCATACAGTGCAGTTTTTAATATATAGTTTCAAACTATGTGACTTATATTTTTGTTTTATTTTTCCATTTTCATGTTTGCATGTGTGTGGTGTGCGTCTGTGTGTCTGTGTATCTCTCTGTGTGTGTGCATGTGTGTGTGTGTGTGTGTGTGTCTGTGTCTGTGTGTGGGTGTGTGTGTGTTTGCACGTGTGTTTCCATGTCTGTCTGTGTGTCTGTGTGTATACATGAGGAAGCCTGAGGTTGATGTTGGGAATTATCCTCTGATGCTCTTCCACCATATCCACCAAATTCACTGAGGTGCAGAATCGTCAAACCCAGAGCTCACTGATCAGGCTGGTTTTATTAGTCAGCTCACTCTATATACCCTTGTCTTTGCTTTCCGTGGTTGTAATTATAACATATCCACTGTCTTAGTCAGGATTTTATTGCTGTGAAGAGAAACTATGACCACAGCAACTCTTATAAAGAAAACGTTTGATTGGGGTGGTTTACAGTTCAGAGGTTTGGTCCATTATTGAGAACCATAGCAGCATGCAGGCAGACACAGTGCTAGAGAGGTAGCTGAGAGTTCTGCATTTCCATCTGTAGACAACAGGAAATAAACTGTCTCCACACTCAGCATAGCTTGAGCACGTGAGACTGTAAAGCCCGCCCCCAGAGTGACACACTTCCTCCAATAAGGCTATACCTCCTAATAGTACCACTCCCTATAGGCCAGCCATTCAGATACATGAGTCCCTGGGGGTTCTACCTATTCAAACCACCTCCTCACACTGGGCTCTTGGGATCTGAACTCTGGTTGTCATATTTATGTGACAAGTGTTTTAACACTAAATCATCTCCTTAGCCCATGTGTGTATATATGTAAGCAGGCTGTGTGTGTCATAATAATGAAGGTTGCCAGAGTCACTTTTCAGGGACTTGAAAGCCAGTTTTGTTTAAAGCCCTAACTTTTCTCTTGGGTCTTTTGGGTGACTAAAATAAGGTGACAAAGCTTGGCATTTCTACATGCATGTGTGTCTGTCCCTTTGCTATCCTAACTTTTGCGCCAGACATGTGTAGACATGGCAGTCACCTAATGTGTACTTGGGAGATGGTAAGTAATAGTAAGTAAACTCATCCAATCTTTCTTCTTTCTTTAAGCCACCGGTGCCCAGATAGGATTAACTGAGATATTTTCTAGGTTTCAAGCTGGTGTGTCTAACCTGTGGCCTGTGGGCCATGTATACCCTAGGAATGAACCCAGCACAAAATCATGGAGTTAATTAGGGAGCTAGGTAAATGGCTCAATGGCCAAGAGTGCTTGCTCTTGCAGAAGGCCTGGGTTTGATGCTTATCACTACAGTTCCAGGAAATCTGCGGTTCTCTTTTGGCCTCTGTGAGTACTGCATGCATGCTGTGCACACACAGGCAAGGATGTACACTTACATACACACAAATAACTTCAAAACTTACCAAAATCATTACAGTATTTTTCTTTTTTTTCTGCTTGGATAGGCTCTTCTTGAGCATAAACACCGTAGGTGACATATCTGTTGCAATGAGCACCACGGTGTTATGATTACATGTGTCCCTATCATGGATTTCACAACCCTGTTCTATCCCATTCCATGGGATAGGGCCCTGAGAATGCCCTGACTAAGACCTTCTTTCCCCTTGCCTTACTTACACTGAGTTTAAGATGTATTTTTTCAGGCCACTGAGATGGCTTAATGGATTAAAAAAAGCATGTGACACCAAGCCTGACGAACCAAGTTTGATCCACATGGTGTAAGGAGAGAGCTAAACTCCCACAAGTTGTGCTCTGGCCACCAAAACACACCATGACATGTATGTCCACATTGATACACAATAAATAAAATATAATTTTAAACATTGATGTGTTTTTCCAAGGCATTGGCCTGTTGTCTTTCTAGTTTTTTAGGTATGTTGAGTAAATATTTTTTTTATAAAGATTTTAAAATTTTACTTCATATGTGCAAGTGTGTGTGTGTATGTGTGTGTGTGTGTGTGTGTGTGTGTGTGTGTGTGTATGTGTGTGCTTGTGTGTATTCCAGGCATGCAATGCTAGTTCAGGCCAGAAGAGGGCAGTAGATTCTCTGGAATCAGGGTGATGGACAGCTACCATGCAGGTTCCAGGAGCTGAACCTTGGTTTTGTGCATGAGCATCAAGGGTTCTCAGCTACAGAGTCATCGTTCCATTCACGAGTAAATTGCTTACTTTCTCTAACTACCCACCCTAATTTCTTGGCTCTCTCTTTGAGAGGTAAATAAGTGGGCTTGGTTTGGTGATGGGTTTTCTTTGCTGTGGTTATTTAAAGCATTTCATGAAGTAACTTCTGACTTACACTTAGAATATAAAGTTTTGTTGCCATATATATATATATGTGCAGGGATTAAAGGCTTGAACCACCACATCCAGCTCTTTGTTTCTTTATTATTAGGGGCTATTGATGCTTCATACTAAGATATAATGTTATAGGGGAGGAAAAGTAACCTTTCCTTACTCTTAAGCTCTTATAAGAAATCTGTATGTGTATGATGCGTACCTCTGTGTATGCACCCTCTACACACACACACACACACACACACTCACACACTCACACACACACACACACACACACACACACACGTCACATATAGGTCTGGATAACTCTGTGTCAGGCCTCACCTTATTTCCCACTTGAGATAGGGTGTTTTGTGCCTCCTGCTTCTGGTAACTCTCCGTCGTGTACCTGTAGCTCTGGGATTATGGACATGTACTACCATGCCAGGCTTGATGTGGTCCCTGGGCACTCAGTCATGTCTTCACACTTGCATGGCAAGGACAAGAAAGTGCCTTACCCACTGAGGCATCTCCCAGCTCTTGCCCCTAAGTTCTCAGTTGAGAGAGGCAGGTGAACAGAAGAAAAATCAGCAGGAGCTTATACCTAGTTCAGGTCACATGTTGGACTCCTAGGGAGTGAAAAATTCTCAGGAAAGTGCTCAGACAAGGATCCTTAGATGGGAACCCAGAAGGCCTGGGTGAGGAAGCTTTGCAGTATGGTATACTCTGATGCCCCCTGCAGGCTGATACGGGGCACAACAGTCTTCTAAGGTGGCTCTGGGAGAAAGGATGTAGGCAAACAGGGAGGGCAGAGAGCATTAGACATCAGCTTTTAGCCTCAAACAATCCTTGTGCCAAGTAGACATATATTGGAATGACATATTCTGGTTGTCCCCAGTGCCATTTACAGAGTGGCTTGCTTTTTGGAAGTCATTCCTTTGCATATTTGAAGTTTGAACTGCAAACAGATTTCTACAGTTATTTTCAAATTATTTTAACATTTTAATTACATTTTATTTTCTCTGTGTGCGCGCATGCATGCATGTGCATGCACATGTGTGAAGGAGGAGGTCATTCTCCTACCACAGGGGTTGTCCAGCTTGGTGGAAGGTGTTTTTACCTGCTGCTGAGCCATCTCCTAGCCAGTATGTTCAAGTCTTCATGGATGGGAAGGGCTCCAGTGTTTCTTGGCATTCACTGCAACAAGAGTATGATGTTCTCCGTCAGGCAGAATAGGACACTCTTGAGTCCTCAGGAACAAGACTCTCAGGGAATTTTCAAATTGCTGTGGTGGGGACAAGAAGTGGAGGTTTCCCTAGCTCACTCTTCGCCTCCCAGGTAGTGCAGAATGATTTATTCACAGTGACTGTTGGTTACCACTGTCCCCAACCTAATAGTGTAACTGTCATAGCTAGATACTCAGGCCTGCCTGCTTGACCCTTTACCTGCCGTCAGTGACACTGCTACTGCCTGTGTCTGTTGAGTATGTGCGAAAGTGAAATTATGAAAGTGAACCCAGGGGTTCTGGAGACATTACTAGGTTGGTAGAGTTCACGAGTCCTGAACAGGGCATGAACTGGGTGTGGAGGTGCACATGGTAATCCCAGTACTCAGGAGGTGGGGGTGGGAGAATCAAGTGCTGTACACCATCCTCAGCTACTTAGGGAGTTTGAGGCCAGCTTGGGTCATAGGAGACTTGGGGGGTGGGGGAAAGCCCCTAAAACAAAACAAAAACCCTTTACGGTATCAACTCTTTTGAGCTTTACTCTGTGTCAGAGCCTGTCATTTGAAGGTCCTAGAGAACTCTGAAAGGTTGGTGGGGGCCACATATTTGCCCTTTGTGAATAGTGTGCATAACAAAGGTCATACAGTTTGATACCAAAGAATTTTGAAATAGTAATAACGTGGGCTGGCCACACTTGTAGATCAGGGACTAGATCAGGAATCCTAGCCAGGCTGTCTCTTTCTTCCTTTAGCCTCCCTTTAGAGCAGGAGCCAATGGTTTCCCCAATTTAAAAGTAGAGAAAGGAATAGCAAAGACATTAAGAGGGATGGGGCTGAAAGTAAGTACGGGAACAAAGAAATGAAGTATCAGTAATGACTCGATTGTTAAGGGGCTTGATGTGGAAGCATGAGGACCTGAGTTAACCCCAGCACTCAGGAAAAAATGCTGAGCGTGGTGGCTCGTACGTTAATCCCAGTGTTGAGGAGTCAGAGGCAGGAGATTCCTGGGGCTCACTGGCCAGCATAGCCTACTTAATGAGTTCCAGGGAAAACAGGTCAGGTCTGTGAGATGGCTCAGTAGGTTAGTGCATGCTGTCCAGGCCCACTCATGGGACCCACTTCCTGCACAAGGCTCCACCCCCTCAATCGGTGCCACTGACTGGGGACCACAGCAGAATCTCACTGCATAGCCTGGGTTGTCCTTGGCTAGGTGGTCCACCTGCCTCAGCCTTCTAAGTACTCAATCATGTATTTTGATTATAGAGATATCGTGATACATCTTATGAAAATGACCAGTTGTCTAGAGTCTGAGAGCGCAGAAACCAGTCATGTAGAAGAGATGAGTGCTCAATTATTCTTTGAGTTAGAAGCATTTCAATATTTTTTAAGACTTCAAATCCTACTTCTTTGATGAACTTGGATGGCTTTTGGGTTATGAATTACTTTTCCACATCCCATTGTTCCTGGAGATGTTGTTTCTTGAAGTGAATAATGCTCTCCCGAAGGGGGCACTATAGCCTCCCTACTGTAAGATTTTTCTTTTCTTCTTCTTTTTTTTTTTGGGTATATGTGGGTACATGTCCATGTTGGTATGTGTTCATGTGTATATATGGGGCATGTGCCCCAAGGATCCTCCTGGATCGCCCTTGCATGTCCTTCCTCAGGTGCTATCCACCTTTTTTTTTTTTTTCATAAAAAAAAAAAAAGATTATTTATTATGTAATCGTGTAGCATGAGCTTTCTGGTCCGTCTGGCTGGTGGTCCACCCACAGACTTGCAGTCCCAGACTGACTAGCTCCAAATAATCACACAAAGGCTTATATTAATTTCATGCTGTTTGGCCTATGGCTCAGGCCTACTGCCAGCTAGCTCTTACATCTTAGTTCAACCATTTCCATTAATCTGTCTGCCACATGGCCCGAGGCTTACTTGTTTTGTTATATCTTGCTTCATGGGCAGTTAGATCATGTCTCCCTGACTCTACTCTCCTTCCCCTATTTATGCTGTGATTTCCCTGCCTACTTCTAAGATAACTGCCATAGGCCAAAACAGTCTCTATTCACAGCATAAAGAAAGACATCCCACATCGTGTATGTGTGTAGCAATGTGAGTTTATGTGCACCATATGTGTGCGGGCTTATGGAGGCCATTGGGTTGTTGGGCCCCCTGGTACTGAGATTACAGGCTGTTATGAGCCACATGATGTGAGTGCTGGGAACTGAGACCTGGTCCTCTGTAAGAACAATATGCATATTTAACCACTAAGCCATCTCTCCAGCTTTCTGCCCTTGTATTTGTTTGTTTGTTTGTTTGAGATAGGGTCTCCTTAGTTGTCCTGGAGCTCCATGGCTAGGCTAGCTGGTCAGGGTCCTCCTTGCTCCATTTGCCGGGGGCTGGGTCACAAGCAGGCACAGCTACATACCCCTCCTTTACATGGATTCTGGTTATAGAACTTGGGTGCTTATGCTTATGTGGCAAGAACTTTGCTGGCTGAGCTACCTCTCTAGCCCCAACATTTCCTTTTTATCTTTATATATTTCTTTGCATTTAATGCCCACAGTTTCCTCTCTTAACATTGAACATTAGAACACTGCATTGGTTACAGTTAATGAACCGATGAACACACTACCATTGACCAAAGTTTATTCTGATTTCTCTCTCTCTCTCTCTCTTTTTTTTAACCCACAGTTTTTTCTTGCTCGAGGTTCCAGGGAGGATCCTACTTTACACTTAATTACCATGGTTTTGTTTTCTAATTTTATTTTATTATTGTTGTGTATAGTGTGTTATAATATGTGCGTGAATGTGTGCGCCTGTGTGACATCAAAGGACAAGTTTGTGGAGACATTGCTCTTCTTCTGCCTGTACATGAGTCCTGGAGGTCAAGCTCAGGTCATCCGACTGTGACGAGTGTGTTGAATAGCTGGTCTCTTACTGGGTCCGTGACTGTCTGGTGTCCTTAGGCTCCTCTTGGCTATGACAATTACTCAGACTCTGCTTGCTTCTGGTGGTCCTGAGGACTGGTTGGTTTACAGGAGGCTTCCCTTTGGTTAGACTTTGCTGGGAAGTCTCTGTGCGGTTGTGATGGTCTCGTGGGGGAAGATCATGGAGACCCAGTCACCCCCCTCACATTCTGTTGAGGGCGTCTGCTTTCCACTTGCTCTGAGCTTGTGAGTGTGGACCCTGAACAGTGTGACACATTGCCACTGTAAATTGTGCCTTCCCCTTTCTTCTCAGGCTGCAATTTTGGTTTCATTTTCTGCTTTTGCTTTTTCCTTTTTGAAATAGGATCTCACTTATCGCAGTCTGTTTCCAAACTGGCCATGTCATTGACAATGATCTTGAACATCTTCCTCCTAAGTTTCCCATGTACATTGTAGATCACCTCTTTTGCTCTGTGCTGAGCCACAGAGCCCATGGTTTGGAAGTTACTTGTGTGCACAATCTGCAGTTGAAGAACAGAGGTTATCCCTTCCCTCCCCGAGGGTGAGCTCTCTCCATCGTCTGTATTAATAATAAGTGCATTTATATTTATGTTTGTGTTTATATTAACTTGCTTGCTTGGTTGTAGACCTACTCTTTGTTTTTTCCGTTGATATTCCTCCTGGCATGTGTGTTAAATATTTCATTTTTGGTACAGAATGTTCCAGCCCACAGCCACTGGGCATCACTGCTTACCTCCTTGGGGACTTGGTGCTCACAACTGCCTGGTGAAGGGGCTGGCAGTGTGTCTCCTTCTCGAGGGTTTATGGAGGGACGACTCTTAGATAGTGACCATACAATGAGAAGAGCAGGCTGTGGTCTCGGCTCAAGATTCGAGAAGACAGTCCATGGTGTCTTAATCTTCAGGGATTTATAAATTAGCAGAGAGTGGAGACATTTTAGGTAAACTAGCATAGCTATAGCAACAGCCAAAGGGCTGGCTAGTGTCTGTGGAGCTGTCAATGGACATGCCAGTGGGGCTGAGGTGCAAAGGAAGGTATGCTGGTCATGACCCCTCTCTCTGCATCTCTACATGACAGCAGCATCAGGACCAATTCTTCACCTGACCACTTTCAGGGGGTCCACTTTCTGGGCAACTTTGTGGGCTCAGGGCAACACCATCTGATCTGCCACCAGTGACAAAACATCTCACGGCTTCCCCTCTTCCTTCTCTTCCCTCCCTCTTCCCACTCTACTGCAATAAATCTCACTTGCAATATAGAAAATATAGGATTAATATTTATTAGAGGGTATTTTAACACTCACGGATACAAATTAAACCTTTGGGCGATTCCTTGGTGATAGGATGATTCAGGGGATGGATGCTGATCCAATCTCCAAGAAGGCAGGAACAAAACAGGCCTCTCAAGATCCCAGCATCCACTTTTCAATGGGGCTAGCCACACCCCGTTCAGGCTCCCAGGACTCTAGAGACACACCTTCCAACCTTATCAGCTAACACCTGAATTCCACCACACACCTCCTTTCCTTCCAGCCCATATTCTACTTTTTTTCAAACTGCCAAAGACAGCTCAGAGGCTAAGGGCTCTTCGTTCTTCCAAAGGACACAAGTTTGGCTCCCGGTACCCATGTTGGGCAGCTTATGACTGCTTAAAACTCCATCTCCAGGGGATTCAACTCCTAGGCCTCTGCAGTCACCTGCAGCCATGTGTGTATACCGCCCCCCATATAATTAACAATAAAAATAAATCTTGAGAAAAATATCAATTTATTTTTTTATGAGACAGGGTCTCATAGCCCAGGCTGGACTCAAGATGACCTTGAACTTCTAATTCCTCTGCCTCAATTTCCTCAAGTACTAGGATTATAGATGTGTGTCACCATGCCCAGTTTACTCAGTTCTGGGATGGAAATTCAGGGCCTCATGTTTGCACATGGGTGTTAAGGTATACATTTAGGTGAGCACACATTGGGTGGTGGCCTGAGGTCCATGCTCAATGTCTTTCCTTGGTTATTCTCCGCCTGCATTTTTTTGAGAAAGGTCTGTTGCTGAAGCTGAAGCTGGGGTGGAACCTGGTCTCCAGGGATCCTTCTGGACCCCTCCCTCCTCGGGACTAGGGTTGCAGAAGTATACCATTATTCTCTGACATGTTCTGTGGGTTCTGGGGATCCAAATACAGATCCTCATGCTCATAAAGCAGCTGCTTTTCCTCACTGAGCCTTTTCACCGTTCCCTGTAATCATTCTTTCAATGGGTCCACTGAATTCCCAGTGGAATTCTCAGTGGCTGTGGCTCAGCATCTCGTGATGGTTTTGTTATAGTAGAGATCTCCTGAATTTTGATGCTGTGTTAGCTTCTTTGTATAATTTAAAAAATTAGTTTAGTCTGTAGTGAGAGATGCAGCTCAGTTGGGAGTGTGCCTGCTTGGCATGCATAAAGCCCTGAGTTGCATACCATGTAAACCAGGCATGGTAACACACCTGTAATCCTAACACTCAGGAGGTGCAAGCAGAAGGACCTGGGTCAAGACCATTAATGACTACATATGCAGTTCAAAGACAGCTTGGGCTACATGAGACCCTGTTAAAGGCAAGGAAAAGGAGCAGGATCTGGCCTGTCGGCCTTAGAGAGCAGAACTGAAAAATCTGGCATCCTATTTAAATGTAATGAGAAATCATCATTCTCTCTTGCAGATGTACCTTTGAGGACCAACCTGCCACCGCCACTCAGAAATTACAAATATGGTAACCAGCTTTTCTATTTTAAAATATATATGATTTTGCATTATTTTTGTTGACATGAATACAAAAGTGTTCAAATATTACTTTACTACAAATTAAAGTCACTTTGGAGGGGCAGGAGATTTAGCTTAGTGAAGAACATGTACTTAGCATGGGAAAGACCCCAGTTTGGTCCCAGCACTTACATATATACATACATATACATATACACTCACCCACACATATATATCATACATATACATACATACATATGTCAGTATGGAAGTTTGTTATGGAATATAGGAGTCATAACATGCTGTGGAAGTCAGTTGTAATTGTGTAGGGAAGTAGAATGCTTGTGAGTTTTTTCAAGAAGTGTGCTTGGCAAAACTGTTTATAAATGAGGTTTCTTTGCTAAGTAATCAGAGAAGAAAAAAAATGACTTGCATCTAAAAATTAAAAGAAGTCATTTAGGGTCATGAATGTGGCTCCATCAGGAGATTTTATAGTTGTAGGAACCCTGGGTTTCATTGACCCAAATAAAACTGACTGTGTTGGTGCACACTTGTAATGCAGTGTGTTGGCACACATTTGTAATCCAGTGTGTTGGTATACATTTGTAATCCGGCAGTTGAGAGGTAAGACAGGAGAATCTGAAGTTGAAGGTCATTCTCAGCTCCAAATAGAGTTCAAGACCAACCTGGGATACATCTGACCCTGTCTCAAAAGAAGTGGTTTAACATTTTAAATGCAATAACTTGAACATGTTCATTTTATAATCTGCAATTAATGATCTAAAAATCCAGTAACAGGAGCTGGGGGTGGGGTTCATTTGTTTGAATGTTTACCTTGTATGCATAGAGCCCTCAGTGAGACCCCTACTACTGCATAAA